>CM060357.1:11368524-12568524 GCA_030545235.1 Helianthus tuberosus
TTTTAAATTCAAAAAAAAACGTCAAGACACGCCCCCCACCCATTACACCGGGCGTTTTCCGGCGTTATATTTGAGAAAATTGCATGCCGGCGTTTTAAAAAAACGCTGAAGTGGTCAAATGGAATTTGCATGTGGCCAATGGGAGTGGTCCAAGTGTAAGGGGCCTTTTCTTATTATTTTTTTTTTATCCTTTTTCTCTATAAAAAAATAATTGTTTATTGATTGGAATGGGCGTTATTGAGCATTATTCCCACTACGGCACTTTTGCAATAACCCCAAATAATGTCCCATGCTGACTGGACTGTCACGTGTCGCAAAACGCCCCATGGTGGGGGCATTATTTGGCTTAACCACTACACATGGTCTAAGGGAAGGGGCGTTTTTTGATGTTTTTATTGTGCCAATGTGGCATTGTCCCACCAATTACACACATTCTTCTCTTGTCCCATATTATCATCCAAAAACAGCACTCTCTCTCTCTCTTCTCTCCTCCTTCCCTCTCAGAACACCTTTCTCTCTCCTCAAATACCTGTTTTTCTCTACATACACCACCACATCTTCTCTCCTCCACCTCACACCCTCTCTCATCCACCTCACCTTTCTCTCTCCTTAAAAATATCTAACATACATCTATTATGGATGCTCTAATTTGCCACCAAAGATAACTTCTTGTGGAAAATTGTTTCTTATTTTGCTACTATCTTAATCGGTAGCAAATTATGGTGGGAGTTGCCATATTTTGTAGTAGTGATACATGTACACATTCACATTCACAACTACAGTGTTAAGATGATAACTATGAGGACTAGGCCTTCCTAAAGGTTTTTCAAAAAAAAAAAAAAATTCTCAAAAGTCTTAAAAAATCACTTGTTTTAGCAAAAAAAATAAAAAAAAAATGCCGCATTCACAAATATATTTGAGGTGTAAAAAAATTCATCGCCGTAACAAAATTTACATCACCGCGTAAACAAAATTTACATCAGGCAAAGCTACCGACTCGACACTTTTTTTGTTTTTTTTTTGCATATGTGTTTACAATTTTTTCATCTACATTTGTGCAAAAAATTGAGAGCCAACTCGTTCGAGAAGTAAGAGTTCTCATGATTCTCACAACTCGTGGTGGTTTTTAATTGAACCGAAGCCCACAACTACAATACCACAAAAGATAAACACAACTCTACACCATTTTCTACAAAAATAGATTTCCCCATGTCTTCATCATCCGTAGCCAATTATTATTATACATAATTTGCGGTTTTACATAAAAAGGTTTTTCATACTCATTTCTAGGCAAAACATCATAAAGTATAAATTTTGCCTCAAAACTTTTAGAAATCATTTTTTTTCATAAAAATCACCATCTTCTGTAATATCCCAAAGATCCATATCTTTAGCTTTAACATATGTTTCAAACCGTTGTTTCCAAAAACAAAAGAATTCGTTTTCAAACAAAGGTTGCCTGTAATTTGAAAACCCCTTTATATATTTAGTTTGATCTCAATGTTTAAAAAAAAATATGTTGTTATGCTTTGATACCAATTGTATAAAACTATAGGGGTGTTAATAGTTTTCTTAAAATTTCTTGGGATTAATTTAAAGTTAAAGACCAAGTAGGAAGATCATCTGTTGTTGTATAGTATGTAAAAAGTTTAGGAAAAGATATAGTGGGTGTTTGGGGCTCCTTATTTTGAAGAAAAAAGGACTTTTGAAGGGGCAAAAGTCCTTTTGAGAAGTGTTTGGCTTTCCATTTTAAGGGCAAAAGTCCTTTTTTGAAGGCAAAAATCAGGATTACCTGACTTATTTTTGCCAAAAGGACTTTTGGAAAAGTCACCAATAAGTTAAGCCAAACATGCCCATACACAACCGATTTATAGAGATTCAAGAGGACGTTAACAAATACACTCTACGTCATCCCCCAATTTTTAATACAGAATTTGCTCCACTAGGCGTTTCTCTTTTTTTTTTAACGGTCAACGAATCCTTCAAATGGGCTACTGGCGAAGTCACCACATTGGGATACACTTGCCTCCGAACCGGGAATACCCTCAGCTAGGGGCGAAGCCTGTGAACACTCGCCCCAAGGCACAATAGTGCAGTGAGGTAAAAGTGTAAAACCCATTTAGTTCAAGGATCGAACTAGCGATCGCCGTCTACTCGCATAGTCTCCCATTATCACCAGATGCCATCAAAACTAATGGAGGGGGCAGGAACCAAACCTGGGTCACTTGGAACAATAGGTCTCTCCCTTACCACTATACCATTAGCTCATTGGCTAGGCGTTTATCTTAAATGGAAGAGAACTCTGATACCAGCATTTCACAAGGCAAGGTAGTGATCACCTAATAACGTCTCATTAAGCTAAGGTAATGATCACCTTATTCGTCTCACTATATCAAGGTAGTGATCAACTTCTTTGTCTCACCAATCTCAAGAGGTAGTGATCACATCTCTACGTCTCCCCAAAAAAAGGTAGTGATCACCTTCTTCAACTCACTTACAATACGCACTCGTCGCACTTTTCAAACCGGTCACTTCTTCGTAACACTAACCAAAGGTACTGATCACCTTCTTCGGCTCACTATGCCAAGATAGTGGTCTTTACAACATGCACTCGTGTCACACCCCGATATTTCCACGTATTACCGGTGGGGAGTATCGTGACGTAGTTGTTATCATCATAGTCAAATAATCGCAGTTTATTGCACAGCGGAAGTCTTGGAAGTAAATAATAATACAAACCGAATTGCAAAATATAATAAAATATTATACAAACGGTTGTGAGTGGAATCCACAGGCGGATCTTAAAACATAAAGTAAATATTGTTCGATAGACTTCAAGTATTAAGAGCTAGCGAGACTCTTTAACTAATACTCAGGAGCTTCTAGCCCATTTCGCGTAGTACCTGCAACTTAATCTTTTTGAAAATACGTCAGTTTACACTGGAATTAACCGACTCTTTTGAAAACATTTATGAAAATTGATTTGAATGCACATGGCACAAATATTCTTTTTATAACTTGGGACAATTATTTAAAATAATCTTGTATACAGATTTACATGTTTGGCGTACGTATAGGGCCCGGAGAGAAGAGCCGAGACAAAATTAATAGACACACCACGAGTATAAGCCCACAAGAAGTTTCCTCACGAGTGAGATACCGTTTTACATACGCAACTGTCAGGTGTATGCCTACACCCCGTGCTTAAGTCATGGCCATTTCAAATGAATGAGCCGAGGATATCCAGGACACGATCATATTAACCCCCAAATGTCTTTTTATCAAACAAAACATATTAAAACAGGTTACCTCAATGATTAACCACTAATCGATTAAATATTCAATGCCCGACCAAGCGGTAATAATTTACCGTATCCCAAGCCCGTATAAGGGAAAATAAGTTAAAAGTATTTACCTGAGCTTAAAATGTAAAATTTGTATTCTCAGCCGTATATTCTATTCAGCAAGTGTAGGTAGCTTTTACTGGGCTCCTAATCTGGAACGAAATTTTTAATATTCTATTAGATTTCCTAACGGGTCTTCTTTAAGTTGTAACTTAGACCAGTTAGTTTTAAAGAAAAGTTTACGGCACGAAACGCTAGATTAAGCGATGACCGGATTGGAATGTGATTTAGACCCAACAAGTATGAAGACTTGTATAAAATAGGTAAACTAAATACATTCTGGATTTAGAAGCGAAAATGATAAGGTTTGACCCGTTTCGGCTGATTTATGTAAACTAGTTACATAAACCGTATCGAACACGTATATGCATAACGGGTAACCGGATGAGTCAAGTACAAGTTTCATAAGTTATTATGCTTAAAATATGTTGTAATATCAGTAGGATATCTACCATTATGCCCAAAACGAATTTAAAACCAAATTAAGCCCCGTAAGGGTATTTTGGTCATTTTAAAGTTTATAAAAGAGGTTTAATAGTAAACTGAGGTTCTGGTCTAAAATATTTAGTAAAAAATATTTATTTTATCAAGTTACATTACATCAGTAAGATATCGTACATATGTGAGGTTTATCAATTATGGCCACACTATGCACCGTAGGGGCATTTTGGTCATTTCACATATGCTTTTAAGGTCAAATTTGGAAATCTGAGTTCAAGACTTATACTTACTGTTAAAGTATTAAAATTTATTTTTTAAAATCAGTAGGTAACAAGTCTTATGTGTTAAATATGGTTTTAAACCATACTATGCGCCTAATTAGCATAAAAGTCGGTATGTATTTGACCATACTTAAGATGTTTATAAAATTCTGAGACTTTTATCAGTATTGAATGCTTAAAATATTCTATTTAATATATAACATCAGTAGGAAAAGGTTTGAAATGTAAATGATGTGTAAAACTCATTTTATTAATGAAAAGGGCATTATAGTCAATTACCGAGCTCATGCAAGAACTCTATGTTATGGTCATTATAAAATTTGAAAATTTTTTCCAAAATTCCCTAAAAAATATATCAAAATAGTAGGTAATGAGTTTGGTTGCAAAATTGGGGTTTAAATATGATTTATGCTAAATATGTCATTTAATTAACAAAAAAAAATCATTTTACGCTATCTTGCATAACTTTTGTTTGGGACCAGAAAATGATGTCAATTTTTTGTGACATGTTTAAATATCAGTAATAAAACTTTTTGTCCTCTCACATTTTCAAAAATCTCGTTTTTATAACATAAGGGCATAATATTCAACTTCTAAGCAAATAACGGAAACATGTATATGAACTCTAATTTCTAATGAATCATGTAGTATGACCTCAGAGGGTTATACTAACTTATAATACGGTCACAAAGGAACCCTAAGGCATAACTAAACTAAGCTAATTCAGGTCAGAACTGAAAGTCAAAGCAAAAGTCTACTTTTGCGACTTTCAGTTGCGAACCGAACCAAATGCTCGGAATTGTCGGGTTGAACATGCCTAGACATGTTCAATTAATATTTACCAAGTTATTAAAGTGACAAAACTGATTTTATAGCTTCTACATTATCAATTTTAATTATATTTCGAAAATTGACTGTTTTGACTTTTTGACTAGTTGCATTGACCTGACAATTGACTGAGATAATGTGATAATTAGGAGGTGCCCTTTTATGGGTTTAACACCTATCTAATTAATATCACGTAGCCATGTTCGTTGCGAACAATGGCTTGACCATTTACGGTCTAGCTAAAAGTCAAAGCGTTTATTGAAAACGCTTGACTTTTTGGCTCTGAAAGCCAAATTAAATAAACTAGTCATGAAAGGACACTTACAAATGGTCCTATGGACTGAAGGAGGTTCCCAAAAATGTTCAGGATCCTCTTAGAATTGAGAGAGAGCCAGATTTGAATTGAAGGTGCGAGTTGCTCAAATGAAGATCAACCCCTATTTATAGTTTTTTGAATTGAACCAGATTTTGACAAGTGTTTAGTGAATCCATAGGATGATCACATGTGTAATCTGGTTTTAAAAACAGTATAACAGGTCCATGGTTTCATTAAAATGGTTTTGTTGTGGAAAAACAAGCAAAGGAAACCATTAAAACCAGAAAATCAGCAACTGATAAAAACAATCTGCAGGTTTTGAGAGCTCACGACCCGCGAAGGCCTGCAGCCCAGCGGTCGCGGCCCCCCAGCAATGGCCCAGATCAGCGAAACTTGGCAGATGTACAGTTTTAGTCCCTACGTTCCATATTTGCCCGCGAAACAGTTATATCAGTTGTTTTTGATGTTGTAAATGACCCGCAAAAGGGACAGCCCAATGGACTCTCGGTTCTTGGCTCACATCGGATGCAGATTAAGGTTATGGCATGAAAGGTCCTCATGAGTTTTTATGCATAAACAACTTTCCGAAGTTGACATAATTAGCACATAACTTATATATATATATATATATATATAATAATATGAGTATAAAAATGTTAGTGGCCCACTTCAGCATACTCGGAAGGATGACAGAACTTTACGAAGTTCCCGGTTCGCTCAAGAGGCCTTTCAAAGGCGTAGTTTCGCTAGTCGTCGCTTTTAGTCCCTTAATCGTACAAAGTAGCGCGTAATATCGTTTAACGATATCTAAGCCTTTCGTGGTCCATATTGAGTATTCCCTAGAATGTGCTTAAATATCATGACGCTCCCGTTCGCTTAAATGGTCACCCAAAGGCGTAGATTTAAAAGTTGACGCTTTTGGTCCCTCTAACGCGCAAACTTGCGCGTATCATCGTTTAATAGCATCAAAGTCCTGTGCAATCCATATTAAGCATTCTCAAGAGTATGATTGCATTTCATAATACTTCGGGTTCGTTAAAAGGTCATTCAGAGGTATAATTAAACATATTGACGCTTTTAACCCCTTTAATTTGCAAAGTTGCGCGTAACGTCACTTATAGGCACAAAAGCCTTAGATGGCCAATATTGGGTATTCCCGAGAGTGTAATCAATTATCATGAAGCTCCCGGTTTGTTAAAAGGTTACTCGGAGGTAAGAATTAACATGTTGACGCTTTTAACCCTTCAACGCGCAAACTTTCACATAATTATGCAAACGGCTCCTCTCGACCAACGAGTGGCTCACTTGTGAATATGATTATCGTGTAACTTCATTCAGAGGCTTAGTTTAGGCATGTTGACACTTTTAGTCCTTTCGCATTCAAAGTTTTTGATTTTTCGCAAAAATTAGTCCTTTATAGTCAACGTTTGACTTCATTAGGATTTAGTACACGTGTCAATACATCATTGGTCGTGATTTTACGAGGTGTTACAACTCGTCTCACTCTTTACAAGGAAATGATCACCTTAAAACGTGCCCCACTAAGTATGGTAGTGATCACCAAACTCTCTTCTCACTTTTACAGAATGATAATCACCCAATACAAATCTCTAAATGATTGTGGTGATTATAAAATACAAGAGAGATAAATTATAAGTATTTGTAGCACATAGGGAGAGGATCATGAGAAAACTACATCTAAATGAGAAAACTAGAAAACTAACTAAAAAAAAGCCAAAAAACATACCAAAATTTTTATTTTTTTTACAATTTTTTATAAAAAATCGCTACTTTTTATATATAAAAAAATTTTCAAATTTTTTTTTTGTTGTACTGCACATGTGCATTATATGTGATTATATGTGTACTACACATGTGCACTATATCCGTAATAGTGCACATATGTAATACAACAAAAAAAAAATTAAATTTTTTTTCCATGTATAAAAACTAGCGATTTTTTATAAACAAAACGTAAAAAAAAAATTGGTATGTTTTTTAGGCTTTTTTAGTTAGTTTTTTGGTTTTCTCATTTAAACTAGTTTTCTCATGATCCATCCCCTATATATATATATATGGGAAGGATACACTAAAAAGTGGATTTTACCTAAGTAGCCTAAGAAGGATTGTGATGATGACATGTGGCACTCCTAATAAGTAGGAATGAAGGGCATTTTGGTCCTTAGGTCATGTGTAGTGGGGCGCCATGTGGCCTCATAACGCCCCCATAACGCCCCGAACACCATTACGGGGGGCGTTATGAGAAAAAAATTTTGAGGAGCGCGATATGCATAGCGCTGATATGTTGGAATCTTTCAAACTTTCCACCAATCAATTTTAAGCATTGTTTTTTATAATTAATTAATAAAATTAAAAATTAATATTTAGGTAATGATGAGTAGGGGCTTTATGACTACGGGCTTAAATGCATAACGCCCCATAACGCCCACCCGCACACGTGGCGCGCCACGTGTCGCATAACGCCCCCAAAGGGGCGTTATGACTACGCATGGCCTTATAAATAGGAATAAAAATGACATGTGGCACCTCTTTTGTTTTTTAAAAATACAACAAAAATATCTAGTACACAAAAATATAGGACAAAAAATTTAGTACAAAAAAATATAGCATAAAAATGTAGTACAAAAAAATATAGCACAAAAAATCTAGTACAAAAAAATATAGTACAAAAAAATATAGCACAAAAAATATAGCAAAAAATGTAGTACAAAATTCCAGTACAAAAAAATGTTATATAACATAGAAATACAACACATTTTAGTGGGTTTTTTTAGTTTTCATATTTTATATAGCAATATGGTACTCAAATTAAAGATAAAAAGACGCTCGATTTTACGGTGAATTTTTTATGAAATAATAATGTCGTATAAAAAAAGTTATAAACGTTTAAAAAACGGGGGTGGAATATGCATGTACCTTGCATGTGGAGAGAGAAAATCCACAAATATGATTTTTCCAAGATACCCTTGCACTCCTCCTATCTCCTACACTTTCATCTTAACCATTGATTTAAAAAATGAATGGTTAAGATTCATTCTCATCCTACTTAGGCAAAATAAACTTTTTATTAGATCTTACCCCTATATATATATATATATAGGGGACTACTAAAATGAAAACCACCTCCAGTTGTAAGAACCATGAGAACTACACCGTACGGGGCGAGTTGGATCAAATTTTTTTTTCACAAATGTAGATGCGTGTATTATAAACACATTTGTAAAAAAAATTCAAAAAAAAAATGTCGTTAAGTTTTGAGCACCACAAGTTTGTGTTTACGGGTACCGTAAATTTTATTTAAAATTTAAAATTTACGGTACCCGTAAACACAAACTTGTGGTGCTCAAAACTACACACACGACATTTTAAAAAAAAAAATTTACAAATGTGTTTATAATACACGCATCTACGTTTATGAAAAAAAATTTGGTCCAACTCGCCCCGGATCAAAAAGTTCTCATGGTTCTTACAACTGGAGGTGGTTTTCATTTTAGCGGTCCCCTATATATATGTATGTATGTATAGGTATGTGTGTGTGAAGGAGGTGGGCCGGCGAGTTCGTCTGCTGGGCGACGGAGACAACGGGTTGAACCATAGGGGGCGGTGTGGGGGTGCGGCGCCAGGCCAAGGCCGGCCCCCATACCCTCCCTCTAGTCTTATAAGATGGGTTGGTTTTACACACAACATATAGAAGACCTCAATTTGGATGTCTACATCTAGAGTCAACCTAATACACATCTTCGTAAATACGCATTTATAAGATGGTTTTTCTTGTCCGATGATTTTTTTAGAAGTTGATTTTCGTACCACTTTCAGGTCCACATACAAGACTAAATACCATGGGAAAAAGTTATACTGGTCCATATTAGACGTCCAAAGACTTTCAGGTCTTGATTATTTGTATATATTAGATGTTTTTACCATCATATTTTAACTAAGGGGCCAAACTAGTAATGCTTCATATTCATAACATTAATGATAAGATTTTACATGGTATAACTCAATAATTAGAAGGAAAACAGTACGGCATGTACATGGGCCATTCCTCATAAGACATGGGTTGGTCCTCATCTGCTATCTTTGGAACTTACAACTCTATAGACATAAACCTACTGATGTGTGCTAAAGCGGTTAAATAAAAACAACTAAAAAATTAAACTTTAGACATGCTTTGGCCTAATAGGTATCGGTACTCTCATTGGGATTGTCCCCAGGTAGGCAACTGGTCCTTATAATTGGATTTATACGAATGCCAGCCTAGACAGGAGTTCCCAACTTAACGGTACTTTAACCCTTCCAGTTACTACATGTCCAACACGAAAAACACATTTTACAAATGATGTACAAAAAGACAAACTTTAAAAATAACCTTAAACTAGACACTCTAAGTTTTAAATTTATAACTTAGACTCGATCTTAGAACTAAACCACACAACCGGCAAGTGTACCGATCAGTATAGTATAGTAAAAGTAAGTCCGGATGTCGAACCCACAGGACACTGTTGAATTATGTTAAATAGTTTATTTATACTAAAAATTACACAAGAGTAAATATTTTTGTATTTTTTTATTCGAAAGGGGGGTTTTGCTTGAAAAGTAAATTAATTAAAAACTAATTAATAAAAGTGAACTAAAACAGTTTACGACAAAGATTTAATAATAATAAAGGACTATCTAGGTTAGAATCCCACTTGTTAATAACATGCTTTCTACCGGGTAATTGTGTGATATGAAACCGGGATCTTTAGATATTAAACCTTTAAAGACGACGTAGGATTCCCAATCATTCTCGGGAAGTCAACTATGTGACTTGAAAGGTTTATTTTGATTACCGATTTACTAGACTTCTTTACAGTTATCTAGTGTTCTAGAAAAGTACTTGGAAAGACTGACTTCCTCTCGGTTGTAAATCTAAAGCAATTTAAGAAAACTTGATTTGGTTTAATAGACAAGTTAGCGACAATTTAACTAAAAGCTGGTTTCTCACAAAAGACAATCTTAGCAATACACTAAACTCGATCTATTAATATTTTTATACCTTATAGCGTTAAAAATAGTAGAACATTAAAACCGGATTAATTCTTGATCATTAGTTCTATGGTTTATTTCACAATCCACCATAAGATTACCCAACCCGTTTAGGACTTGAATATCGACATAATTCTTTTTATGAAAATACATTCACCGGAATTTATGTGAAACAAATGATCAAAGTGTAAACCAAGTTAAAATATGCATAAACACCAAAACATATAACTTAAATTATTTACTTAACAAGAACAAACCATAATCACACAATACCCGGTAAAAATTACATATTAACAAGTGTTCATCATAACCTAGATAGTTTTAAAGTTTAGCTACACATAATATTAAACATTACAACTGGACAAACTCTGAAAATAACTGAAAACATAATACAAAGCGAATAGAAACTGGAAAACGAATAATTACCGAACCCGGATCGCTTAGGACTCGAACCGAAAGCTTCCACGACTCCTGAGAGCTCCGAGGGACTTCAAGATCGCTCCAGCCTGCTTAAAGTCGACTGATAACAGTCTTAGAAGAGGTGTTTCGAGTGAATGGAGGTGTGAATTTCGAGTGAGAATGAGTGCCCTTTTATAGTTGATATTTTGAGCTTCTACGCACCCCTTGCGCACCGTAAGGGTATAAACTTTGCGGTGCGCAAGGCCTTTCCAACTAACATTCCACTACTGCCCATTCCCACACTAGAAAGTGTCTGCTGACAGGTCCTTATGTAGGACCGGTTTTGACTCCGAAACGATTGCGAAATGGACGTGACACGTGCGGAAACCGTACACGAACGTGACCTAATACACACGACATAATATAAACGTGATTCTATAGAAAAATATGAAATTGTACACCACCTGAATCACTTTCTCTCTCTAGATTCTCTCTCTAGATCTAGAGCTCTCTAAAACACCAAATGAGCAAAAGTCTCTAATCTATGACATAATCTCTCTCTATTTATAGTCCTTGGCTTTTAATGAGATTTCTCATTATTACAATTATGCCACATTGCCTTTTTTTCTAGCTATCACTAATATAATGACTCATTTTCTTCTGTTTCTCGCTACGGCTCGGATTGACGAAGGCGATAGACATAAGTGCACTAACAAACTCCCCCTTGGATATTACCGCAGTCAATCTCGTAGTGCCTTGTCTTTCTCTCTCTCTCTTTGAGTCTTCTTGAAGCTTTAACACGTTTTCATCAACATAGACTCCCTCTTGTTAGAACAGAATCCTCGTGGATCTGTCTTCAGTTTTAGCTTCCACTTTCTGTATACTCTTTTCTTCATCAGGCTCCCCCTTTCATCAAGCTTCCATGCTTTTGGGATCGACACCTGGCTTTCTGGTTACAAGCTCCCCCTTGCTTCGAGCTCGTCTTCAGACTCCCCCTTATACTCAGCTTCTGGGATCGTAGTCTGGACTATTACCTGCAATCACTCATACATTCATAAGTAACAATATTTTAGACTACCAGGAATCGTAACCTGGCAATTCAATCTTCTCTAAATCTCTCCTCCTAGCAACAATCTTTACAGATATGGCAATGTTAAGTATCCAAAATCCCTCACAGTTAATCATCCAAGTCCAAACTAATGACCTTGGAGATATCACAAACTGTTTTTGATTTTTTAATTTTTAAATTCAAGTTTCAAATTAATGAACTTGTTTTTTATTTTCAGAAACACAATCAGCTTACTTAGATTTTGACACTCAGCATTTCAGACATCGGTTGTCGAAAATAAAGCAGAATCAAAAATCTTTTTTAATTTTTCTGAAAATATAAAGCAGTAAAGAAATATGTACAAACATATTTACAGACAATATTTTTGTTTGAGTATGCATCAGAGAATTATATCAGTTTTTGACAAGTCACAAGTACCGTTGAGCTTAGTTACACATTAAGAATTAAACAATTCACTTAGATTGTCGATATACTTCTCCACTTAAATTTTCACACAAATTTCAATCTGTCCAGGATACGGATTTAGTGTTTTAAAGACTTAAACTTATACGTGTGTCCCACCTCTTGAATATACTCCCGTATCCAGATCCCAATATTCAGTCTTACAGGTGAGTATATCACAAATGATATATGTAAAGGGTTAATAAATTTTGAAGAATCATGAGAGCTCAGGTCAGAACTACCGTTCAGCAGAGAGATCATGACTCAACTTTTGGGTATGTCCCCTTTAGAGGATCTTTTTTACAACAGCATTGCTAAGCAATTTTATTGTCTTATCATATATGCTGAGGGTGATGCTATGTTTCAAGCATTGCAGAAAGTATTATTCGAGGACTAGGTCAGAACTTCCATTCAGCAGAAGTCCCGGAATAATACCCTAGATATCACTGAGTATAAAGACCTAGTATATCAGAAAAAGGAATCTTTCAAACGAGATTTCAGGGGTTACCTATATATCCAAGTAGTGTTCCCCACGAAATAAGTAAGTGAAGATTTAGATTTATATCCCGAACAAACCTACTAAATGTGTACAAACCTATTGGCATATCATCAGCGAGACTGTTTAACACATTTAAACATTCCATTTCTTTAGCATACTGTAACTGTCTACTGATGTACTATCATTTCCTCTTTTTACGCAAAAACTCAATTTTTAAAATTTATCATGTTTTTTGCTTTTTCAAATTTTCTAATGTTTTTGGATTTTCTGACAACAAATATATCTCCCCCTAAAATGCAAAATCATATAAAAAAAATTTGACAACCCGATGTAGATAGATTTGTGTCGCCATCCATTTTCTGCTAATGTGCTCTGTTTTGCAGAAAATAATAATGTACCCCCATGATTTACAACCCATTGATTTTCGACAGTTTGAAAACCGTTTTTCAATCTTGTGAAAGTAATCATGTTTGTTCCGCGGTGAGGGTTTCGGCATATTCAATCAACACATATTTTTGTATTTTTGAATTTTGGACAAAAATTAAAAACACACATATTTTTTGTTTTTAAGTTTTTCAAATTTTTAGGGTTTTTGAAAATATTGTTTATTTATGTACAGAAAATGTTAAACTCCCTGTTCAACCAAACTAGGGTTCAGCAGCCTTCTCCTCCTGTTGTGCCAGGCTGCTCCAACTTCCAATCTCACAATCTTCGATTTTGTTAAGCACCTGCACATTCAGACTACTTGATTACTTGAACAATTTAGCCCAGGTCTGTTGGACCTTAGGCATTTCAACACAATATGTATCATGCAGTTTCGGAAAATCTTTATCATCAAAGACTTTTTCAACTTTAACTTCAACTTTCTCATCTTTTACCGAAATAATTTGTTTCTTAACACTCCATGTTTGACCTTTCGGAGTTCCTCTTTTGTAAAAGTGTGATTCTTTTTGAACATTTTGTTTTTGAGCAACTTTTGGTTTCCAAAACTCTTTGGGTTTTGTCATATCAACGGATTTTTGCCAACTTTGTGTTGTTCTAAATCTGGGTGTGTGAAAAATCTGTGTTTGTCTTGAATCAGGCCTAGTCTGTTTTGGTTTCCAAATTTGATTCGAAGCAAACTTGTTTGTGTTGTACCTCCAAGTTTGTTTTGAATCAAATCTGGTAGTCTTCTGTTTCACAGTCTCAGACTTCTGTTTTTCAACATCAACAGGCTTTGGGTTTGGACACTTTCGTGCAACATGTCCAATTTGATCACATTTAAAACACACTTTCTTTGAAACATCCTTAGCCTGTTGTTATTTCTTTTTCTTAGTATGAAACTCATCAATAGACTGTTGTCCAAATTTGAATTTTTCTTCTTCTTCAAAACTTTTTCCTTGAACAAAACTCATTTTTGCCTGATAATTTGACATTTCATTTCTTTTCCAACTTTGTTTCTTTTTATAACCCAACCCAGTCTTCATGTTTTTCTTCTTGAAACCAGGTTTGTTATAAAAAGTTTTGTGACCTTTACCAGCAAACTTTGGAATCTCAGACTTCTCAATCTCAACCATTTTGAAAACTTTATCAACCTTTTCTGAAATCACATTCTGAATCGGGAATACAACATCTAAGAATAGTTTGTCCGATCCAATCATGGTATAAACCAATCCCTTTGAATCATCATTCAGATTTTTCTCGGATTTTGTGTTTTTCAGATATCCATCATGAAAATTACCTTCATCTTCATCCTGTGATTCAGACTTACCTTTTGTAGACTCATCTTTCAAAACACTATCAACAACCTTACTTACCACCTCTGAATCATCAGCTTCATCAGATTTGGTGTAAATCACATCGATACTTTCAGGTAATTGGTCAACTATGTTCAGACCTTTAGCCACCTTTTCCTCATCATAAAAAGTATAATTGTTTCTCAACGGTGGTGGTACCTGATGAAATTCTGAACCAATACCCTTTTTGTTCTTGTCAGTATCTTTGTCATCTGGTGTGATGTTGAAAATGCGTTCGAGAATGTACGAAGAATTATGATAACTTTGAAGTTTGGTAATAATCTTTTCTTTTTCAGCCAAAACTTGTTTAAGATTAGCAATTTCATCAACACACTTGTTTAATTCAAGTTGCTTTTCTTTAAACTTTCTCTCATACATTTCTTTAGTTACCATAGTTTCAGACAATCTTTGATCAAAACATTTGACTTGGCTCTTCAAAGTATCATAAGCTTCTTGTACTCTCTGACTCGACCACTTCAAAGAATCATACTATTTTTGAAAATCTTGAAATTTAGTTTCTTTTTCAACACAATCAACACATTTTGCTGTACACAGTTGTCTATAAACATCATTATCCTTTTCAAGACCTTGACATTTCTGTGTCAATTTTTCAACTTTTAGTTTCAAAATTTCTTCTTTGTCAATCATTTCTTTACATTTTATTGTGAAAACATTTTCAAGTTTGTTTGTTTCAATATCTTTTGTTTTTATAATGTCATCTTTTTCAATACAGGCTTTGCACATTTCTATGCAATTCCTGCACTTGTTCTCATTTTTATCAACAATTTCAACATTCAATAGATTAGAAGATTCATTTACCTCAGTCTCTTTCAGCACCGGTTCTTCTGTCTGATCTTCCTCTTTGTTCTCTTCTTTTTCTTCTTTCTGTTCTTCTTCAATCTTCTGCTCTTCCTCAGCAGCAAGCTTTGCAGTAATCTTCACTTCCTCTACCATCTTTTTCAACTCTTCTTCTTTTCTCTTCTTCATTTCTACCACTTTTGGTAGACTTGCTTCATAAACTTCTTTGATTTTGTTTACCAAATATGGCCAATATTCTTTTTCAGATAACCTTCTTGTGTTGAAAGTATCCTGACTTAGAAGCAAATTTGTTACAGCTTCAAAATCCACCTTTGATGGATCAACAACTGGATTACCCCGTGGATCCATGTAACATTCCAAAACATCATTCCATCTTTTGGCTCTCTGGGCTTCTTTGAATGGTTCTGTGAATTTTCCAATTTCCCATCTTGCATAATCTATTTTCCACCATTTATCAGGATCAACCTCAGCTACAAATGCATATCCGACTGCATCTTCTTCAGGTAGAACTTGACTCCAGTCATAACCTTCATCGTCATGAATAACTGCCAAAGCTCTTGATTTTTCTTCAGGCTGCTTCAATCTGGGAGGTTCAGACTTGTTCTGATGATAGATTGCTTTCTTGTAATAATCTTCCTTGAACGGATTAGCAGTATCATCAGCATAAGCATTTCTGCACTCACGTTTAAAATGACCTTTCTGTTTGCATTTAAAACATGTCACTTTGGATTTGTCAAAGCCTAACTTGGTAGAAGGTCCACCAATAGACTGCCTTCCGGTAATTTCCATAAAACGTTGTGCCCTCCTCACTGCACTAGCCATACACCATCGTATATCGATCAATTCCATCTCCTCAGGATCTATTTGATCGTAGTCTTCCTTTGTCAGGTTGGTGTTGCCTATCTTGCCTGCCACAAGGCTCTCATACGACTCCAACACAGATGCTAAGAAGACCATCTGTTGCTTTGCAAACTCCTCATTGAAATTTTGAGTATTCTTCAATTCTACTGCAATGTTGCATTGAAATACATTCTTTGATGCAGATTGGCTCGATGTTGTTGAAAAAGATCCACTGTGAAAACCACTGTGAGGACTTTCATTGTTTACATAATTTGAGCTTTCTGCAGAAAATGCTGTTCTTGGAGACCCAACCTGTAACAACTCCTATAAAAAAGTCTTAATTATTATTTTAATTATCCAATAGGAAACCCTAATTAAGACACCCAAGTGATTCTGCACAAACCCTAAAATTTTCAAAACAATCAGAATCAGGATCAGGGCCCCTAAAACTCAGGGGGGTAAACCCTAGTTACGATTATCTAAATAAAACGTTGTCAAATTCGAATTTTACGAAGTCATCAACTCAGCAGGCCTAGTCCAGGACGTGGCTACCCTATAGTGATTTCGTGTCCCTTGCGCACCGTAAGCGATAAGGCTTACGGTGCGCAAGCCTAGTCAAAAATTACCTATAAATAGAAGGGATTGGGACTGAAATCTGGGCACTGAAACGACAAACAAAGTCGAAATATACACTGAGATAAGCTCTGTTTACTATTAAAAACACACACGGATCACTAATCACCGCCGCAATACAGGGTAATAACTCGATCGCTGTTACGACTCAATGTCCGATCGATTAAACTTTCCAATGGATGTTTAAGTGCTGCCCACATTAGGGTTTATGCTTTGTCATTCGTCGTTAATTCGATGGATGTTTAAGTATCGCACTTTGTCATTCGATGTGAGGGTTTGATCTCGTGAGTTATCGTAAATGCTGTATTAAGTTACTGACCGAATTGTGTGCCTGTTATTAATTTAGGTTAAAAGACTAATCAGTAGGCTAGGCTCTGCTCAAAATTAAATCTGCAATGTGAGTCATTCTCTTTTTATCAACTATTTTACAATACCTCAAATTATTTTCAAAAGTTATAATTACAGGGACTAAGTCGTGGATATCTTGAATCACTGGCTAGTGGGGTATTGTGCACATTACTAATTTTCTCCCAGTTAGGTTTATTGACCTACTAGGGATAATCATCACTATTTAGGTTCATTGACCTAATAGTGGATAGTGGTATGACCATCGTCACCATTGTGACACGGCGCCAGATAAAAATAAGATAGAAGCCATTGTAATCGCTCTTATGCTGTAATTAATAACTATGCATCATTTTATGTAAATAGAATGATTCACTCAGTATTTCCCGCTGACAAAACCTTTTTCAAACATGTTTCAGGTGATCTGTTATGATCCAGGAAAAGTGCCGTGAAGCACTACAAGCTTAAGGAAGTGGCTCAGGATAAAATAAAGAAACATGTTTTGTAAAATAAAAGATTTCTTCGTGAAATCAAATGATTGTAAATTACCGGGGTTTTATCCCGAGTTGTGGAATAAAATAATCAGGAAATATTTCAGTTTTAAAAAGATCCTTATAATAAACTTCCGCTGTTAAACTCAATTAATTAAATACCACGGGATTTCTGTCCCGCGGCTCCTGAAACGGGTCAAACCGGGTCGGGGGCCATGACAGAAAAAGGTGGTTTCAGAGCCACTGATCGAGCCACTGATTTAAGCAAATTAAGTATTTAGAAAATACTTAAATTTTTCTAACTGTCATTCTGTGATTATGTGTTTTATTATCTGACTAATTGTGTACAGTATAGGCAGATCTTTATATGCTAGCCAATGTAGCAATTAATGCAAATCCTTAAATAATTTGACCCAAGTTTTAGCACCCTTATTATCTACAGTCTAGAAACCTTATTCAGTAAATAAATAAATTTACAAATAAAACCTAGTGTGTTTTAATTTTCAGTTGTTTTGTAGTTACACAGTACGGAATAATATTTAAAGGTTTTCTATAAAAATTTTGTTATAATTAGTAATGGTGTGTATTTTGCATAACAGCATGAGTGACTTGTCTGAAGCCCTTCAGAATTTAAATCTCTATCCGGTAAGAATAGAGGTTCCAGAGATTTCAATAGGTATATACCAGACATAGAAGAACCTATAGAATTCAACGCTTTACCTCTCGAGAAACCCAAGCCTAAGAAAATGGAAATTGGGGAAAACTCTAGGCAAATTGAGGGGTTACCATCTCAGGAAGAGCTAGATTTTATATTGGCAAGCTATAATACTATTAAGCCTGTTAATGAAAATGTTTTTATTCACTCCGTTGAAACACCACTACCAATGAACTTAGAACCACCTATTCCAAACCCTTCAATCCACTCGCAACCTTTAGGAATAGACGAATGGTTGACTAATGAAATACAGTTCCAAAACAATCCCTATAAGCTTTTTCCTCAGTTTGATCCAGAACCTTTACCAAATCCACCAATGAGTAACGAGAATATGGCTGAACTCCGCCATTTTGGCGAAGAACTAATGGATGCTGGGAATAGGATCCAAGAGATTGGGGGACAGATCGCCTGGAAATACGATAAGAGGGAACGCCATTACTAGAATATCATCTGACAAAGGATAGGGGATTGATGGAACTGTGGTTGTGTAATAGTAATAGTACAAATCAGTCTGTAAAATAACTACAAATAAAACTTTGTAAGATAATAGTGTGTACTGATGCATACTATAAAATATAAAAATGGGAATCGAGAAATCGATAGTTTTGGCTATATGTATTGTGAAATTTGTATGATGATTTTGTGTATAATTGTTATTTATCGGATACTAATAAAATATATATATATATATATATATATATATATATATATATATATATATATTAATTAGCAGATGGAAAACGCTAATAATGAACCAGTTAATGAGGTTAATCAATCTGAGCAACAACCGGGGGATCAATATATGACTAGGCAGGATATAGAAAATATCGTTGCTCAAGGGATAGCCAATGCTATTCCAGCAATAGTTGCTGCTGTTAAAAATCCAATCGAACCGCAACAAATCGTTCCTAGCAAACGTATTTCTGAAGATAACTTCAGTAACAGCGTAAACGGAGGCAATAATCATACTAATCATGAGAATGAACCACGGCAAGCTCCTCCCCCTAAGAAAATGAAAGCTGCAACACCTGGTTGCACTTACAAAGAATTTCTTGCTTGTAAACCCACTGAGTTTGCAGGCAATGAAGGAGCGACTGCGGCACTGCGTTGGTTAGAGAAAACCGAGGCAGTAATTGCCATAAGTAAATGTGCTCAGGATGATCAGGTCATGTACGCGTCAAACCTTTTCAAAGAAGGGGCGCTAGAATGGTGGAATACGGTGTTACAAGCAAAAGGAAGAAGGATGGCGTATGCCATGAACTGGGAAGAATTTAAGAACTTTGTAGAAAGAAAATTCTGTCCCGAGTATGAAAAGGAACAAATGACAAATAAGTTTCTAACCCACCGGATGGTGGATGTAGATTGTCGAGGGTATACTTCGACATTCTTCGAGTATGCTCGAGTGGTACCAACCCTGGCTTCGCCAGAGCCGGTACTTATTTCTCGTTATATTTGGGGATTGATTGCCGAAATCCGTAATATCGTCAAGGCTGCGAAACCTCGCACGATTGATGATGCGGTGGATTTAGCCAATACTCTAACTGACGAACTAGTACGGACAAGAGAAGAAAATAGAAGGAAGGAAATAGCCCAAAAGATTACCCAAGGATTCCGTCCGGGTAACCATAACAATTTCAAGAAAAGAGGGAATGGGCAATCTTCCACTAGCCCATTTTGCAATTCTTGCAAAAGGAAGCATTTTGGAAGATGCAAAGGATATTGCAATTTTTGCAAAATTCCGGGGCATCAAGAAGAAGACTGCAGGAGGAAGAAATTTTCAGTCTGCTACAACTGTGGAGAAGCTGGACATCTTAGGCCAGATTGTCCAAAACTGAACAAACCATCTGACAATAAAGCCAAACCTGCAGAAGGAGTAAAAAGGAATGTAAGAGCCTTCCAACTGACTGCTCAGGAAGCAGAGCTCATTCCAGATGTGATAGCTGGTACGTTCTTAGTTCACAACGTTTACACAAAAGTATTATTTGACTCTGGTGCAAACCAAAGTTTTATAAATACTTCATTCTGCCAAACTCTTAACTTACCTTTAACCAGCATTAGGCAAATTTCTACAATAGAAACGGCAGATGGGAATTCAGTTAAAATAAATAAGGTTCTGCAAAACGTAGAAATAGAACTTTTAAGTCATAATTTTTTTGCGACCCTATTATCTATGAAATTAGTTGAATTCGATGTTGTGTTAGGAATGGATTGGTTAGTAAACAATCATGCTCGAATTATCTGTGATAAGAATTCCATAGAAATTTGTGCACCCACTGGAGAAGTAATAATGATTACAGGAGATAAGCCATGTAAACCCATAAAGTTCATATCAGTAATGAAAGTTGCTAATTATGAACGAAAGCAAGGAATAGTATATATGATTTCAGTAATCATTAATACTAAAAATAAAGAACTTAAGGAAATTTCTGTAGTTTCAGAATACCCAGATGTATTCCCAGAAGAATTACCAGGGTTACCACCAGATAGGGAGGTAGAATTTAGGATTCATCTAATTCCAGGAACTATACCGATAGCCAAGGCACCTTATCGGTTAGCAACCACAGAAATATTAAAACTGAAAAAGCAATTAGATGAATTATTAAGTAAAGGTTTCATACAACCTAGTTTATCCTCGTAGGGGGCACCAGTGTTGTTTGTTAAGAAAAGGGATGGTTCGATGAGAATGTGTATTGATTATAGGGAATTGAATAAGGTTACAATTAAGAAGCGATACCCATTACCTAGAATTGATGATCTATTCGATCAATTCCAGGGAGATAGATATTTTTCTAAGATCGACTTACGTTCCGGATATCATCAATTGAAAGTACAAGAGGAAGACATACCTAAAACTGCTTTCAGGACTAGGTATGGTCATTACGAGTTTACAATCATGCCCTTCGGATTAACGAATGCACCTGCAGCATTCATGGACATGATGAATAGGATCTGTAAACCATATTTGGATAAATTTGTAATTGTCTTCATCGACGATATACTTATTTATTCCAAAAGTCAGGAAGAACATTGTCAGCATTTACATGCACTCTTAACTTTGTTAAGAAAAGAGAAGCTTTACGCCAAATTCTCGAAGTGTGAATTTTGGCTGCCAGAAGTGCAATTTCTAGGTCATATGGTGAATCATGAAGGTATTCACGTAGATCCTGATAAGATAGCAGCAATTACCAAATGGAAGGTTCCGCAATCCGCAATGGAAATTAGGAGTGTTGTAGGTTTAGCCGGATACTATAGACGGTTTAGCCGGATACTATGGAAGGTTCCGCAATCCGCAAATCCAGGACGTGGCTACCCTATAGTGATTTCGTGTCCCTTGCGCACCGTAAGGGATAAGGCTTACGGTGCGCAAGCCTGGTCAAAATTTACCTATAAATAGAAGGGATTGGGACTGAAATCTGGGCACTGAAACGACGAACAAAGTCGAAATATACACTGAGATAAGCTCTGTTTACTATTAAAAACACACACGGATCACTAATCGCCGCCGCAATACAGGGTAATAACTCGATCGCTGTTACGATTCAATGTCCGATCGATTAAACTATCCAATGGATGTTTAAGTGCTGCCCACATTAGGGTTTATGCTTTGTCATTCGTCGTTAATTCGATGGATGTTTAAGTATCGCACTTTGTCATTCGATGTGAGGGTTTCATCTCGTGAGTTATCGTAAATGCTGTATTAAGTTACTGACCGAATTGTGTGCCTGTTATTAATTTAGGTTAAAAGGCTAATCAGTAGGCTAGACTCTGCTCAAAATTAAATCTGCAATGTGAGTCATTCTCTTTTTATCAACTATTTTACAATACCTCAAATTATTTTCAAAAGTTATAATTACAGGGACTAAGTCGTGGATATCTTGAATCACTGGCTAGTGGGGTATTGTGCACATTATTAATTTTCTCCCAGTTAGGTTTATTGACCTACTAGGGATAATCATCACTATTTAGGTTCATTGACCTAATAGTGGTATGACCATCGTCACCATTGTGACATGTCACCATTGTGACACGGCGCCAGATAAAAATAAGATAGAAGCCATTGTAATCGCTCTTATGCTGTAATTAATAACTATGCATCATTTTATGTAAATAGAATGATTCACTCAGTATTTCCCGCTGACAAAACCTTTTTCAAACATGTTTCAGGTGATCTGTTATAATCCAGGAAAAGTGCCGTGAAGCACTACAAGCTTAAGGAAGTGGCTCAGGATAAAATAAAGAAACATGTTTTGTAAAATAAAAGATTTCTTCGTGAAGGATGCCCTTTTGGAGACCTTGTCTATAATAGTTGATATATAAGTATCAAGGCTGCTCTTTTGGAGACCTTGTATAGATGGAATGTTAAGCATCTACTAGTAGACAGAAGATTGGTAAGTCCAATTATCAGGATCTGAAAGTTGCCTTGACGAGTAAGATCAAACAAACCCATAATCATCGGTAAGATGCCAGTATTCGGCAGAAAATCAAGGATTAATGAGAATATCAACCCTCTTGAATTCTTGTTGAGGAAGAAGGTTCAACAAAAGATATCACCCTAGAAGGGTGTGCCAAATTGTTAATTATCAGACTAGTTGAACTCTGAATATATAGAATCATTCGAGGAAATCGAATGTACCAAGATCAAATAGCTTATAAGCTACAACCTATTTAAGGAGCTTGGCGGAGCTCGCAATACATTGCACACTAATGACTTAAGGCTGTGTTTTCACCAATAAGTCGAGAAGCACTATCACATAATAATATGCAGATTGATGATATGATGAGAAACCTACATCGATTGAGAATCGACAGGTTAAGAAGCTCCAAAAAGGATACATGTACCCATTATAGAGGTCAATTTGGGAGCTTGGAGAGACTCCATATATGCTATAGAAGTTAAGCCCATTAAGTGACAAAAAGTACTTCCAGCATTTTAGCAAATCTTGAGGTCAAGATTTATTTTAAGGGGGTGAGGATGTAACACCTCGTAAAAATCACGTCCAATGATGTATTGACACGTGTAATGAACCATAATGAAGTCAAACATTGAAATGTAGGGACTAATTTTTCGAAAAATCGAAAACTTTGATTATTAAAGGAATGGAAGTGTTAGCATACCTAAAATAAGTTTCTAAATAACCTCTCATGATATTTATATTCACAAATGTGCCACTTAATGGTTAAGTGTAGCCGTTTGCGTAATTAAATGAAAGTTTGCGTAATAAAGGGTTAAAAGTGTCAACATGTCAATTATAACCTCTGAGTGACCTATTAATAAAACGAGAGCTTCATAGTATTTAATTATACTCTCAGGAATGCCAAATATTGGCCGACTAAAGTTTTTATGCCTACAAGTAAAATTACGCGCAACTATGCAAGTTAAAGGGGCTAAAAGTGTCAATATGTTTAATTATACATCTAAATGACCTTTTAGCGAACCCGAAGTATTCGTGATGTTTAATAATACTTTCAAGAATGTCTAATATGGATTAGATTAGGCTTCAATGCTATTAAATGATGAGATGCGCAAGTTTGCGCAAAAGAGGGACCTAAAGCGTCAACTTTTGAATCTATGCCTTTCGGTGACCATCTAAGAGAACGAGAGCGTATTAATATTTAATTATATGCTTGGGAAGGATAAATATGGGCCATGGAAGGCTTGGATAACATTAAACGGCATTCCGCGCTACTTTGCGCAATTTAAGGACTATTTGCGTCAAACTGTAAAAGTATGTCGATTCGTATGATAACGGACCTTCCGGAAATTGTCAATGAGTTAAACATGCCCTAATTATCATTTTTATAGCTTATATATAGGCTTAGAGGTGTTTGGTGCGCAAAAATAAACTTTAAGGTCATGCAGGGACTAAAAGTGTCAAAAAGTGCACAAGTTTGCACTTTCGCGCATATCTCACATTCTGACTATCCCCGGACACCCAAAAATTTATGTAAGCACTAAAATATTTTATTTTAGTGTGTGGCATGATAAAATTCCACTCGTCGCGTAATTTGGACCGTTTTTAGCGTCCGTCCGTGTTTCGTCGTAATTTGACGCACAACGTGACCGTACGGCCAAACGAACCGACATCCGACATGTTTTTGAACATGTTCCATGTCCCCTATGTTTAAACATCATAGTGAAGCCTTAAAATGAGGATAACGGGCCTTAAACGTGCCTAAAATGACTTTAAAGGCTCACAGGGACCATTTCTGTCATTTTTAAAACTATTGCTGCTAGTGTGGACTTGCAGGCGGGCCGCGTGAGTGACCTGGTTATCCTACGAGGGCCGCGTGAGTGGATCAGATGCAGAAACAGCTGGTAATAGCCTGTTTCTTGCTGTTTTCATGTCCAATTTGGTTCCAACACCCACAAAATCGATATTAGGGGCTGCCCATGGTATGATAAAACCAGTCTACATTTGTCATGATCTGATCTTAACTACCCGACACTTGTCGCGATCCTACGAGGTCCCGAAAAGTATTAATAAGAGTTGATTTCATTTGTTTTTCACACCTTTCCCTTCTAATCTGCTTATTCTCTGAATTCCTGGAGGATCTTGAGTTTCTTGAGAACCTCCTTCAGCCCTTTGGACCCATTGTAAGTGTTCAATCGTGCTTAAGTTTAGTTATTTAGCGTTTATAGCCGAAAAGTCAAGCGTTGTGATAAACGCTTTGACTTTTAAACGGTTGAGCCATTGTTCATAACGAACATGGCCACGTGACCGTAATTAGGTAGGTGATTAACCCTTAAAAGGGCGCCTACTAATTACCATGTTTACTTAGTTTAATTGTCGGGTCAAATAAAAGTCAAACGGGTTAGTTTTAAATAAAATACATAACTGTTAATATAAAATCAGTTTTCTCACTTTAATAACTTGGTAAATATTAGTTGAACACGCCTAAGCGTGATTCAACCCGACAATTCTAAGTGTAGGCCCGGTTCGGAACCGATAGTCGCAAAAGTTGACATTTGCTTTGACTTTCAGTTCTGACCCGATTTAGCTTAGTTTAGATATGCCTTAGGATTCCTTTAAGACCAGGTTATAGGTTAGTATAACCCTTCGAGGTTATACAACTTGGTTCCATAGAAATCCTAGTTCATGCTTGTTTCCGTTAAATGCCTAAATCTTGACCGTTATGCCCTTTTGACCCTAAAACGAGAATTTTGAAAATGTGAGAGGACAATAATCTTTATTACTGATTTATAAACTTGTCCCTAAAATTTGACATCAGTTTGAGGTCTAGATTAGGAGTTATGCTCAATAGCCTAATTAGAATGCCTTTTATTAATTAAACCGCGTAATTAGCGTATATCCTATCTAAACCCAATTTTTGATACCAAACTTTTCACCTACTGATATAAAATAATATTTTGGGATTTTTAAAGATTTTTATATATTTTTAAGCTGAGCATAACATAGGGTTCTAGTCTTGATTCGGTAATTGCCGGTTTTGCCCTTTTGGGCTATAAAATGAGTTTTACAAATCCTTTTGATCCCAAACCTTTTTCTACTGATCTAATATGATAAATAAAATATTTTAAGCCTTCTGGAATAATAAAAATATCAGCTTTTTATAAAAAAAACCCGGAAATGGCTCCAAATCGCCTTTTTAAGCGTTTTTAACACATAGTATGTATCGAAACTAGTTTAAATATATAAGGGTTGATGCCTACTGATATTTTCAGTAAATTTCTATATTTTAACAGTAAGCAAAAGTTTTAAACTCAGATTCTCTGTTTTGCCCTTTTTAAGCCTATGTGGAATTACCAAAATGCCCTACGGTGCATAGTATGGTTATAATTAATAAATTTCACATATATATGATACCCTACTGATATGACTTATTAAATTAAGTATAATTACTGATTTAATCAGACCTGTAACTCAGAATGATATTCAAACTCTCTTATAATCTTTAAAATGACCAAAATACCCCTTCGGGGCATAAATTGGTCTTAAACTCGTTTTGGGCATAATGGAAGGTATCCTACTGATATCACAACATATTTAGGGCATATTAACTTAGGAAACTTGTATATGACTCATTTGGTTACTCGTTACGCACTTTTCGCGTTCGGATCGGCGTTTGTAACTAGTTTGCATATATTAGCCGAAACGGGTCAAACCATATCGTTTTTGTCTCAAAATTCAGAATGTATTTAAGTTACCCATATTAAACAAGCATACAAGCTTGTCGGGTCAAAACCACATTCTAAACCAGTCTTCGCTTTATCATGCGTTTGAACCGTGTCTTCCTTTTTAAAAACTAACCGGTCTAAGCTTAGGCTTAATTAAAGACCTGTTAGGAATCTAATAGGTTATTAAAAACCTTCGTTCCAGATTTAGGAGCCCAGTAAAAGCTATATGTACTTGCTTGGTGGTATACGGCTGGGATAAATTGTATAAATTTGCTCAGGTAAATACTTTTAACTTATTTTCCCTATATGGGCTTGGGGTACGGTATATAAAATACCGCTTGGTCCGGCATTGAATCTTTAATCGAATAGAGGTTAAATTATTGATATGCTATGTTTTGAATGTGTTTTGTTTGCTTAAAGCCTTTGGGGGGGGTTAATGACCATGTCCCGGATATCCTTGGCATCATCTTACGAGATGGGCACGACCTGAGTACGGGGTGTAGGCGTACACCTTTCAGTGCATAACTCAATATTGTGGTGTGTCTATTAATCTTTAACCCGGTCTATGGATCGAGCTACTGAACGCATAAGTAACATGTAATTCCCTTACAAGATTATATTCACATAATTATCCCAAGTATAAAATGTTTTGTGCCACGTGCATTCAAATCAATTTTTAAACCTTTTCAAAATGAGTCAGTTAAATTGTATTTACCAGTGTAAACTGACGTATTTTCCCAAAAAGGTTAAGTGCAGGTACTAAGCGTAATAGGCTGGCCTCTCCTTAGCATCATTAAGAGTCTCGCAAGCTTGGATGCAATAAGTCTGATGAATTGTGTTTTCTTTTTATTTGGTCCGCCTGTGGATCCGACTTACATCCTGTTGTAATATTAAATATTACTTTTGAATCGGTTTGTATTATATTTATCTTTTGCTTCCGCCGTGTATTTAAATATTGTGTTGTTTGACTATGATGATATCAACTACGTCACTATACTCCCCACCGGGCCCACCGGTGACACGTGGAAAATAGGGGTGTGACATCTATCGACTTTCTTCTTGATCTCATTGAGCTCTTTTGTAAAAGTCTTTTCCATTCGATCTAGAACAACAGCTACCGATGAATCCAAGCCAACTTGGTTCACCCCTCGAGTGGTCGAAGAGGTGGTAGTTACAGGAATTGATTTCCTGCTGGCAGCGCTATAATCCATATCGGAATGTGCAAAACTCTCGAAAAGATCGTTACAGTCGGCAACTGTCTTCTTTCCCATAAGCTGTCCTCCAGCCGAAGTGTCAAACCGGGATTTGATTTCTGGGGTGAGACCATTGTAGAATTTCTCTACAAGTGCCCAATCTGACAATCCGTGCTGTGAACAACGAGCGAGTAAAGTTTGAAATCTCTCCCAGGCAAGATGATAAGGTTCATCAGGTTCCATCCGGAATGAATGAATCTGATCGCGAAGTCGGGATGCTTTGGCTGGTGGGTAATACTTAGCTAAAAAGGCGTCTCGAAGACCTGCCCAGGTGGTGAAAGTTCCTGCTGGTTGCGAATCAAACCAGATGGCTGCTCGTCCATCGAGAGAAAATGGAAAGACTTGAAGGTAACGGGCTTCAAGGTTTACACCTTCGATAGAATAGGTGGTACAAAGACGGGTGATACGGTTTATGTGAGCGGGTGCATCTTCATTGTCACGGCCATGAAATTGGCAAGAGTTAGTGATAGCTGTCATGATGTAGGATGGGATTTGCCAAGATCTTTCATTGGTGATTTCGGGAAGGGTGATGGGTGAAGCTTGACCGGTGAAACCGGTTGTGGCTTGTTGGTAAACAGTGCGGTTAGCCATTTGAGCTTTGGTTTCTGGACTTGGTGAACGTGAAATTTTGAAAAAATCGGTCTCTGTGGTTGTTTCTGATTCAAAGTAAGGATTTTTAAAAACTTGGAATTCGCTTGTGTTACCCGATTCTCCTTCCTGATTGTTGGTACGGTGAAAGAATAAAAGTTCAGGATCGTCTTGTAGCTCAAAATCAGGTGGTCCTCGTGAGCGTGTATGTCGCATAAACTAATGAAATTTAAACTAGATATTTGAAATAAACAAGTAAACACAATTTAACTAAGGATTAAATAAAAACTGAAAATAAAAATTGTAATAAAAATTACACTAATGAATTTTAGACTCTTATGACTCAAATAAAAAAAAAAAAATACAAACAAAATAATTAACGCAATTGCAAAGTGTCCTCGACAACGGCGCCAAAAACTTTGATGTGTGCTAAAGCGGTTAAATAAAAACAACTAAAAAATTAAACTTTAGACATGCTTTGGCCTAATAGGTATCGGTACTCTAATTGGGATTGTCCCCAGGTAGGCAACTGGTCCTTATAATTGGATTTATACGAATGCCAGCCTAGACAAGAGTTCCCAACTTAACGGTACTTTAAGCCTTCCAGTTACTACATGTCCGATACGAAAAACACATTTTACAAATGATGTACAAAAAGACAAAATTTAAAAATAACCTTAAACTAGACACTCTAAGTTTTAAATTTATAACTTAGACTCGATCTTAGAACTAAACCACACAACCGGCAAGTGTACCGATCAGTATAGTATAGTAAAAGTAAGTCCGGATGTCGAACCCACAGGACACTGTTGAATTATGTTAAATAGTTTATTTATACTAAAAATTACACAAGAGTAAATATTTTTGTATTTTTGTATTTTTTTTATTCGAAAGGGGGGTTTTTGCTTGAAAAGTAAATTAATTAAAAACTAATTAATAAAAGTGAACTAAAACAGTTTACGACAAAGATTTAATAATAATAAAGGACTATCTAGGTTAGAATCCCACTTGTTAATAACATGCTTTCTACCGGGTAATTGTGTGATATGAAACCGGGATCTTTAGATATTAAACCTTTAAAGACGACGAGGATTCCCAATCATTCTCGGGAAGTCAACTATGTGACTTGAAAGGTTTATTTTAATTACCGATTTACTAGACTTCTTTACAGTTATCTAGTGTTCTAGAAAAGTACTTGGAAAGACTGACTTCCTCTCGGTTGTAAATCTAAAGCAATTTAAGAAAACTTGATTTGGTTTAATAGACAAGTTAGCGACAATTTAACTAAAAGCTGGTTTCTCACAAAACACAATCTTAGCAATACACTAAACTCGATCTATTAATATTTTTATACCTTACAGCGTTAAAAATAGTAGACCATTAAAACCGGATTAATTCTTGATCATTAGTTCTATGGTTTATTTCACAATCCACCATAAGATTACCCAACCCGTTTAGGACTTGAATATCGACATAATTCTTTTTATGAAAATACATTCACCGGAATTTATGTGAAACAAATGATCAAAGTGTAAACCAAGTTAAAATATGCATAAACACCAAAACATATAACTTAAATTATTTACTTAACAAGAACAAACCATAATCACACAATACCCGGTAAAAATTACATATTAACAAGTGTTCATCATAACCTAGATAGTTTTAAAGTTTAGCTACACATAATATTAAACATTACAACTGGACAAACTCTGAAAATAACTGAAAACATAATACAAAGCGAATAGAAACTGGAAAACGAATAATTACCGAACCCGGATCGCTTAGGACTCGAACCGAAAGCTTCCACGACTCCCGAGAGCTCCGAGGGACTTTAAGATCGCTCCAGGCTGCTTAAAGTCGACTGATAACAGTCTTAGAAGAGGTATTTCGAGTGAATTGAGGTGTGATTTTCGAGTGAGAATGAGTGCCCTTTTATAGTTGAGATTTTGAGCTTCTGCGCACCCCTTGCGCACCGTAAGGGTATAAACCTTGCGGTGCGCAAGGCCTTTCCAACTAACATTCCACTACTGCCCATTCCCGCACTAGAAAGTGTCTGCTGACAGGTCCTTACGCACCGTAAGGGTGAGAACCTTACGGTGCGCAAGGGGTCTTCAAAAACAAACTTTATTTTTGGATTCCTCTCCTCGAGCTACCCCAAAAGCATATATTATGGCTCCCGTAACTCATTTTCTAGCTCCGGATATGTCCAGATGAAGTTCTGACTGTTTCTGGCGCGTATTTATGTTCTTTTCTTCATTTCTTCTTCATTCGGACCCCGTTTTGTTCGCCATTTTTGCTCCCTTTACACCAGGACCTACCTGGCAAAACACAAAAATAAAATAAAACAAACTTAAAACTAAATAAAAACCATACAATAATTATACATTTCACACAGAACAAATATGTGTATTTTACTACACATCACCTACAATGGCGTTGGGTCTCTAAAACATAACATGTCTTTAATATTTAAAGAAATATATAAAAAAAAACTATCTAAATCCTTGCTCCATCCGATTCTATAAAATAGAGAAAAAAATATAGAGGAGCTACAATGAATTTCTAAATAAATAAATTTACTATTCACTCCATACATAAGTATTTGTAAATGTATGTGAGTGGTTAGTATAGGAAACAAAGATAAAAGAACAATAAAATATTATTTAAATGAATAGAGATGAATATAAAGAATTAGGTATTGGGTTTCCCTAAGGGGTTTCTTCTGTGAAAGGTGCAGGATTCGACTCCCGCCCAGAGTAGTTTGTTCGAAATGGGGGGCTGTCGGGTTGGGCCTCAGGGGGGGCCAGTGGATCGAACTCGGGAGGTGGGGGTATTTCATTAAAGTTGTGTTCCGCTGAGTCATTCAAAAAAAGGTATTTGGTTTCGTACATGTATTTTAACAAAAAATTAATGTAGTTGAAACGAGCGTATGAACCACTCCAAACCAAACTTTCTCGATTGCCGGCCAGGAGTCCAATGCAAACCAAAATAGTAACAAAATAATCATAGGGTGTTTAAAAAACGCTTGCCTTAAAAGGTTGTAGCAAACGTCAAATTTGCAAAACACCATGAGACGATGACTCGCTAGTTCAGAACAAGTCAACTCCACCGAGCAAATAGCCCAAAAACCGGTTAAGATTAAACGATATTGGTTGGAAAAACTAGCTCTGAACACACTCCGGAACATGGGGCGGTAGCCAGCTTCTGGCAGGGTGGCGTGCAACGACAGTGACCAACTAACTAATTAAATAATCAAAAATTCATTTTTAATAAACACTATTAAAGAAAAAACCATTTAACTCCAAATGTTTATTTGTTAATAATAGTTATTTCACATAGCTACTTTGATATACCTGATTATTTACCGGTAATCATTGTCATTTGTTATTTTTGTGTTAGGTATGTTTGACAATTAAACATTCAATTTACAATCATCGATATTGGTGTAACCCTTTTGAATCTTACAGCATTCAGATTCTATCCATCATTTTTTACCCTATAATTACACTAAAACAACTATCTTTTCACTCTCTATTCAATTAAACAATATTTTTTATACTTTTATTATTATCTTTTCTCTCACTTCCACTCACAACCACTTTCAAAATATATTAAAAAATTATAGAGGGTGAACAGTGTCCCCTCAAATATACAGATGAACAGTAACATTTTCTCTCTCTTATACTAACAACCACTTTTTATACCTTTTATAATATAAAAACCTCTTCTCACAGATTTTGATGGATAGAATGTGAATGCTCTTACCTTGTTATAAGCAGTGCTGTCAAAAGTCATTATCCTGTCACACATATCCAACATCGGATGTGGTGCCTTCAAAAACTATACAAAATTTAGAGAAAAGACCGTGGGGTATGGTGGGGCGGAGGTTTGGGGCATGGGTTGACACGTGAACTTCGAGGGGCACCGCTAGTCAGTTGCATGTTAGGTCGGTATGGTGGGGTGTGGCTAGCCCGCGTGGGTTGTGTTAGATTAAATATTATTTATTTAGTATTTAATCTTGTAGCCTATATAATCATTTATATTATATTAGATCAAAATATATTAATAACGTATTAATAATTAGTTGGTAATTGTTGATGGACCATATTACCCTTATTAACTAATTAGGTTTCCTCTTGGGTGTATAAATAAGGGGCTTATTAGAGAGTTAAAGGGTTAGACAGTTTACACACTTTACACAATAATCACAACCCTCATTAACATCAATTCGAACTCTCTCCCTCAACCGAAACCTTACCCTACTTTCGGTTATCATCACCATCATTACTTTACACCCTAAGGAGGAACCGAATCAACTTGACAAAGATGTCGAACTCAATGGCTGGATCTCTGACTGGATTCTCCTCTGCTTTGAATGCCAATAACAGGTATGTTATTCATGTTTTCCATTTAGTTTAAACAGAACTGATCAACATGTGGTATCAGAGCATATGTTGATAAATCAGTTCTGTTTTTCGTATCCATTATTATCGGATCAAAAATCTGGAAAACGGAAGTTTTAAAGACTTAAAATCAAAAACTGTTTTCGGGTTTCATTATGGCCGAAATCCCTGTTTCGGAAATTATTACTTGATATTTTGACCCGAAATCATAAAAGGATTAAGCTTATTGTCACGAAATCCATTACAAAACCATTAAAATCAGGTTTCGGATTTCCAGATTATGATTTATTATTTTAGGGTTCATCATTTATGTTCTAAGAAACTCGAAAAAAAATTCATAAGATTTGGAATATAATTTTGGATTAGGAAGTGTTTTACTGTTTTGATCTAAATTTTTATCTATTAAATTTTCGAAAACTGTTAAAGAGATAATCAGTTATTATTTTCGAAATCCTTGATAAGTTTAGATCATGATTAAAACAGGAAATACTATCCCAAATCCCTTAAATTTCGAGTTTCAGTTTTATCACAATCAGCAGCTGTTAACAGAGATCACAACTCGCAACTAAGGTTGCGACTCGCAACCGCAATCATCACGACTCGCAACCGCAATCATCACGACTCGCAACTAAGGTTGCGACTCGCAACCGCAATCATCACGACTCGCAACTAAGGTTGCGACTCGCAACCGCAATCATCACAACTCGCAACTAAGGTTGCGACTCGCAACCATGACCATTACAAGTCGAGACTGAGATTGCGACTCGCAACCATGACCATTACAAGTCGAGACTGAGATTGCGACTCGCAACCATAACCATTGCGACTCGAAACTAAGATTGCGACTCGAGACCTCATTTTATGCTGTTTAATGTGACCTAACAGGTGGTTTGCTATTAAATACTTGGTTTTGTTATTAAATACCAGTTCGATCCGCGCTAACAGGTGGTTTGCTATTAAATACTTGGTTTTGTTAACACTTACTTACTTAATTAATCAGAATCAGATAATTTTACAAAACCAAAATAGCTTAACTTGAATGAGCTTCTGATGTATTAATTCTGGCCAAAGCTGATTTACTACATCTATTTATTGTTCAAGTATTATTAAAAAGCTATGTTAAGTATGCATTACAAACCTGAAATGTCTTAATTCTGGCCAAAGCTGATTTAATTCATTTATGTTTAGCATGACTTGACAAGTGCATAACTAAAGTGATTGTCTCATTTCTGGCCAAAGCTGATTTGTCACAATTACTTTGCACACATATTTAAATGATTACACTTCTGGCCAAAGCTGATTTGTCTTCATTTAAATAGAATTTTACTAAGTCTATTATTTTGATGTTAGTAATAGACATTATCACAGCTTCATAATTATAATGGTCATTATTTATGCCTGCCTTATTATAACATGCCCTTAGATCACATTAAGACTTCTTTCTTAGTATCATAACTTGCTCATCTTATTTCCACTATCAGCACCCAATCAAGGGATTCCACCTTTGACTGGTGATAACTTTGCTGCTTGGAAGGATGCCCTCATGCTTACTCTTGGGCTGCTGGACTTTGATTATGCTCTAAGAGAGAATAAGCCAGCGGACCTTACTGCTACTAGTACTGCTGCTGAGCAGTTACTCCATGATAAGTGGACTAGGTGTAACCGCATGTCTCTCATGTTCATGAAGCAGTCCATTCATAACTCAATTAGAGGGGCCATTCCTGATTCTGAAGATGCTAAAACCTATCTGGCTTCTGTGGAGGATCAATTCAAGGGAACATCAAAAGCACACGCTAGCACTCTTATCCTCAAGCTGGTGACGACTAAGTATGATGGGAGGAGCGGCATTCGCGAACACATCATGATGATGCATGATATGGCCAATAAGTTGAAGGGCCTAGAGATGGAGATCAGTGATGGTTTTCTTGTTCACTTCATCATCACTTCGCTTCCTTCGTCCTATGAAGCATTCAAGATCAATTACAACACTCAGAAGGACAAATGGACGATGAGTGAGCTGATCGCCATGTGCGTGCAGGAGGAAGAGCGTATGAAGATGGATCGCCATACTGATGTTGCTAACTTCACCACCTCCAGCTCAAAGAAGAGGAAGAACAATTATCCAAGAAAGGATGCTTCCAAGGTTCAAAAGCCAAATCCAACTCCTAATACAAGTGCACCTTCCAGCTCTAAGAACTCCTTAGGCAAACCCTATTGCAAGTTCTGTAAGAAAACAGGACATAAGCAAAAGGAATGCCCTGACTTCAAGGAGTGGCTGGCTAAGAAAGGTAACGATTTTTTCATGATACTTGAGTCCTTTAATTTAAATGTTCCTGCTAATTCTTGGTGGTTTGACTCTGGTTCTATGGTACATGTTACCAATTCACTTCAGGGATTCCTTACAATCCGGAAGCTGGGAAGAAACCAAAGAACACTTAAAGTTGGGGATGATCGGGAATTAGAAGTGAAGGCCATAGGAACATTACAATTATTTTTGAAAACTGGTTTATGTATTAAACTTTATGATACCTTATATGTTCCTGAGGTAACTCGGAACCTTGTATCAGGACCAAAGTTAGACATGGACGGTTTTGTCGTTTCTCATGGTCATCGCAAACTCTCTATTCTCTATGATTCCGTTGTTTATGGTACTGGCATTCTGGATGGTGGTCTCTATAGATTAGAACTAGATGATAATTTTTCTAAATCTTTGTTGTCATATAATATTAATGAATCACTCACAAAGATAGAAAAGAAACAAATTCGAGACTTAGAGACTTCATCTATGTTGTGGCATCAACGTTTAGGCCACATCTCAAGAGAACGATTAAATCGTCTCGTAAAGGATGAAGTCTTACCTCCTCTCGATTTCACCGATTTTGGAACATGTGTCAAATGTCTCAAAGGCAAAATGACATTAGCAAATAAGAAAGGTGCCACTAGGAGCTCTAATTTATTAGAACTCATTCACACTGACATTAGTGGTCCTTATCAAATTGCTGGTATAACAGGACATACTTCATTTATCACTTTCATTGATGATTATTCTCGTTACATGTACTTGTATCTTATAAAGGAAAAATCTGAATCTCTAACAACTTTTAAAGATTATAAAGCTGAAGTTGAAAAGCAACTAGATCGTCAGATTAAAGTTGTGAGATCAGATAGAGGCGGTGAATATTATGGAAGACATACTGATGTGGGTCAAGCTCCTGGTCCATTTTATGAGTTTTGTAAGGGCCAGGGGATTGTGAACCAATACACCATGCCTGGTACACCTCAGCAGAATGGTGTCGCTGAAAGAAGAAATCGTACCCTTATGAACATGGTGCGCAGTATGTTAGCCAACACTAATTTACCATTATTCCTCTGGACTGAAGCGTTAAAAGCAGCTGTTCATATACTCAATAGAGTTCCTTCTAAGTCTGTCCCTAAAACTCCTTATGAACTTTGGACAGGAAGGAAACCGAGTCTTAAATATATGAAAGTATGGGGCTGCATTGCTGAAGCAAAACTTTACAATCCTTTCCTAAGGAAACTTGACCCTAAAACAGTTACCTGCTTCTTTATTGGGTATCATGATCATTCGAAGGGTTATCGTTTCTATTGTCCTTCCCATGTCACCCGTATTGTTGAAACCAAGCGTGCTGCGTTCTTGGAGGATTTTAAGATCAGTGGGAGCAGTACCAACCCTTACGAAGAATTGCAAGAAGTACAAGACGCGGGGGGGAGAGACTCGTCGCTTATCATTACTCCGTTTACTCCTCTTGTACCCCATGCAACTGCACCTGAAGTCACTGCACAAAATCCATCTCCACAATCAGAACCCATTATACCTCATAACGAAGGCACATCAAACGCTCAAAACCAAGACAACGCTGAACCCGATAATCAACTCAGGAGGTCATCTAGGCAAAGAAGGCCTACTAATTGGGATGATTATGTTACCTACCTGACTGAAATGGATGCTGGAAAGCTCAATGATCCTATCTCTTATAACGAAGCCATTAGCAGTAATCAGTCTTCTGAATGGAACAAAGCAATGATTGATGAGCTTGAATCCATGAAGAAAAATGACGTTTGGGATTTAGTCGAATTACCCAATGGTACCAAACCTGTAGGTTGTAAATGGGTGTTCAAAACAAAACTGGATCCGAATGGGAACGTTGAACGCTACAAAGCGAGATTGGTTGCAAAGGGCTACACTCAGAAAGAGGGAATTGATTATCAAGAGACGTTTTCACCTGTCTCTCGTAAAGATTCATTAAGGATCGTCATGGCCCTAGTAGCTCATTTCGATTTAGAGCTGCATCAGATGGACGTCAAAACTGCTTTCCTCAACGGAGACTTAGACGAAGATGTTTACATGAAACAACCTGAAGGCTTTAAACCTGAAGGTCAGGAGCATCTAGTCTGTAAGTTGAAGAAATCCATTTATGGGTTAAAACAAGCATCACGTCAATGGTACCTAAAGTTTGATGAAGTCATGAAGAGGCAAGGTTTTATGAAGAATCAAGTGGATCAATGCACCTACCTCAAGATGAGTGGGAGTAACTTTACTATACTTGTCCTTTACGTAGATGACATTCTATTGGCAAGTAATAGTTTAGACATGTTGCATGAGTCGAAGCGTTTACTCTCGCATAACTTCGACATGAAGGATCTCGGAGATGCTTCTTACGTCATTGGCATCGAAATTCACCGAGATAGACACAAAGGGATCTTAGGATTGTCTCAAAAGACTTACATAGATCGTGTTCTTACACGTTACAACATGCAACAGTGCAAACCCTCCGTCGCTCCAGTAGTTAAGGGAGATGTTTTCGGTTCATTCCAGTGTCCGACAACAGAGGTTGAAAAGGAGCAAATGAGCCAGATACCTTACGCGTCAGTAGTCGGGAGCCTGATGTATGCTCAAGTCTGTACTCGCCCAGATATCGCTTACATTGCTGGAATGCTAGGTCGTTATCAGACTAATCCTGGCCTAGATCACTGGAAAGCAGCTAAGAAGGTCCTCAGATATCTGCAAGGGACGAAAGACTATAAACTGACTTATAGAAGAAGTGATCACTTAGAAGTGGTAGGTTATTCTGATTCTGACTTTGCTAAATGCAAAGATGACAAGAAATCCACTTCGGGCTACATCTTTATGTTAGCAGGCGGACCTATCTCATGGAAGAGTCATAAACAACAGTTAACTACAACTTCCACAATGATGGCAGAATACATTGTTGTTTACAACGCAACCTGTCATGGAATGTTACTTAGAAATCTGATCACTGGACTCAAAATTGTTAATTCCATTTCTAGACCATTGAAGCTTTACTGTGATAATTCAGCTGCCGTTAGTTTCTCGAACAGTAACAGTTCGACTGGAGCTGGTTTATATCTTGATACAAAGTACTTGTTCGTACGTGAACGAGTTGAGGAAAATAATCTTTGTATTGAGTATATTAGTACTAAAGATATGCTTGCGGATCCGATGACTAAAGGTCTCCCACCTAAAGTTTTCGAAGAACATGTATCGAATATGGGACTTACTAAAGACCTTATTTAATGGCATATTGTACTAGCTTATGTTTTAATTAATAAAATTTCCTCAGTTTGATTTTGTATGTCTCTAACATATGTTCTGCCGGTGTAATGACATATAGACAAATATAAATACAAATCAGACGCTAAAGGGCTGCGTATTTTTGATCGTAACTGTTAGGTTTTAAATTGAGGCTATAGTATGACTAATGGGGGTCCTGAGTCGAATGATGATTCAACGGCTGTATTTCTCTGCTATAGTTCTTGGTTTAAGGCTAAAATGAGTGTTAACTCCTGGCCAGGCTTACCTAATACTCATGATAAATGATTACTTGGCTAAGTGGGAGAATGTTAGATTAAATATTATTTATTTAGTATTTAATCTTGTAGCCTATATAATCATTTATATTATATTAGATCAAAATATATTAATAACCTATTAATAATTAGTTGGTAATTGTTGATGGACCATATTACCCTTATTAACTAATTAGGTTTCCTCTTGGGTGTATAAATAAGGGGCTTATTAGAGAGTTAAAGGGTTAGACAGTTTACACACTTTACACAATAATCACAACCCTCATTAACATCAATTCGAACTCTCTCCCTCAACCGAAACCTTACCCTACTTTCGGTTATCATTACCATCATTACTTTACACCCTAAGGAGGAACCGAATCAACTTGACAAAGATGTCGAACTCAATGGCTGGATCTCTGACTGGATTCTCCTCTGCTTTGAATGCCATAACAGGTATGTTATTCATGTTTTCCATTTAGTTTAAACAGAACTGATCAACAGGTTGACCACGTGTTATAATTTTTTTTCAATTTATATTTATATTTATATCTATTAATAAACCATACTAAATGAATAGTGTTTGTACATGTGTTTGCCTCTGGTTTAATCATCTGATTGTGAGCCACGCGTCTCATTTGTTGTCTCTCATACAAAAACCTAAACCCTGCTTTCTCTCTGCTTAAACACAATCATCCACCGTCGGGCCACCCTGGTGACGGAAAGGGCAAGCGCATTCATAGATGAGATTGGCCAGACGAATCACGCGACCGAGAGCCGGTGTGTCTTTGGTGTAGACGAAGACGAAATGAGACGGCTGGGGCGATTCCTGAGGCTGAAGAAGCCGATGACAGGAGGCAGTCCGGCGGCACGTTTTGGGTTTTTTCAGGGAACTCTAATAGCGGCGGCGGCGGTACTTCCAAAAGCTGAATAAAAGGGGTTCGACGAGGATTCCGGCCGCAAGCAAACTAGGGTTCCGGTGATGGTGGACGGCGACCCAGGTATAACTTAAGTGAAAGCTATATATAACAGAGAAATGTAGCCGGTGAAAAAGATTTTTTTTATTTTCTTGATTTATTTGTGTTTTTATCATCTTGATGCAAGTATCATTTTTTATTACTTAATCGATTTTTTGATTCCTATATGGCAGATTGTTGCTTTTGTGAGATATGTCTTACTTTCTTATGCTAACTACCTATAAGACTTTATTTCTTTTTAGAAGTTTATTATGAGCAATCTTAGGTAATTAAATGGAATATGTGTAACTTTTGAGTTCAGATCAGACATTCATCCTGTTCTGCAGTGTTCGTCCCGATGGAATTGCCTCTGTTTTGTAGTTTTCGACGTTGATGAAGCTTTTAGGTTCAATCCTTTGTTATCACCTGTTAATTCAGGTTTGGGTCTTCATTTATTGGTTCGATTGAGTTCTTCTTTTTGATTTTGAATTTTAGTTTGTTCATAAAAAAATTGAATTTGTTATAAGATAACGGTAAATTCACCCGGGTCGTTTTCCTTCATTTTTCGGATTCTGTCGAACAATTTAAAACCTACTAAACTATATAGGTGACAGTTTCAAGCTTTAACCAATTTATATCATGGAAACGCGTCAAATAGATCAAATCGGTTAAACGGGAACTGTTCTTATACTTCTACCCTGTAATTAGAAAAAGGCGTTTTGCGTATGCAAATACAGTCGCAACATTTGATGTTCTTTTGGATAACATCTATGGCTACGGCACCTGATCAAGCAGCTTGTATTTTGAGTATGCAGATACAAAGGCTGCCGTGAAAAAGTTAAAGTGAAGGCGGCATGAAGACGAGAGAGAGGGAGAGAGAGAGCGTGAGGGAACATCGCCACCAGCCAAGGCCTCTCATCGTCTATCATACGCGTGCGATAACAATGGTGGTTGCTATGATTAAGAGGCACAGCGGCAACGAGGACTAGGATGGAAACCGACAGGTTAGAAGTGGAGAGAGTTAACGGCAGGTCCACCGTAACCCGATGCTTCTCCAAGTACTCTCTCAAGTTCATCGTTCCTACTAAGGTAACAAACAAATTCTCAATTTCTTCAGCCTTCAATTTTTTATACCATTTTGATCTTGCATGCAGGTCCTTCAGAAATTGATGTTGTCTGGATCTACACCCTCACTTATGGTGGCGGCATTGTTTGTGTAAGCCTTTTCGATTACCCATAGATAAGGTTCAGCGAATTAGCTATTGTGGCATGATTGTGGCAATATTAGACCATGGGGTATGGGGCTTGGGTTGGGGCGTGGGTTGGCTGAAAACGCCCAAGCCACCACCCCGGGGGCTTGGGTTGGGGCGTGGGTTTGGGCGTGGCCCTTGGGGCTTGGGTTTGAAGCCGGGCGTGAGGCGGGCTAGCAAGGTGACATGGCGGGCTCTCAATGGCCAAACCAAACTCATGTCCCCAACCCAAGCCCCACCATACCCCATGGGCGTGAGTTTGACTTTGAGTTTGGCTCCCATTCCACGTGTCAACAAATGCCCCAACCCAAGCCCCACCATACCCCATGGGCGTGAGTTTGAGTTTGAGTTTGGCTCCCATTCCACGTGTCAACAAATGCCCCAACCCAAGCCCCACCATACCCCACGACCTTAAAGGGCTTTTCTATATCCTCTGTGTCAATGTAGATGGAGGCTAAAGGCTATATTAGGTCATCATCAAATCATTTTACCCAGCTGATATTCTATTCGCAGCTGTTATTGTTAATATAAGGCATGTATGAGAGTGTATCACATACATCAGATGATCTTTTACTTTGATTCATTTGTCTAGAACTTAAGTACAAGTTTAAAAATTCTTGGTACAATATGAGATTAAAATGATGGATATGTTGTGTTATTACAAAAAAGGAACAACGGAAATGATGGGTATTTTGTTTTATCAGAGAAAGAACTAATTCATATTACAATCCTACTGTGAATTGTTCTTAAACATGATACGGTTGGTTATTGATCGCATAAACTTGGAACATGAAAAAGTTTGAGAGTGGAAATTCAGTTTGGCTGCAGCCTTAGGATTTTTTTTCATAAAGATGGAAGTGGTTTCATAACTATGTATGAGTTTTAGCAAGTTAATGATATGTTAGTTCCAGGAGTTATGTTTCCTTACTTCATACATAATCATTTAAAATTCCCAGTAAACATTAACTTAAAAGTTCCACATCTATATTTGTAACTTACTGTTTCATGAATTTAATGGTAGCTTTTCAGGTGTACTACCTGATGAGCTTACTTCATAGTTGGTTATTTGACCCATTCACTCATTATCTGTTAAATTGCCTTACAAACTATTGCTTACTCCTACTAGAAAGACTCATATCTGTATTATTATAACCGACATCGTTGTTTGTTTGTATGGTTCTAGACAGATATGTTGATTTCTTTTTTGGAACATCACGACTTTAAAATTTAGATTTGCTCTTCCGGTTGCTATTTCACATGACGGTACCGTGCCAAACCAATACCACTGGTTTTTATATATATATATATAAAAACGAGATTATGTGGGTAATGAGTAGGTTAATAAATTACTTGGTTGATTAATAATTTCCATATATGTTTTTGTCGGTTTTATTAAAAATTGGTCTGCCATGCCGTTAAAAATTGGTCTGCCACGCCGCGAAGCGCGTGTGGATAACACTAGTTATTATAAAAATACACAAAAAATAATAAAAAAATCCTGGCCACCTATAGCCTAGCCAACCCAGCTAATGAGAGCCGGCCACGGAAGACCGCTAGGCCCGCCAACGCCCGTGCTGAACCCCCTGCCCAAGGGGCCACGCCGAAACCCAAGCCCACCCGGGGTGGTGATTTGGGCGTTTGTACCCAACCCACGCCCCATACCCCATAGTCTAATGGTGGATTTTAGTTAAATTTATGGAGATAGAGAATAACATTCACTATAGTTTCTCTCTATAATTTAACTAAAAACACATTTATCCCTGAAATTAAAGATCTTTAGAAATATCCCACATCTCCTTGATCGGGCCTCCACACCAATTCGCTTAACACACAAGATAAAATTTTCCATATATATATATGACTTATGATCCTCATACGCTTTGTGAGTATTGTTTAGGTTGAACTTAAGGATTTGGAATTTACTTTTAAGTGAATTTATATATTTAAACAATTTGATTGAAAATACATGTCTCCTGTGGATTTAAAATGTGGATTTAAATGGCCTTTGGGCCGAATGTTAAGGATTGAAGGTGAAACAATCTGAATTATAATATATTTGGATTTTGGACTCATATTTGCATGTTCTCACATGTTTGCGAAAATTGTTTATATTCATGTTCGAAAATAAACTTAGTATGTATTCATCGTCTTTAAGCTTTAAGCTGACTTGTTCTACCATGTGGTACAATGGCAATGAGTTAAAAGGCATCAAATGGGTATTTGACACAAATAAACTCTGATATAGTAATAGTTACTGCAATGTCTTTTTCAAACGATATTGTACTATTTTGTTTCCCACAAATAAAGAGAATATCAAAATTTTGTATTATAAACAGTGGCGGCTATGATAGTGTGCAGGGAGGACCTCCGCATAAGGCGCGCAATTTCGAAGGGCACACGATTTTTAAAAAAATCCGATACACATGTTAATCTTTTTAAATAGTAAAGACATACCAATTCCAATATAGGCCCATTTACAAATTATTTCTTATGGTTTAGAATTTAGTCCAATTGGCATTAGGTTTATTCAGACTAATACTAATTTTATTTCATTTTTTAAATAATACTAAAACATTATGGATGGGCGCATTTTTTTCGAATTTGAACAGGATACGTAAATTCTCATAGACGCCTCTGATTATAAATAATAAAAGACACAACTTCCTACAATTTATTGGTAATGAGGACTTAACAACCCCTACAAAATACAACACAGGTATGACCTTAGAGTATCACCTCTCCCACATCACTCTTAGAACACAAATTCATACGAAACATCATAAAAGTTATAAAACCCAAAACACAACATGAAATGTAGACTAGTATATTATGCATGTGCAATGCATTGCCATTTTGCAATGAACACTGTCACCTTTACATAAACCCAATCTTCCAAGCTATCCATAAAGTGAAAAAAAGATTTCCTCCCCCAATGACTCACAAGTAAAGCCCCACATGCTATCCAAAATCCAATTGCAAAGCCAGTAGCCCCGCCAATATAGAACCATCTACAAAGATCATCTGTCCGTTCATCTCCACCCTTACTCTGATCAACGAGTGGTAATACCTCTACTTCTTTATCATGAGGACAAGATTTGGTTAGGGGCTTTCCACAAAGTCCTGCATTTCCACTATACCTTGAAGGCTCAAATGACTGGAGTTGAGTGCCAGATGGAATTCTTCCTGACAAGTTATTACATGACACATCCAGATAATTTAATGCAGCCATGTGAGACATGCTTAATGGTATCCCTCCAGAAAACTTGTTTCTAGATAAATCCAAAATTTCAAGCTTTTCCATTTGGCCAATTTTTTATGGGATCTTTCCATGTAAAGCATTCATTGACAAGTTTAGTGCAATCAATTCATGGAGATCAGTTAGTTCATATGGGATATTCCCTGTTAGATTGTTATTTGACAAATCAATGTACGTTAATAGCCCCATAATTGTGTTGAATTCTTGTGCACGTCCTTGCCACTTGATCAATGCATGGTCAAGATACATATGCTCGTGAATAAAACGATGCATATTTGAAAAAGGTATAAATACATCATGAACCATTGCAGTGACATTATTAAGACATAACGGGATGGTTCCATAAAGGTTGTTCGTTGACAAGTCCAAAATTCGAAGATGTACCATTCGACATAATTGTGCAGGGATGGTTCCGAAGAAGTTATTTGAAGCAAGGCTAAGAGTATATAACCCTGATAACTTTTCCCCAATCCATGTAGGTATGTGACCAGAAAACTTGTTGTCCTCCAACTCCAAAACGACTAACTTGGTACAATTCTCTAAATCATCATCATCATCATCATACTCAGTATATCCCACCAATAGCAAAGCTAAGGTAGGGTCTGAGGAGGGTGAGATGTAGACAGCCTTACCTCTACCCTGTAGGAATAGAGAGGCTGCTTCCAATGAGACCCCCGGCTCGATTGTAGTTTTGCATCAAGCCTTGGACATAAGGCACATAACACTCAGCAATTGAGACAAACGCCGATCAGTGCATGTACCCCCTTGTCTTTTGGCTATCAACGCCACCACATGATGCATGATTAACCATTCTCTAAAGATAAGGGTAATTCTCCTGAGAAATTGTTGTTGTATAAATACAAAACCTCGAGATTGGTCAAGGACCCAATAGAAGCAGGAAGACTCCCAGACAGATCGTTTTGTCCTAAATTTAGAACTTTTAGTTTTTTTAAGTTCCACAAGCGGTCTGGAATTTGTCCACTCAACAAATTGCTTGAGAGATCAAGAAAGGATAAAGATCCATCAACAAGTTGACACAAAAAGGAAATTGATCCATAGAATTTGTTTTTGGAAAGGTCTAACCATTCCAAAGAGGGTGAAACATGTGGTATAGGGCCATAAAAGTTGTTGGAACTCAAATCTATTCTTGCGGCATTATAATCAAGGTTGAAGTTTGATAACAAATTTGTTACTTTCCCGGTAATGTTGTTGGAGGAAAGATTCAAGTGTGTCAATCGAGAACGCCACATGTTCCAAAACTCCAAAGGAATTGTGTCAGAAATGTTGGCACAGCAATGCTTTTATGCTTCTTTCTTCCATGCATTTTAACAGAACTTGCTCTCAAAACATCTTCTTCTTTTGTTCTTCTTATTGGTATGGTGTCTTCAGGGCACATTCCATTCACATGCCACAGTTGGTGGATGTTGTTTTCTCTTTGTTTTGACTCTGTGTTCATCTTGTTCTCATCATACAGCCCCTCAGGGTGATAGTTAGGCCTCATCTAAATTCCAAAAAATATATATATTTAAAATAAAATAAAAAGTTGCTAAGAAAATCTTGAAAATGTTTTAAGAAAATCAAGAAACCTGTATTTTATGATCTTTGAGAAATGGATGATCAAAAGCTGGCTGGTGAGAGATGTGTACACAATCAATAATATCCCCATCTGGGCTCTGTTCAAATCATGAAAATAATCATTAAATAATTTAAATTCCAATGCTTTTAGCCCTAAATGCACATTATACTCTAAAATCACCAAACTTGCATCAAGAAACTAAATATTTTAACAACATATGCAGAAAAGAAAGCTAAATCAGTAACAAAGACATAATCTTTCTTTAAAAAGCTAACATTTTTACAACATTTTGCAAGCAAAATTAAATATTTCAAAAATCACAAACTAATAATAACTGAATAATAATACTAAAATTACCAAACTTGCATCAAGAAACACATCATTTGTAGCCAAGAAAGCTAAATCAGTAACAAAGACATAACCTTTCTTAAAAAAGTTAACATTTTTACAACATTTTGCAACCAAAGTTAAATATTTCAAAAATCACAAACTAATAATAACTGAATAATAGTATAAAAAATAAATAAATAAAAACCAATCATTTGAAATACCTCAATGGATTTAACTGGTTTTTTGTTGAGGCGTTTCAAGTGTTTATGAACTTGAAGCTTCTGTCTTGAAGCTGGTTGTTGCCTGGCGCAAGATAGCAAGGCCAGATCCAGAAACAAGACAAAGAAGAGTAGAAACCCTATTTTGAACATGCTTCTGCTAACGTGCGCAGTTGCCATTGTTGAAAAAGTTGAACACCCAAAAGCTAAAAAAGAAAGGGTTTTTCCTTTACCCAATTACACTCTCAGACTTGTGTTAACCTGCACCATGTGTAATAGAGTTGAGTAGAATACAGAAACAGGGTTACAGACCCCACATACACAGTCACTCTGCTTATCCTACGCACCCCCAAGCTCCTAGACATTTGTCTTGGGAGTGTACACTCTTTTTCTCTCTCTCTCTCTCTCTCTCTCTTCTCTCACTTTCTAGATTTTGCGTAAGATTGAATTTCTGGGTTTATTTCTGCATTATAGGGGCATGTGTGAAGGGTATGACCAGAAAAACTAAAGGTGGGATGGGGGTATATTTGTAATTTGAATTGTATATGGGATTGGGCCATCAGCATCACCCAATGATTTTTGGTTTAAACTAGTTGGTTGAACCCGCGCTCCGCGGCGGGGTGACCCGACTTTTAACAAAATTTGATTGGAAATGTAGACGCAATGATAACGTGAATGGTGTGAATCCGGTTGGTATTTGTTCGGTTCGTTACGGTAGTAGCACTTGCTCTAACAACCAAAGAGAGATAAAAAAAATAAAGTCATTATATAACCAAGAGGATATCGACACGTGTTTTACATTCATCGAAAAGTATAAATATGAATACCGATAACGGTACCGAACTTGTGATATGATCAAAAGGATATCGATACGTATTTTACATCATCGAAAACAATAAAAACCGAATACCGGTATGACCTTATTCGGTCGGTATCGACACGGTTCATTTCGTTACCTGTATAATACCAGAACTTTATAAAGTAAACGAATGTAAGTTATTTAAAGGATAAAAATAGGATTAAAAAAAAACAAAAAAACAAAACAACAACAAATTAAAAGAAAAACAAAGCAAAATGACAAAACAAAAACACTGTAGCAAATATGCGATACCATTTGATATATATAATAATTAGTGGGTTCCCTCATGTGATTATTTCGGTACAAGGGTGAGAAAAATCCAAGCTCGTGGCCGATGAGGTGAGTACTAGTGATTACTCGAGATTCATTGAATCGAATTTTTTATATGTAATTTTGAGTTTTATGTATACATATACACATTTTTATAGGTAAATATTTAAGTAAATTACAAAAATCGTCTTTTATGTATGACACTTTTTTGCAAACTGTGTCATTTATTTTCAATAATTTGCAAACCCTTGCAAAGTATGTCCTTTAACCCTAACTCAGTTAATTTTTTCTGGTTAAATCTAACCAAATGGACCCCACATGAGGGTATTTTGGTCATTTTACTTTCATGTGGGATCCATTTGGTCAGATTTAACCACAAAAATTAACTGAGTTATGGCTAAAGGACATAACATACAAGGGTTTGCAAACATCGAGTACGTTTTCTGTAATTATTGAAGACAAAGGACACAGTTTGCAATAAGTGACATACATAAAGGACGATTTTTGTAATTTACTCCTAAATATTTTAAGTAGATATGTTTCAACTCTTCCTCAACTCATTTTCCTTTAAGTATACAAGATTAATTGTTGGAATTCATATGGTTTGGTTGGAAACTGAAAAATTTACAAGTTTTGGCCGGAATATATATGTTTTTTGCCGGAATCTAGTCAGAATAGCCGATTTTTTGGTCGGCCGACAAGGTCCGACTAGGCTCGACTAGGCCCGACTAGGTCCGACCAGGCCCGACCGGGCCCGACTAACGATTAATCGCCGACTAGTCGCGATTTTTACAACACTGGAAAAATCTAAGTATCTAACCATAAGAAGAATACATTTACAACCCGGATTCATCTTCTAATATTGCAACATATGGCGCTGGCTAGACGCCTGCTCATCACCTTGCCCACTCGCGTCCCCTCTCACTTGAGTCTGTTGTGGTAACTTCACCAATAGCGCCCCAAAACACCTCCATATTTTGCCCAATAGCGCTAGGCACCACCCTCACGCCTCTGTTGAAGCCTCCACTCACGCCCCCACTGAAGCTTGGCCGTTGTTGTGTTCGTGAGCCACCGTGGCAGCGCGTGGCTACCGCCCCATGCTCACGGCTAATAGTCTAAGGCTAGATGGTGTCGAATCGCGTCTTTGTCCACGTAAGCTTCATAGCGTTCCCCTACATCGCTGCAGGGGTGTGATGGAGGACATCACAAGAGAGATAATGAAGGCCAACGGTAGAAGTTGGTGGGTCCATTAATATTAGACCGTTGTCAAACGATTCAAGATTTATAAAAAGAAAAATAATATTTTTTATTTTTTTAAAATCTTCTCTATATAACCCACATTTGTTTACTATTTTATACCACAAACTATCTCACTTTATACTACAAAATCAAGCAACTTTCTCATTTTATATTTTTTCACTCTTGTATCATATTTTTGTTCATCAAAATTCAAATGGTGCGCTGATGGACCGAGGAAGAGGACATCGTTTTGGCTATAAGTTGGGTGCATGATGTCGAGCAAGGGCAGCCTACAGATTTTCTTACGGATTGGAAAACGGTTTTGGCACAATTTCATCAACAGGTGGATGCAAACAATCATAATGTGCATCACATTATTGGTAGGTTTACGATGATTCGAACAATGTTGTGGGATCTTTGAGAGGATCTTTATCAATGCCTTGAATGACGAACATGGTTTAAATGAAAATGAAGCGATTGACGCGGCCCGGTCGAGTTCCAACACCTACAAAACACTAGTTTTTGTCTTTTTTTTCCGGCTTTAAGAATTCTGCAAGACTGTTGTTAATTAAGTCGTTTATTTTAATTAAGTAACTATTTAAGTATTGTTTTTAACTTGTGTTTTTTAAATGTTTATTAATTTAAAATAAATCTAAATTAAAAAATAATTGAGTAATGATGAGAGGGGCTTTATGAGCTTTTATCCCATTCCATGGTAGTTGAGGATAAGGCCCCTTGTTTACGTGTCATCTACAAGGCGCTTATGTGGCATGATAAAGTCCCTAGAGGCTTTATCCCACGCTATATAGCTTAACTGAAGATCGAACCATTAATCGAAATTAACCATAATCGATAAAACCGATGGTTATGGTTAAATGACTCAAATTAACCGACCATTCGGTTATGGTTATGGTTTTGGTTAATGTGTTCATTAATTAATTGTAATTGAACCAAACCTTCTATGCTTTTGCCTTTCTAGCTTTTAAAATGTAAATTAGATCTATTTGAAGTGGTTGCTAATTTGAAAAAATTAAAAAAAAAAAAACAAAACAAGTGTAAATTTTGTGTTTATTTTGTCTTAGTTTTCGCATTTTTTATGTACAATATATCTTTTAAATTTTCGAAAATAATATCTTCATCAATTGATTCATAGTTACAATCGGACCCCATGTTGCGTAACTCCAAATTAATTAAAAAAAAGTTGCAGCTTGGAACACCATAACTAAACTATTTTTAGCTATAACAAAACAAAAAAAGATAATTAAAAGATACAATCAATACTTAATCTAAATCAATCCACAACCAACGGTTAACCAAACAACAGTTAACCGATCATCGGTTATAGTTATACTTAACACTTTTCGATTAACTGAACCCTCGGTTAACCGAACCCACTGTTAACCGACTTTGCACACCCCTACTTCGGTATGTCTACAATATATTAAATAATATTTAAATAGTATCAACCTAATAGAAAAAAAGTAAAAAACATGAAGTAATGAGCTATATAAAGCTAGTTGTGGTACCACTTTGTATTGGTAATAAAAAATATCAAAAACAACTTGTATCGAAAGCAACAACATATATATGAACACCGGTATCGACACCTATGTAACTCCAAATTAATTAAAAAAAGTTGCGGCTTGGAACACCATAACTAAACTATTTTTAGCTATAACAAAACAAAAAAAGATAATTAAAAGATACAATGGATACTTAACCAAAATCAATCCACAACCAACGGTTAACCAAACAACAGTTAACCGATCATCAGTTATAGTTATACTTAACACTTTTCGATTAACTGAACCCTCGGTTAACTAAACCCACTGTTAACCGACTTTGCACACCCCTACTTCGATATGTCTACAATATTTAAATAATATTTGAATAGTATCAACCTAATAGAAAAAAGTTAAAAACATGAAGTTATGAGCTATATAAAGCTAGTTGTGGTACCACTTTTGTATGGGTAATAAAAAATATCAAAAACAACTTGTATCGAAAGCAACAACATATATATGAACACCGGTATCGACACCTATGTTTTTCAGGCGATATGGTTTGGTTTGATAAAAAGTCATTTATAAAAAGGTTAATTACATTGATTTAATTACACAAAACTTGTCTCATATGACCTACAAAAGATGTTGTGTTATGCCCAAACAGATATCGATATGTGTTTTACGACGGTCGAAAACAATAGAAACCTATAATGATACATGTTTCGATAATTGAGGTACTGGTGTTGTTTGATCGGTTTCGGTTCAGTTCGTTACATTACCTATACTTGGTATACTTTCCAATATACAAAAATATTTACAGTGGTTCCATTTATATAGTAGTTATATTATATAACTAAAAAAGTCGTGTTTTACTTCAATCAAAAACCTTAAAAATGAATACTAATGCCGATTTTAATGATATCCATACCAGTACCGATGTTGCTCGATCGGTATCAGTTAAATTTGCTTTATCACGGTACCGATACTCGATATAACTTACAATACAAAAGTGAATACTCAATTTTGAATACAACTCATTTTCAACAAAATTTATATCAAAATGTTGATAAAAGAAAAGGTAATTAATCACAACGGCGTATTCCATTTTTTTAAGTTAACAAACGGAAGTTTTTAAGGAAAAATAAAATACGTAAAATGTGTATATTATATACGGTATAAGAGATGAAACTGAAACTTAAAATAAATCATACTTCAAAAGGATCTTTACTCTCCGCTTCTCAATAAGACTACTAATTCTTACTATTCATATAGTATGATATGAATATACCACATCAATTCGTTATGTATGGATGATGAGCTTTCATTGATACAAAGCTAATTTCATTGGAGGGTCTCATTGGTGTGCATCCAGTAGGAATTGAACCTACGAATTCGCCATGTATGAGTCTTTAACCATTCAGCCATGGATGTTTAGCGGGTCATAGTGAACGACCGGATTCCAATTCAAATGGAATCTTTCAACTAAAGCAATGAGATACTTATATGGAATTCTTTTAGTTCTAATAAATCAGGAGGAATTTAATGACAGGACATAAATTCAAGTCCTGGATTTTAGAATTGAGAGAGATAAAAAATTCTCTCTATTTCTTAGATTCCTGGACCCAATTCAATTTAGTGTTCTCCCAGACCATAGGTCAAGAGTTCAAGCCCGAGCCACCCCGGGTTTTAGTCCACCGTGCGTTATGCTAGACAGATTCTCTCTTGTGGCGGCGCAAGCCCCTGCCTCTGGCAGTGTGTGGTATGGTTTCCCAGGGAACGCCGTTAGCCAAACTCTGACGCCAGCGTGGGCCCGGTTAATACAACATAGTCTGACCAGAGGGGGGTTAGGGACCTCTGTTTAGGAGGGTGTAAGATCTCTCTCACAACAAGTTAAAAATTCTCACCGTTCAAAAAAAAGGACTTATAAATTACTATTCATAAAGTTTGAAAAGGACTTTTAAATTATTATTCATATAATTGGAATTCTAATTAAATTAGTAGAATTCTTTGCATTCTGCTATGACCATTGGGACGGTGTTGGTTTGTGTTGTTACATTATTGATACGATCTCCGTACTTAGTATAGCAACCGAAAGAAATATACCCAAGAGGATATCTATACGTATTTTACATCGATCAAGAACCACAAAACAAATACCAGCATTGTACTAATGTGATACGTCGAAGAAACCATAAAAACGAATATTGTACCAACACGGATGTTGTTCAGACGGTATTGGTTTAGTTCGTCACAGTAAAGAACAAAAAATGAAATACATTTGACTCGTTTAGATTAAACTTTCATCAAATCATATGTCAATAATAAGTGCATCGCAACCATATAATCGGAATTTTATAAAATGTTATATTATATTACTAAAATAACGAATAAAGGTAAACATCACTTTATACAATATATATATACACACACGCTAAAAGGCAACTTTGATAACATGCACGTTTGTGCATCAATCATTTATACATTACTACTGACAACTCCGTTTTAAGAAAACCTTATATCCAGAGGTAAATAAAAATAAACACGCTGCAATGATATATATATATATATGTGTGTGTGTGTGTGTATGTGTGTGTGTGTCTGTGTGTGAAATTTAATAAAAATCGTATCTTAAAATTTTTGTACAAAAAATAAAATTTGCTTAAAAGTAGTAATAATAATAATAGGAAATTCAGGAAGCACTGTTCATGTGGTTGCATTTTGTAAATTATATATATATATATGATAACATAAAATATAATATTATATAATTATGGGTTCCTGGAGATCGGTTTAAAACTAAAAAGGGTAAATGAGATGAGTCGTTTCTTATTTACTTGATCTTGATTCGCTTAAAGTTCAAACTGAGTTGTAACCGAATTAGCGCAAGCGGGTCTAAGTTAAAAGTTTATTTGTTGAACTAGCTCAAGACCGAGTTTCATGTATCGTGCTTGATTGACCTCTCAAGCCTAAAGATGTGTATTAGTTATATAAATGTGGTAATATCTATATTATAGTATTAATATTATGGTAAAAACAATGTGCATCTTCTTAGGGTCTATAAAGGTATAATTATATAGGGGAATGATCCACTAAAAATTGGATTTTGCCTAAGTAGCCTAAGAAAGAATGTGATGATGACATGTGGCACTCCTAATAAGTAGGAATGAAGGGCATTTTGATCCTTATAAATAGGAGTGAAAATGACATGTCACATCTCTTTTGTTTTTTAAAAATACAACAAAAAAATATAGTACAAAAAAATATAGCACAACAAATGTAGTACAAAAAAAATAGCACAAAAAAATCTAGTAAAAAAATATAACACGAAAAAATTTAGCAAAAAAATGTAGTACAAAAAAATCCAGCACAAAAAATTGAGAAAAAAAAATTTAAGACAAAAAAATTTCAGCACAAAAAATTTAGCACAAAAATGTTATACAACATAGAAGTACAACACATTTTAGTGAGTTTTTTTAGTCTTCATATTTTATATAGCAATATGGTACTCAAATTAAAGATAGAAAAACGCTCGATTTAACGGTGAAATTTTTATGAAAAAATAATGTCGTATAAAAAAGTTATGAACGTTTAAAAAATAAGGGTGGAATATGCATGTGCCTTGCATGTGAAGAGAGAAAGGCCATAAATAGAATTTTCCCAAGATACCCTTGCACTCCTCCTTTCTCCTCCATTTTCATCTTAACCATTGATTTGAAAAATGAATGGTTAAGATTACTTCTCATCCTACTTAGGCAAAATAAACTTTTTATTTGATCTTACCCCTAATTATACATGTAGTAATAACTACACACACAAAAATAAAAATAAATAAACAAATAACAAGACGAGTTCAGGCTAAAAAAGTATTTATGAGTTGCGCTTAAAACGAGCATCTGTCTCGACTTGACTCGTTTATATCCGTATATAGCATTTCACACCATTTCAACTATCAAACTCACGTCTTTCAACTTTAATATTTTTTATCTCGTAAAACACAAATGCTTACTGTCTAATCTTAAAGTTGCAAGATGGTTCAGGATGCAAAACCGGAACATTTCTATATTTTAGGAAAGGTTATGAATGAAATAGAAAAATCTGATATAACGTTGATATGAATAAGATATAATACAAACAATGAGAGAGATTGGGAAATGTGACTCCCTCACCTTGACCTTTTATATAAAATCAAAGCATAAATTAATTTATATTTAGACAATATATTATTTTTTATTAGAAATAAAATCATAGTATTAACTTTAATTATTAAAAAAAATGGTCTGTAACTGCTATGATACGGTTGGCGGGAATGGTTGTTGCTTTGGCATGTGAATTACCGAAAAAGCCCTTCAAAATGAAAGTTTTACATATGGTTTGACTCAATGATTTTTCAGTCAAAGAAAAAGTCAAAATTGTGCATGAATTGGAATCCTATGAAATAAACATAAAAAAATAAACTGACATAGCAGATAAACAGAACGTGGAGTCTCATCCACCATAATGTTTTTATCATCTTATTCGTATGACAAAGATTCTGTCTTTCTAGCCCTCCAACTTTCACATTTTTAAATATTGCCCCCTGTACTTTTTAATAGTAGTATATATTTGGCAGAATTTTACCATATAAAATTCACAAGAGTAAATTAAAAAAACAATATTACTCCACATAAGTGGTTAGTCAACATCGACAAGCACACGCCTTTCAAAATAATAATAATAATAATAATAATTTCATAATATTTTATCTGGTTTCACATTGATGCACTTAAAATATAAGTGTGAAAATCCATGGAGCAGAAGTTGCTTACAGAAAAAATGATATTATTAAATTTGATATTAAGTATTAGTTTGGTTCTCATAATGTTTTTAAATTAATCGAAAATGTAATAAAAAAGGCTCTTACAATTTTCATAATTCATATCTATATATTTTTTTTAATAATATTTGACTTTGATTATACTTTTTTTAAAGTTTAATAACCTTTATAAAGCCGTTTTTTTCTTTTACAACGAGCATATTGTGTCTAAATCCTATTTGTTTAGTAAACATTTAGTTGTGCTAAAATGCATGTAGGTAATTGTAGCGAGTCTTATTAAGGTGAACGTATGCATATGATGTGAATGGGGACGGAGGTAGTAGAGATGAGATGAGGATGTTCAGAGTGGATATGTGGGTATATAAAGTTGGACCGGATACAAAATGAGGATTTCAGGGAAAATTAGGATAGCTAGCACACAACTAAAATAAGAGAGGGAAGATTGAGATGGTTTTGACATGTGAATAGAAAACATACAAAGACACTGGTTAGATCATTGGAAACCCTCATTGTGGAGATGAGAAGATGTAGAGGTAGACCCAAATTGACTTGAGATGAGCAGGTTAAAAAAGATTTACCAGACTTGCATCTCTCTAAGGTTATGTCCGAGGACAGTATGATTTAATTACCTCTCATCCCTCTCAGACCCTACTAATATTTATGATATTGATTGAATTTTATATTTTTACTAGATATGATTATTGTTGTTATATGCATATGACGTGGGCTATTAGATCAATTATCAACAACACTCTATGATCTACTTGAGAAGAGCACATTCAATAGATATTACATCATGTCTTTTTTTACTCCTTTTTTTATTATTTAGAAACGATGTAATCAACTCGTAAAAAATAAAAAAAGGCAGTGATTTCAATTTATTCGTTTATTAATATTTTTATAAAGCATTTTACACGTTGAATGATAAATTAGGCACATCAACACTAGACTATGCATTGTGTAATATGTTAAATGGGGGTTACACATTTCACACTTATATCTACTGTCTACATGTGTTAGGAAGAGGTGAAATGTGATGGTTAATTGAGGTGACTCTAAGGGGGTGTTTGTTTTTTTATTTTTATTTTTTTTATTTTATGAAAAGCACTTCATGATTTCTTATGTCTGCCCCACGCAGATCACGCGTAGACGTTTGAGTTTGCAGTGTGTTTGTTTTTTGGAAGTGATTTCATTAAAAAAGGTCTTCTCGACCTCTTCCTCGCGCAGATCTGGACTCACATCTTCAAGGCTCTGCTATTTCAAAACACAATCTCAAAACCCTAGCATCCTTCTCCCAGCTAACACCTCCACCTCCTCCGCCACCACCTCAACCTCCTTCGTTATCACCACATCTCTATCACCTCCACCTCCTCTGCCACCGGCTGCCATCGTCGTCAACCCCTGCTGCCATCGTCGTCGACCCCTGCTACCATCATTGACCCGTGTTCATCGTCGACCCTTGTTCATCGTCGATCACTGCTGCTTATCGTCGGCCGCGGCTGTCATCTTCGGCCCCTGCTGTTCATCATCGGCCCCTACTTCCTCCAAGTCGCAGGTATGTTCATTCTTCAATTCTGATTTTTGTTGTAAATATGGATTCACATATCTGAGATTGTGAATAATGAGATTGATTTGAGGTTAGATAATGTTGTTCTCTGACCCTAAAACTTCTATATGATGATTGAAATAAGACGAATCTGGAGCATTTGATTTCATTGATCGGTAAAGTAACCGTGTTAGATCGTTTCTAGATTGTGTTTAGGTTATTTATGATTAGGTGAATTATTACTGAAATTACCAAAGTTTATGAGATATTAGGGCTTGTGATAGATTGTGTTTAGGTTATTTATGATGTTTGATTACAATTGTTGTTCATGTTGATAGCAGTTTGCAGAAGTAAAAAAAAAAAAAACAAACAGTCTTCTTCAGCGGCGAAGCTTAACCTGAATGACGGGGGGGGGGGGGGGGGGGGGGGTCGAAAACGTATATATCCAAAAATTTATATATGAAAACTACATATATAACACTACTGAGCGAAAAGTTTGGGGGGTCGGGCGCCCCCACCCCCGGCCCCTTCTATACTTCGCCCCTGGTGTTCTTCTTGCAGACTGCAGAGGTTTGGTCTAGCTCTTCTGCTACAAATGTCTGCAGATGTGGTTCGCAGACTGCAGACGTTTTACCTCTGAAAAAACAAACAACACCTAAATGATTGTGCTATGTATTATTAAATATTTTTAAAAAGAGACATTGGATTTAAATAACTCCAACTTTCACAAATTGGCTGATAACACTCGTACTTTTGATTTGTACCACACTACTACCAACTTTTAACTTATTGGCTGATAGCACTCCCAAAATAACTGAACCCTATCCTGGTTAGTTTTTTGTTGATGTGGCACTTTTTTGTTGACGTGGCAGCTGACGTGGATTTTTTTATGACATGACAGCTGATGAGGCACAGGTTTGGCGACGTGGCGGCTAATGTCAACAAACTGAGTTAGTGTTGAGTTAGTTTGGAAGTGCTATCGGCCAATAAGTTGAAAGTTGAAACTGATGTGGTACAAATAAAAAATTGAAAATACTATTAGATAATTGGTGAAAATTAAGATTATTTAAATCCAATACACTTAGTGTCATCACACCACGACCATTTGTTATGCTGTTTTATATCCCATTACCACCGTGACATCTTCCACAAGTGAATAAACATTTATTTATTTTAAACAAGCAAAGTTTAAAAGCTATTGAAGTGTGATTGGGAAAGAAGCTGTTTTTTGAAACAAAAGTAAATTTTGGGAATTTCGATGCGTATTCAACGGTCGTTTATAGATGTTAACCATGGGGTATGGTGGGGCAGGGGTTTGGGGCATGGGTTGACACGTGGAGTTCGAGCCCCCCCGCTGGTGAGTGACGTGTCTGTGGGGTATGGCGGGGCGTGGCTAGCCCGGCGTGGCTTGGCCATGTGTATTAAAATAAAAAAATCTAAAATAAAAAAATATGCCCTAGCCAACAAGCCAATAAGAGCCGGCCACATAGGATTGCTAGCATGCCCCACGCCCGGCGTTAAACTCCCGCCCAAGGGGCCACGCCCAAACCCAAGCCCACCCGGGGTGGTGACTTGGGCGTTTCTCTCCAACCCACGCCCCAACCCCCGCCCCATACCCCATAGTCTTAGAGCATTTACATCCATTCCATCATATTTTCACCCTAAATTACTCTAAAAATCGCTTCATTTTCTCTCTCATTTTCAATTAAATAATATTTTTTATACCTTTATCATTACCTTTTCTCTCTTCTTTACTCACAACCACTTTCAAAATATATTAAAAAATTATAGGGGGTGAACAATGTCCCCCAAATATACAGATGAACAGTAACGTTTTCTCTCTCCTCTACTCACAACCACTTTTTATACTCTTTATATTATAAAAACCATACACACATAATTTGATGGCATGGATGTGAATGCTATGGTGCTTTAAAAGTGATTTTTGTTTTTGGCAAATCACAATTTTGTTACCTGAAACGCGTTTAAAAACATTTTAACAGCAAGAAATACTGGCGAGTGAATCCTAGTTTAATCAAAACAAGTTTTATCATTTTACAGCATTGAGGCAATCCAGCAATTACATTTGTTTACATCTACTTTAATTACCACCCACGACACTGTCAATCCTGACTTGTGGTCATGCTACTACTCACAGTGTAGTAACAAATTTAGTATACAAAACCCAACATACCGACGATAATTGTAGAATTACAAATACTCAATCACTGTTATATAATTTAAAACAATTGAGGTTTTGTAAAAATAGTTTACAAAAAGAGGAATACTCATAAAAAGGGTTTACAAAAAGAGGATAAACTCACATTGCTAATTTAGGTATTTCCTTGTGATTTCCTGGTTATAATCTATTAAATTAAACAATGCACACGCGTTAGTATAATAACCCAATTTACATTAGCTATATCCCTCTCCCGAGACAGAACTCCAACGACGGAGTCAGGCAGAGCCTCGACATGCGTTACGGAGCTCTAGATCAATCGGACAGTGTAACTAATACGTAACCGGGGTTATAATACTTACAACGAGGCAGAGCTTCGCTAATTTAGTGGGTATTATGCCCGGAAATTATAATTACTATTCAGAATTGAGAGAGAAAGTTGTGTGATGAACGATTTGCAATTGAAGCCGTGATCCCCTATTTATAGTGTCTGATCGACACTTTCTCGCGCCCCACGAGAACTGAAGGCAAGGCCTTCGAGGCCGCGATCAAGTCTAGGGTAGGCCCTAGTTTGGCTGACTCAAGGGGTAGCCTTGACACGCATCTCGACACGTGGCGGCAGGGGGTGCGGGCGGGTGGCCAGCTGTCGCGGCCCGCGACAGACTTCTATGTCTGTGTCGCGCCCTGCGAGCGAGTAGGGAATTTTGTTTTTATTTAATTTTTGTAAAAATTAAGGTATTTTGGGCCTATTTTTCGTATACGGAGTGTATTTTAAGACGTATAGGGATACTTTAAAGGTTTTTAGGAGAGTTGTTATACAAATCCCCATCCAATATGAAGGATGTTCAAAGATTAACTGGAAGGGTAGTAGTATTAAACAGATTCATATCAAGATCCTCTGAAAAGTGTAAGGAATTTTATGACATCCTAAAAAAGAACAAAAAATTCGAATGGCGAGAAAGACATCAAGCTGCTCTGCAAGCATTAAAGCAATATCTCTCAAGTGCACCTCTACTTATGAAGCCAGAAGATGGTGAACCCCTATCCCTATATCTTGCAGTATCAGGAAATGCAGTAAGTGAAGTCTTGGTAAAAGACCATGAAGGTCAGCAGTATCCTGTCTATTATGTTAGTAAAAGTTTATTAGATGCCGAGACTAGATATTCTCATTTAGAAAAACTAATATTAGCTTTAGTTATGGCATCAACTAAGCTTAGGCATGACTTTGAAACACATAGGATTCATATAAAATCTAATTATCCTATTAAAAATGTGCTTAGAAAACCTGAAATGTCTGGTAGGATGGCCAAGTGGTCTGTGAAATTAAGTGCTTATGATTTAGTATACGAACCTAGGAATGCTATAAAGTCTTAGGCCTTAGCAGACTTTGTGGCAAGAAGAAGTTGATTTAAAAGTGCAACAACTAGATGAAAGCTCAGAATTTTGGATACTACATACTGATGGTGCATCCAACGTAAGAGGTGTAGGATTAGGAATTCTACTAAAACCGCCACAGGGGGACATATTACCCCAGGCTATTAGATGTGAATTTACTACTACGAATAATGAGGCTGAGTATGAAGCTCTAATAACAGGATAGAACTAGCAAAGGATATGAATATTAGATGTTTACAAGTATATGTTGTCCCAAAGTTATGTTAAACTGCGATTGTGTTTATACACATTTCTTTGTTAATGGAAGATTGCAAAGTTTAATCACTAAGCAAAGGATTACTTAAGTAGGCTATATGCTGATGAAACGCCTTGTACGGACAGAGGACATCTATGTTGGGGACATAGCAAATGGTCCTAAGGTTAATTATGAAGTGCTACCTAAGTGTTTCTGGTATGGATTCCTATTTCTCCTAGGTTCGAAGGCCTTATCTGAATAAACGGGATATTTTTTAAGGAAATTTATATTTTACTAAATTTCAAAAAAGAAAGTTTTGGAACTAGAATGGTAATGTAACACCTCGTAAAATCATACCCAATAAAATAAAGACACGTGTCATGTAAGGCAAACGTGTTGGATTAAGTTAAAAGATGTATGGTAGGATTTAAAAGTGTCGACATGTTAATTAATACCTCTGAGCGACCTATTTATAAATCCCAAACCTTAATGAATTTTTTATAAACATCTGATATATATAAATCCGGTTATCCTTAGTGGTAATTAATTTAAAATCTCAAAGAAATGGATTCTATGAGTGTTTACGAAAAAATCTACATTCAAGACCTTTTCAATGAAGTCCAAATGGTGTAAGTGCATGGCAACACTCTTAAGGACATGCAAGATCTGATTCATGGTCCCCTCCTACTAATAAAGGCATAAAATTCGAAGACATAAAGGTGCATGGTCAAAGCCTAAGAGTTCACAAAGTTTTGCCTTCTGATGAGGGCTTACGGACCGCAAGAAGACCACCTTACGATCCGTAAGGTGGCGGAGCTGGGCAGATATAATTAAAAAGCGGATACGGACCGCAAAGCCAATGGCTTATGGTCCGCAAGGTTTGTAACTGGGCATCTCAGATTAAGGTCGGTTGTGGACCGTATATTTTTGGGTTTATGGTCCGTAAGAGGTGCTTACGGACCGCAAAGGATATTGCTTACGGTCCGTAAGGATGTCGCCGGCAGCAGAAAATGGACAGATGCCTGTTCAGCCTGTTACACCGCCTCTCTTGCATGGTTTTCGAATACAGGAGCTTGGCCAACAGAATTTCATGCATAGGGACACATGGGGATCATCAGGGAACACTTATAGACCATGTTGGCATGATCTTGTGCATTTAGGATCAATATATAAAGAGGTTGAGTTGCAACCACTTTGTTTGCTCATTTCAAACTCACCTCAAGACTTTCTCTGGAGTTCCTGGAGCTGAAGCTACTTCTATTAAGTTTCATAATCGTGCTTAGGACCTTTGTAAGTGTCCTAAACCTCTTGATTTCAGTTTTAATTAGCTTAATCACCATAAGTCAAACTTATCGTAATTAAAGTTTGACTTCGCGATTAATCACTAATGGTCCAGTCATTAGTTAAATTAAAAGTAGCTATAAGTTGGTAATTATGTAGGTAATAAACCCGTAAGAGGGCACCTACTGATTATCACCCTAACTTGGTCAAATGTCGGGTCAAACCTAATAATAAAAAGTCAACAGAAAGCTATTTTTCAAATAATCACATAATTAACAATGTAGAAGCTATGAAACCTGTTTTATCACTTGTATAACTTGATAATTAATGTAAGAACATGTTTAAGCATGTTCAACCCGACAAATTCAAGTTTAGGCTCGGTTTGGAACCGAAAGTCGCAAAAGTTGACTTTTGCTTTGACTTTCAGTTCTGATCCGACTTAGATTATTTTAGTAATGCCTTAGAGCTCTATTAGGACCATATTACATGTTAGTATAACCCTCTGAGATTATACAACTTGGTTCCTAATTAATCCTAGTTCATTGCATGTTTCCGTTATATGCCTAAAATTGACTATTATGCCCTTTTAACCTTAAAATGAGATTTTTGAAAATATAAAAGGACAATTACCTTTGTTACTGAATTATAAATTTGTCCCTAAGATTTGACATCAGTTTGAGGTATAGATTAGGAGTTATGCTCATTAGCGTAAATTGAAAGCTTTTTATTAATTAAACGGCATAATTAGCGTATAGCCTATCTAAACCCAAATTTTGATACCAAAATTTTTACCTACTGATATAAAATAATATTTTGGGATTTTTAAATATTTTTAATTATTTTTAGGCTGAGCACAACGTAAGGTTCTAGCTTTGATTCGGTAATTGTCGGTTATACCCTTTTCTTGAATAAAATGAGTTTTACATAACATTTTGATACCAAACCTTTTGCAACTGATTTTATATGATAAATAAAATATTTTAAACTTTATAAACTGACCAAAAACTCAGATTTCCTGTTTTAACCTGAAAATCGCTTAAAACCAACTTTTACGCGTTTTAAGCTCATAGTATGAGTTAAAACCATTTTTATCATATAAGACTTAATACCTACTGATGTTTTAAGTAAATTTTTATAATTAAACAGTAAGCAAAAGTTTTGAACTCAGAATTAAAATTTTGACCTTTAAAGCTTATGTGAAATTACCAAAATGCCCCTTCGGTGCATAATTTGGTTATAAACAATAAATTTCACATATATGTAATACCCTACTGATATAACTTATAAAAATAAATATTTTACTGATTATATCAGACCTGAAAGTCAGATTAATATTTAAACTCTTTTATAAGCTTTAAAATGACTAAAATACCCCTACGGGGTATAATTTGAGTTTAAATTCGTTTTGGGCATAATAGAAGACATTTTACTGATGTCACAATATATTTAAGGCATATTAACCTAGGAAACCTGTATATGACTCTTATGGGTGCCCGTTATGCATTTTTCTCATTCGGTTCGGTTTATGTAACTAGTTTGCAAAAATTGACCGAAACGGGTCAAACCTTATCATTTTTGTCTCAAAATCCAGAATGTGTTTAGTTTACCCATATTATACAAGTATTAAAACTTGACGGGTCAAAATCACATTCTGTTCCGGTCTTCGCTTAATCGTGCGTTCGAACCGTATAGCTTCCTTTAAAACTAACCGGTCTAAGTTTAGGCTTAATAAAGACCCGTTAGGAATCTAATAGGGTGTTAAAAAACCTTCGTTCCAGATTAGGAGCCCAGTAAAAGCTACTTGCACCCGCTAATTGTGATTTATACTTGCTCAGGTAAATACTTTTAACTTATTTTCCCTTATACGGGCTTTGGGTACGGTATATAAAATACCGCTTGGTCGGGCATTGAATTGTTAATCATATGAAGGTTAATTTATTGAGATGACCCGTTTAATTTGTTTTGTTTGGTTTGCTTAAAGCCTTTGGGGGGTTAATGACCATGTCCCGGATATCCTTGGCATCATTCAATGAAATGGCCACGACCTAAGCACGGGGTGTAGGCATACACCTGCCAGTGCATATATATATATATATAAAGGTATAACCGACGGATTGAGAATAACTCGCCGCGGGATTATATCATGTGGTGTGTCTATTAATCTTTAACCCGGTGTCAACCCGGACTACTGAACGTATAACAAACATGTAATCCTTTTACAAGTTTATATATAAATAATTATCCCAAGTTATAAAAGATTATTTTGTGCCATGTGCATTCAAATCAATTTTCTTAAACATTTTCAAAATGAGTCGGTTAATTGTATTTACCAGTGTAAACTGACGTATTTTCTAAAAAGGCTAAGTGCAGGTACTAATCGGAATAGGCTGGCTACTCCATGCATCAATAAAGAGTCTTGCAAGCTTAGATGTTATTAAATCTGTTGAACAATGATCTTTTGAACTTTGATCCGCCTGTGGATCCTTACAACCGTTTTGTAATACACTTGATATTACTTTTATTCGGTTTGTAATGATTTTATCTTTCGACTTCTGCTGTGTATTAAACTGTGATAATATAAATTGTCTATGAAATCAACTACGTCACAATACTCCCCACCGGGCCCACCGGTAATACGTGGAAATATCGGGGTGTGACAGGTTGGTATCAGATCCAACGTTGAGTGAATTAAACACTAGCCTTTTGTGTTTAATCTCAATGACACAGTTTGCACATTCCTCGACTCCCGAGTCTAGACAAAGAACTTAGAACTAATCCAAATTTGTTTTATTTTAATTTTGTCCTTTATTTTTCTTTGTTGTGTCCTTGTTTGTTTTGACAGGTTCAAAAAGAATGCCGCCAAGAATACGAGGAAGAGGTAGAGGCAAGGGGCCACTCGTCGCCCCCAACGTTCACGAGGCCGGGCCTTCGCACCGGTGAACTCCATCAGACTCCTTAAGCAAAAGTCCTCAGGAAAACTGGAGGACCTTTTTAGAACCTGCGAGGCGTTCAGTCTCGCTGAGCTCCTCACCTTCTTACCCAAATTCTTACGGGCCTCAATCGGAAAACGAGCCCCATAACTCACACCATTCTTTCTTACCCTTCAAAGCCACAACTCACCCTTCAACAACCCAACACCCTATTTCCAGAGCCGGTTCAACCTGGCAAACCTAATTGAAGAACCAATGGGTTATAACCCGTTGGGATCGGAGGACCATTTCTCCATGGATATGGACGAAGATCCGGAACCTGCCCAACCGCCAACCGGAACGCCTACTCACCCCATCGAGATTTCGGAGGGGTCACCCTTTCTTGGATCACCTTATAGTGGTCTCGACAGCTACGAGGCAAGATTTGCCCAATACGACTGGGTGTTTACTCCCAGTTACCACTCCTCACCGCAGCAGCAGGATCCCTCTGAGGATTCGAGCTTTGTAGCGGTTACTCCACCGCCACCACCACCAGTGCAGCAACAGCCTCCGGAGCCACCGAGGCGTAGGAGATCAACCGCACGGATGTCCGTGCGAGGGGGAGTCCGTATCAGCACCCCTCAACATTCAAGTGGCAGCCATTACCCGCCACTATATGAAGACCCACAGATGGGTGAGCCTTCGAACCCTGTTTCTGAAGTGGAGTCTGCGCCAGTCGCACCGCCACCAGTGGGTTATGGTCACCCAATCCCTACATACGCCGGTGTAGCGGCATACAACCCTTTCGAGTAGCCAGCCCATACCAACTACAACTATGCTAATGTTGACCCATACCAAGCAGCATAGGACTACAATGCTCTCCACCCTGAGGGGCCCTATGGAGCTCCCTGGGGAGCTGGATACCCAGCTTATGGGTATCAACAACCGCCACCTCCTCAACCTCTGCAGTTTCAGCAGCCCCCGCAGCCGCCACTAATATCGCCACCGCAGCAGCAAGAGATTCTTCAAAGGTTGACTCAGGTGGAGCAGGAGGTTCAGGAAGACCGTAGGCAAAACCGAGGAATTCTCAAGGGTCTGGCAAGCTTAATCAAGGGGAAGAGCAAAAAGGGTCATTAAATCCTTTATTTGTTTATTTGTATTTCCTTAATGTTTAATCAGTCCCTGCGTGGACATCTGTTTCGGTAATCAGTCCCTGCGAGGACTTGTATTTCCTGTTAGCCCCTGCGTGGGCATGTCTTTTCTGTTTAGCCCCTGCGTGGGAAAGTTATTTCAGTTAAAGTCCCGTTTAGGGCAACCATGTATTTTTTTTTTTTAATTTTTAGTGGCATGTTAGCGTTTAAATTTTATTTTGTCATTAAATGCATAAATGTGATATGTATGAAATAAATAAATAAATCCAAAACATATCATTCCTTTTTAAAAATAATCTGCCTATTAAATATTAAATAAGAATCTTAAAAGGTATAACCTAGCCTGCATGTCATTATAAGACCTGGCGATGATGGTAAAACCTGTCTAAAAAGATTCAAACCCTTGTTAACATCTGAAAACATGTTAACACTCCTGGTAGATGTGATTCGTTAAAATCACACATGTCATTCTTATATTGGATAATTCCAATTCCTTCTTTATTATTAAACATCCATTTGTGATGTAATGCCTACGGGCCATAATTGTTGTCATATAAGACAAAAGACAGTTGTAGCCTATAACTCCCTGTCAAGAAAGGGAATAAACTATGATTCAAGCCTTAGTACCTCGATCCTATAAGATCTTGACTTAAAAATTTGAATATGTCCATGTGACTTGGCCTTTTGTGCCATTATTATATTTAATTATAACTAAGGGTTATTAATGAAAAATCATGAATGAAATACTTAATAAATTAACCAATATGGACCTTTAATACCATGGTTAATAAGTTAATAAGATGACAAATCTAATATAAACTTCTAAGAAGTCATTGTCATCATTTTATGTAGCAATCAAGCTACATGGCTGAGTCTGAAGAAGTCAACAGTCATCCAAGGGAGAATCGTGATACTACTAGGATCAACATAACTGGTGCGGAACTTCAAGCACTGATTGATAATGCTGTTACCAAGACCATAGATAGGCAGTTTAATGAGTCAAGTGGTACTCGAAGCAGGGCCTTATTAGTACCCCATTCTAAACCTAAGACTCACTCTGAGGGTCCTAGTAAGCCACCTCCTAAACATGATGGATCAAGGAGGGATGGCGATCATCACTCCTCAAATCAGCATAGTGTTCCGTCGAAGAAGATTGAGCTCAAACAAGAACCGCGTGGTAAGTCCTGTACATATAAGTATTTCGTCTCCTGCAAGCCTAGAGATTTCACAGGGGAGAAAGGAGCCGTCGATTGTATGACTTGGCTCGAGGAAATGGACACTATAGTTGATATCAGCGGTTGCGCTGATAGGGACGTTGTGAAGTTTGTATCTCAGTCGTTTAAAGGAGAAGCGCTAGCTTGGTGGAGGTCTCTGATCTAAGCTACTGGAAAAGTCCATTTGTATGGCATGTCATGGGAGCAGTTCGTTACTCTCATCAAAGAAAATTACTGCCCTCAACATGAGGTTGAGAAGATCGAGACCGAATTCCTGACATTGGTTATGAAGAATTTAGACTGTCAGGCGTACCTTACGAGTTTTAATACACTGTCTCGATTGGTTCCATATTTGGTGACACCGGAACCAAAACGGATAGCCCGTTTCATTGGGGGTTTAGCCCCAGAGATCAAAGCCAGTGTAAAGGCATCTCGACCGACTACCTTTAGATCGGTAGCCGATCTGGCACTATCGCTTACCTTTGACGCAGTCAGGCAGAGATCGCTGAGAAATTCTGACATCGTGAAGAGAAAACGTGAGGATGAAAACTCACACCGTTCAGGCAAGAAGCACAAAGGGAACTTTGATCAAAAGAAGAGTTCCGGGTTTAGAAAGGATGATCAGCAGTCGGGCGAGAAGCCCAAATGCAAAATCTGTAAGAAGCGCCATTTGGGGAGGTGCAGATACGAATCAAAATCCCAATCACAACCAAGGGTTTATGGGATTTGTAAGTCAAGTGAGCACAAGACGATAGAGTGTAAGAAGATATAGGATGCAACGTGCTATAACTGTAACGAAAAGGGGCACATCAAGTCCAACTGCCCTAAGTATGCCAAAAAGTCTGAAGAAGCCAAAAAGACCAATGCTAGGGTCTTTCGAATGGATGCACGAGAAGCAGTTCAGGATGATAATGTGATCACAGGTACCTTTCTCATCAATGATGTTTATGCAAGGGTATTATTTGATTCGGGTGCGGATAAGTCATTTGTAGATGATAAGTTTTGTAAGTTGTTGAATTTACCTGTTAAAACCCTAAGCGTGAAATATGAAGTAGAGTTGGCCGATGGTACCTTAGAAACTGCCTCAACTGTGCTAGATGGATTTTTATATCCATTAGGAACCACTCTTTTCAGTTATCCTTACTTCCTTTGAAATTAGCTGGTTTCGACATAGTGATAGGCATGGATTGGTTATCTCATAACCAAGCCCAGATTGTTTGTGATAAGAAACAAGTGGTGATCAAGACCCCGTATGGTGAGCCACTTACCATACAAGGAGATACACAGTATGGGATGCCTAAGCAAGTGTCTGTGCTTAAGGCATCAAGGTGTATGAAGAAAGGACGTGTCATTTATATGGCACAAGTGACTATTGATGAGCCAAAGCCCAAGATTGAAGACATCCCTATCATTTCTGAATATCCAGAGGTATTCCCTGAAGAACTACCTGGTTTACCACCAGATAGGCAAGTGGAGTTTAGAATTGACATAATACCTGGAGTAGCACCTGTTGCAAGAGCACCTTACCGTTTAGCCCCAACTGAGATGAAGGAGTTGAGAACTCAGTTGGATGATTTGTTGGCAAAAGGATTTATTAGACCTAGCTCATCTCCCTGGGGAGCACCAATTCTATTTGTGAAGAAGAAGGATGGATCGATGCGTCTATGCATCGACTATCGCGAGCTTAACAAGGTCACAATCAAGAACAGATATCCATTACCCAGGATCGACGATCTATTCGATCAACTGCAAGGAGCAAGTTACTTCTCCAAGATTGACTTAAGGTCAGGCTATCATCAGCTGAAGGTTAGAGATGAAGATGTGCACAAGACTGCATTCAGAACTCTCTATGGTCACTACGAGTTCTTAGTGATGCCTTTTGGGCTCACTAATGCACCAGCAGCGTTCATGGACCTCATGAATCGCGTTTGCAAACCCTACTTGGACAAGTTTGTCATTGTCTTCATTGATGACATCCTCATTTATTCAAAGAATCAAGCTGATCATGAGAAGCATCTTCGTTGTATTCTTAAACTTCTTCAGCAAGAGAAGCTTTATGCTAAGTTCTCTAAATGCGAGTTTTGGCTTCGTGAAGTCCAATTCCTTGGACATATGGTTAGTGAGCGTGGTATCTAAGTGGATCCCGCTAAGATTGAAGCTATCATGAATTGGCAAGAGCCGAAGACGCCCACAGAGATTCGCAGCTTCCTAGGTCTGGCAGGATACTATAGGCGTTTTATTGAAAAATTTTCAAGGATTGCAGCACCCCTAACCTCGTTGACTAGGAAGAATATTAAGTTTAATTGGGGTCCTAAGCAACAAGAATCCTTCGATATTCTTAAACAGAAGTTAAGCAATGCTCCTGTGTTGACATTGCCTGAAGGGATTGAAGAATTTGTGGTTTACTGCGACGCATCGCACACTGGCATGGGATGTGTGCTAATGCAGAAAGGTAAAGTTATTGCATACGCTTCCCGACAATTAAAAGTGCACGAGAAGAATTACACCACCCACGATTTGGAGTTGGGTGCCGTCATGTTTGCACTAAAACTTTGGAGGCATTATTTATATGGTACCAAGTGTGTGATCTATTCTGATCACAAGAGTCTTCAGCATCTGTTCAATCAGAAGGATTTGAACATGAGGCAGCGTCGATGGATGGAGACTTTAAATAATTATGATTGTGAGATCCGATACCATCCAGGCAAGGCAAATGTGGTCGCCGATGCCTTAAGTAGGAAGGAAAGGGTGAAGCCCATAAGAATCAATGCCAAGAGCATTGAATTGAAGAACAGTTTAAATGAAAGATTGTTAGCCGCTCAGAAGGAAGCGGTATTAGAAGCTAACTATCCTAATGAAAAGTTGGGAGTAACTGCCGAGCAGTTATCTTATGGCAGGGATGGAATCCTAAGATTGAATGGACGAATATGGGTTCCGATCTATGGAGGACTTCGGGATGTTATCCTTCAAGAAGCCCACAGTTCTAAGTATTCTGTTCATCCTGGAAGTGATAAGATGTACCAGGATTTGAAGGCAAATTATTGGTGGATAGGCTTGAAGAAGTCTATAGCTACTTATGTAGCCAAATGTTTGACGTGCGCGCAAGTTAAAGCTGAACACTAGAAGCCGTCAGGTCTGCTACAACAGCCTGAACTTCCCACTTGGAAGTGGGAAATGGTGACTATGGATTTTATCACCAAGTTGCCAAAGACGAAGAGAGGAAATGATACTATTTGGGTTATAGTGGATAGACTGACTAAGTCAGCCCACTTCTTACCTATTAAAGAAACACACAGCTCAGATAAGTTAGCTCAGCTGTACGTGGATGAGATTGTATCTCTTCACGGAGTGCCAGTATCTATCATCTCTGATAGGGATACGAGGTATACATCGCATTTCTGGAAGAGCTTTCAGCAAACCCTAGGCACTCGATTAAATTTCAGCACTGCATATCATCCTCAGACGGATGGTCAAAGTGAACGTACTATTCAAACGCTCGAGGATATGCTACGAGCTTGTGTTATTGACTTGGGAGGAAGCTGGGATGATCATCTTCCATTGATTGAATTCTCATACAACAATAGCTATCATTCCAGTATTCAAGCTGCACCTTTTGAAGCTCTGTATGGAAGAAAATGCAGAACGCCCGTTTTTTGGGCAGAAGTTGGAGATGTCCAACTAACAGGACCTGATATAGTCCTGGAGACGACATACAAGATTGTACAGATAAAAGATCGTCTCAAAGCTGCCAGGGATAGGCAGAGAAGCTACGCAGATAAAAGGCGTAAACCTCTAAAGTTTGAGGTAGGTGACAAAGTGTTACTGAAAGTATCACCCTGGAAAGGGGTAATGAGATTTGGTAAGAAAGGCAAGTTAAGCCCCAGATACATAGGACCATTCGAGATCATCGAATGCGTTGGAACAGTGGCTTACAAGTTAAATTTGCCTGAAGAGCTCAGTGGTATTCATAATGTATTCCACATCTGCAATCTGAAGAAATGTCTAGCTGATGAGTCACTAGTCATACCCCATACGGATGTACACATAGATGAGAGCTTGAAATTTGTTGAGAAACCTTTATCGATCGAGGATCGACAGGTTAAAAAGCTTCGAAAGAAGCATGTACCGATTATAAAGGTCAAATGGGATGCCCGAAGAGGTCCCGAGTATACGTGGGAGGTAGAGTCCACAATGAAAGAAAAGTACCCCCATTTGTTTCAGTAAATCTCGAGGTCGAGATTTCTTTTAAGGGGGTGAGGATGTAACACCTCGTAAAATCATACCCAATAAAATAAAGACACGTGACATGTAAGGCAAACGTGTTATAAACCCGGATCAAGTTAAAAGATGTATGGTAGGATTTAAAAGTGTCGACATGTTAATTAATACGTCTGAGTGACCTATTTATAAATCCCAAACCTTAATGTATTTTTTATAAACATCTGATATATATAAATCCAGTTATCCTTAGTGGTAATTAATTTAAAATCTCAAAGAAATGGATTCTATGAGTGTTTACGACAAATTCTACATTCAAGACTTTTTCAATGAAGTCCAAATGGTGTAAGTGCATGGCAACACTCTTAAGGACATGCAAGATCTGATTCATGGTCCCCTCCTACTAATAAAGGCATAAGATTCGAAGACATAAAGGTGCATGGTCAAAGCCTAAGAGTTCACAAAGTTTTGTCTTCTGATGAGGGCTTACGGACCACAAGAAGACCACCTTACGATCCGTAAGGTGGCGGAGCTGGGCAGATATAATTAAAAAGCGGATACGGACCGCAAAGCCAATGGCTTACGGTTCGCAAGGTTTGTAACTGGGCATCTCAGATTAACGTCGGTTGCGGACCGTATATTTTTGGGCTTACGGTCCGTAAGAGGTGCTTACGGACCGCAAAGGATATTGCTTACGGTCCATAAGGATGTCGCTGGCAGCAGAAAATGGACAGATGCCTGTTCAGCCTATTACACCGCCTCTCTTACATGGTTTTCGAATACAGGAGCTTGGCCAACAGAATTTCATGCATAGGGACACATGGGGATCATCAGGGAACACTTATAGACCATGTTGGCATGATCTTGTGCATTTAGGATCAATATATAAAGAGGTTGAGTTGCAACCATTTTGTTTGCTCATTTCAAACTCACCTCAAGACTTTCTCTGGAGTTCCTGGAGCTAAAGCTACTTCTATTAAGTTTCATAATCGTGCTTAGGACCTTTGTAAGTGTCCTTAACCTCCTGATTTCAGTTTTAATTAGCTTAATGACCATAAGTCAAACTTATCGTAATTAAAGTTTGACTTCGCGATTAATCACTAATGGTCCAGTCATTAGTTAAATTAAAAGTAGCTATAAGTTGGTAATTATGTAGGTAACAAACCCCAAAGAGGGCACCTACTGATTATCACCCTAACTTGGTCAAATGTCAGGTCAAACCTAATAATAAAAAGTCAACAGAAAGCTATTTTTCAAATAATCACATAATTAACAATGTAGAAGCTATGAAACCTGTTTTTATCACTTGTATAACTTGATAATTAATGTAAGAACATGTTTAAGCATGTTCAACCCGACAAATTCAAGTTTAGGCTCGGTTTGGAACTGAAAGTCGCAAAAGTTGACTTTTGCTTTGACTTTCAGTTCTGACCCGACTTAGATTATTTTAGTAATGCCTTAGAGCTTTATTAGGACCATATTACATGTTAGTATAACCCTCTGAGATTATACAACTTGGTTCCTAATTAATCCTAGTTCATTGCATGTTTCCGTTATATGCCTAAAATTGACTATTATGCCCTTTTAACCTTAAAACGAGATTTTTGAAAATATAAAAGGATAATTACCTTTGTTACTGAATTATAAATTTGTCCCTAAGATTTGACATCAGTTTGAGGTCTAGATTAGGAGTTATGCTCATTACCGTAAATTGAAAGTTTTTTATTAATTAAACGGCATAATTAGCGTATAGCCTATCTAAACCCAAATTTTGATACCAAACTTTTTACCTACTGATATAAAATAATATTTTGGGATTTTTAAAGATTTTTAATTATTTTTAGGCTGAGCACAACGTAGGGTTCTAGCTTTGATTCGGTAATTGTCGGTTATACCCTTTTCTTGAATAAAATGAGTTTTACATAACATTTTGATACCAAACCTTTTGCAACTGATTTTATATGATAAATAAAATATTTTAAACTTTATAAACTGACCAAAAACTCAGATTTCCTGTTTTAACCCGAAAATCGCTTAAAACCAACTTTTACGCGTTTTAAGCTCATAGTTTGAGTTAAAACCATTTTTATCATATAAAACTTAATACCTACTGATGTTTTAAGTAAATTTTTATAATTAAACAGTAAGCAAAAGTTTTGAACTCAGAATTCAAATTTTGACCTTTAAAGCTTATGTGAAATTACCAAAATGCCCCTTCGGTGCATAGTTTGGTTATAAACAATAAATTTCACATATATGTAATACCCTACTGATATAACTTATAAAAATAAATATTTTTACTGATTATATCAGACCTGAAAGTCAGATTAATATTTAAACTCTTTTATAAGCTTTAAAATGACTAAAATACCCCTACGGGGTATAATTTGAGTTTAAATTCGTTTTGGGCATAATAGAAGATATCTTACTGATGTCACAACATATTTAAGGCATATTAACCTAGGAAACCTATATATGACTCTTATGGTTGCCCGTTATGCATTTTTCGCATTCGGTTCGGTTTATGTAACTAGTTTGCAAAAATTGACAGAAACGGGTCAAACCTTATCATTTTTGTCTCAAAATCCAGAATGTGTTTAGTTTACCCATATTATACAAGTCTTCAAACTTGCCGGGTCTAAATCACATTCTGTTCCGGTCTTCGCTTAATCGTGCGTTCGAACCGTATAGCTTCCTTTAAAACTAACCGGTCTAAGTTTAGGCTTAATAAAGACCCGTTAGGAATCTAATAGGTTGTTAAAAAACCTTCGTTCCAGATTAGGAGCCCAATAAAAGCTACTTGCACCCGCTAATTGTGATTTATACTTGCTCAGGTAAATACTTTTAACTTATTTTCCCTTATACGGGCTTGGGGTACGGTATATAAAATATCGCTTGGTCGGGCATTGAATTGTTAATCATATTAAGGTTAATTTATTAAGATGACCCGTTTAATTTGTTTTGTTTGCTTAAAGCCTTTGGGGGGTTAATGACCATGTCTCGGATATCCTTGGCATCATTCATTGAAATGGCCACGACCTAAGCACGGGGTGTAGGCATACACCTGCCAGTGCATATATATATAAAAAGGTATAACCGACGGATTGAGAATAAATCTCCGCGGGATTATATCATGTGGTGTGTCTATTAATCTTTAACCCGGTGTCAACCCGGACTACTGAACGTATAACAAACATGTAATCCTTTTACAAGTTTATATATAAATAATTATCCCGAGTTATAAAAGATTATTTTGTGCCATGTGCATTCAAATCAATTTTCTTAAACATTTTCACAATGAGTCGGTTAATTGTATTTATCAGTGTAAACTGACGTATTTTCCAAAAAGGCTAAGTGCAGGTACTAATCGGAATAGGCTGGCTACTCCATGCATCAATAAAGAGTCTTGCGAGCTTAGATGTTATTAAATCTGTTGAACAATGATCTTTTGAACTTTGATCCGCCTGTGGATCCTTACAACCGTTTTGTAATACACTTGATATTACTTTTATTCGGTTTGTAATGATTTTATCTTTCGACTTCCGCTGTGTATTAAACTGTGATATTATAAATTGTCTATGATATCAACTACGTCACAATACACCCCACCGGGCCCACCGGTAATACGTGGAAATATCGGGGTGTGACAGGTAAAACAATCAAGATCATACTAATATCCTGGTCAGGATACTGAGACTAAATTTTTCAAAACAACATGTAACACAGAGATAAGGTCGAAAGGTTAGTTTAATATTAATGATTCAAAATATTACTTTCTTGGCTTCATCTCAAACCGAGACCCATCCACCAAGAATGTAAATTGTTCGAAAGCATATTAACATAAACAGTTGAAGGCTTCGTCCTGAAAATAGCAGGATCCCTCCACCTTCAACTGTTATACTGTTCTAAGTGCAGGAAAATAAAATTGTTCTAAGTGCAGGAAATGTAAATTGTTTAAAGATTACAAACCATTCAAATTAAAAAGTGGGCTCCGGCCTAGGCATCATTATCCACCATTGCCCACTTCGCTGCCATCATGGGGGAGCACCATCACCAGCATCCTTAACTCCACCTTCACCAGCATCCGCCCCAGCCTTCGTCTTGTCACCCGCTTCAACCGCTGCTTCTGCCGCCTTCAAAGGCTCACTGGTCCCAGATTTGGTAGGATATGGCACATGGCTCCCTCTCAGGTCACTCAACTTAGCCACCCAAGAATAAACCGACCAGGTCGGGCATTCGAAGCCTGCATCTTTAGCCTCATATGCCATTTTTATCCTGGCCTGAAGAAGGGAGACAACAACCGAGTTTTTAAGACCGTCCCTGAAGGAGGACATCGCCTTCTCATGTTCGACCTGGGCAGCAGCTAGTTTGACTTCGGCGTCCAGGGTGACCTTTTTCAGCTTGTCCTCATAATGCTGAGTCTTGGCCTTGGCAATCTTCCCCTGGGTCTTCATTGCCTCGTGAAGTAAAACTTTAATGACTGGACCATTAATGATACAACATCTGTTAGCCTCCAGGGTCTTCATTGCCTCGCAAGCCTCGGTGTACAGGGCCAACAGATGTTGCAGAACCCTACGAAGCAAAACACATGTATCATTAATACAGACTATCCAGGATACAGACTCAGTATATGTATACAGGATACAGGGTCAGGATATTTACCTTGTTGAGGAAGGAAGTCATAGGCTCAAATGAGTCAACAAAGCTGAGGTCATCGTAGGAGAACCCTTCAGGAGCAGCAGCAGCAGTATCAGAGCCCTTTCTCTTTTTGGACCCGGAAGCACGGGACCTAGTTTGTGTAGGTCTGGGAGGAGGAACAGACGGCTTGGAGCTGGTAGTGGTCGGTGTCTCCTTCTTCACTTGGACAGGCCCCGAGTAGCTGTCCAGTTCTTTGAGATCAAGACGATGGGATCTTTGGTAGAGGCTACACAAAAAATGGAGTAATTTCAAACTTAATCATAAAATATCTTGACTAACAAAACTTATACATGAATGTTGAGATTAGAAACCCTTACTAGACATATTGGAGCTGGAATGTTTGCTTGAACTTTCTTGGTTTGGGAAAAAGCTTCTTTCGATCTCAGGCAGTTTATAAATGGCTTCAATCCTTGCCACTGATTCGGGAGTCAGAGGAGCTAGCTTCCTGAAATCCGCTGCACAAAAGAAAATGAAGATATCAGTTCAGGATACTGAAGCAGGATAATTTTGGGGATATTCCTAAAACCCTAAATCATACCCTTAGTTAACCACTTCCCCGGAAAACTGTCACCATCAGGGATGGAGTTCCTTTTTACAAATAAAACTTGGTTTTCCACTCTTCCTAGTTCCTGGCGGCCCGAAAGATAAGAGGGTTGTTAGAGGTAGAGTAAAGCAAGAATCGACTGGACCCGTGGGATCTTAAACGGTAAACTATGGGAAGATCGTTGATGTTAAGACCAGGGAGGCGATTCTTCTTAATACGGTCAAGCACGATTAAAATCCTCCAAACCATGGGCATGGTTTGGCTGAAGCTCAGATTGGTGGTCCGGAAAAACTCCATGATAAAATCGGAAAAAGGGAAATCTCAAACCCAAGGTGAAAGGGAAAGCTAAGAAACAAAGTCACTCACTGGACGACACATCTGATTGGAGATCCCGATCAAATGGCCAGAAGATTGCATCGTCTGGAAAGGCACCTGAAGAATGGAGAGCTGCTATGTCGACATTGTCGAAGGAGCAGATCTCTCGCTTCGGATTTTGGAGCAAATCTTGGGGTGTGAATGTCGGAGCTGAATCGCCAGAGGAGGAACGAGTTCTTTTGGCCATAACTGACTAAGGACGAAGAAGACGGAGATGAAAAGGGTTAGAGATAGGGAGAGAAGATTACCTTTTTAATCTCTGCAATGGCAATTAAAAAGAAAGGAAATTAGGAGAAGATATGTCGCAACCCCCCGCCCCCTATCTGTCCCGGGAACGGGCGGCCGCGAACTCAGTGTTGGTGGTATCGGTGTTTATTGATTTGACAGCAGAAATTACACATTGGCTAACTCTTCGTCCAATGGTAACGTTACTCACATTTTGTATACAAAACCCCAACATACCGGCAGTAATCGTAGAATTACAAAGACTCAATCACTGCTAAATTTCATTGTAAAATAGTTAAGGTTTTGTAAGAACTGTTAACAAAAAGGAGATTACTCACATTGCTGTCTTAGATTTTTCGTAAGGGTTTCCTGGGAATAATCTATAAATTACACAATTGCACACGCGTTAGTATAATAACCCATTTTAACATTAGTAATACCCTCCCCGAGACGACATTCCAACGACTACGTCGGACAGAACCACGACAGCCGTTACGGAACCCTAGATCAATCGGGTAGCGTATCTAATACGTATCCAGGGGTTATAATACTTACAACGGAGCAGAACTTCGCTATTTAGGGGGTATTATACTCGACTATAAAGCCTATACTTCATAAATTGAGATTGAGAAAAGAAAAATGGACGAACAGACTGAAGATCTGATCGCTTCTATATATAGGTGCTGATCTTGACCTTGTCGCGGCCCGCGTAAAACAAGGACAGGGCCTACGCGGCCACGTCAACGCTGGTCAACAGCGTAGCTTGGCTGGGTCAGCGTCTAGACCTGCCGGGTGTTGGGCCACGTGGCCGCACCGGGCTTTGCCAGGTTTTTAAGTTCACGCGGCCCGCGTAAGGGTTAAGGGTCCTTTACGCGGCCCGCCTCAACTTAAAAATTCAGTTTTCAATTATTTTTAATACTATTTAGGGTATACGGGGCCCGTTTTCACGTATGGGGTGTATTTTGGGACATATTGAGATATTTTAAAATATATTGGGGTGTCGGAAAAATATTCGGGGGTGTCGGTTTCTTGAGGATTGTTACAAGATATAGGCATGCAATGAGTGAAAATTTCATGGGGAGTTATTCCATGTCACATCATATCTTCAATCCATTAAAGGCCTTGAAAAACTAAAAATATAAACGTTAGATTGGGTATATCCAACGACAATATTTTTGGGGACAATTGTTATCGGTGGAATTTTGAACCCATATCCTGATAATATATCTTGATTTTATGTTAGCTATATGTGATCAGGATACCGAACCAGGATGTTGGTAACATCCTGTGGGAGTATCTTGATTATCACTAACGATTTGCTTGTAGGTTGTGGCTACAGGTGGTTAACGTTCACAAAGACTAAGTCCCCTGAAGACTCACTCAAATTAGTTGGAAGAAAGATGTTGAAGCTGAAAGAAGTGGTCTGCAACGGTCGTTAAAGAATATTCAGAGTATCCCGAAATAATAGGATAGTTTGTTTATTCATGTAACTATATATACGGGGTGCCGGATCATAGCAACACACACACTCTCGAGCTCTCATACTTGTACACTCTCTCATTCTAGCTGCAATCACACTCAAACACTCATAATTCACAATCGTTGTAACACTTAGACCTGATCCAAGCATTATCCTGACATTGTATCCTAGTTATTCAAGCAATAAGAAGAACAAGGCAGCTGACGATTGTCAGCTCCCAAGGTTTTGTGCCGGCGATCTAAATTGATCAAGGGCTTTCCTCGTACATCTCGTGTCCACATTTACTTTTCTTGTATGTTATCTATTAACTATTAGAGTTTGATATCCTCAAACTGTATCCTGAAACTGTTATTATTTTCAATCAAGTTAACACATTTTTGCAAACATCAATAACACACTACCTCACAAACTAAATTTGATCACTTAATTGCTTCGGTAATTTTTGACCAAAACAATATCCTTCTCTTTCGGCTTGGTCAAGTATATAACTTGCCTTAACCATTTATTCTTAGTGTACTTCCCGGGTTCGAGTGTATTAAAATACCCCTCACATACACTTTAATTCTTTTTCTTTTCTAGTATTTTCAATTGAAATTCATTTCATAGTTAATTTTACCGGATGTCTTGATCAAGCTTAGAACCGAACACATTTAATCTTTAACCTTGAGCTCTGATTACCAACTTGTAAGACCCGGACTTACATAACTAAAAATTTATATAAAAGTGTTGCATTTATATACAAGTAATGCAAATAAACGTCCATACAAAATTTCAGGTTTGATAAAAAACTTCATAAGTATTTAAAACACTTCAACACGTTAACGTTGTTCGGTTCATAAAATAACTAAACAAAAAGCGGAAGCTTGATCTTCGGTTGCAAAGCCGGCCCTGAAGGAGGGCGGGGAGGACAACCGAACAGGGCCCGTGATTTCGTAGGGCACGTAATTTTTAAAAAAAATCCGATATTATATATGTAATTTTTTTTAACAGGGTATAACCAAAAAAATATTAACATAGGCCCACTTAAAAAAATCATATTGTTTAAACTATTTAGCCCATTAGGTTAGTGAGCCCAATACCCAAATATTTTCTAAAAACTAATAAAAAAAAAAAGAATTCTGGGCGGCAACTCTTACGGTATGTCATTCATTCGAATACTATATTTTGTATTTTATTAATTGCATTGTTTATCGAATGCTATATTTTTGTCAACGGTTCAAAGTTGTATGAAAAACTAGTTTAAATTTTTATTTAGTTAAGACCTAAGGGCACGTTTTTTTTAGCTCGAACAGGGTACATAAATTCTCAGGGCCGGCCGTGTTCGGTTGTGTTCGATTCTTCGTTATTCTTGATCTTCATCCGTAACATCATAGCTATCACCTATATATCAAATATCATCTCACACGTCAGTTATATGATGCTTAAACGTAGTTTGATAACCCAAGTTTACCAAAACAAACAAACAAAAAGATGGTGAGAAGACCCGCCTTAAGCTACGACATGTATGCTGTAACTTACGGCACCCCTTTTCTGTTGTTTCCAGCCAGCCCCAGAGCCGTAGCCTACGGCGCAACCCAGCTGCAACATTTCCATTCTTGTCACTTTTTTTACAAACATGTCCATAACTTTTCGATTACTTATCCATTTCGCACGAAAATTGTTTCTACTTGACTGAAAAACATTTGCCAACATTCTTATCTTATAAACCCATAACTCGGGTTTATAACTTTATGTTTTACGCTATCGGTTCTAAATTTATATGTTTATTTATTTGACCCGTATGCATGTTTAAGCAATCGAGACTATGAAATTTACATCTTTTTCGCAAGAACATCATTTTTACGACTTTACCCGATTACCCGGGTTATTAAATTTGCTTTTCACGCATCCGTTACCCGGTTTGCGTTTATGCTTATTCGACCCGTTCAACCTTTTAATGGTCGAACTTAATTAGTCCGAATTATTTTCAAGAATTCACAATCTTCCGATTATGACCCATTATCCGGGTCCATTGATTTATTGTTCGCGTTCCCGTTACCCGATTTATGCATGCCTTCGTAAATTTAACCCTTCAATCGGGTTTATGCCGAAGTCATTACTCTCGCACCCATTTCGGTATGCGTTACAACTTCGTTTTGACCCATTTGTTTGTTCGTGTGAAATCCATCTCTTGGAACAAACCAAGCTTATTATTAATTCGTTATTTGACCCATTTGGTTGTTTCATGTGAAATCCCTTACTTTAAACAAGCCAAACTCATCGACATTCCTTATTTTGACCCGTTTGGTTGTTTCATGTGAAATCCATCACTTTAAACAAACCAAACTTTATGAGTAATTACCATTATTCAGTTATACACAAATAACACATAATTTAACAAAAACACAACGAAGCGTAAAGCCATGTACCTTAAAGCTTTCCTTTCAAGCGCGTGTCCGCCCCGGCTTGACCACTCGATGCTTCACCCAAATTGCCTATAGAGTTCAATCCGATTTATCATTTAGAACCCATAATACAATTTATGATTCATAAACTTGTAAGTATTTAATTACAAGGTTCATGTTATGATTCTTCCACACCTTTCAACAACTCACATTCACTTAGGCATTATATTAAACACATTATGGGCATGGATTTTTACACCAGGTTTATTAAGTTTTCACTTCAACAATTACCCATGTTTTCCCACCTTATAAAGTCAATATGACCAGTATAATCGATTAACATCTAGAGCTCACTATATTAACATCAAATACATCAAATTTACTACCACAATTCATGTGTTCAACATATCTACAAAAACCCACTTACATATACATAGTATATTACCCTAATACTTAATCATAACATTTTCTCTACCATTATTCATCAAGGGTTTGCCTCAAATCATATGGGCACTACAAATTTTTATCACAATTTCAACAATCCCTACTTCAACTGCACATCATAAGGTTCATCAAGAAATCACTACTTCAACATATACTAGATTTTTGACATACCTTATGATGAGATGATGTTGTAAACTCTAATTTATCAAGCATGCATCAAAATCACTTTGATTTTCAGTTGAATTAGATGGATTTTGTTAAGTTACATCAAAACAGAAGATAGACGGGCAACAAGCTGCGCCGCCACCCCTTTATTAAAAAAAAAAAACAAACGAACTGATATGTTAACATACACTAAGAACTATTTTTTTGCTTAAGAACGCAAAGAACAATTTTCATACACTCCGAAACCGGCTCAAACGAATTTTGATAACTTATTACAATAGTGTTGGAACTCATTAAAGCTAAACTATAAAATTTAAGATCGTAAGATTCAACAAGTCAGTTCCAACGCCGCTACGCCGCTGAAATGAGTTGAATCAGAGTTCGTTTGAGTCGGTTTTAGGTCCTAAAAGTCATTCTTAGGCAAAAATTAGTTCTGATGTGATCTTTCACACACACACACACACACACACACACACATATATATATATATATAAAGTATATCGTACGTTACGGCTTATCGTACTTCACGTACAACAACGTACGTGATTTGTTCTATAACATGCGTGATTAATGTTTTCAATATACGTGATTATTGTGTTTCAACATGCGTGATTTTGGATTTTTGAGTTATAACGTGCGTGATTTTAAAATGAACGTGCGTAATTACCTGTCGTACGTGATGTACGTTAAGCTGTAATGTACGTTAACCTTCCTATATATATATAGGGGAGGGTTAGATAGAAAATCCTAAAAATTTGAGAAAACCCTAGAAAACCCAACCTCCCGACTTTTTTTTTTGAAAAAAATAACACATGTAATATACATGTTTTTAAGAGTTTTGAGCCAAAAAAATTAAACAAGCGCCGAGTGGTTTTTTTTTTTTTAAATAAACAAGTTTCAGCAACTTTTGTCTAACACATGTTAGTGATGAAAGTTGCTGAAACTTGTTTATTTTTTTAAAAACATCCACTCGGCGCTTTTTTGATTTTTTTGGCTCAAAACTCTTAAAAACATGTATATTGCATGTGTTATTTTTTTCAAAAAAAAAAAAGTCTAAAAAACATTCCAATTTTTTTTACCAAATTTTCGCTACTTTTTATATATAAATTTTTTTTTAAAAAAAAACTTGTACTACACATGTGCATTATATGTGTATTATTGCACATGTGCACTACAATTTTTTTTTTTGAAAAAAAAAATTTATATATAAAAAGTAGCGAATTTTTATAAAAAATTATAAAAAAATTTTGTATGTTTTTAGGCTTTTTTAGTTAGGTTTTGATTTTTCACAATAAAATGAGTTTTCAATTGAACCCTCCCCTATATATATATATATATAGGGAGGGTTCATTGGAGAACATTAAAAAAGTGAGGAACAGAGAACACTGTAAAAAATTATACTTAACATGTTAAAAATTATTTTTTTTCTAATTTTTTTCGGTACTTTTTCTTATAAATAAATGTAGAAACATTTTTAATAAAAAAATCAAAAACTAAAAATATAAAAAAATGTTTAAAAAACAGTTAAAAATATATGTATCTTATAAAATTAATTTAACATGTTAAAAATCATTTTTTTAAAAAAAAATTCAACGTTTTTCCTTATAAAAATAAGTAGAAACTATTGGAAATAAAAAAAATTGTAAAAAATAATTTTTACCCTTTTTTAACTGTTTTTTTATTTTAGTCTTTGATTTTTTTTTATTAAGAATGCTTCTACAAATATTTATAAGAAAAAGTACCGAAAAAAAATTAGAAAAAAATTGATTCTTAACATGTTAAGTTAAATTTTTAAGAGTGTTCCACGGTTCCCCAATTTTTTAGTGTTCCCCAATGAACCTCAAACTATATATATATCACATATATTTGTAATTCAAAAATGTATATAGGATTTAAGTAATTGTTACCGAAAAGTTTAAAAAGCTATTAGAAAATCGTTGGATTTTATTTTCTCAAAATTAAAAATAGTATTAGAAACATGAGTTTGGGGATAAAAATACTTATCTAACTTTAAACAACTTAAGACGTGAAATGTTTTAATGCCGTACGTACCTCTTCCTTTTCTTAACCGAATCGAATTTGGACTCGGTTGGTGCGAAGTTTTTTCAAATGTCGAATTTGTATCAAAGTCATGAAAACTTGAGTTTCTTTCACCACCTTTTATACTCCACACGTGACACTCTTCATTATAACCATCCACATAAATGTAACGCAAGCTGATGTTGAAAACTTGTTCAACTTCACCAAAACATTCCAAGTCTATGTTGAATATCTCTCGAAGGGAAAAACACCTTGAAATTGTTATTTGTTCTAGATGTTTCAATAATCGCATTGGATTGGTTGGAAATAGATTCTCAAGCTTATAACACCCTTCCACCTCAATGTCTCTTAACATGGGAATATTATCAAATTCCTCCTCTCTACTACTCGGCCATATCCACTTCAGATTGTCCATGAATGAAATATCTAAATTTTTCAACTCTAAAGTTCTAACCTGCAAAAATAGGTCCGTCCAAACAATATACATTACATTAAGTATAATATTGGCAAAAGAAATAACTAAACCAATTGACATATACAAATCAATTATGTGTAATCAGCTACCTGATTATTAAAGAGTGCTTGTTGCAATGGAGAAGTATTTTTATTGTCAGGATAAATGCAAGTGATGCTGGGAAGACGTTCAACCTTCAATTCAACCAGTTGCGGTAGCTCAACCACACTGTCAACCGGGAACAAACGTACAAGCTTTGGTAAGAGACCTAAAGATAAATACTTTAGCTCCTCAAAAATGATCATCTCGCCTTTACCATTTATCTCACCATTGTAATCATGCACCACTGCTTCCAAAACAGAGCATCTCTTAATTGTGAGACGTTCAAGTTTCCTCAAACCACGTGTCACATGTGTTGGGAAGAGGTATTTCAACTTATCACAACCATGAACATGAAAGTCTCTAAGATACAAAAAAAAGCTTTGATCATAAGGATTGACTAGCAGATAACAGTCATCCACTCTAACGTCTCTTAACATGGGAATATTATCAAATTCCTCCTCACTACTACTCGGCCATATCTGCTTCAGGTTATCCATACTTGTAATAACTACCTTTTTCAACTCGGAAATTCTAACCTGCAAAAATAGGTCCGTCCAAACAATATACATTACATTAAGTATAATATTGGCAAAAGAAATAACTAAACCAATTGACATATACAAATCAATTATGTGTAATCAGCTACCTGACTGTTAAAGAGTGCTTGTTGCAATTCAGAAGTATTTTTATTGTCAGGAAAAATGCTAGTGATTCTGGGAAGTTCATAAACTTCCAGTTCAACCAGTTGCGGTAGCTCAACCACACTGTCAACCGGGAACAAACGTACAAGCTTTGGTAAGTGACGTAAAGATAAATACTTTAGCTCCTCAAAAATGATCATCTCGCCTTTACCATTTATCTCGCCATTGTAATCATGCACCAGTGCTTCCAAAACAGAGCATGAAATAATCGTGAGGCGCTCAAGTTTCCTGAAACAACGTATCACATGCGTTGGGAAGAGGTATTTCAACTTATCACAATCATGAACACGAAAGTCTCTTAGATACAAAAAAAAAGCTTTGATCAGAAGGATTGACTGGAACAAAATCTTCAAGACAACTCATATGCTTCATACTTAAAAATAGACTCTCTGATTTCTTGACCAACTCATGAATTTTGTAGTCCACAAGGTCGCTTCTGTGCTCGTCCCGAAGGTTCAGCTGTAATGTAGTTTTGAATGAAATCGTTTCAGATTCAAAGTATTCACCACCTATAGATATCTTGAACTTATCAAGTTTCTCAAAGGATAGATCTTTTAGGTGGGTCATATCATAGAATTTGACCTCTAATGCACAAAGTTGGCATGAAAGCATCTTTAACTCTTCCAAATTAGCATCCGTGAAGTGGATTCCTTTATGATAAGTACCTCTCATATAAAGCTCTTCAAGTTTGACTAAATTTATAAAGACGCCATCATCAATATGAAGGTTGTCACATCCTGTCAGATCTAGTAACTTCAGCTTTCTTAGATCTCCAATGAAAGACCAATCAGACATCAATTCGCATCTATGGAGACAAAGTGATTTAAGGTTGGTCGAAAATTGAAGAGATGTCGGAAGCGGTGGATATTGCATGTTATAAAATGCAATGACTTTGAGATTTTCCATACTTGCATAAAAATCTTCCGGAAACTTGAGCGAGTGTCGCCCGGCCATAAGTTGTATAAGAGAGAGGTCTGGATACTTGAAGTCTCGCGGAAACTCCGACATACCCATGCATGTTAATGAAATTCTTTTGCAAGATTCATTCATTTCGTCTCTACCCCACGTGGATACATCGCCATGGTTTACAATCCAGTTCAAATCACCTTTGGAAACTCTTGCTAACACAAAAGCAAGTACAAGATCGTGCAATTTAACACATCCAAGCCGTTCACCGTCCATCAACAAATTAGCGTTTACGAGATTGCGCACACATGTATTTGTCCTGTCTCGAGCCTCTCTCAAAGTGGAAACATTTTTAAACAACTTTAGGCCCCATCCATGTCTAACCAGATCCTCTATTTGAATATCAGAGTCCTCAGGGAACAAGCCACAATGTAGAAAAATCTCTTTATCCTCATCTTTTTTTACATACTCGTAGCTTATTCTGATAATTTCTTGCACGTTATCATCAAGATCATGATTCTTTAGACGATTAAGTGTATCCCTCCACACATAATTTTCTTGAGATTTAAGGGTTGTGCCAATGAGCTTGATGGCAAGTGGCAAATTACCACATTTTTTGACAATATCACATCCTATTTGAAACCGATCTTGATCATGTTCTATAGAAACTCCAGTATATTTAGAAAGGAAATTTTGTGCTTCCGCGTCTGACAACACATTGACTCTGACTACTTGAAGTAGGGAAGTATCCGTAGTTAGTGTGCAAACTTTTGAATCTCGTGATGTCAACAACAACTTGACGCCTTTTGGCAAAGGACTTGTTAGTCCAATATCCTTGATTTCAACCTTCTCCCACACATCATCTAATATAACTAGAATCTTTTTTTTATCCTCTTCTAACTTTTTTTTAAATATTCTTTGGAGAGTATCTGCCCTTGCTTCTACAGTCGCTTCACGTATACCTTCACCTCCTATTTGTATGGCTATATCATTCTGAATAGAAAACATGTTAGGATTTCGCCCAATAGTTACTTTCACAAAGAAATCAAACATCTTCTTGTCATTTGCAACTTTTTTGAGTTGTTCCATCATGGTGGTTTTTCCTACACCACCCATTCCACACAAGGCTATCACTTGACTCTTGTTGTCGTCTTGTTGAAGGAGCTTCAATGCATCGTTGAACGGCACGTCTCTTGACTTGAAGTCATCTCCACCTGGTGGCAATGATAATGGTGTAGAAGTGGTGAAGGATGTGGCTCTTCCAGTAGCCAATGGAGCATCAGTCCAATTAAACTTAGAATTTTCTGAAATAAGTTCTTGGATCCTCATAGTAGCCTTGGAAGCCTTTCTTCCGGCTCGGTACCTATTTTTCATGTGTATACATCCAATGTCGTCATTTGAGATGCTTTCAACTTCATGCTTGACCTTCTCAACCTCTCCCAACCAAGCCTCTACACGAGCAGGTATCTCCTTATCATATGTTTCGTTTCTGTTCTTGCGGTTTATAACATCAGTGCTTTTAGCCACCAAATCTTCCAATTTAGCTTTCATGCCCGTAACATGTTTTGTAGAGCAAAATACATATCCTAGGTGTTTCGTGATATGACGTGCAATAAATTTCACAACAGGAGCAACGGTTTGGTCATATAAAAACTGCTCCATTTTCCTGATCGAGACCAACAAATCACGCAAACATATCAACAAAAACAAGTTAGTCTAGTTTCAACTTCAAAAGTTAAATATTGCAAGAACACACAAATAAGAAAGTCAATTATCAAGTGATTTAGGGCCTTCAATAATCGAAAATGAAATCTTACTTACAAAGTTTATTTAATTAGAATATTGTCATACTAAATAAATTAAATAAGAACGCAATCATACAGTTATTTTAAATGTCTTATTCCGGAGGAGGAAGCAATAGAAAGATTATACATAAAAGAAGTTGGTTCATTTTTCCAATTTCAATGTCTTATTTTAAAAAGAAAATTGCATTTTTCGTTCTTTATGTTTCAATGTTTTATCGAATATTGTCCTTGAACTTCTAAAATTACACCGGCTCTCTTTTACGTTTGCACATGATAACAAACGGTGTCCTTATAGCTTAACCCAGTTAAGTTTTTTTTGTTAGCTCTATGCATGTGCCAACTCATGTGAGAGTATAATAGTCTTTACCCCTCTTTTAATGAATTGAAAGAAAACAAGAAACTAGAAGGAAAGTACATAAAAACATTCTCTCTCTACCCACGCTCTCAACTTTCTCTCTCCACAAACACACCCTGTTTTTTATACCCTTAATTTCAACCTTGATTTAATCAAGATCAAAGCTTTTTGATCGTTCACATCTTTTTCAGCAAACAGAGCCATCAAATTCACATGTAAAAACTAGGCCTCACATCCCAATACGATCCGATCAACTATCAACAATTCGATTTCAAAAATTCATATTTTCATTTACACGGTTAAAGGTTTTTATCAAGGGCATATAGTCATGTTGTTTAGATTGTAAGGTTATATAACCCCTACACTAATCATTGTATTATACTCATATGGTCAATTATCAAAGTGGATTGTTTAAACAAAATTACCCTTCTGTTAAAAATAATTACATTTTTATTACTTTATTACTGTCTAACTATTTTATCTTTTTATGTTCTTATTTTTGTTTTGTTACATGCAACTTTGGAGTTGGGCTTGGACTTGACAACTGCTGCTAATGGGCTGGATGGCTGGATACGTGAAGTTGTTAGAGAGTTTTGTCTTCATATGAGATGTATTCATCACATGTGTACAAAATATCTCTCTTTTCCTTTTTCTTCTATCTCTTAGGGTTTGGTCAGTTCTTGTAGATCTTGTGTTGTCGTGTTGAGATCGAGTGTTCATAGCTTAGATCCGTTTTAGAGAGCGCAGATCATCGTGTTGATGATCTGCTGGTAAGGTTGTGAGAGATTATTGTGTCTATTTCATCTTTAGTTGTTTCTATGCTGTCTGGAATAATAAACCGTTTCTTCATTAGATCCATGTATTTTTGACACCTTCCTGTCCATGATACTTGTCATTTCCTCCTTCTCGCGTATGCTTCGCCCGCCTTGTACATGATTAGAGGGGGCAATCTTGACCCAAAACCTTCCAAGTGGGTTAGTTTGGGTTGCTTTTAAAATTATATGGGTTGGGTTGGGTAAGGTATTTTAACTAAATGGGTCACAATGGGTCACTTGAAATTCCATCTTGTTATTTTCGGGTCAAAGCGGGTCGACACCATTAAAGAAATGGGTCGATGTGGGTTAGTGTCTTAAAGAAACGGGGAAGGTTTCGGATCGGAATGGGTTTCGAGCCGGCACAAGTATCCGCACGAAACGGGTTTTGGATCGGAACGGGTTCAGTTCAAATTGAGTTTCGGGCCGAGACGGGTTTCGGCACGACGCAGGTTTGGATCAGAACGGGGTCGGTTCGGGTCGGGTTTCGGGCCGACATGGGTTTCTGCACGGGACGGGTTTCGGATCGCAACGGGTTTTGGGCCGGCACGAGTTTCCGCACTAGACGAGTTTCGGGTAGGGAAGATTTCCGTACCGTTTCGACGCATACCGTTTCGACGAGAACCGTTTCGACCCGTACCGTTTCGAATCGAACCGTTTCGACGCTAACCGTTTCGACCAGTACCGTTTCGACTAGATCTTTTGTAATTTTCAATTTACTTAATGGTTTGCAACTTTAGTTTTATGGTATATACTCTTGTTCATTTTCCTTTTTTTTATTTTTAATATTTGTTTTTGATGCAATGTGTTAATGCAGCAAAAAACGGTTATTATGGTAGTCTTGTTCCTTTGATCAGAGATGCCTTTCTGGTGGAGGAACTGGTGAGAATCGACTGTCGGAGTTTGGAAAGAGAAGATTACAAGAAGCTAGGTGCCAAATTGAGGGTAAGTGTTAAAAGAGACTGTTTTAACATTAACTAATGCGTTTTGAAAGTTGTTTTTTTTATTCTTCTATCTGTCTTCTCTGTTGATTATGCATATGGGTAAAATACAGGATTTGGTTCAATGCATAGTAGTTACATTTGACCCGATCCGACCCGAACCCCGTTCTGACCCAGACCCGTTCGGACCCGGACCCGTTCTGACCCGGACCCGTTTCGACCCGAACCAAAACAACCCTTTTTATGATTGACCCGAACCCATTTTGACCCGAACCCGTTTTGACCCATGAACCGACCCGACCCAACCCGTTTGCCAGGTCTATTAACATGATCCAAGCACTTGAAGTTGAATGCATTTTTTTAGTTTAAACAAAGTCTAATGATTTTAAGAGAACAATGAAATTATTTACCGTAGCAGTCGTTTTTATCCTTTAGATAATTTCCCCTTTTTTTTCTCAAAACTAAAAAATTAAAAATTTAGACACACTATCGAAACAACTGTTGGGAAACACAAAATCGAAACAATTAACAAAAATACAAAGAACAAGCAACTAAAAGCAATTAGAACAGCAATAAACTACAATCACACTAAACATCGAATAACCATAATGAAAAATCAACAAGCAGATAATAATAATAATAGTACGACACATGAAGGGGCCTAGTTCCAACCGCACTTATGGTCACAAACCGGTCGTAACAAGGCAATTGCAATCGTTTTGCGATCTTAAAAAACAGAAAAAGAAACACATGATGTAGCATGGAATTGAATCAAGTTGCAAGCAGAAGAACAGAATCAGAAATAAATTCATACATAATTAAAGCTCATTGATCAAGAAGATACCTCTCTTTTGCTTGCGATCTTCTTTCTTCAAAATCTGTGGTGATAATTATGTACTGGAAAGTGTAAACGTAAATAAAATGATTGATAAGTGGGGTTTTATAATAGTATGATTGATAAGTGGGGTTTTATAATAGAAGTTTCATGGTTGGTCCCCGAGATTTGAGCCGAAGTTTGGTTTTCGTCCATCTTTTTAATTTTATGCGTTGGAATGTAATCAAGTATCTATTTCTTGTATTCCTAGTCACTAATTGAGTTGGTTTTTTCTTTTAGTTTAAGAGCAATTTAGTTTTAATTTAGCAGCACCTTAAACTAACAAATTTGTTCATGTTAGAACCTCCATCTCCGTCTATATAATTTAACTAAACAACATATTTATCTATAAATTTTGTTTATTTTTCAAAAACCTCCCACATTCAACTCATATATATTTATCACTATCTTACTCATAAACACTTATTTTACTTTTTTTTTAATTTCCTACACACTTACAATAAGAATATAAAGAGTTATGTGCAAACTTCTAAGATCATGCGTAGTGGTTTGAGCAATAATGCCCCCACCCTTTGCGTTTTCTACCACGTGGCAGTCCAGTCAGCATGGGGGCATTATTGGGCGTTATTACAAGAGTGGCGTTATTGGAAATAAAAAAATAAAAACCGACTAAAATAAAAAATAATACATTAGTTTTGGTCTTCGCTTTCTTCACCCTCGTCCTCCGTTTCTTCTTCACCCTTAGGTGGGACATACCGAACCGACCATGCGTGTTGTACCAAATCAACCGTTAACGCGGAATGGTACGGTTCGTAACGCAATTCTCGTGCATTATTCACTCTTTCTTCCATTGACGCAATTCTCACCGCTAGTCGACAAACACTCGTAACCGCCTCTTGCTCGACCTCCTCATCGGTTGATTCACCGCCATCCGCAAAAAACTCTCTATAGCAATAATTCATGATGGACAAGGAACTAGGGGAATCCATGTTTTTTTTATAAAATGAAGGTATTGTATGAGAGTGTTTAAGTGTTTTGGTTTGAAAATTTTTAGAAGTGTGTATATATATATTGGTGAGAGGTTAAAAAAGAAAAAATAAAAAATAAAAAAAAAACTAGCCATTAGCCCCAACTAGCCGTTACCCCTTTCTCATTGGTCCACATTTGCCCCTTCCAGCGTTATTCAAAAAACGCCAAATCGTTTTTTGTCAGAGAAAAAGCTCGAACACGCCTAGGGGGCGGCGTCCCGGCGTTATGGGGCGTGTTTGGGCATTATTTTGGATGAAAAACGCCCGATTACAGGTGGTCTTATATGTTACTATTAAAAACAATAATTAGGGGGCCTGTAAATACCCTACAGTTTGATGCGCGGGTAATGTCTGCCCTATGAAACAATAATTGGGGGCATGTGAAAACAATAATGATAGCTTATATAGAATACCACTTTAAGACCATGCGTAGTGGTTTGATGAATAATGCCCCCACCCTGGGGTGTTTTTGTCATGTGGCAGTCTAGTCAGCATGGGGGTATTACCGGGCGTTTTTGCAAAAGTGGCGTAGTGGAATAATGCCCAATAACGCCCCATCTAATCATTACACAATTATTTATTTTTTTTAAATTAAAAACTTAAAATACTTCATTAAATTAAAAAAAATTACAATACTAGAAATAAAAAAAATAAAAACTGACTAAACTTAAAAAAAAAACCGGAAATAAAAAAAACTGGAAATTAAAAAACAAATGAAAAAACCACAGGGGCCTAGTTTGCCACTTTTAAACTTAAAAACCCCAACAAAATAAAACCACAGGCGCCTCTCACTCTTCTTCTTCATTTGACCGGCAACAAACTCCGGCAAGAATTCCGGCAGACCACAAAGCTCAAACCCACTCGAATCCGGCAAAAATTCCGGCTATCTCCGTCTCTATCTCTTTAAACCCACATGGTCTCATCTGATTGGCCAAAAATTTGCCCTTTTGGCGTGATTCAAACAACGCCGGTGGGGTTTTTTTTGCGATAAACGCCGGATCACGCCGGAGGGGGTGGGGGGAGGGAGTTTTCAGGCGTGATTGGGGGAAAAACGCCCAGGATCTTGCCCACTACGCATGGTCTAAATATAAAGTTATGTGCAAACTTCTAAATATAGTGATGTACTTTAGCTTCTATAGTTTTTTTCTCTATCATAGAGATTCCAATATAGCGATGTTTTAGTTGTTTCCTTTATTATTTTCTCTATATCTATATCTGTTATAATACATTATTAAGGAGATTGGACGGCTACCTTCGTAATTTCTGTGATTGGTATAATTCTCTCTGATTAATCAAGAGAGATATGATATCATTATATACTTGAATAACATATTACAAGATGGAAACAAATAATTACACAATAAATAATAATTGATCTGTACAAAAATAAGAAGATTTGATATTATCTTTTGATATTATCTTTTATCCCCCGTCAAGCGAAACGGCGGTGGATAAACACGTAGAAGATCCCGAAAGTGCTCAAATTGAGGACGGGGCAAGCTTTTGGTGAAGATATCCGCAAGTTGAAGCTTGGTAGGAACAAACTTAGTATGCAGCTTCCCAGACATGACGAGTTCACGAACAAAATGATAATCCAGATCAATATGTTTAGCATGTTTATTGGAAACTGGATTCTGACTCATAAATAGAGCACTACGATTATCACACAGAAGCGTTGGCCGAGAAGGAGGCAGAGCTCGAAGTTCCTGCAGTAAATGAGTTAACCAAACAATTTCAGCAGCTGCATTTGCCATGGCACGATATTCGGATTCACAGCTTGAGCGAGCAACAGTTGGCTGCTTTTTGGCGCTCCAGGAGACTAAATTACCACCTAGAAAGATGGAATAACCATACGTAGACCGTCTTGTCTCGATACACCGTGCCCAATCTGCATCAGAATAACCCAAAATTGTTGAAGAGAGAGGACGAGTAAAAACAAGACCATGAGAGATGGTGCCTTTAACATATCGAAGAATCCTCTTGACAAGCTGAAAATGATTTTCGGTTGGAGAGTGGAGGTGTTGACAGGCTTGATTGACGGCGTAAGCCAAGTCAGGACGAGTAATAGTGAGATATTGAAGGGCCCCAACTATGGAACGGTAAAGAGTAGGATCGTAGAACGGGACACCATCGGAGACAAAAGTATCCGTAGTGGAGAGAGGAGTGGGAACGGGTTTGGCATGGGTGAGACCAGCACGAGAGATGATATCATTGGCATATTTCGTTTGAGTGAGGACAAGGCCATCAGTTTGATGGAGAACCTCAAGACCAAGGAAATAGTTTAAAATGCCAAGATCTTTGATCGAAAACTCTTGATGCAACCTGTTGGTGAACGAGTCAAGTAGAGAGGACCGATTTCCAGTGAGAATCAAGTCATCGACATACACTAAAAGGTACATAAAAGAGTTTCCTTGATGAAAGATGAAAAGAGAGGGGTCGGCACGGCTGCATGTGAAGCCGTAGGAAGTAAGAAAGGAACTTAGGCGTTGAAACCACGCCCTAGGAGCTTGTTTTAGCCCGTAGAGTGCACGATTTAACTTGCACACATAGTTCGGATGAGTAGGGCTGGCAAAGCCTGGAGGTTGCTCCATATACACGGTTTCAGAAAGGGAGCCGTTCAAAAAGGCATTATTGACGTCAAGTTGACGAAGAGACCAACCATTTATAACGGCTAGAGATAAAACTACGCGTATAGTGGAGGCTTTGACAACAGGACTGGATGTATGATGGAAGTCAAGTCCCGGAAGTTGGGTAAAGCCTTGCGCGACAAGACGAGCTTTGTGACGATCAATGGAGCCGTCAGCCCGATATTTTGTGCGAAAGACCCACTTGGAGCCGACAACATTAGCGGATGAAGGACGCGGAACAAGAGTCCACGTGCGATTTTTGGAAAGGGCCTGAAGTTCGGCAGTCATGGCATCCATCCAATGTTGGTGTTTAGCAGCACTCTTGAATCCTTTCGGATCAACAGTGGAAAGAAGAGAGACATGCAAACGGGATTGCATAGCCGTTGCAAGATAAGAAATATGTTTCGGGTTTGGTTTGAAGGTGCCAACCTTTGAGCGAGTTGTCATGGGGTGAGTGGGGATAGGAGGTGGAGTGGGAACCGGAGGTGACGAGTGAATAGGTGAGGCATGGTTGGTGTTAGATGGAGGAGGGGTGGAGGACGAGTCAGTGGACTCGGATGTGGATGGTGTGGAAGTAGTTGGTGAGGATATGGTGGGATCAGTGGGTGTATGAGATGGTAGGGTAGTAGAGGTTGTGGGTGTATGAGGTGGTAAAGTAGTAGAGGTTGCGGGTTTGCAAAGAGAACAAGGATGGGAAGATGGATGTGGTATGTGGGAAGGATGGGCCGAAGGAGCAGGAGAGTGGGAGGGTGGGTCGATTGGAGGTGTAAGGGAGGTAGGCTCATTGAAGGTGGATAAGAAAAGGTCGGCAATACTAGTATGGGAAGTGGAGTCCTTGTAAGGGAAAAGGGACTCGTCAAAACGAGCATGGCGAGTGACATACATACGAGTCATGGAAGGATCGAAGCATTTGTAGCCTTTATGTTGAGGCGAGTAACCCATGAAGATACATGGAATGCTTCTGGGAGAGAGTTTATGTGGAGCATAGTCTCGTAAGTATGGATAGACACAACAACCAAAAACTCTAAAATTGGAGTAGGTGGGTGGGGTGGAATAGAGTTTATTGTTAGTTTATAATATATGTGGCAGTGGTGAAGGCATCAACCCAATGAGTAGTTGGAACGCGAGCGTGAAAAAGCATAGCCAAGCCGGTTTCAACTATGTGTCGATGCTTGCGTTCCGCTCTACCATTTTGAGGAGGGGTGTAAGGGCAAGACATGCGATGAAAGGTGCCATTTTTGTCAAAAATGGCACGAACATGATGGTTAACGAATTCCGAACCTCCGTCACTTTGGAAGATCTTGACCTTGCGAGAAAGTTGTGTTTGTACAAGGCGAAGAAAGGTATCCAAAACATTGTAGAATTCGGTTTTGTTTTTGAGTGGGTATAACCAAGAAAAACGAGAGTGGTCATCAATGAAGACAACATAATACTTATGGCCATTGATGCCTAAAACAGGCGAAGGACCCCATAAGTCACAATGCACAAGATCGAGAGGATTAGAGGCACGTTTTTCATTCAAATCAAAAGGCAACTTGTGTGCTTTTGCTAATTGACATGGTGAACAAACAGTAGGTTTGGGCAATAATGATGTAAATGATAAACAACCATTCTTATTTAAAATAGAAACAGTATCAAAACCAACATGTCCAAGGCGATTATGCCATAATTCAAAAGAAGCTTTAGTAGATGAAACTAAAGCAACAAAAGCAAAAGACTTGTGCTTGAGCACATAGAGACCGTTCTCACAGCGACCGCGAGCGAGTGGTTGACTTGTTTTCCGATCCTGAATGAGAAAAAAGGAGTCAGAAAATAAGACATCAACTGGGTAATCGTTAGTGAGTTTGCTAACGGAGAGGAGGTTCCTGGTAATACCCGGAACGACCAAAACATCATTCAAAGACACGTGTTTATTAAGAGAAACACGACCTTTGTGAGTAATACGTAATGAATGACCATTACCGAAAAAAACTTTGGAACGACCCGAATAAGGAGATGAGAAATCCAGATTACCGGTTTCGTCAGTCAAGTGAAGATCGGCACCAGTATCAGTTGTCCAGTCCGGATCATCCATATTAACGCTGCAACGAGCATGAAACGCACGAGAGAGGTCCTCGTCACCCGAGGCCGAGGCTGCCACAAAAGATTTTAACTTTGGACATTTATTTGCGTAATGGCCATTTGTGCGGCAAAGCTGGCAGTGAGGTGGATGACGGGGACGAGCGGAGGATTTTTGGGATGGGTTACGGTTGGAACCAGAGGTTGGTTTGGAGCGGTTGTTGTGAGAGGAAGGCTGTTTGGAACGGTGGGCAGTGAAGGCAACCGAAGGTGGTGTAGATGGGTTTAGATGGTGAAGGAATTGTTCTTGGCTTTCGGCTTTGGTAAGAAGTTCACGAAAGGGAAGAGATTGTTGAGTGGTTCGAATGGCGGTTGACCAGCTTTCAAAAGTCGAACCTAGACCACAAAGAAACCAATGGGTCTTATCCGTTTCACTGACCGGATGACCAATGGCGGAGAGTTGATCGCAAATAGACTTGAATTTACGACCAAAGTCAGCGACACTTGAGGAACCCTTGGTGAGTTGACGAAGGGTATCACGAAGGAGATGCATGCATTCAAGGGAGGTGTTGCTATAGGCGGCTTCGAGGGCGGTCCAGATTTGACGCGCAGTGTCGAGGCCCTTAACCTCAGCCATGGCTTCTTCGGTTAAGGTAGCATTAAGAATGAGAATGGTTTGCTGATCAGAGACAAGCCAATCGGCGTATTCCGGATTAGGCTGCTCCTTGGACTCGACGGTGATAGTCTTAGGGGGGGCCGAGAGAGTGCCATCAATATGAGGGGTGAGTTTTTGATTGGCTAGGAGGGGTAGGGTTTGGGTAGACCAGATGAGATAGTTGGTAGAGGTGAGTTTGACATGAATCAAGTGAAGAAGGGCGGTGATGGGTAAGACAGAGGTGGTAGCGTCGGCGGAAGAGGGAGACGTCATGAGAAAAGGGGCGGCGGTTAGGGAAGAGGAAAAAGCTTGAGAAAGAGGACCTTGATATCTTTTAGGCTGATACCATGTGATTGGTATAATTCTCTCTGATTAATCAAGAGAGATATGATATCATTATATACTTGAATAACATATTACAAGATGGAAACAAATAATTACACAATAAATAATAATTGATCTGTACAAAAATAAGAAGATTTGATATTATCTTTTGATATTATCTTTTAATTTCACATCAATATTAAGGTGTCAGATGAAAATTCTCAAGTTTAACTCTGGAATTTTTACCTTCCTCTTCCGTTCTTACCGCTGCTCCTCTTTTCATTGGCGATGAGTTGTAACCCTCCATTGAAACCACGACCTTTGAATGGCTCCTGTGTGTTCATAAGTTCATTGATTTAGAATAACATGATAATAATTTATTTGGAGCTATTTGATTCAATCTACAATTTATAATTAATTAGTTTTTAAACAATTTAACAAACTACATTACTTGTACATATAATTGAAATGCAATTATATCTTGTGTGTTTGTTGATTTAGGATATATCAGTTATGTTAATGAATGTTTGTAATTGTTCTTTGTTTTTTGTTTGTTGTTTGAGCACCCTTCTATTTCATTTGTGTACATTTCATCTCGAAATGATTTATACGTTGTTGGTATTTTCTATCATGTTAGCTTTACTTTTGTAGCCTTACTATGAGAATCATTTGTGTACACTTCATCTCAAAATGATTTACATGTTGTATTCTCTATCATGTTAGCTTTACTTTTACATGCAGCCTTAATGGAGAAAAGTTGTTCATCCTGGATTATATTGATGACAAGAGTAGACATTTCCAATAAGGTAAGCTTTCTTTTGAAACTTGTATTAGTGGCATATTTTGTCATGAACTAATACCATTGCAAGGTATGGAACTTGTCTCACATCGGTTCTATGGGCAACTGATATGGGGTTTATATACCAAATGAGCTCTCTCACCCACCAGACTAGTATTTTGGGTTGAGTTCTCTCGTTTGGTATGTAACATTGGTATCCGAGCTAGAACTCAGAGTGGTGGCCCATGGAGTTGTGGCCTGGAGAGAGCCAGCTGTGACCAATGTGGCGGTGACCAACAAGGCTCGGAGTGGTGGCCCATGGAGTGGCGGCCTGGAAAGAGCCAGCCGTGAGCAACGAGGTCGTTGGCCTTTAACGAGGGTCGATTGTTATGGACTAATACCATTGCAAGGTATGTGAATTGTCCCACATCGGTTGTATGGGCAACTGATGTGGGGTTTATATACGAAATGAGCTCTCTCACTCACAAGACTAGTCTTTTGAGTTGAGTTCTCTGGTTTGGTATGTAACATATTCACCCTAAACACATGTTTGGCAGTTCAGATAAAAAGAAATCTGTTTGTTAAGTTTTATATTCTCCATTATCCAATTCTCTTATGGGACCCACCTTTTAAATTCGTGGTTTGTCACTGGAATGGCAAAAAAGAAAAATAGTGAAAATAATTCCTACTCAAATAGATTAACACACAACTGACAAGGTATTTGTGAAGAGAGTAAATAATCATATGATTGCTATATGCTTGTGATGTAACATTATTTTGTTTTTCTATAAGACTCGTACTTATAATAATGCTTAAAATATCGTTAAAATGCCTACGTTAACCACATTTCATGTACCATAAAGAAGGTTATTATACAAAGCAACGTAATAGATGGGTTGCATATAACAAGTCGGCATTTGAAATTTTCAAGAAAACTTAAACAAAAAGCGGAAGTTAACAAACTTTTAGGAATTGTTCGGTTCTTGACGTGGCTTGATCTTCATCCGATGCTCAAACTTAGTTGTTAACCTACCACTAGATTTCATTCAGACAATTAGTTTACAAGTTATTTGACCAGAAAACAAAAACATTTTTTTCTAATTCAGGGTGGCCCCCTGCCACGCGGTAGGGTAAGACCATTCTCTTGCATGGCGCGAGGGCTACTTACTTAACCAGATCCATTGACTGGCTCCCCCTCGCCAAGCGGAGGGGCCAGGTCTCTCCCTCACGACGCGCGGGGGAGACACTTTTCAATAAGTTTGTCAACGTTTTCCAATTTTCTCACACTCAGCCAATTTTTTTAACTTTTCACTAAGTTTGTACTCAAGTTGGTCCAAACCTAAACTACTCTATCTATCACTCCCACTCCTTGATCTCTTGTTTACTCTCTTATTTTTCATTATAAAATAATAACTAAAATTTATCTCATTACATAAAACAAATAATCTTGTTATATACTACATCTCTTTTTTGCTTTTCTTTGGGTGCCATTATCAATTATGTGCATATTGGGCTCACGTGTCCCCACATCCTTCAACAATTACTTGCATATTGGGCTCACGTGTCCCCACATCCTTCAATAATTGACACATGGGGCTGGAATATACTTGGCGATTTATGTCGTGGTGTCATTGTCATAATTGAAAGGTGATATTTCTTTGTAAGTGAGATTATAAAACTTTATACGAGCCGTATACAATTGTATACGAGCAATATATTGTTATACGGCCAAATGTGTTTATTTTTGTGAGGTTTTGGTTTTTTAAGATCTGTATACGAGCCGTATAATGTTATACGACCCGTATATAAGTTTTTTTGTGTAAAACGAACAACCATTTAATAAGTTTTCGTAATTCTTTAGATTGCGTATTCAGTATCCGGAGTTTGTTGGGTGGCGACGACGGTGGGTTGTGAGAGTACTGAGAGTATGATTGCTAAAGATTTTCAGTATCCGGAGTTTGTTGGTCACATATTCGTGCGTTGCAGTTTGGAAAGATGACCGAATAGAGATCATAGCCAACCTAAATCCACGAATTCCTGTGTCTTGTATTTATCAACGATGTTCTGATATCGTAAAAGTTTTTCCAGCTCCGTACCGATGTATGCCGTGTGGGTTATCGCCAGAACCCTGCCGATGTTCGTCTGCTAACTACTGGATGGAGTACTTTCGTGAACCTAAAAAAGCTTGTTGCTGGTGATTCCATCATGTTCATGAGAGCAGGTAACGGTGAACTTTACGTCGGAATTAGACGTGCTAAAAGCGTGGGAATCGGTGGGAATAAGTTGACTAAGAGAGGATTCATCGCGTATAAGTTGGTTTATGGGAACCGTTTCTAGCTAGGGTTTGTTGGGTTGTTTGTAGCTAGGGTTCAGAATGCTTGAAGTTTTATTATAAACACCTTGGTGAAAGTTATCATCTTGTAAGTCAAGTAAAGCAATGAATGGAGGAATATATTTTACTTATTTTATGTTTAATATATGAAGCATATTATATAAGTTTTTAGATGGTGTTTGTAAGGTTTAATTGCCTTGTGTAACTTTGATTGACATCTATCATTGACATCTATATACGGAACGAGATTCTTCGAGAACTAGAAAATGAGAGAATACGAAACCAGATTCTTCGAGAACTAGAAAAGGAGAAAATACGAAATGAGATTCTTTGAGAACTAGGTATGAAATCGGGTAGCAAGAAAATGAAGAAGAAGGGGCGTAATAAAGGAAAGAAATATTAGAAACTAGGGCCGGCAATTTTAGACACGTACACGAATACACGACACGAACCTACACGGAGTTAGCAGGTATCGTGTATGGCCTTAACAGGTAACATGTACCAAACAGGTAGACACGAAAATACATGTTAATTTTCGTGTCTAAACAGGTAAAATACCTGTTTACCTGTTTATTACCTGTTAATACATGTTAACAATTTTAATATAATAAAAAATATAATTTAGTGGGACCATTTGATTTGAAAACCTGATCTTATCACTTATCTTTATAGTTTCCCTAACAATTTCCATTCTCATTCCAATGGACGTATTAAAAAACCCAAATTATTCCCCTTCTTTGTATTGTTTGGAATGGATGTTATGAATTATTTAAACCTTTTGTGATTTTTAATTTATGGATTTTGTTTCAAACTTGTTACGAATTATGCGTTTATGCATTATTTAAGCTTAATGTGAACTTTTGGCAACTTTTATTTCACTAAACAGGTTCCTAGATATGTAATTATTGAAACATTTGTAAACAGGTATTAACAAGTAATTATCGTGTATATCTGTTAAAAAATATGTCATGTTCGGGTATGGAAAACTGGACACGAAACCTTATCGTGTCGTGTTCGTGTATGTGATTTCGTGTATGGTGTATTATCGTGTTACTGTGTTACATGTATACACGATATGCCAGCCCTATTAGAAACTATGTTAATTAACAAGTTTTTGGTTGAAGTTTGAGTAATGGTAATTGGTGATTAGGACTTTGTTATGGTTGGGTAGGTTTTATTTTGAAACGTTGTGTTTAAGGTTTCTTGTTATGAAAAGTCCTTGTTTTGAAGTCCAATATTGGGTGGAAAAGATTTCAACATTAATTAATGTCCATGAACCATAAAACAACTCATCCCCCTTTTGTTAGACATATATACCCACCCATCCATACACACTATGTCACCCACACTCTTCACCTTCTTCCACTGGAAAATCAACAATCTTCTACCGGAAAACAAACCGTCATGGCTTAAGCTTTTGGTATTTATATAATATCTATTATTCCCCTTGGTGGTTTCTGTACCCATCCCCACGCAACATGGCGTCTAAACCCTTGAATCCCAATAAATCTCCTTACATTCCTCATCATTTTCTGAATTCAAGTTTATTAAGAAGTAATGACTTCTGACTAATTGCAAGACTGTTTGTCTGGCTTTCAATGCTCACATAGGGTGATAAACAGCGCTGATCTGGAATTGGAGAATCATTGTGGGAGGTAGTTACCCAGTCTTCTCCTGCCTTGGTAGTTGTTACCATATCCATTATTCCCTTGGCAGTTGTTACCATATCCATTATCCCCTTGGTAGTTGTTACCATATCTTGCCGTCTTGGTAGTTGTTACCATATCCATTATTTCATTACGTTAAGCTTGATCTATTTCATGTTCTGACAGTTTGTAATGATGTTAGGTAATTAAATGCATCTATGGACATATTCGCTCTAAACACATACTGACTGTGTTTTTGTAATTATTTAAATAGCGTTTGCCGTTTTAGAAAGCGTATAGCATATTATACGATCATTTTTTGATTGTATACGACCCATATAAAGTTATACTGGTCGTATACAACCTTTATTAATTTTTTATTCGCTCGTATACTCAATATACGAGCACTGTTTTATGTCTTGTATACGGGCCGTGTAACGTTATACGACCCGTATACAATTAACCAACTTTTTTTAATTAATATTTGTGGAATTGATGAAAACGCAGTCGGAACATCAAATATGATCGAACGTAATTTGCTATTGCTTCATTTTTATAAACTGGTCACCTTAACTCAAACTTTTCATCATTACAAATTATCGAAACATCAATAAGATCATAGCCAATGACTACAGAAACCAAAAACCCAGATATTGAAACATATTGAATTGAAGAATAAAATATAAAGATATATAAATTCTCTTTTCATCATTACAAATTCTCTTTTCTCACCTTGAAGTGGTCTTTTTTTGTTCTCAATTGTTTAGAAGTTAAAGTAAGTTTCCTCCATAGATTTAGGTTGCTTGGTTTATCTCATTTTATGATGATTAACTTTTTGATATTGAAGGATTCTGTGTATTTACTGAGTTAAATCCTGATGTCAAAACCCAAAGACATAAGGGTTAATTAGTAAAAACTGAAATGATTTATACGGATTGATCATCTTTATTAAAACTAGCCTTATTTCAGGTTTGGTTATGTTCTTCAGAAGTGTCTGTTGGAAGTTTTGGATGTGTATGAATGAAAGTCTCAAAGTGGTAAAACACTTTGTCCAACATTGGTGTGTGAACAAAGTGAATGGTTGGTTATAAGTTGAAACCTTTACCAAACCATTGTAGCTTTATGACATGTTTTACCACAAGTCCTACCGGCACGCGCAGGGGGGGTGCAAAAATTAAGTTTCGGAACTGGAATTTGGTTGAACCTGTACGTGCCCGCACGTCCTGCAGACACGAATGCAGCTTTATACATCTCCTTCTCTCAGTCTCTGCAACATCTCTACTGTTTCATTCCAGGCCAGTGTTCAAGTCCGGCAGTGCGCTGTTGCTTCTTCGAACCGTCGTACTCTGGGAACAGACTGCGAATCTGTTTAAGGGAATTATGTCAAACACAAGCCCGGTTCACAATTACTGTCGCTTTTGCTTTATTTGTTTCTGTTTCAGATTCTTTTCGTGTTCAGATTACTAACAGTGTCTCCATTCTTTCCGGATTCCAAACTGGTGATGAGACAAATTGAAAAACTCTTTAAACTGTTAGAAGGTGAGGACACTTAGAAAAGTGTAGTTATATAAACAAATGACGCTGCACTGTAATTTGCAAGTTTAACATATGAGGACTAATATGCATCAACTGTTGTAGTTTTTTGTACCTTCAACATAGTTTTAGTCCTAGCATGATAGCTAGGTCGAGTTGGGTTGTAGGACCAAGTTTCAGGGTATTTGCTGCTAGATTCCATTGAATTAAATTGTCACACATCAAATAAACAAATGTAGGAGACTCAAAATTTAATGAGGTAACATGAAATGCAGATAAGTAAACTATGTATGTGCAGCTCGTTTCCATTTTGCACTTAACACCGTCACCTTTACATACACCAAATCTTTCAACCTATCAAGAAAGTGAAAAAAAGCTTTTCTCCCACGTCGGTTGACAAGTAAAGCGCCACATGCTATCCAAAACCCAGTTGCAAAACTAGTAGGCCCGCCAATATAAAACCATCTCTGGAGTTCATCTATTCCTTCCCCTCCACCATTATTTCGACCAGTGAGTTTTGGCACCTCTAACTCTTTGTCTTTAGGGCAGTACCTGGTTAGGGGAGGTCCACACAGTCCTGCGTTTTCGGTGTACTTTGAAGGTTCAAAGGACTGAAGTTGAGTGCTAGATGGAATTCTCCTTGATAACTTATTATAAGACACATGAAGTTGGAATGGTTCAGTTTGTCCTTCTCTAAGATGGACTTGAGAGAGAATTGGGAAGAATTGTTTTTCAGTTGACATCTACAAAATTCAAAATTAATTTATTAGTATTTTATGTTTTAAATATCTTAATTTTATTTTATGACCCAAAAGCAAAATATTAATTAAGATGAGACCCCGATTCATCAAATCACAGTGAATTGGCTTAAGCACTATCCACTGGTATGATTATATGGGTAAACAACGATTGTTAATTGTATCTACTGCACAACTCTCCATTTGGGGTTATCGCTTAAAAGTGATGTATGTTTAACCCCAACTATTCTAATCCTATCTATTACACCGGATCCAATATCCGCAATAAAAATACAAATAAAAAATAAAACCTCAACCATAACAAACACAACCATGACAAGGGTCATAACCTAGGGCTCGATTCATATCACAATCCATAGACAACCAAAAGCTTTTGATCTTTTGTCAAAATAAATAGTTTTTTACAAATAAAACAAAGATCAAAATTATAACCTTATCATCTATACGCGCGTAACCGTGGCTCTGATACCACTCTTGGGAATCATTATATAAAATTACAGCGGAAGCGGTTTACATATTTTATAAGAGCCGATTATATATATTTATATATATATATATATATATATATAATCATGGCCAATTTTTTCCTTGTATACTATACGTTTTATTTATTAATCTAATTAATAAATATTCCCAATCAGGATCAAGGTTATACACGTATAAACAAATAAATAAATAAACAACCATAGTGGGTTTTAGTAATCAACCTTTGACGACTACACCAGAATTGTAACACGTGGGTTACAACGAATCCTTGCTAGTAGGAAGTTCACAACCGAGCACAAGGTACCCGAAGGTAGGACTGGCCAAAGGGATGAGTAGGTTCTTGGTTTGTGCAGGTAGGCGGTAGCCCTTTTGATAGGGTCGGCCGAACTTGGGGAGGAGGCAAGGGGTGTTGTTTTTGTTAAAAAGTATGGTTAGGGTTTGCACCTTCATCTTCCTTTTATAAAACGTAATCTTACATTAAGCCCCCTTATGATTCTACAATTAATCTTCTTAATAATAATCAAATTAACATTAAGTGCCTCGGGTTTAAACTATTATTATTTCACAAATAATAATCCACCTACTTGTGAACATATACGATTCGTGTACCAACGTGTAACTCTTCGGATCGTACCGAGTTGGTTATGTAGACTTTAATTATGATCAGACATATACATATATCCAACACATTCCTTGCCTTGCTAAAACATCCGTTTTAGGGATCCTTTCTTGTGTCGGCTCCATACAATGAGATTTACTTTTGGAGCAACCCAACTATTGCAATGGAACAGCTGGGTTGTGGCGTGTTGCCCTTGCAGTGACGCATGCCCTCCTTAACTTGTTTGACTGAAAAGTCTTCAACACAACGAGTCTTCCACACCCACCTTTCATCATCATCATCGTTAACTTGTAACTGGCCATAAGCTCCTGGAATTCCTCTTGTTCGCCTGATGAATGTGGGAGCCTTTTCCACACCCAATCCCAAATGATCATTCCATTTACTTTTCGATAACAATCCTTTATAGCAACCTTTTTTTTGCAAGATTTGTTAGAAGAGAAATTAGCAGCGGATGTCTGAATGAACTCGAATAAAAGATTTGAGAACAAAGATTACTAAGTTTGATTTGTATCAAACTTAATCAAAGAAATTTGCAAAGTGAGAATGTAATGAATTGATTAATTGAATTCAATCTTGGTGCCAACAAAACAAAGATTGCCGGACACTTCGATTTATACAAAGGATGGAACGACAGTTGTTGGTTATTACGTTCCCGCCGTTTTCAACTGCCAAACAGTTGTTGATTGCCAAAAACATAACCACCATACCAACCGTCATTATTCAGATTCTATTACATAATTACAAGCTATAAACTAATCTAAATAATACATAGTAATTATTCTAAAGTCTAGTTTATTATAATTCTAATAATATGTTTGAATAACAACGGGAACCTAGAGTTTCCCCTTAAATCCAATGGTCCATTCAAAAAACCTTTTTATCCACTACAAGAACGGGCCACCTTTAGCGGCGACAGGTGTCGCCGGTATTGGTCGAATTTATCGCCGCTATTGACCTTTAGCGGCGACATGTCGCCGGTAAAGGGTCACCGGTATTGATCGGCCGCTATTGGCCTCCTGTCGTCGCTAAAGGTAGCCATCGCCGGTATTGCTCTTGAACCTTTAGCGACGACACCTGTCGTCGCTAAAAGGTCGCCGGTATTGACCATGGTCGCTAAAGGGTTTAAGTCAATAGCGGCGACACATGTCGCCGCTAAAAGTCTTTTTTTTTAATACAGCTGCTGTATTTACAGCACCCAGCCATTTTTTCCATTTTTTCGGCCGAAAAAACAGAACCTGCCTATTTCAAACAACGCAAACATACGCCACGAACATATACTAAAGGTAATATAATTAAAAACTACGTTTAATTCGTACATTATAATCCTACAACGTTTAATTAAATCTAAATCATACATTAAAAACAAGTCACTCGTCGTCGGATTCATTATCGAATAAGTCGTCAGAATCGTAGTCTTTTGACTTTCCTTTTCCTTTCCCTTGTGAAGCAAGATAGTTGTTAAGTTGGTTAAAAAATGACAGGGTTTGGAACAAGCTGTTAACAAAATCCTATAATAATAGATATCAAAACGTATATTAGCATATTAATTAACGCTACCAACATATATTTAACAAGGAAACATGCGTTCGTTTGTCATTTTATAAATTGCGTAGTTTACCTCGGAAAAGGGTTCTTGCGTCCGAGCTTGCGAAGACGACATGTTTGAGGACGTGTTCGAGGACGTGTTGGAAGAAGGTTTAGGCCCCATCCCGCGGTACCATCCTCGCCGCTCTCCCAACGCTTCTTGATACGGGGCAACTGGAGGACCATCGCCGCTCCATTCATCTGTGGCCTGTTGTATGTTCCGCTGTATTTTACGAAGATGATTAAATATATATGTGTGTATATATATATATATATATGTGTTATAGAAAATAATACTTAAAAGAAATACTTACGTAATTTTGTTCAGCAACCGGATCAACCCAATTCCCTTGATTGTCCGTGTGGGTTTTAGCATACGTAGGTACCCAATCCATATCCTGTTTAACATTAAACTTAGATTAGACATTAAATAAACAAAAGCTTACACACAAGCACACATACATAAAACATTACATTTTATAGGCGGTGCTACCGTACGACGATGTCCCCCCACGGTATGGGTATTGTTGTTTCTCGCGTACTAGTTTGTTGGCCTTGCTTCTTTTAATATATTTTTCTTGCCGGAAACCTTCGATGGTTCTCAACCAGTTTTCATAGGGCATATCCGCGGGATGGTATGCCCTTGCCCTCTCAAGATCATCGTAACCTCCCTTGCTCTCAAATAATTGTCTAGCCTCGTACTTGCGGTCAGTGTACCGCTTCATAAGCACAGTCCTACTACCACCCTTCAAGTTTCTCGCCTCATAATCACGTTCCACTTCATCAAAATTGAAATTTTCCTACAAATTAAATAAAAAAGTTAAAATATCATATATAAATTAGATTTGCATGTGCTTAAATATTTGATAAAATTTTATGCATATAACTTATTTACCCGTAAGTGGTTCATGACGGCATCCTTGTAATGTTGTTCAACGTTATCCCATCCAATTTTATCAAATGGGATGGTCCGCCACATATACAGGCTGGCCTCCCTTGAAAACATGTCTCTTGATTTACCAATAGGGGTAAACGTGACCTGTCTGTCAAACGTAAGCGATACAGCCCCCCCCCCCCCCCCGCTTTTACTAGACGCCGTAGTTTCTCGTTTTTTGCTTTCCCCCTAACCTTCTTTGGGGGAACCGCTGCAATTAAAACAAAAATAATTAGTAACAACATTTATAATATATAAAATATAAGGACTACAAAATAATTTAGTAAAAGACTTACCGTCAGTCTCATGCGTGCCACGAAATCCACCAGGAGGCGGTGGATCACATCCGCCATCAGATAAGCGAATATCAGCAATACCGAAAACATAATCCCTATAAAGTTATAAATGTTACAGCATGTGTATCTAATAGAATCTGCCATCAGGCGGTGGTTCTCCCGAGGGGTTTTCGGTTAAAGAGGTAAAAAAATGGATCGAAAGTGGGTTTTCTAGTTGATGTGCTCGAAACGGGTTAACTAAACTAACTAAATTTACCCTAATTCTAGACTCTCTAAGCTTTAAATTTATAAAACTAAGACTCTCTAAACCCTAAAACACACAACCGGCAAGTGTACCGATCGAATGTAGTATAGCCTAAGGAAGTCCGAGTATCGAACCCAAGAGACTCTACTGATTACGCTAATGACTCTATCTAGACTTAGACTGACACGACTTAACTAAATGTTTGTTGATTGGGGGGGTTTTCTAAAAATCCTAAGAATGCAAATAACGAAACTAGATTAGCTAAAAGACTAACACGAACTTGGACGAAGACTCTAACCAGTGATGATGAAGACTACCTAGGCTAGACGCAAGCAAAACTCAGAATGGATCTCTATTCGATGATTTTGTGGTGTGGAACCGGGATCTTAAGATGCTAAACCTATTAAGACACCACTAAGCCCCTCAAACACTCTCAAGGCGATTCTTGTGGCCCTACCTAGGCTGTTACGTTTACCGGTTTGCTAGATTTCTTTTCCGTCCTCTAGTTTCTTGAAAGTGCTTATGTAAGACGCTCTACTTTGCCGCGCGAACGTCTAAAGCGACAATGGGTTCTAATCTTGGTTTAATAGGCTATGGGATGTTAAGGACTTATAACCAAACCTAGACCTATCAATAACCTCGAGTCTTTCCGCGACGAGTCTAGCAGCACACTTGATCTTATTGAATTACTGAATATTACTTCTAAGGTTACTTAAGCTATTTTCACCCTAAAGGATTAATGATCTATTATGTGATATAGACAGTCACCTAAATCAAGAACCCTAGCCCGAAACTATTCCGTGATAAAGACCGTCACCAAGATTCGAACGAAGCAACAAACAATAATAAAATAATCACAAGCACACATACGCACCAAGTTAGAAATCCAAAGCTTTTACAATACAAGAAAGATCCACAACCACGCTAAAAATCAAATAAAGATCCAAACTTTGTTAAACATTCATCATAGCCTAGGTAGTAAAGGTTTCTAGCCGATAATCATATTCGAAAACAAGTCACAAATCATAATCAAATCTGAATTCATCATCAAACAATCAAAAACAAACGACAAACGAAGAGACAAGATTATAAAACCCGTAAACTTCGATCCCGAATGCTCCCGAACGATCTCAGATGATTCCTATCGGTTCCAAACCTTCAACGCCTCAAATCAGCCTCTCAAAGTCGTCCAAATTCGTAATTGATGTTCTGTCTTCGGCTGTTGATATTTTTTCAGCCGTGCGTCTGACGTTTTTCCTCCCGTAAAATAATATATGCCGCCTCTTCAAATTATATATCAATTTCCCCCGTGTGCGTCCCAGCATATATGCAGCCGTCCAATATGAATTCGTGCCCCCCAATAGAAAGAATAATATATTTGGTCCAAGTTCTACGGCCCACACAAGTCCATATATAGGCCCAATAGTCAACGTGATAATCTGCCAATAATTCCAAAGTGTGATGATGTTCTTTGATGTATGTATCGATGTCACCCTTATGATCATGTTAAAATTGGCAGCCACTTCATCCATAATAATCATAAATAACATATATCAAAATAGGACAGCTGCTATTAGATAACATAGGGATAGTGGGCTCGACCCACTCACAGAAAAATAGTGGCAATTTTACTCCGGTCACTGGCATTCTACTCTGGCCAACTAGCAGGTCATTTCCATATTACTCGTTTTCGCTCCATTTTCCCAGAACCTGTCCCACCACCAAATAATATAAAATAACACTAAAACTAAATAAAAAATAAATAAAACCTCTACAATAATTATACAATTTACACGGGGCAAATATGTGTATTTTACCACACATCACTAGTCCTAGTCTTGTGACTTTTAGTTGGTGTAAATGGGTGCCGATTAAATGTAACATTTTTATGTGGCGAATGTTGATGGATCGTATTCCTACTAAGCAGGCGTTAATTCGTAGGAATATAAACTGTGGGGATGGTATGTGCAGTTTTTGTGAGGACCATGAGGAGAGTGTGGATCACATCTTTATGGCATGTATTGTGGCGTGTGGTGTTTGGAACAGTATTGCTAGGTGGGTCAAACATAATCCGTACTATTTTTTTTCGGTGGCCGATATAGTGCAGGAGTTTTCTAGCCCTTCTTGGACGTCGATCAAGAGGATGAAGATGCATGGTATTATAATTATTACTTGCTGGCGTATATGGAAGGCGAGGAATGAGAAAATATTCAAGAATGAAAGGCGGAACGTGGTTGAAATTATTGCGGATATTAAAGCTTTGAGTTTTCTTTGGTTTTCTAATTGTTGTAAACAGGTTACGGTAGGTTGGAAGGATTGGCAGTCCTTTAGTTTTGATGTGATGTAACTTGGTTTGGGTGTCTCCGTCTTGGAGATTTCCCGTTGTTTTGTTGTTTGTTAATGAAATCCGCCTTTCAAAAAAAAAATAGAAATTAAGGGAAAGTACAACAATCAGCCTCAAATAAATATTTCAAACAAGTGTTTATCAAATACAAATCAATATAAATTACAATAACTTTTCTTTTAGTCAGACTCCACATAATCGGGATCATCCTCATCACAATCAGCCTCGGCCTCATCACAATCAGTCTCGACCTCAAACACTTCATCGACGGTAGCCTTTGGGGGATCAACTTCAATTGAAGGCTCACCCGCAGTAACATGAGAAGATCCAATTTGAAAGTATTGGGTCAAGTCAATGACAAGTGGACAGTCAGATGAAGAGTTGTTGTCGACAACGTCAATATCTTCTAAGCGTTTGTCAACATTTTGAACCTTATTGATGCGGTCATCACTTAATGGCCGATCCCAAATTCTTCGATGATTAACATTTTCGACTACCCACCTATGTTTATTTTTTTTGGTTTCGAGACGTTTCTTGGATGAAGAACACTTGTTTGGCTTGCGAAGCAAATATGAGTTGATCGTCTTTGTCCCATTCATGTTCAGTGCTTATACTGGTGATATTATTGTCATGGTTTACACCCCTTTGAGTATCAAACCACTTGCACCGAAATAGGACAGTGGAATAATCATTTGTATAACGCAACACAATAATTTCTTCTAATTGGCCATAAAATTTCACACCGTTCTCTCCAACCACTTCCACCCCAGAGTTTTGTGTTGCGCATTTTGCATCACGTTCAAGTGTCTTAAACCTAACACCGTTGACTATGCAAGCGGTGTAAGTGTAAGCAATCATTTTCGCACAAATTGAAAGAGCATACAACTCCGGGTGGAATTCTGGAGAATTTTGTGTTTTCATCGAATGGACCTAACAAATATAGAGTAATAATGTTTGTTATATATGTATTACCTAGCAAGTGTAGAGTAATGAGTGTTATATATGTATTATACCTTATGGAGAAACCATCCCGGAAATTTGGTTTTAAGATCATCTTGGGGATGTGTATGTTTGAATTCACTACATTGATGACAAATATAAGAAAGGAATGAAAAATACCAATTAACAGATTATGAAAAGTTAAAGATAGAAGCACTCACTTCATGTACTCCCTAACTTCTACACAGTTTTCGAGGACAAACCATTCCATCTTGCTTTTTTCGATGAATGATAGATATTTGTCCTTTATTGCGCCAACATGACGACATTTGGACTCAAACACCCATAACTTTCTTTTTTCAACAACGACATCATCATTTCTATCTGGGCGATTGAACTTAGTCTGAACATCTTTAAGGTATATTGAACAAAATGTTAGAGCTTCTTCAAACACATAACCTTCAGCTATACAACCTTTAGGCCTTGCCGGGTTTTTGACATAGTTCTTTAGTTTTTTCATGTACTTTTCAAATGGATACATCCATCTAAAAGCTACTGGACCTCCCGCAATCGCTTCATCAGGTAAATGCACAAGTAAATGAACCATAATGTCAAAAAACGCAGGTGGATAGATCATCTGTTGGATCTGAGTTTGGTTTTGATTGTATTTTACGTTTGAATTAAAATGAAGATGGATGAGTTGTGCAGCGGAATTAAGATGGAAACAAACTTTGCATACAATCAAATGAGAGTATTGCTTTGATCAAACATTTTTCACAAAGAACCGAAAGATTGAATTTATTTCAATTACGATTACAATGCAATGTTGAATACAAACTCCCCCTCAGCCAGAGCTCAGTGTTTGTTCGTGCAGAGAAGACGATTTTGCAAAGAGCTAATAGAACAGTACAGAGCACTGTTCTATTTATAGGCACTAGCAAACCACTGAGCATCTAAGCTGACGTCACCATGAAAGTGACATCTAACCTCCTAACAAACTCTAACCTCTGATCTATACAAACCTCTGCTATGCTAAACTACTGCTATTTACATTTCATTACATAAAGACATATAAACAACTGCTGCATCCTTCCACTGATGTGAACCCAGCAGCACTTGTCATGATCAGCAGAGCTTGACTCAAAGCAGTAGATTGAACAGCAGAGCTTTAGTCTTCTTATCAGGCCTTTACTTCAGCAGCAGTTTGTAGGTCAGCAGTCTGTACGATCAGTAGATAGGAGGTCAGCAGATGTTGAAACCACTTTCAAGGGGAGAGACTTGTAAGCAACATCTGCTTATTCTGGATCCACTACTTTGATCCAGTTTTGGCTTAAATTATCTGTTCCTCTGATAGGGTTCAATCCCAACAATCTCCCCCTGGAACAGATAATGCCAAAACCCTTCATTATTGTGGAACTTTATTGCCTCATCAACAGTTCCCTTATCTGACCTTTAAGTTGCAATTCAAAGTCTAGGACATCTGTATCATCTTCATCCCTACCAAGTGGAAGATCAAGGAGATCCTGCATATCTTCAAGACTTAGGCCAAGTGCTTGTTCCCTTGTTATTTTCTTCACTTCTCCACCAGACCTGAACATAGTCAATACATGGGTCTATTTGTCAGTTTCCCACTTTAGTACTTTTGAGCCTGGTGGGTTTCTTGGGAGATTTTTATTGGATGAGGTGTTTGGAGAAGCAGGCCTATTCATAACTGTTTGAGCAGTGTTTGCAGGTTGATTCAGGCAAAGAGATTCAGCTATCATTACTTTAATACATTCCTTTACAAGCTCATCTCCCTAGCCATTAGTTCTGCCACTTTTTCAGCATCCAACCGTTTTTGTGGCCTTCTTTTGAAGATGGCTGCACCAGCTGGAGCAGTGGTTCTCCTGGTTTGCAGCTTTGATGGTCTTTTTGTACTTTGACCATTCTGGAGGAGTGTGTTTGACCTTATTTTTTTATCATTTCTTGAATCCTGGCTGCTTCTTGTTCAAGCTCAGGAATGGTCCACTCCTTGTACATGTGCTTTTCTCCCTTGTACTTCTTGGTTAACATAATGCTTTCAATGTAGTCTTTTCTTAGAGTTTCATCTGCTCTTTCTGAAATTTGTTGACATACATTTTTTGCAAATTGTTCCAGGGATCTGACTTGTGTGAGCAAGTATTGATAGTTCTGTTGTATTTCCCTATCAGATTTCCCTTGTGTATTTCTTTTTGAGATATCCTCTGCTTGCTTAGCCTTGATTTTCAAGTATTCTTCAATATTGTTGGGCCTGGGATATCCTTTAACTGATGGCAATCTCCTTTTAGCAGGGTCATCCTCATAATAAAATGACTTGATTTCTTCTCTGACTGCTATGAGCTCAAGAGGAAATTGAACACCTGCAGGAGCTAAGGGCTGTTGAACTTGAGCTGATGAGAGAGGAACAGGCTTGGGGATTGAAACAAGTGACAAAGATTTTGAAGATGTTGGTGGTGGTGAAGTGTCATCATCTTTCAGAATTAGCCTTCTCCTTTTTGGTTGAGGAGGGACTGATGATGCTTTGGGTGGAACAGTGGTGGTAGTTTGAGTGGCAGTGATTTGTGATTGACTAACAGCTGTTGAAACAACTGATGCTTCAACCATTGTTGTCATTACAACAGATGTTGTAACATCTATTGTCTTCTGCTTTTGGGCAGGAGGCGATGGTGGTGATGTTGTTTTTGGTGGTGATGATGGTGGTGGTGGTGGTAAAGCAGTGTTTGTGGTATGTGTTGAAGTGGTGTGTATTGAAGTGATAACAACTGTTGAAACCTCTGAAGTATCAGCAGTAGTTGATACAGCAGGAGTTACAACAACTGTTTGAATGGAGGTATGATGCTGGGGGCTTTTGGATGGTGGTTTTGGAGTATGCTTTGTGAGTCTGGATGGTATGGACTTGGGATTTCTTTTTGGCACAGGATTTTGAACATCCTTCAGCCCAGAACAACCCTGCGCATTCAGCTCCATGTAAGCTCTTTTCTCCTCATTCCACCTTGACAAATCCTTTGCCGCTCTATCCCTTTTTACACTTGCTACTCCTTCATCAAGTGCTTCTTGGGTAGCATCAACCTTTTTGCTACCATCTGGCAAAGGAATTTATCTGGTCATAGCTTCCCTTACTGGTGTAATGTAAAGACCATCCTCTATTCCTTTTCTTTTCCACTCCTGAATTTTCTCCCCCTTTTTGGCATTATCTGGGGGAAGTTGATCAATAAAGAGAACAGTTGGAGGAGCAGTGCCAGTGGTTTCCAATAAGTGGGCCTTGATTGCCCTAATGTCTGCTTGTGTGTTCTTGAACCTAGACTCCATGGTGTTTCTCAGCTCTTGAACATGTTTTGCATGTTGCTGATCAGCCATTTGTTGTTGTTGTTGTTGGAGAAAAGGTTGAAAGAGATTCCAGAGCTCATTTACAGCAGGTGCTTGTGGTGGAGCAGGTGCTTGAGGTGGAACAATGGAATGTATCATTTGTACCTTCAACAACTGTTGCAGCATGTCTTTGATATCTGTAACAGAGGTATCCAGTTTATCAACGCGTTCCGTCAATTCCAGATATTTTAAACCATCACCCAATTTAATGGGATCATCTGATTTCCCACTAGTAGTGGTTTTATCAGTGGTTGAGGTAGGGAGTGTACTCCAAACATTAACCACTGATGCCCCTTTTTCTTGGTACTGGGGTCTTCTTCCTTCAACACTTGACAACCTTTTGATGTTGCCAGTGGTTAAAACAAAACCACTGGTGGTTGGTAGAGGTTCTATGGAAGGAATTGCCTCCAAGGAAGTCTTATTGATGTAACCACTGTCCAAATGCAAACCAGTGGGTTCAGCATTTGTAGTGGCTGCTTCACTTGGATTACCACCAAGAGTTACTTGTAACTCAAGGGGTGTAACCTCCTCAGGTTGTGTTGGTGGGTTAGCAAAGATTGATACATCAGACCCAGTCAATTGTTGAGGCATATTCTCATTGATAGGTGATTGAGAAGGAATGGTTTGTGCCTGGTTCAAATCAATTGCTTCCAACAAGAGTCTAGTTGGTGCAGGAATTGTGGATGTGAGGTTTGGTGTGAGAAGAGAATTTGCCCCGGGCATTGGGCTGTGGATGATGGAAGCGAGTGATTCCAGAGCATCATATTGTGGAGTCCCTATGTGTACAACCTGTTCTTTTTTAGAAGAAACAGGAGGAGTTTCAGTTATGGGTTGAGATATTTGTACCAACTGCTGTGAGGAAGAAGCAACAGTGGTTTCTTGTGACTTTTGTGTTGTCACTGGCAGTTGCTCTGGTATCTCATCCTCCAGAGTTGCCTTTTTGATGGATTTGAGGGGGGTTTTGGATTTTCTTTTTCTGTGGCTTTTTGGTGATTTTAGGTGTGGGTTTCAAAGCAGTTGTTTTGCTACTTTGATCACCTTGAGCAGTGGGCTCAGCAGCAGATACCTGAGGAGCAGTGGTAGCTGCTAAATTCTGCTCAGGCACCTCTGCTTGTGTTTTGCAAGGTGTTGACATTCTTGTAAAAGTTTCAGCAGTTAAGCTGTGCATTTGAAAGTATTCACCTTGGTTTATTGCAGCAATATCATCCTTACTAAATTTCTTTTCAAAATAGTAGCTTAAGAACCTTGGAAACGGTAAGAATGATTTTGTTTCAACAGTGTTAACCAAATCATTAAAGATTTCCCGAGAATAATTAAAATTTTCTTCTTGAAGAATAGCATATCCCAGATTTTGAATCTTTAATGGTATTTCATTAAAAGAAGTGGTTTTGTTTGAAACACACATTAGGAGGGTATGGAATAAAAATCTTGTTGCAGAAGGGAAGAAACCTTTTTGTAAGGTATCTCTCTTCATCATTGTGTCTGCATACCCTCTTTCAAGAAAGTCAATTTTTAACTCGTTCTTAGGGAAGGAAGTTTTACCTTGCCGATCCTCGAGTTGAAAGACTTCTGATATAGATTGTGGCGTGATTTTGACAGCTTTACCCTTTAGAGAAGAGTTAATGGCTATTACAGTTTCTCCTTGTTTGTCAAGGGTTGCATTCTTCCAAAACTCTCTTTGGGTTGCCAAGTAAATTGGTGCATCTGCTGTTAACAAAGTTTTGTACTTTGAGGCAGACATTGTGTCGATGATGGAGTCGAATGCATCGGTGGTACCGGGTTTTGTGAGAAGACCCAGAAGATTGTGAGATGGTTTGTGTGGAATTTCAGTGGGGTTTGCCTTTTGAGAGGCCACTTTTGAAGATGATTTCGATTTTGTCATTTTGGAGATGATGATCGAAAGAGATGGTGAAGAAATTTGAGGAAATGAGATGAGAAACTGCTTTGAGAAAAGAATTTTTAAGAATTCAATTCGACAGTAAAACCCTGTTTTGGGTCTTGAATGGGGTTTTATAGAGGAAAAGTGAATGCTGACGTGGCAGCGGTTACAAAAGGTCTGCCCACTATGTACTGCCCACATGCCAACCCCTGACAAGATGAAGGACAGTACTTTTTATGAAAGTTACTGATGAAGGCAGTGGTTATAATGGTAACAAATGGAAGCAGTGGATGATTTTCACTATCAGTGGATAGCATATCAGTGGATAAGACACTGCTTTTGAACAACAGTGTTTATCAAGGAAATGAGAAAACAGGGGTTGACTTTCAGCAGTGGGCAGACTTTGAAGTAGAGCAGACTTTTGAACAAGCAGTGGTTATGGCAGACTTTTAAGGATTTTAATGAAAACTTCATTTTTAGCTATTTTTAAGGATGGATTTTTGATTTTCTGAAAACATTTTAATGCTTTTATTCATAGAAAAACAAGATGTTGCTTGTTATTCCATGTTTAGCATCCCAATCCTAGAGACCAGGCTTTCAAAGGTGGCTGTATCAAGTGCTTTTGTGAGCACATCTGCCAGCGTCTTTAGTTGGGACATGATGCAGAGAAATCAAACCTTTTTCATAGCAATCCCTCACAAAGTGATGTCTGATGTCGATGTGTTTGGTGGTTGAATGGGAGACTGGATTTTTGATGATATTTTCTGCTGCCTGGCTATCCAACATGAGTGGTGTCTTTAAGGCAGTGATACCAAAATCCAGCAACTGATTTTGAAGCCACAGGAGTTGGGCTGTACAGCTTGCAGCAGCAATGTATTCAGCTTCAGCAGTGGATGTTGAAACAGCTGCTTGCTTTTTGCTTTGCCAAGAAACCAAGCAATCGCCTAGAAACTGGCACCCTCCTGAAGTGGACTTCCTTGTGGTGTGACATCCAGCAAAGTCACTGTCTGAAAAGCCTGAAAGCTTGATATTCCCATTAGCTGGATACCAGATACCAAGTGTGGGAGCACCTTTTATTTATCTGAAGATCCTTTTTACAGCGATGAGGTTTGATTTTCTGGGAGCTGATTGACTTCTTGCACAGACACATGTTGCAAACATGATGTTTGGTCTAGATGCAGTTAGGTACAATAAAGACCCAATCATGCTTCTATAAAGTGTTTGGTCAACCAGCTCATCCTTTTCATCAGACATGACAAGCTTAGTTGTTGCCATGGGTGTGCTGCATGGTTTACAATCATTCATATCAAATTTATTCAAAAGTTCTTTAGCATATTTGCTTTGATGAATGAAAGTTCCATTTTGCATTTGCTGAACTTGGAGACCAAGAAAGCATTACAGCTCACCCATTGCACTCATTTCAAACTCAGCTGTTATGAGTTCCCTAAACTCTTCATACATTTTGTTACATGTGCTTCCAAAAATAATATCATCCACATAAATTTTTGACAATCATTAAATCCTTTCCTCTCCATTTTAGAAACAGTGTTTTATCAATGGTACCTCTTTTGAAACCATTTGAGAGTAGAAAGGTGGAAAGAGTTTCATACCAGGCTCTAGGTGCTTGTTTCAGGCCATACAAGGCTTTGTTTAGCCTGTAGACATGATTTGGATAAAATGGATCCTCAAAACCTGGAGGTTGACAGACATTCACCTCTTCTTGAATTGTACCATAGAGGAAAGCACTTTTGATATCCATTTGAAACACCTTCATGTTGTGGTTGACAGCAAAGGCCAGGAACAATCTTATAGCTTCCAATCTTGCTACAGGGGCGAATGTTTCAACATAATCAATCCCCTCTTCCTGTCTGTAACTTTGAACCACAAGCCTGGCTTTATTCTTGACAACAATGCCCCTTTCATCAGTTTTGTTTTTGAAGACCCACTTTGTGCCGATGGGACTTACATCTTTTGGCAGTGGTACAAGCTCCCATACTTGTTGCCTTTTGAACTGTTGGAGCTCCTCTTGCATGGCCTCTACCCAGCTGTTGTCTTTCAGTGCCTCTTGGTACTTGACTGGCTGATGGAGTGATAGAAAACCGGCAAAAAGACAAATGTTTTGGGTTTGGCTTCTTGTGAGCACCCCTTCATTGATGTTGCCAATGATTTGATCAGGTGGATGAGATCTCAAGAAGATTAAATCTCCTTGGTATGGTATGATGGCATTTGTTGGTGAGGGCTGCAGATGTGTATCATCTGAGCTAACCACTGCTGGTGACTTTGATGATCCAGCAGTGGCTTCAAAAGGTGGTGGAATTGAAGGCAAAGATGTGGACACATGTTGATTTTTATCCATTGTTTGAGGACTTTTATCACCAGTGCTTGATGATGTGGAGGCAGTGGTTAAGGGGCTACTTTGGTCAACAACTGTTGATGTAGCAGTGGTTGAGCTTTGACAGCTGTTATGAACATCTGATGCTCTTCCCATTCTAACAGACTTTTGAGGGATGATGATTTCATACCCATAGTCTGGTGTTGAATCCTCTGATGGACCTGCACTGTTAGTCTTGACAGCAGTATTTTCAAAAGTGAATTTATTAAGATCAAACAGATTAGCAGGATTTGCTGGGATTTTCATTGATGAAAGTTCATTGAACTTAACATTCAAAGTCTCCTCCACTGCTTTGGTCCGTGTATTAAACACTTTGTAGGCCTTGGCAGTGGTTGAGTATCCCAGATGATAACCATAGTCAATTTTGGCTGCAATTTTTGAAAGGGAATCTTTTAAGTTCAGAATAAAGCATGGGCAGCCAAATACCTTGAAGTATGAGATCAGTGGTTTTATTTTGTACAGAATTTCATAAGAAGTCTTTTTGTGCCTGGGGTTTATTAAAACTCTGTTTTGGACATAGCAAGCAGTGTTTACTGCCTCTGCCCAAAAAGTCAAAGGCAAACCTGAGTCAGCAAGCATGGTCCTAGCAGCTTCAATCAGTGTCCTATTCTTTCTCTCAACTACCCCATTTTGCTCTGGTGTTCTAGGGATGCTGTACTGCCTTATAATCCCTTTCTTCACACAGAAGGCATCCAACTCCTTATTCTTGAATTCTATGCCATTGTCACTCCTGAAGACTTTCACTAGAAGGTCAAATTGCTTTTCAACCTGTGTCACAAAGTCTTGCAAAATGCATGCAGTCTCATCTTTTGAGTGTAAAAAGAAAGTCCATGTAAACCTAGAAAAGTCATCAATAATAACCAAACAATATCTCTTCTTTTTGAGACTCATGACTTGAACTGGGCCAAACAAATCCATGTGCAGCATTTGCAAACACTGGGTTGTTTTGGACTCTTCAATGGACTTAAAGGAGCTTTTATGTTGTTTTCCTTTTAAACAGGAAACACAATGCTCAGGACATGAAAACAATTTTTGTGGTAAACCTCTTACCAAACCATTTTTTGAAATTTCAGTGATTGTCTTAAGATTTGTGTGCCCCAGTCTTCTATGCCAAAGTTCTGTCTCTTTGTTAGAGGCAGCTGAGAATAGACAGGCATCAGCTCTGGGACACTCTTTTGACATATCAACAACATAAACATTGCCACTTCTTTGAGCAACAAGTTTTGTTTGACCAGTTTTTATTATTGCTTCAATCTTTTTGACCATTTCTGGTCCAACAATCCTACAACACTCCTTTGTGAAGAATGACCCATACCCATTGTCACTCATTTGTGAAACACTCAGGAGGTTGAATTTCAGACTGTCTATCAGATTGACATTTTCAAATTTTACATTGCCAGACTATACTGTACCAGACCCCAGAACTTTCCCTTTACAGTTATTCCCAAAGGATATATCACCCCCTCCATGAATTTTGAAATCTTTGAGTAGGGCTTTACATCCAGTCATGTGCCTGGAGCCTCCACTATCAACATACCAAAGGCTATCTAAGCATGCAGAAGCTCCCTGCACATGAAGTAAAAGGATTAGTTCATTAGGGTTTCCAAAGCCAATAAGGCTTTGGATGGGGTCTCAACAGTGTCTAGGATGGATGCAGATTGATGGACAGTGGTTAAGTCAGGGGTTTAGACAGTTTTAGGACTGTTTCTTGCTAACCACTATTGGGGGTCTTGACCAATCACCTGTTGATAACCAAAAGGATGCCTATTCACTTTAGGTTTAGAGGGCCTTTTATAGGTCTCATAAACGTGTGGAATCCTTTGGTAAGATGGTTGTGGTTATCCCTTACCTCTTCTGTATTGATTTGCAGGGGGTGCATCAGTAACCTGAACATCTCTTTTGACAGATGTTTGGTTCAGCTGTTTTGTGACAGCTGTTTGAACTGGCACAAACAGTGGTTGGTTTTTGGTGAATTTGACAGATGATGTTGATGGACTCAAGGATGTTTTAGCAGTGTATTCATTCTTTTTCACATCAAAGTTTTTGAGATACACACATGCTTGAGTTTTGTGGTTTGATTTACCACAGACAATGCAACTTTCAGCAGAAACTATGACACTTGTTTTGTTCAAATCATATGCTTTTAAATGGAAACAATCTTTTGTTAGATGATTCCTTTTCTCACAAAATTCACAAAACAGGTTATTGATCTTTTCTCTCTTCTTTCTCTTTTCAGACTCCTTTGCAGCAGAGTTTTTAACCTCTGTTGGGATGTCCTTGAGAGGAATGATTTTAGCTTTTGGAGCTTTAACACCATCAGTGGTTGTAAAGTCCATGGGCTTGAAATTTTCAAGAATATCACACTCATCAGACCATGCGGGTTTAAACTGGTATTTCTCAATCTCCTCAAAGGTAGAGGATCCCATTGGTCTGTCAAGTGTGATTTTGTTACCAAGTTTGTCAGTGATTTTCACTTCTTGGCCATTCTTGTTTATGGGGATGAACTCAGTTGTTTCATCAGTGGTTTGAACAGATTTTTCAAAAGCAGTGTTTTCATCATCATGTTTTCTATAACCAACACCAAATTTTACATTGCTTTTAATTTGTTTCTCAAGCATAACCTCATACCCTTTGCATGATTCCACCCATTTTTCACAGGTGATCTGGGTGGACTCCAACTCCTTTTTGCAAACTTGGTATTTTTCTATCATAGTTTAGAGTTGGGTTTTGGTTATGCTCTGCTCTTCTTTTAGACTGCTGATCTCTTTCTCTTTTTCAGTCAATTTGTTTTTAAGTTCTTTTAAAGATCTTTCAAATTTGACTTCATCAGTTAAGATTTTATCCCGAAGGTTTTCATTTACCTCTTTGATGTTAGCAAAAGCAATAATGCAATTGTCAGAACACAGTTTTTCAAGAACTTGAGGAGATACCTTGGCAGCAGCCATCATTGCACAATCACATTGATGATTTTCTTCATCATCAGATCTTACTTCTTTCTCACCTGCTTTCTTCTCTTCCTCTTCTTCTTTATCCTCTTCAGACCAGGGATCTGTCAGTGGTTCAACCAGGGTTCCTGAACTTTCTCCCAGTAGTAGTTCACCAGCCACAGAAGTAACCACTGCTTCAGTCACTTTATCCACTGTTTCATCACTTAGCTGTTCACCTTCAGTTTCTACCCCTTTTGGTATAGACTCTAATGCCATCAAACAAAATTCATCATGAGAAGATTCATTAAAAGCATAGAGTGCAAAATTTTCATCACCAAGCTCATCAGGCATACTACTCCAGTCAACAAATCCTTGAGTGAAGAAGCTTTGTTGATCTGGTTGTACTGCTGCTGGAGCAGCTGTTTGAGGTGCAACAGTTTGCACTTGTGCCTGAGGGACAGGGGTTTGAACGTACTGAATTTGTGGAACAGTGGTTTGGACATAATGCACAGGCACAGGCACAGGGGCAGCAGCATAGTGAGCAGTGTTAACATGAGCTGCAGGGGTATATTGGGTATAGTGCACAGTGCTTTGATTTTGTGGTCTAGGGTTTGAGCTGGGATGAGTGATTATAGGACCAGTAGTTTGACTCCTGCATTCCCTAGCAAAATGACCTAGCCTATTGTACTTGTAACACTTGATTTTTGATTTATCCAACCCCACCCTTAAATTCCCATGTAACCCTGGGAATTTTCTCCCTGTTCTTTTGTAGAATTTGCTTGTTCTTACACTAAGCAAAGCCAACTGATGCAAAATGTCCATCTCTTCTAAGTCAGTGGGATCAAAATGTTGCAAATCATTGAGTTCAAAGCACAAATTATCTGACATCTGGTTTTCACAGTTTGCAGTAAAAGCATAATTTGCAGAGTGAGGATCAGGGTTGTTAAAATTTCCACCAGCAGTTATATCAATGAAGTGATCATAACCCTGATCCTTACCACTGCTACCAGATTCTTCCTGACCAAAAAGAGCTGTGCTACCGAATGAATAATCATCAGCAACCTTTCCAAACTCTTGCAACTTCTTTTTCTGGTTCAACTCCCTTTCATAGGTCAGGAGTCTACCATGAAGTTGGGTCAGGGTTAGATCTTTGAACTCAGCAGAGTTTCTAGTGACAAAAAACGCAGGTGGATAGATCAATTGTTGGATCTGAGTTTGGTTTTGATTGTATTTTACGTTTGAATTAAAATGAAGATGGATGAGTTGTGCAGTGGAATTAAGATGGAAACAAACTTTGCATACAATGAAATGAGAGTATTGCTTTGATCAAACATTTTTCACAAAGAACCGAAAGATTGAATTTATTTCAATTACATTTACAATGCAATGTTGAATACAAACCCCCCCCCCTCAGCCAGAGCTCAGTGTTTGTTCGTGCAGAGAAGACGATTTTGCAAAGAGCTAATAGAACAGTACAGAGCACTGTTCTATTTATAGGCACTAGCAAACCACTGAGCATCTAAGCTGACGTCACCATGAAAGTGACATCTAACCTCCTAACAAACTCTAACCTCTGATCTATACAAACCTCTGCTATGCTAAACTACTGCTATTTACATTTCATTACATAAAGACATATAAACAACTGCTGCATCCTTCCACTGATGTGAACCCAGCAGCACTTGTCATGATCAGCAGAGCTTGACTCAAAGCAGTAGATTGAACAGCAGAGCTTTAGTCTTCTTATCAGGCCTTTACTTCAGCAGCAGTTTGTAGGTCAGCAGTCTGTACGATCAGTAGATAGGAGGTCAGCAGATGTTGAAACCACTTTCAAGGGGAGAGACTTGTAAGCAACATCTGCTTATTCTGGATCCACTGCTCTGATCCAGTTTTGGCTTAAATTATCTGTTCCTCTGATAGGGTTCAATCCCAACATCATCTCTAACTTGCATAAGATGGTAACGATGTCATCCTTTGCTTTCTTCATATCATCCACCGATAGTGTTCTAGAGCAAAGTTGCTTAAAGAACATACAAAGGTCTACTATTGGTGTAGATGTATCTTTAGTCAAAAGCCCTCTAACCCCAATCGGTATCAAACGTTGCATGAGGATATGACAGTCATGAGATTTCAACCCGGTAATGTTAGCATTGTTATCTGTTACCCTCTTACTGATATTAGATCCAAACCCATTTGGTAATTTAACATTTTTTATAAACTGACAAAAAAGTTTTCGATCATCGGACTTGAATGAGTACTTTGGGTGGGGACTTAAGAACTTGCCACCCGATTGTTTCAGCCATTGTGTTGGCCAAATGTTTAGTTTTTCCAAGTCGGACCGCGCATTTGGCGTGTCTTTGCTCTTATCGTTCATTAGAAGAGTACCGAGCAAGCTGTCGCACACATTTTTCTCTATATGCATTACATCTAAGTTATGTTTCAGCTGCAGAGAAGACCAATACTCAAGGTTAAAAAATATGCTTCTTTTGGACCAGTTAAACTCGAAATCTGACCGGGTTATCCTCCCACCTCCAAAATCTGGATTCTTGCCTGGTAGACGATTAATTAAACGACCGAGTTAAGCTTCTATGTCAGCTGGGCTAAACTGTCTCGGAGGGTCTCGTGTCTCGGGTCTCCCGTTAAAGTCGAGACTTGTTCTCCAAGGATGGTTGGCATCTAAGAACCTGCGATGACCAACATAGCACGTTTACCAGTTACACGTATTGAAGGAGTGTCTTGGTTACAAGTTGGGCATGCCATGTAGCCTTGTCCGCTCCAACCTGATAGACTACTACGGGCTGGAAAGTCATTTATGGTCCATAACAACGCCGCCTTCATTGTGAAGTATGTGTTTGTTGCTGCGTCTTTAGTACGTACACCTGTCTGCCACAATTGCTTAAGCTCATCCACTAACGGTCTAAGGAAAACGTCCATGTCTTTCCCCGGTGATTTAGGGCCAGGAATCAACAAGTTCAACATGAATGTTTACTCTCGCATGCATAGCCAGGGAGGCAGATTATATGTGGTGAGTATAACCGGCCACGTGCTATGAGTCGAGGATCCACTACCGTTGTTAAAGGGATTAAAACCATCAGCTGCAAGCCCTAAGCGAACATTTCGTGGCTCCATCGCGAAGTTTGGGTACTTTTTATCAAAGTCTTGCCATGCAGATCCATCAACTGGATGACGCATAGTCCCATCTTCCGATTGTCCGGTACTATGCCATATCATATCTTTCACTATGTGCCTTGAACAATACAAACGTCGTAGTCTAGGCGTCAAAGGAAAGTATCGTAACACCTTACGAGCCACCTTCGTGCCCTTTGTGTCTTTATCGACCCATCGACTCTCATTACAAACGGGACAATTTTGCAAGGACTCGTTTTCTTTCCAAAAGAGAGCACAATCATTTGTGCACACATCTATCATCTCATATGCCAAACCAATCTTCTTAAATGTCTTCTTAGCTACATAATACGAAGGGGGAATCTTGTTGCCTTCTGGCATTGACTCTCGCAACAACGAGAGGATTCGATCTACTGTTTCATTTTGCAAATGGTACGTATCCTTTATATTCAAAAACTTTGCTAAAAAGTCGATAGAAGAAAACTTGGTACAACCAGGATATAATTCTGTTTCAACTTCCTTTACCAGGTCTTCAAAATCATCAACAACACCGCTACTATCTCCATTCGAGTTCTCTTGGTTAAGGTATGTATCTTCTTCCATACGCTCCCCCCTAATGTCTTCAATAACGTTTACCATACCGTCTTGTGGTGCAACATCGTTTACTTCTGCAATTGGATTCGTGTCCCCGTGATAGGTCCACTTCGTGTATTCCTTCCAAAAACTGTTAATACGCAAATGGTATTTCATTTCTGCCATAGTTTTTAAGCCAGAAGTTTTACATTGGGTACACGGACATCTAACTTCATCGTGGTTTTTTATCACTCTTTCACACATCTCGATAAATGACTTGAGTCCTTGCTTGTAGTGAGGTGAATGACGTGGGGAATCAATCCACCTTTTATCGATAGGCATTATGCAACTGAAAGAAAATCTAATTTAGGATTAACAAGACAAGGGTAGGCTGCTAAACCCACTTTTTGAACACTTTATCTCATATGTGAATGTGTATTATATGATTGTTTGTTTAAGAAAAATTCGGCAGCATTTCCTCTTAGCTCTCAAGTATATATGTAATGATATATATACCCGAGGAGCAAAGAGAAAATGATAACCGAATCCTTCTTAAACAAACAATCATGTAATACACATTCACATCCTAAATGAGATAAAGTATTCAAAAAGCAATCCCAAGATAAACGGGGACAACCCGAAATTAATTTCTAAATCAATTTCGGGTGGGTATTTCTAAGCTCGTTATGTTTAAAATGATTAATTCAAACACGGGCACAATTTTTTAAGCTTGTTATGTTCTTAATGATTGTTTTAAATTTTGGGCGGAACGTTGTGTTTTAAATCATGATTTCAATTTCGATTGGGTATTTTCTTAGCTCGTTATGTTTGAAATGATGAATTCAATATCAGGCACTATTTTTTAAATATGTAATGTTCTTCATGATGGTTTAAATTTTGGCGGGTATTTTCTTAGCTCCTTTTGTTTTAAATGGTGATTTCAATTTTGGCGGGTATTTTCTATGTTCGTTATGTTTTAAATGATAATTTTAATTCAAGGAGGGTATTTCCTAACTAATATATATCTTTCAAAGGTAAATATAAATGTTTTCAAACCTAAATACAAACATACTAATTATCAAACTTAAACTTATTTTTTTCAAACCTACACATAAACAACATTCAAATTATCATCTCAAATATATTTTTTTCTAAAACCTAAACATAAACATAGAAATTATCAACGTAAACATATATTTTTTTTCAAACATGACCATAAACATAGAAATCATCAACTTACACATACATACTTACAAACATACATTCATAGACTTACATACACATATACATGCTTACATACACAAATACATACTAACATACATACATTCATAGACTTACATACACATATACATGCTTACATACACAAATACATAGATTTTCATATACACATTTTCCCCAAATACACCTACATTATACATTTGACATACTAACATACACCTACATACATACATTCATAGACATGCATACACACATACATGATACATGCTTACATACACCTACATATACAAATACATAGATTTTCATATACACATTTTCCCCAAATACACCTACATTATACATTTGACATACTAACATACACCTACATACATATATTCATAGACATGCATACACACATAGATGCTTACATACACCTACATTCACAAATACATAGATTTCCTTATAAACATTTTCACCAAATACACCTACATTATACATTTGACATACAAACATACATCCTTACATACACATTTACATACCTAAACCAAAAATTATACAATCTCTAAACTTTGAAAAAATATACATATAAAACTAACCGTATTTTCAAGTTTCAAAGAGAAGGTGACCGGATTCGTGATGGTGGTGACCGGATTCGTGATGGTGGTGATCGGAGAAGTAGACCACGGATCGGATTTCTCTTCCATAAACACAAAAATACACAAAAAAATAAACCCTATAACATGTATATAACAAAATAAAGAAGTAATTTAACAAAAACAAAGTTTAACTAACCAATTTGGGGGAAAATCGCGTCTGCCGGCAAGAGTGAAGTTTTTTTTGGGGGAAAAGTGAAGAGGAGGGAGAAATTCGCGCTGATATGGACTAATAGGTGGATAGATCATTAGCGGCGACAACGTGTCGCCGGTATTGCCTTTGACGCCGCTAACGTGTGAAAAAGAGATAAGGTTTGTGTGGCTAGGGTTTAAAGTTCTGATATAAACTATTAGCGGAGACGACGTGTCGCCGCTAATACTTCTTAAATCCCCAACCGTTAGATCAGGATTTTGATCAACGGCTGGGGTTTGGTCTCAGGGTCTGTGACGCGGATCGACCAATAGCGGCGACATTAGGCATGTCGCCGCTAATAGCCTCCCATTCTTGTAGTGTATCGCAGATCTCAACTTTAAGCGAAAGATACTATTGAACCCACATGTTAACTTTGAGTAGGCCTTTATCGATCCCCCCTATTTCTCTTCAAACCCCTGTAGGAAACTTTTTAACCGGCATTAAGTTTAACCCCTTGCCTCCATCGTGAATAGCCTTGACCAAGGCGCCACCACCACTTCAACTTATACTCCCATGCAACCCTCCTTGTTTTTTGGCTAGGGCTGGATGACACCAACAAGGGCTTTAAATAAAAAAAATATACGAGGGAGATTCCATAGAACCGATTTAACCAAAGTGGCCCTCCCTACAACGATTTGGCTTTCCATACGGACAACTTGGAATAAATTTGTCAATGACATGTTTCAAATTTGAGATCAGGTTCATATTAGGCTATGCGGTATGGTGATGGTCCTCCCTTGGAGGATGATCCGCCACGTAGGATCCACGTAGGATGGGTGTGACGATGGGGCAAAGAGGATGGATGTATGATAGGGGATAGACCTAAAATGTATATGTATATACTAGCCATTTACCCGCGCTATGCAGCTGGAGTGGCGATTTACAATAGAAAACTCGTTTATCGTTAGTTTATCGGTCGTCTCATGATATATTGTATAGTACTTAAGTTAGTTTTCTTATTTGTGATATGTTGGCACTCTTTTTCTAGTAGGTAACCCGCGCAATGCGGCGGCGGCGATAATTACAACGCCATAGTCGTTTTGTGTTAGTTTATTAATCCTTTTGTGATACATCGTATACCATGTCTAGTATCGGTGTGGGTTATCTATTATATAGCCTTACAAAACTCAATTCAAGCATGCCACACACCAAAACTAAAACAAATCATAATTTTGATAAATTTGGTCTGACTTAACCAAACCATTAGTCGGGGTGGTTTTTTTTGTCATATATTAGGATTGATTGATATAGTTGATGCTCATATTTTGACATACATTGTAGTTTAATATGAAATAAAACCATATGTTATTACAATTACTTTTTTTATTTATTTAAATTCAATTGAATTTGGATTTAGTTTAAATAAGTTTGGGTTTGTTATATATTTAGCTAAATGGGTCGGTCTTAGATAAAAAGAGGGACACATATACGTGTTTATCTGCTAACTTTAATAAAAAAAATTAGAAGGGTAGGTTATGTCAAATTACTAAACAGATTTAGCTTATGTCAAATTACTAAACAGATTTGGTATTGTATTTTAAAAATTAAAACATAAATATTTGTTTTACAAATTTATAGGTATGCAAAAAAACTTAGCTTTCGAGATAAGAAGAGTCATATCGTGACACTCGACAAACATAAGTGTCGTATCCTTGAAACTACTTAATGATAACCCAATGCCGCAACGGTTGGGTCATAAAAAATATATATTAGAAGTTAATGACGATTTAACTTTTACTTTTTCGGTATCTTCCTTTATGGCAAGAGTTAAACGGTTATCACATATAGTGATATTAAGAACATTTGTGATCAACATCCCGCCGCAACGCGCGGGTTAGCGTTTACTCGTTGCTTACGATGACCAACTTATAGTCGATCTTTACATAAGATGACCAACTTATGGTCAACACTCTAAATGAACGGTTCCAGGGTCAATCAACAAATGACAACTTTTTACGACACTTATGTCTTCACTTAGTGTTTATGCCAATTGCTGACTAACATGACGCAACCAACACATTTGACTATTCCAAGTACAAACATTACTTATCATCATAAAGTTACTAAACACTATACATTGATGTAACATGAAAGCTAAAGGAATAGCAGTCTGTCGCGTTAACAGGATATTCCCAAAACGTCTTTGGTAGCCATATAAGAACTATTGCAGTCTTTGCCCTTTCACTCAAAGTTTTGTTCATTCATTTAGCAACCCCATTCTCCTAAAGCGTTTAATCTTAAACGCATTCTCTACAACTTTTTATACTACAACTTCAATACGCATCTCATATTTAGCAACCAAAAATAAATAATAAGGATGAAGTCCAAGTATCAAACCACACCAAACAGTGTGTCAAGTGTTCAAATTCAACTCCTTCGAACCTGATTTTCTGAAATCGAATCAAATAACAACCTCAAACTTCAATGATGTAAGAAACACAGTATGCTATGTCATATCCGTCTAAAAGTAATACGATCAAAACTTGCAGGAGGGTCAATCAAAAGGCTAACCTCTCACAAGATCAAGTATTTCATACAAACATCTAATCATTTGTCCTTATTGTCGTCTTGTGGGAGTTGAAGGCCCATGAGACCAAGCAGATTCGAAGCAGGTCCCAGTAGTCCCTCTTGAGAAGAAAACGAACCAAGAAAGCTCTTCACAAGGTTCAAATCCACATCTACCAGCTTCAATAGCTTCCATAGCTATCTCCATTGAGCTATAAGCTTCTGGAAGTGAGTCTTTCTACGAATGTCCTCTAACTCTAATCGTTTCTTGAAGACGAGTTCCTTCATTTTGCTCGACTTCAACGCTTCAAGTCGTGAAACCTCAGCCTCAACCTTTAAAGGAGAAAAAACATGTTAATAATCTCCATTTTTTAAAAACTCGGTTAGACTTTTGAATAATAAATCTAAACACCGTAATTTACATAATTAATGAACTCGACGGAAAGCAAGTTGGGCTCCGTGATCTCCTGCTCCGTAGCAGCTATGTTGCAGGTAACGCTCTGAAATATCTGCTGCTCTTCCACTGGTGTATCCATCAAAATCCATAACTCTAATACAGATCGTGCAAGATTTTGTAGCTAACAAAAAGTTGGCATATTATAAGTAAACTACAATATAAAATATTTATCAGTTTTATAATATAGCTATTCTAGAGGTTGTAAGTATAAGTAAATGAATACACTGCAGGTCACTTTTGACCCGCTAATTTTTTTTAATAAAGCAGTTTAAGAGGTTGCAATTGTTTAAATAAACTTCGGGTCACTTTTGACTCACTCAACCCATTTGACCTGCTTTTAATAAATCTAGAGTAAAGTAGACGGATGGTCATGTGGTTTACCTAAATTTGGGATTTGGTCCTTAGCTTTCCAAAAGTACACGGATGGTACTTGTGGTTTGCACTTTGTAACATATTTAGTCCCTAGCCAACAAATCTAACGATGTCAGCATGTCCAGGTTAGGGACTAAATGCGTTACAAAGTGCAAACCACAGGGACCATCCATGTGACTTTTGGCAAAGTAGAAGACTAAATGCGTTCCAAAGTGCAAACCATCGGGACCATCCGTGTACTTTTAGAAAGTTTGGGACTAAATCCAAAATTTTGGTAAACTACATGGACCATCTGTGTACTTTACTCATCAATCTATTTATAAGGTTATTTAAACAAACTTCAGGTCACTTCTGACTCGTTCGACCCGCCCATATGACCCGTTAGATTTCAAATATAACCATGTACTTACTCGTGGCATTCTCTCAATTTTGACCTCATGTAATTTGCGTATAGCAGCAGCGAGACTCCCGATCGCATCATTACTTAGGCTCTTTGTTCCTTCGGTTTCTGCTAAACCAGGATTAATTTCATGAACCGTCTGATTAAATCTTTGCTTTCTTACGGGTCACCGTAATTTCAGTCTAACATGCTAGAATGATAGACATGCCAATGGCAAGAAAGATGGAAGACGCTTCAAAAGGAGCCACTGGCCCCATAGCCAACAAACCAACTAATAGATTCCCAAATAAACCAGCCAATATAGCAACGAGCCCGTTTCTAAGAAATATCGCCTTCGAGAATGTTATTGATAGCCATTGTTGCTCAAAACCCATCTACAATGTAACATTAGAATAAAAAACATTGTTAAAAATATCACCTCATACCATAAATCTTTTATTATCAACTGATATCATGCTAATACGTTTTTAATTATTATGAAACCAATTATCAAAATATTTTATCTGAAATTCAAGTTTTGATAAACAGATTCAACTTGTTTTCTGAAACAAACACTTTTATAAATCCATCTGTTTTGAACAAATTTCACAAAGTTTTTTCGTTTTTTTCTTCACAAAACTGCATTTTTTTGGTAATTTTATTTGTTATTTCAATGATTGTATCTGCATTTTTTTTCTAAACACGATATTTTACTGTCGATTTTGTCACAGCTGATTAACAGATTCGGATTATTCAATTATTACATAATCAATTTCAAAACACACATCCAAACGTCACTCACCTTGTTGTGTTCAGCAACAAGCCATCGCTCAAAAGCCGAAATCAGAAGCGAAGTGGCAATCCCTCCCAAGATTCGTCCCACCATCAGAATTCTGTACTCAGGTGAATGCTTCGTGATGCAACTCAAAATGTAAGTTATGCATTATGTAACCGAAGCTCTTTTTCGACCACTGAATTTAAACCAATATTATCAAGTCAAATTCCCCATAACATTAACAATTACATAAACTTGAAAAAAACTTTAGTAAAATTTTTTGAAGGGAAATGCAAAATTACTGTTATCAGCTAATGATCCAACAATTGTCCCAAACAGCATGGAAGATCCAAATCCGGCAATAAACAGCTGCCCAATCTCACCTTTACCGAAACCGTACGTCGTGTAAAGGTAGTACACATAAGGTCCCTGCAGCCAATCCCCAGCTACAACCACCATAGAATTTGTCCCAAATAAGCTCAACAATTTCCAAAAGTATCACATTAATAATCATCTCAAAATAAACCCTCATCAAATCAACCGGTGCACAAATCCGTTATTTTCTTTAACTGGTTCAGTTAACCTAACCGCTGGTTGTTTTCACATTTTTGCTTGCTGGATATTGCTTTAACCGGATATATCTTTAACTGTTTTGGTTATTCACTTCAACCTGTTCGGTTAATAACCGGTTATTTTCAAAAAAAATATTCGCGATTAACCAGTACATCAGTTTAAAACCAGTTAAAAATAACCTGTTAGTTCTAAAAGATCCCTAACCAATTACTGACCTACGGTTAAAAACATCCACTAATCGGTTACTCCTCGATCAACTATTAACCAGTTACGGTTTAAGTTAATAACCAGTTATTTTGTGCACCTCTACCTACACATTATAAATCAAAAAACCCATCAAACTATCACACTTAACAAAATCAAGCAAATCTTTAAAATCAACCTCTTAATAACCTAGATCTAAAAAAAGCTATCAACTTTATCAACATTCACAACAAATCTTGAACAACCCAGATCCAATGACTGCTCTCCTATATCCAGCAACCATTTTTTTATCATGCCATTTGCTATCAACATTCAACCTCAAGGCGCACGCATCAACCATTTTTTATCATGCCATTTGCTATTCCCAATGACTGCTCTCCTATATCCAGCAAGATTGTTTTAATGAAAAATATGGAAGACAAATTACAATCTTTAGAATCTTTAAAAGAAGAAACACGTCTTTCATTTCCCCATATACTGCAACTAAATGTTATTAAAAAATTAATATTATACTTAAAAAAAAAGATATAAAAAAGTTTAAATGCATCAACATACTACGCTGATGTAATTTTCGCTGAGTACTTTGGGCTTGATGCTTCTGATTGTAACAATTCCACATCAAAAACGAAAATCAATCAACCATCAACAGAATGTAAGTTTGAAATCCCTAATTTCAAACAACAAATTGACTCGATGAACTTAGAATTGAAACTATCTCCACCCGTAATCACAATAAAATAAAAGAATAAACTATAGAAACACTAATTAAGCAACAGAGTTAGGGCAAAAAGGGGGAAATGAAATCGAGACCTTGAGATGCCATTACAAGCAGACGGAGAGATCATTTGATCTCTTTCGGTGGAGTAGAAGCAAAATGATGTTGTCATTTGTTGAACCACATAGTTGAATGTTGATTTTGCTCTGTAATTTGGTGATGAGCTGATCTAGAATCTTTGAGAGAGAGAGAGAGAGAGAGAGATCGAAACAAGAGAAGAAGTGAGATAGAAGAAAGAGCATCATTTGAATTTTGAATTGGGATTTTTGGGAATCGAAAATTTGAATGTGCCGCTCAAACAATTTGTGTTAGAACATGGGTATGGTGGGGCAGGAGCATGGGTTGACACGTGGAGTTCGAGTCCCCCACTGGTGAGTGACGTGTCCGTGGGGTATGGCGGGGCATGGCTAGCCTGGTGTGGCTTGGCCATGTGTATTAAAATAAAAATAAAAATCTAAAATTAAAAATTATGTCCTAGCCAACAAGCCAATAAGAGCCGGCCACATAGGATTGCTGGCATGCCCCACGCCAAGCCTTAAACTCCCGCCCAAACCCAAGCCCACCCGGGGTGGTGACTTGGGCGTTTCTCTCTAACCCACGCCCCAGCCCCGCCCCATACCCCATAGTCTTAGGATGAGCGGGATTCCATTCCAAAAGGGTTTAATTGGAAAGTGAATTGAATTTTGATTTTCATGTGCTTTAAACACTACTTGTACATCATGCTTTAAAGGTGTTTTAAGTAAAGTGGCAAATTACCTTAAGTCGTCCTTCGGATATGCTTTTATATATAGTATAGATATAGATATAGATTGTATATATAGGTGTGTGAGAGTGGGGGGGCTGGTTTTTGTCTTCTTGTGGAGCGGCTCCATCGTCTCAAAAGTAACGGAGAGGACGAAGACGGTAGGGGGCGTGGCGGTGTTTGGACCGGCGCCGGACCAAGACGGTAGGGGGACGACCCCATACTGTGTAGTCTTAATGCTCCCCCTTCAACCGACATATGTGTAATGTTTGCTAATCAAAATAACTATAATTGATGTCATCAAACAAAGTTTTTTTAACAACAAAACTAAATTTAAGTAGACATTGAGAATTGTAATGGAAAAATAGTTCACTAAAAGATATGAACGCATGCTTATAATCAATGTTGTAGAAGGCGCTAGGCGCTAGTCGGGCGGTGAGGTACAGCCTAGGGATTAATCGGAATGGGATTTTTATATGTATTTTTTCAAAATTATATATATATACCCAATAATATAAAAATAATACTTCAAAATTCACATAAATACTTCAAGTTTCAGATAGTATGGTTCGATTTTGACCGATTTTGACCAATTTTGACCGCCTAGGACCGATTTTGATCGATTTTGACCGACTAATATTGTCCGATTAATCCGATTTTTGACTACCTAGGACCGATTTTGACCGCCTAGGGCCGATTTTGACCGATTTTTTACCATGACCGATTAATTGACCGCCTAGCTCAAAATTAGGCAGTAGATGACCGCCTAGCGCCTAGGCGCCGATTTCTACAACCATGCTTATAATACAAGTGGCATCTAACTGTTTAAGATTCATTGTTTCACACAAGAAGAGAAATGGCCACCCATGGTGCTGGTGGCAATTTACTGATATTGAGACTTACACTTTATTAGTACAAGTGTACAAGTGATTCATGACATTATAATATTTTCTCTCTCTTAACACAAATATATAAGAACAAGACCAATTAGATGACAACGTAAAATGTAGAAAACTCAAAATATTATGAAGAAACATGAAATGTAGACTAAAATACTATGATCTATGCGTAGCGCGTTATCATTTTGCAATTAACATCAGCAGCTTTACACATACCCAGTCCTTTGAGATATCAAGAAAGCAAAAAAAAAGCTTCCCACCCACGTCGATTGACAAGTAGAGCACCACATGCAATCCAAATTCCAGTTGCAAAGCCAGTACCCCCACCAATATAAAACCATATCCGAAATCATCTTCACCTTCGCCTTCACTTCCGTAAACAAAGGGTGCCACCTCCAACTCTTTATCTCCGGGGCAATATTTAGTTAGGGGAGGTCCACAAAGTCCTGTATTTCCGGTGTACCTTGTAGGTTCAAAGGTCTGGAGTTGAGTTCCAGATGGAATTCTACCCGACAAATTGTTATATGACACATCCATGTAATATAATGAAGTCATATGAGACATGCTTGGTGGAATTTCTCCTTGATGAAACTATGGACGCCGAGTTTGACTGCCAGACGTAGCCCTGCCAGTAGAGCCTCATATTCTGCCTCGTTGTTTGTGCTTTTGAAATCAAGGCGGATTGCATAGGTAAGCTCTTGGCCATCGGGGCTGACGAGTCGCAGACCCGCACCTGCACCATCTTCGTTGGATGCACCATCAGTGTATAGTGCCCATGTTTCTGAGGAGGACGGCGGTGGTGTAGGGTTTTGTTCTTCTTCGCATTCCTGAATGCGATTTGCCGATACTTCGGCAACGAAATCAGCTAGAACTTGGCCTTTGATTGCGGGGCGCGGCTTATAGTTCAGTGTAAGTGCGCCCAGCTCAATTGCCCATTTCGCTAATCTCCCAGAGATGTCGGGTTTTGATAGGATCGGGCCGATCCTGTAGTTGGTTAACACCGTGATGACGTGGTTTGCAAAGTAGCGTCGTAACCGTCGTGACGCGTGGACTAGTGCCAACACCAACTTTTCCATGATGGAGTATCTCGTCTCTGGGTCGTTGATCATTTTGCTGATATAGTAGATGGGTGTTTGAACTCCTTCTCGCCCCACTATGAGTACCGCGCCTACCGCGTTGTCCGCGGCAGATAGGTACAAAATAAGTGGTTCATCTTTGCGTGGTGCCGTTAGAGTTGGGAGTTGAATCAAACACTCTTTCATCTCCCGGAAAGCTTTTTTGGCTTCCGCGGTCCATTGGAATTGCTCCTTTTTTAAGCAGCTCCGCAGTGTCTATATTAAAGGGTAAGACTTAGCTGCATGGTTAGCTAAGAATCTATTTAGTGCGGCTAGCCTGCCGGCTAGTCGTTGCATTTCTTTCATCGTGGAAGGCGATGGCATGCGCTCGATCGCCTGAACTTTTTCCGGGTTCACCCTGAATCCATCTTTAGTTACGATGAATCCAAGGAACTTGTCTTCTTCCATTCCAAACGAGCATTTCCCTGGATTGAGCTTCATGTTGACGCTTTGCAGAGTTTGGAATGTTCTTTTAATATCGTTGAGCATGGTGTCTTCCTCCATGCTCATGACGACCAGGTCGTCCATATAGATTTCGAAACTTTTGCTGATTTGACCGCGGAAAGTGTCGTTCATCAACTTTTGATAAGTTGCACCCGCGTTGCGCAACCCGAACGACATTTTTGTATAGCAGTAATTTCCGGTATGTGTGCGAAATGCCGTTTTATCTTCATCCTCGATTGCCATCTGTACCTGGTGGTAGCCTTTGTAACAATCGAGGAAACACTTCCATCGAAATGGTGCAAGGTTATCGACCTTCTCGTCGATCTCCGGAAGTGCGTAACAATCTTTGGGGCAGGCTTTGTTGAGATCTTTATAATCGACGCACATGCGCCAGCCCCCGGATGGTTTTTCTACCATGGCTGGGTTGGACAACCAAGTCTGGTACTTGACTTCCCGCAGGATGCCTGCGGAGAGCAGTTCTTGGACCTGCTCATGCATCTCCTCGTTCTTCGCTGATCCAAGGTGGCGTTGGCCTTGGATCACCGGCTTGATACCTGGCATGGTATTCAAGAAATGATGCGCAATTTCGCGTGGTACCCCTGTCATGTCCGAGGGTGTCCACGCAAAAATGTCCTGTTCCGGAAGAGGAGCTGCTTCAGGTGTGCTTTGATGGTGGGGGACAAGGCGTGGCCCAACGTGACCGTTTGCTCTGGGTGTCTTGCGTTAAGAACCCATTTTTCTGGTTGAGTGTTGGGGGTAGGCCTTGCTATCTTGTTCGGACGCAGTTCGTCCATGGACATAACATCTCTGCGGGCGTATATTATCGCAATCCCCGTCTTGGTTGGGAAACCGATGGCAGAGTGGGGGACAGATGTGATCATGTTGAAGTCGCCCTAGGAATCCCTCCCGAGAAGTACGTCGTATTTGGAGGTGTGAGGTAAAACCATGAAGTTTACCTCCTCCTTTCTTGTGTGTCTTCGTTGGTGAGGCGCACAGGAAAAGTAATCTGGCCCAGGGGGAATACGGTTTCCCCCGCAAACCCGGCCAACGGGTAGTCCACCGGCTGCAACCGATCCTTGTCTTCTTGATCGAATTGGTTGAAGCACTGCTCGTATATAATATCAGATGTACTGCCAGGGTCGATGAATAATCGCTCGGTGCAGTAGTGAGCCAGGTGGCCTGTGATAACCACGGCGCGCCTGTCGCACGGTCCGCCTCGGACTTTTGGAAAGACAACTTGCTCGTCTTTCCAGTCATTGTCCGGTCTTCTTGCCGCCTTGTGCGGCCTTCCTCGTCCTCCATTGATCATGTGGGTAGAGGCCACGTACATGGTCCTCTTACCCGTGGAGGTTCCCTCGTTGTGGGGGGGGGGTGATGCGCTTGGTAGGTTTTTGCGCGCCTGGCAACAGATGTTGCAGTTTCCCCTCTTTTAGGGCTCGCTCAATCTCCAGTCGGAGACTGATGCAGTTGTTTGTTGTGTGGCCCGAGTCCTTGTGATACTCGCAATAGAGTGCGAGATCTTGGTTCTTCTTGGACTTCATTGGTTGGGCTGGTCGCAGGAATTGTGCGTCCGTATGAAGGACGTCGCTTGGCGACTGGTTGATCTCGGTCCAGTTACGGTCTCGAGACTCCTTCTTCGACGCCCTGTTTTCACGCTGGGCGTTGATTGTTGCCCTTGCGTCGGGCTGGTTGTTACGCGGGATATATGGCCTGGAATCGCTGCCTCGATTCCATGTGTCCCGGTTGCGCTTGTTGTTGCGCTTGTGCTCTTGGTGGGAGTTCCGTTTGGGGCTGTGCCTTTGAGATGTGCGGTTTGAGGGACCACTGAGTCTGGGCGTATGTCTTGACATCAGCCATGACATCTTCCCATTTCTTAGGCAAGCCTTCCTTGCCGGAGATAGTCATAACCATTTGTTCGTCTTTAATGGCAACAATAAAATGGTTGCGTGCCATTTGGTCTGCAACGTCGCCTATCTCCAGGCACTCTTTATTGTAACGGACAACGAACGCCTCAAGCGATTCGTTGTCTCTGCGCCAGATATTCATGACGTCCATAGAATCACGTTCATGACGTCGCTGCTGGCTAAAGTGCACGAGGAACTTTGCTTGTAAGTCCTCGAATGAGGCCAGTGATCCCACTGGCAAAGAATCGAACCAAGCCCTGGCCAGACCTGTTAGGGTCTGGGGGAAAAATGACACCAAGTGGGTTCGTCCCACCTACCATTGCACCCGGCGCCGACGAAGATGTTCATGTGATCGTCCGGGTCGGACGAACCATTGTATTTCCCAATGTTTAATGGGAATTTAGTGGTGGTGACATCGGCATGGGCAATCTCCGGTGCGAACTTGGAATTTTCGGCCGCAGATTTCGACCTGTGTGGTTGGCTCTGGTGGCGCTTTGCAGCGCGGAGGTATGTGGTGCGGGGTTGAGTGGGAGGTACATAATTGCGTCCTCCCGGTCTACTGCTAGTAGCATTAGACTCCCCGCAATCTGTACCGTCGTCCGGATCGGTACGGCCCTGCCCTTCCTGGTGGGACTGAGGTCCCAGCCGGCTATGGATGCCGGGGCCGTGGTGGGCTGTAGACTGTTGCCTAGTTTCGCCATGGGGGCCTAGGCGGCTATGTATAGGGCCCCTGCGGCGGGACCCATACGAGGAATCGTCCTCATCAAGTGTGCGGACGTCGCAGTAAGAGGAACCGCGGTCTTCGTGCCTACTTCTGGAGGCTTGGTGTGTTGGCGCCCTGCCGTCGTATTGTAAAGTACGACCCGCAGGGGTATGTGGTGCCGGGGTGGGCCCGACCGGTACATGCGCTTCTACGCAAGCTCTGTTGTATGCTGCAGCCAGCAAAGTTTGTTGCTGGTCATACCAGGCATGAAGGTTCATGTCTGGAGGTATCACAGCAGCGTACTGTGAAAGGTCGTGTCCGAACGTAAGGGATGCGCCCCCTTGCGTTGATGTGCCAATGTGGCCAGGATTTGGGACTGGAGGAGCAGTCCCCGTAGGTCCTGGGTTTGTGGGGTTTAGGCTATCCCCGGTAGTGTTGTTTAGACGATCAGACATGATCTTTGGAAAGAAAAAGAGATGGTTAAAAAAGTGCTAAGAGTAGCGGTGGGCGCCAATGATGAAACAATGGTTAACCGGGTGGGTTAACTCACTGGTCTCGTCAAGTAGGATTAATCCCTTCTTTCCGAGGATCCTTGGCTGGATCGTCCGCTGGTTAGTTTCCTGCACAAGGAAACAAGCCGTGACTCGTAACAAGGAGGATGGGGTGGGGGGGTGCTCCTTGTTACCACTCTCCGGCGTGAGAATCAGTAGTTTGCTTGGGAAGCAAAGTGTGATAGTGGTAGTAGTGAGAGAGTTGAGAAGTGATACCTCAAACCTGGTTTGGGATGGGTATTTATAGCCGAGGAGTGGAGGAGGGTAGTTGAGTGGCTAGTCTGACATCGCACAGTCTCCTGTAGGCGTGTCAGGCCTGTCGGTTACGGTGGTGATGCCACGTCCTGCTGTGGTGTCAGACTGTTGCACACATGTGGGCTGACAGATGACTGTTCACAGTGCTACTTGCACTGTGGTGTCAGACCCACTTGCCTTGTAGGCAGGATGCGGTGCCAGGCCGCATCACTGCTTGCGGTAACTGATGTTGTTCCCGTGTTCTTTGTTCTAGCCAAGATGCTTGCGGGATGCGGTGCCATGCCGCATCGCCACTTGGTGAACGTTACTGTTGTCCAGATCCCTTGTCGTGACGAAAATGTTCATAGGATGCGGTGCCAGGCCGCATCACTATGCGTAACATCCGTTTTCGTACTTAAGGTAAGTCTTCTCATCACTGGACAGATTGGACCGCTGTGTTCGCGCGTGCCCGCGCGGACACAGATAAGTTCTTGCTAGTGGGGGTTTTTGATAAAGGGTAATGGTCACTCGCGGTCATGCTGACGTGAGATCTGGGACCATACCCCTTCACTCCTGAAAACTTATTTCTAGATAAATCCAAAATTTGAAGGTTTCTCATTTCGCCAATTTTTGGTGGAATCTCTCCAAGTAAAGTGTTTATTGAAAGGTTCAGTGCAATCAATTCATGGAGATCGGTTAGCCCATATGGGATTTTTCCTATTAGATTGTTGCTTGACAAATCAATGTACTTTAGCAATCTCAGGTTGTTATTGAATTCACGTAGATATCCTTTCCACTTGATGAACGCATGGTCAACATACATATGCTCATGGATAAAACGTTGCACATTTTCATGAGGTGGCAATCCTTCTTGAACCATTGCAGTGAGATTATTAAGACATAAGGGGATGGTTCCATAAAGATTGTTTTTTGACAAGTCCAAAATTCGAAGATGTGCTAATTGACATAATTGTAGTGGGATGGTTCCAAAGAAGTTATTTGATGCTAGGTTAAGAGCATACAACTCCGATAAGTTTTCCCCAATCCAAACAGGCATGTGACCAGAAAACTTGTTGCCTTGTAGTTGCAAAAAGAATAACTTAGTGCCAGTTCTCCTGAGAAGTTGTTGTTGTATAAATACAAAACCTTAAGATTGGTCAAATACTCAATAGAAGCATGAAGCCTTCCTGACAACTTATTTTGTCCCAGATTAAGAACATTTAGTGCTTTGAAATTCCACAAACAATCTAGAAGTTGTCCGGTCTGTGAATTGTCAGAGAGATCAAGAAAGGATAGATGTCCATCAACAACTTCACACAAAAAGAAAATTCCTCCACTCAATTTGTTTCTGGAAAGGTCTAACCATTCTAAAGTGGATGGGACACATGGTATTGAACCATAAAAGTTGTTGGAACTTAAATCTATTCTTGACATAGCATTAAGGTTTGTTGGTGCAGTTTTGTGTCTGTAGCTTGTTCTTATTACGTTGTAATCTGAACGGTCTTTGTTTATGGTCTGTATAGTTTTGGTCGAGTCGGCCATGTCAAGATATCCTCTTATCTTGACTTAGCGCGACGTTTCTTTTGTTAGTAATGTAAAACAGTTTGCAGTGTGCAACTGTTAGTTGTTAGTTTGTGTTTGGATCTTTCTGTTGTTTGGCTACAAGTATTGTCTGCATATGGGCTCCCCACGAAGAATCCATATTCTTCGTGGTATTGTATGTCCACGAACAATGATTTGGCGTTGGATTGTTCACCACGAAGATTCATTCTTCGTGGTATTTGAATGTTCGCTGGTATTGTCCATGAAGACTCCTAGTCTTCGTGGGACCGTTGAATGTCCGTGGCCCAGTAACCTTCTTCGTAGGGTTACTGGGTGTTGGGCCTATAAATACAGACACTTGTTTCACCATTCAGTAAGAGAGTCCCTGTGAAGTTGTAAACACTGTGTGTATGTGTGTACTGATTCTCTTCACTTAATCAAAGCCTGTGAATCTTTGGTTACTTGTGTTTGCTTTATTTTGTTTTGGTTTGCATAACTACGTGGATTCCGCACTTGTTTTTGTGTTAACAAACAAGGAAGTAGGTTATCTTGATCCTCCAAGTGGACCTACAAGTGGTATCAGAGCCATGTTCTCTTCCTTGTTTAAAACCAAGGAAAACCTTGTGTTTGACCAAGTTGTGAAGTTTCTTGAAGTTGTTTTTGAACCTGAAAACAAGAAAATTAAGTTTTTCAGAAAAAGCATTTAAAACTTAGTTAAAACTTGTTGTTTGAAGATAATTTTTACAAAAACCCAGTTAAAGCACATGGAGACATGTTAGGACTTGGTTTTTCTTAAAATTATTTGCAAAATTTGAGTTCCTCAAACTTTCCAACGAGTCATTTAACCGGAAAAATCACCGGATTTTGGTTGGTAAGGATAAGATTCAAAAGATTTTCTGGAAAAGGAAAGATTTCGAATGTTTGTTTTTAACTAAGTTAGGATATCCAGCTACCAACTTTCTTAAAATCAGAAAAGGTAAGTTACTGTAAAAAGGGGAATCTCACCAACCAATGCATGAAAATTGTGTACATTAACAATCAGCTGGACGAAAATTCATTCTTCGTGGGTGACAGGTCTCACGAAGAATCAAGTCCTCATGGTTCTACTTGCCAATGAAGAATAAGAGTCTTCGTGGGTTCACTAGTCAACGAAGAATCTTAGTCTTCGTGACAAGGTATTGTTCGTAGACATAATTCTTCGTGGGTCATTCTTCGTAGTGAATTCTTTGTGTTTCTCACAGAGAATTTATAACTTCTTCAAAACTTACAAGTTTGCCTTTTAACCTAAATAGTCTTTTATAAAACTTCATAATGAGTTCAAATCCTTAGAATTGGAGTGAAAACTCAAGTACACCACAAGATCCTTCACAATGGGTTTAAGGATTGATACCCAAAAGGAAATTACCGAACATCAATTGGCATGTGTTGCGAATCAAAACAATAGCATTCAAAATGTTCTCTTAAGCGAGAGTGAAACGGGAAGCAACAATCGTCCACCAAAATAGAATCACATGAACGATTATCCATCATGGAAAGGTCGTTTTCATACGTATGTTCTTAGGCAAAACACCGAATTGTGGACATGCTTTATCACACCGTACAACGTAGCTCTCGAAGAAGCAGGTTCCAATGCACAAGCTTTGGCGGGATTGAGCGAGAATGATAAAAAGGCTTACGATCTTGAGAAGAAAGCTTTTACTATCCTTACGCAAGCACTTCATAAGGATATCTATCATCAATTTACGTATTGTACAAGTACAAAGAACTTGTGGGACGTTTTGGAAGCTAGAGGAGAAGGAAATGCTACAACAAGAAAGATTCATCATGATTTGTTGAAGAAGGAGTTCGAAGGATTTCGGTTCATGGAAAATGAAATACGACATGGCTAGTCGGTACTATCACTTGCTTAGTGAGATGTACTCATATAAGGTTTTTGCTACACAGCAAGAAATGGTTATGCGTTTTGCTGATGCTTTGCCACCCAAGTGGAGTCAGTTCATTGACTTGCTGAAGCATACTTGTGTTTTAGATACAGTTAGCATTTATGAATTCGTCCAAAAGTTCGAGAACAAGGATGAAGAGGAAATTCGAAAGGCTAAACGACTTCCAGTTCCACAAAATCCTGAGATTTACTTTCGAGGTATTAATATGGGAGTTAGTACCAGTCAACAACAACCGAAGCTTCAGACCGCATTTGTATCAAGTACAAACCCTTATGGTCAACTAGTCCAATCATCTAGTAATCTTACAGATCCTTATGGAAGACCGTTTGATCCAAGTGTCTATCTACCTCCACCTAAACCAGCACAACCCCCTGGTCCTCCCACAGATCCTTATGGAAGACCATTCGATCTGAACGCTTATCTTCCTTTTTCACAAGCTACTCCTCAACAAACCCATCAACAACCCTCTCCATTCACTCAAACTACTCTACAACAACCTTGTCAACCACCTCCTCAACAAGCCTTTTAAGGAAACAACAACACTCAATCTTCAAACCCCAACACTATCAGATTTGATACCTCAAACTTCACCAAAGTAAGTGTGGAAGGTGCTCGGGAACATATAGAGCTTCTAAATATAATGGTGAGTGCCTATTGTGGATTAGTCGTTGGTCAAATTGGGAACATTAATTTGACAGATGAAGACTATCAACAAATAGACAGGGAGGAAATGGAATTGATGGATATTAAGTGGGTGTTTGCAAGTGTAGTGAGAAGAGCTAAGGACTACATGAGAAGAACGGGTATAACAAGTTTGGAGAGCAAACGGGATACTAAGTATGGTTTTGATAAGGATACAGTTACGTGCTTCAATTGTGGTGAGAAGGGCCATTTCAAGCGGGAATGCACTCGACCGAGCAGACAAGGAAATCAAAATCCTTTTGTCACACCCCAATTTCCACGTGTCACCGGTGGGCCCGGTGGGGGAGTATCGTGACGTGGTTGGCAACATAATAGTCAAACAACACAATAATCAATATGCACAGCGGAAGCAAATTTAAAAGATATAATACAACCGAATTTAATATTGTAATATCAAATGTCACCATATTCGGAAGTTTATCCACAGATGGATCGAAAATAAAATAGAATTAATAGTTCAACAGACTTCAGGCATCTAAAGCTTGCGAGACTTCTATTGATGCTAAGGAGAAATCCCAGCCAATTACGCTTAGTACCTGCATTTAATCTTTTTGGGAAAATACGTCAGTTTACACTGGTAAATACAAGTAACTGACTCATTTTGAAAATGGTTTAAGAAAATTGATTTGGATGCACGTGGCACAAAATGTCTTTTATAATTTGATTAAAATGCACAGAGGCAAAATTAACCTTTTATAACTTGGGAGAATTGTTTAAATATATAATCTTGTGAACGAATTACATGTTCCTTGTGCGTTCAGTAGCCCGGATCTTGTCCGGGTTAAAGATCAATAGACACACCACATTATTCTTTTGTGCACTGACGGGTGTACGCCTACACCCCGCGCTTAAGTCGTGGCCATTTCGTAAAATGATGCCAAGGATATCCGGGACATGGTCATTAACCCCCCAAAGGCTTTAAGTAACAAGACTGTTTAAACGAGTCGATCAAATTTATTCAATTACCCACTCTACGGTGGAGGATTTGATGCCCGATCAAGCGGTATGCTATATACCGTAACCCAAGCCCGTATAGGGAAAATAAGTTAAAAGTATTTACCTGAGCAATGTATAAATCACAACAAGAAATTTGCAAGTAGCTTTTACTGGTTCTCCTAATCTGGAACGAAGGTTTTATAATAACCTATTAGAATCCTAACGGGTCTTTAATTAAGCTTAAGCTTAGACCGGTTAGTTTCAAAGATACGGTTCGTACGCACGATTAAGCGAAGACCGGATAGAATGTGATTTAGACCCGACAAGTTCAGAGACTTCTTTAATATGGTTCCTTCATGCACATTCTGGATTTTGAGATAAAACCGATAAGGTTTGACCCGTTTCGGCTAATTTATGTAAACTTGTTACATAAACCGAACCGAACGCGTAATAAGCGTAACGGGCAATAATGAGAGCCATTTACAGGTTTCCTAAGTTAATATGCTCCATAAATGTTGTGACCTCAGTAAGATATCATTTATTATGCCCGAAATGAATTTAAACACAAACTATGCCCCGTAGGGGCATTTTGGTAATTTCACATAAGCCGAAAAGCTCAAAACTGAAGTCTGAGTTTATCCACCTTTGCTTACTGTTAAAATATTATAATTTGCCTCAAATATCACTAGGTATCAACCTTTGTATGTTTAAAATAGCTTTAGTACATACTATGCGTTAAAAACGCTTAAAAAGGCGATTAAAGGCCATTTCCGGTTTCGATACTTAAATCTGATATTTTTATATTTCCAGAAGGCTTAAAATAATTTATTTAACATATTTAATCAGTAGCAAAAGGTTTGGAGTCGTTTAGATATGTAAAACTCATTTTATAGCCCGTAAGGGCAAAACCGACAATTACCGGATTAAGCCTACGACTATAAGTTATGCTCAGCCTAAAATTAATTAAAAATCTTCAAAAATCCCAAAATAATATAATACATCAGTGGGTATTAAGTTTGATGTCAAAAAGCATGTTTAAATAGGCTATACGCTAATTACGCCGTTTAAGTGACATAAGGCCTTCAATATACGCTAACGAGCATAACTCTCATTCTACACCTCAAACTGATGTCAAACTTTGCATACAAGTTTATATATCAGTAATTTAAGTTTCTACTCTTTTACATTTCCAAAAATCACGTTTTAAGGTAATAAGGGCATAATGGTCAACATACGAGCAATTAACGGAATCATGCGTATTAATCGGATAACTAATGAACCGAGGGGTATAATCACAGAGGGTTATACTAGCATGTAACCTGGTCCAAATGAAGCTCTAAGGTATTTCTAAATCATACCATAACGGGTCAGAACTGAAGTCAAAGCAAAAGTCAAAGCTTTGCGACTTTCGGTTCCGAACCGGGTCTATACATTAAATTGTCGGGTTGAACATGTTTAGACATGTTCTTACACTAATTACCAAGTTATATTAATGATCAAATGGGTTGTATGTGTTCTACATTGTTAATCATGCATAAATTAGTATTTAATCATTCTGTTGACTTTTTCTTAGCAAGTTTGACCCGACATTTGACCTAGTTAGAGTGGGAATTAGGGTTTTGAGGGTTTATTACCCACATAATTACCAACTTATAACTACTTTCACTTCGACTAATCACTGAGCTAACAATGACTAATCGTTAAGTCAACCGTCAATTACGACGGTTTGACTTTTAAGCTAAAACTAAGCTAAAAATTAATTAAGAAAGGTCAAGCAAACTTACAAGAGTCCTAAGCTTGATTAGTGATCACTTGAGAGTGCCTTGGAGCTCCAAGAATGATCAGATTTCAAGAATGAATGGTGTGAAGAATGTTGCAACTTATGGTCCTTTATATAGTGGTTTTAATCACCACAATTTGTTGACACACAAGCCTACAACCCACCACAACTCATCAACAAGTGTCCTAGATGTTCTAGGGGTTGTTTAGGGGCCAAGCTTGAAGAGGCAAGTCGAAATAATGAGGTTACAAGGGCTGTGGCAGACAAAGAATCAAAGAAAATCAAAATCTGTCCAGACTAGGCAGTGGCGTAGCGCCACTGCATATGTAGTTAGTGCTCGCGCTACGCGAGCCCCTAGGGTCATCCAACAAAACTTTTATTAATTGCAGTTTTGGTCCCTGGCCCTTCTAAAGGTCGTGTTCATGTCTTGTTTTGCACATTGAGCCCTTGAAATTATCATATAAGGGCTTTAAGACATTTACCCACTTTGTTAAGTCCCCGGTTAACTTAATTGTTACCCGAAAAGGCCTAACTTTCAACGTTGACGCTTTAACCCCTCGCACACGAATTTGATCATAACTTTCTCATACGTTGACGAAACTTTATGAAATTTTTATCGTGCATTCTTGTGAGCATAATTAATCGTTACAAAGCTTCGGGTTTGCCAAAAGGTCACTCTGAGGTATATTTTAAACATGTTGACACATTTAACCCCTGTAGTTTGTAATCTCTCACTTTTAGCTTCGTATGATCCATGATTTATTCGTTTGAAGGTATGAGCATCATGTAGGGTTAATGTATAATATAATTATTCACTGTTGACATTTAGAGCTCGTATTTATACATACTTTCCATGATTGTCAACTTAAATCCTTTTATAACATTCTTTCACATGTTCAAACATATGACACGTGTCTACACATTATAGGACGTGAATTTTCGAGGTGTTACATCCTCACCCCCTTAAAATAAATCTCGACCCGAGATTTACTGAAATAAATAAGGGTATTTTTCTTTCATCATGGACTCAACCTCCCACGTGAATTCGGGACCTCTACGGGCATCCCATTTGACCTTTACAATAGGTACATGCTTCCTTCGAAGCTTTTTAACCAGTCGATCCTCGATCGACAATGGTTTTTCCACAAATTTTAAGCTCTCATCTATATGCACATTTGTGTGTGGTATGACTAGCGATTCATCGGCTAGGCATTTCTTCAGATTGCAGATGTGGAATACGTTATGTATACTGCTGAGCTCTTCAGGTAAGTTTAACTTATAGGCAACTGACCCGACACGTTCGATAACCTCGAAAGGTCCTATGTATCTCGGGCTTAGCTTGCCTTTCTTACCAAATCGCATCACCCCCTCCCAGGGTGATACTTTAAGTAACACTTTATCACCTACTTCGAAGTGAAAATCTTTACGCTTTGGATCTGCGTAACTCTTCTGCCTATCACGGGCAGCTTTGAGACGGTCACGAATCAGGACAATCTTGTCCGTCGTTTCAAACACTATCTCTGGTCCTGATAATTGGACATCTCCAACTTCTGCCCAAACAAACGGGTGATCTACACTTTCTACCGTATAGTGCCTCAAAAGGTGCAGCCTTTATGCTGGTGTGGTAGCTATTGTTGTAGGAGAATTCAATTAGTGGTAGGTGCTTATCCCAACTACCACCCAAATCGATCACACATGTACGCAGCATGTCTTCTAACGTTTGAATAGTACGCTCACTCTGACCGTCTGTCTGAGGGTGGTAAGCTGTATTGAAATTCAAACGTGTGCCCAAAGATTGTTGGAAGCTTTTCCAAAAATGTGACGTGTATCTAGTATCTCTGTCAGAGATAATAGACACAGGTATGCCATGTAAGGCTACAATCTTATCAACGTATAACTGGGCTAACATGTCGGAGCTATAAGTCTCCTTGATGGGTAAGAAATGTGCTGACTTAGTCAGTCTATCAACTATAACCCATATTGTATCATTTCCTTTCCTGGTCTTAGGTAACTTGGTGATAAAATCCATCATCACCATTTCCCACTTCCACGTAGGAAGCTCAGGTTGTTGTAGCAAACCTGACGGCTTTTGATGTTCTGCCTTGACTTGCGCACATGTCAAGCATTTAGCTACATAGGTAGCTACAGACTTCTTCAAGCCTATCCACCTATAATTTGCCCTTAGATCCTGGGTAGCTGATGGCAAATTCTTAATCGTTGCCTAATTAGGGTTGCGGCAATTAATACATAAGCAATATGAACCGTCTTTCTTATTTAACAATATAAAACCCTCAGAAGATCGAGTCAGGCTATATGAGCCTATGTCTTAAAACTTACTTAATCAAGGTTTCGATTTTTCCATAATCAATATGGAGTTTTCACAATACTCCAGCCCACAGCGGGATGTTAATCTTAGTTCTACCTGCCTTCCAGGAGGTAAGCAGGGAAAACTTATGAGAAGATAATCAAGATACAAGGAGGCTACAGAGATTTTCCATATCCCAGGCTCCAGTTCATCCATCATTGCTTGTGTCAAATGAGTGACACCTTTATGTTATAAGTCCACGAATTCCTTAATCGGGAACATTTACTTGGACAATTTCATTCTGGATATCTTCTTTGAATACTACTAGTCGTCTTTAGTACAATATGACCATTGGGATATCTTAGGGGTTCCATGTATGAAACCTCCATACTGATCAGGCATGGAAGCAATCTATGGGACACACTAAGATACGCTAATCCTCATATGGCACTTTTATCAAACATAATTTGGCATTCGTAGGAGATAGAAAACAAAGAGAAAAATAAATTAAAATAATATATATTGTCGTACTCTTTTCGGGGAAGAGTACTCCAGATTCTTATGCAAGGATTATCTCCGAGGATGGGAGAGAGGGTCATTAAAGACTCCATGGGTAAATCATACCTCATTTTTAATATCTGAAGTTCTTATGAATGCAATCAAAAGTTTGCTAAGCTTATGGTTTACTAAAGGTTTATTATCCCTTGCATTAACGTAAAATACTTAGCAGATACAATCGATGCTAATAGGTAAGGACGTACCTGATGCTATTATTGATATGTACTGTCTCTGTCATTCTATCGGTAGTTCAGGCGTTTCCTTTCTTATCCTTCCCAGACTTAGCTGCTCCTTCCTTGGCAGCCTCAGGGCAATTAGTACTGATGTGGCCCTTTTCGCCACAGCTAAAACAGTTTGCATTCTTTATGTCCCTACATTCGTGGGACTGGTGGCCCGTTCTTTTGCAGATGCCACATTGCTTTATCTTCTGGTTTGATCGACACTGTCCCCAGTGTCTTCTTTTGCAGGTTTTGCATGTAGGCTTCTTGTTGGAATCCTGTTGGTTATTGTTGAACTCGGATTTGCTTTTTTTAGGATTTTGGGAGTCATCTTCCTCCCTTTTACGCTTCCCTTCGTCAGAGGCTTTGGCAGCCTTGTTTCTAACCACATCAAGTGTGAGAGATAGCGACAGATCTGCCGCTGACCTGAATGTAGTAGGTCTCGAGGCTTTCACGCTTGCCTTTATTTCTGGGGCTACACCCCCAATAAAGCGAGCTATTCGCTTTGGTTCCGGTGTGATCAAATAAGGAACCAATCGAGACTTGGTATTGAAACTTGTAAGGTATGCTTGACAATCTAAGTTCTCCATGACTAATGTCAAGAATTCAGTCTCGATCTTCTCGACTTCATGTTGAGGACAGTAATTTTCTTTGATAAGAGCAACGAACTGATCCCAAGTCATGTTGTACAAAGGGATCTTCCCGGTGGCTTGAATCAACGATCTCCACCAGGCTAAGGCCTCACCCTTAAATGATTGCGACACCAACTTGACCACATCCTTCTCAGCGCATCCGCTGATATCCACAACTGTATCCATCTCCTCTAACCATGTCATACAATCTACAGCTCCTTCCTCCCCAGTGAAATCCCGGGGTTTACATGAAACAAAGTACTTGTAGGAGCAACCCTCATCACGGGGTCCTTGATTCAGTATGATCTGTTGAGACGGATCGCTGTGATGGTTTGAGGAGAGTCTATCATCATCTTTCTTCGGTTCTTCCTTCTTGGAAGGTGGCTTCGAATGCGGCGTAGATAGGGTCCTACCTCGAGTCCCACTATACTCTTCGTACTGCCGCTCTAAGGCCCTTGTAACTGCGTCATCTACCAGCGCTTTTAATTCAGCACCCGATAAATTAATTATGGCGTTATCAATATTCTCCACTGGATGGCTATTAATTTCGTCTGAGTTAGCCATTTTAATTGAACTGTTACAGAAACAAGGACAATAGTTTATTTGGGAGTTTATTATGGAATTGCCCCTTAGGGTAATTCATTAACCATGGTAAACAGAGACCATATTTGGTTAATTTATTAATCATATTTATTTAGGATTTCTATTATAATTTATCCTAATTATAAAACAATAATGGTTTTATTTGGGGCACAAAAGGCCTAGTCACAAGGACATTTTAAATTATAAGCTATGATTTCAGAGAATCAAAGCATGAAGGTTCGAATCTAGTTTATTACCTTTATCTGACAGGGAGTCATCGCTACCACTGTCCTTTGGCTCATATGGAAATGAGCAGGGCCCGTAGGCGTTATATTACCACGTATGGTCAAAATATGACCATTTCAATTGATGATCTAAACCCATGATTTAGAGATCATTAAATTGGGTTAGGAATCTTTTGAAGAATCCAATAATAAGAATGACGTGTGTGATCTTAATGAATCACGTCCGCCAGGAGTGTTAACATATTTTTAGATGTTAACAGGGATACGAATCTTTTAAATAGGTCTTACCATCTTGGCCAGGTCTTTACAATGACACACAGGCTAGGGTTTACTTTTTTAGATTCTTATTCATATGTATACTGGCAGGGAAGAAAGGATATTTATTTTATTCAGGATTTTCATCATAAATCCTAATTTACAAGTTAATAATAGCACAAATGGCCTAGTCGCGTAGACAAGTTTAATTTATAAGCCACGATTTCGGAGAACCAAGGCATTAAGGTTTGAATCAAAGTTCATTACCTTTTCTTGACAGGGAGTTGTAGGCTACCACTGTCTTTAGTCCTAATTGACGATACAATATGGCCCGTAAGCCAATCGATTGACATTACAAAACAAAGTTTTAAGATAATAATAATCATCACACTGATGATAGTAGTCATGATAGTATTGATCATATTGACTATGAGGCTTGAGCATAGCCCACCACCTTAGACAGGAACCATAATGGTTACAACTGTCATTGTCGTATTGACAATATAATAAAGTATAGCCCGTAGGCACTTCATCACTAAGGATGTTAATAATATGATCATCATATTGATGATATTTGTCATGATCACATTGATCATAAAGGCTATTAGGCTTGAGCATAGCTCACCACCTTAGACAAAGAATTATAAAGATCACAATGTCTGTGTCTCAAATGGACAATACATTATTGCCCGTAGGCGAAACATCACTAAAGGATGATTATTTCAAATAAGGGAATTTAGATTAACCCCCTTTTTAAAGATGGCCTGTGTGACTTTAACGATTCACAGTTTACCAAAAATGTTAACATACTTACAGATGTTAACAGGTACTGGAATCTTTTGGATAGGTTTTACCGTCTTGGCCATGTCTGCAATGACATTTAGGCTAGGTTTTACCATCTTGGCCATGTCTGTATTGACATTTAGGCTAGGTTTTACCATCTTGGCCATGTCTGCATTGACATTTAGGCTAGGTTTTACCTTTAAGATTCCTTTAATATATGACGCAGAACAAACCTAAATTGAGGTGTTAACAAGGATCTGAATCTAATTGTGGAACTACCGTCTTGGCCCTGTCTTAAAATGACACATGAGCTAGGTCTTGTCCTTTTTAGATATTGCCATTTTATTATAATGGTAGATCTTATAATATAGGAATGATATTTTAAATATGATCGTTCCTTTTAAAATTTAAACAAGTATATGATTGCCCTAAACGGGACTTCTACAAAAATGACTTGCCCATGCAAGGGCAGATCAGAAAAATAACAAAGGAACCAAATAAGGACAAATAAAACGAATTTGGATTTGTCCTATGTTCTTGTCTAGACTCAAGAATGTGCAACTGTGTAACTGAGATTAAACACAAAAGACTAGTGTTTAATTCGCTCAGTGTTGGCTCTGATACCAACCTGTCACACCCCGATTTCCACGTGTCACCGGTGGGCCCGGTGGGGGAGTATCGTGACGTGGTTGGCAACATAATAGTCAAACAACACAATAATCAATATGCACAGCGGAAGCAAATTTAAAAGATATAATATAACCGAATTTAATATTGTAATATCAAATGTCACCATATTCGGAAGTTTATCCACAGATGGATCGAAAATAAAATAGAATTAATAGTTCAACAGACTTCAGGCATCTTAAGCTTGCGAGACTTCTATTGATGCTAAGGAGAAATCCCAGCCAATTACGCTTAGTACCTGCATTTAATCTTTTTGGGAAAATACGTCAGTTTACACTGGTAAATACAAGTAACTGACTCATTTTGAAAATGGTTTAAGAAAATTGATTTGGATGCACGTGGCACAAAATGTCTTTTATAATTTGATTAAAATGCACAGAGGCAAAATTAACCTTTTATAACTTGGGAGAATTATTTAAATATATAATCTTGTGAACGAATAACATGTTCCTTGTGCGTTCAGTAGCCCGGATCTTGTCCGGGTTAAAGATCAATAGACACACCACATTATTCTTTTGTGCACTGATGGGTGTACGCCTACACCCCGCGCTTAAGTCGTGGCCATTTCGTAAAATGATGCCAAGGATATCCGGGACATGGTCATTAACCCCCCAAAGCCTTTAAGTAACAAGACTGTTTAAACGAGCCGATCAAATTTATTCAATTACCCACTCTACGGTGGAGGATTTGATGCCCGATCAAGCGGTATGCTATATACCGTAACCCAAGCCCGTATAGGGAAAATAAGTTAAAAGTATTTACCTGAGCAATGTATAAATCACAATAAGCAATTTGCAAGTAGCTTTTACTGGTTCTCCTAATCTGGAACGAAGGTTTTATAATAACCTATTAGAATCCTAACGGGTCTTTAATTAAGCTTAAGCTTAGACCGGTTAGTTTCAAAGATACGGTTCGTACGCACGATTAAGCGAAGACCGGATAGAATGTGATTTAGACCCGACAAGTTCAGAGACTTCTTTAATATGGGTCCTTCATGCACATTCTGGATTTTGAGATAAAACCGATAAGGTTTGACCCGTTTCGGCTAATTTATGTAAACTTGTTACATAAACCGAACCGAACGCGTAATAAGCGTAACGGGAAATAATGAGAGCCATTTACAGGTTTCCTAAGTTAATATGCTCCATATATGTTGTGACCTCAGTAAGATATCATTTATTATGCCCGAAATGAATTTAAACACAAACTATGCCCCGTAGGGGCATTTTGGTAATTTCACATAAGCCGAAAAGCTCAAAACTGAAGTCTGAGTTTATCCACCTTTGCTTACTGTTAAAATATTATAATTTGCCTCAAATATCAGTAGGTATCAACCTTTGTATGTTTAAAATAGCTTTAGTACATACTATGCGTTAAAAACGCTTAAAAAGGCGATTAAAGGCCATTTCCGGTTTCGATACTTAAATCTGATATTTTTATATTTCCAGAAGGCTTAAAATAATTTATTTAACATATTTAATCAGTAGCAAAAGGTTTGGAGTCGTTTAGATATGTAAAACTCATTTTATAGCCCGTAAGGGCAAAACCGACAATTACCGGATTAAGCCTATGACTATAAGTTATGCTCAGCCTAAAATTAATTAAAAATCTTCAAAAATCCCAAAATAATATAATACATCAGTGGGTATTAAGTTTGATGTCAAAAAGCATGTTTAAATAGGCTATACGCTAATTACGCCGTTTAAGTGACAAAAGGCCTTCAATTTACGCTAACGAGCATAACTCTCATTCTACACCTCAAACTGATGTCAAACTTTGCATACAAGTTTATATATCAGTAATTAAAGTTTCTAATCTTTTACATTTCCAAAAATCACGTTTTAAGGTAATAAGGGCATAATGGTCAACATACGAGCAATTAACGGAATCATGCGTATTAATCGGATAACTAATGAACCGAGGGGTATAATCATAGAGGGTTATACTAGCATGTAACCTGGTCCAAATGAAGCTCTAAGGTATTTCTAAATCATACCATAACGGGTCAGAACTGAAGTCAAAGCAAAAGTCAAAGCTTTGCGACTTTCGGTTCCGAACCGGGTCTATACATTAAATTGTCGGGTTGAACATGTTTAGACATGTTCTTACACTAATTACCAAGTTATATTAATGATCAAATGGGTTGTATGTGTTCTACATTGTTAATCATGCATAAATTAGTATTTAATCATTCTGTTGACTTTTTCTTAGCAAGTTTGACCCGACATTTGACCTAGTTAGAGTGGGAATTAGGGTTTTGAGGGTTTATTACCCACATAATTACCAACTTATAACTACTTTCACTTCGACTAATCACTGAGCTAACAATGACTAATCGTTAAGTCAACCGTCAATTACGACGGTTTGACTTTTAAGCTAAAACTAAGCTAAAAATTAATTAAGAAAGGTTAAGCAAACTTACAAGAGTCCTAAGCTTGATTAGTGATCACTTGAGAGTGCCTTGGAGCTCCAAGAATGATCAGATTTCAAGAATGAATGGTGTGAAGAATGTTGCAACTTATGGTCCTTTATATAGTGGTTTTAATCACCACAATTTGTTGACACACAAGCCTACAACCCACCACAACTCATCAACAAGTGTCCTAGATGTTCTAGGGGTTGTTTAGGGGCCAAGCTTGAAGAGGCAAGTCGAAATAATGAGGTTACTAGGGCTGTGGCAGACAAAGAATCAAAGAAAATCAAAATCTGTCCAGACTAGGCAGTGGCGTAGCGCCACTGCATATGTAGTTAGTGCTCGCGCTACGCGAGCCCCTAGGGTCATCCAACAAAACTTTTATTAATTGCAGTTTTGGTCCCTGGCCCTTCTAAAGGTCGTTTTCATGTCTTGTTTTGCACATTGAGCCCTTGAAATTATCATATAAGGGCTTTAAGACATTTACCCACTTTGTTAAGTCCCCGGTTAACTTAATTGCTAACCAAAAAGGCCTAACTTTCAACGTTGACGCTTTAACCCCTCGCACACGAATTTGATCATAACTTTCTCATACGTTGACGAAACTTTATGAAATTTTTATCGTGCATTCTTGTGAGCATAATTAATCGTTACAAAGCTTTGGGTTTGTCAAAAGGTCACTCAGAGGTATATTTTAAACATGTTGACACATTTAACCCCTGTAGTTTGTAATCTCTCACTTTTAGCTTCGTATGATCCATGATTTATTCGTTTGAAGGTATGAGCATCATGTAGGGTTAATGTATAATATAATTATTCACTGTTGACATTTAGAGCTCGTATTTATACATACTTTCCATGACCGTCAACTTAAATCCTTTTATTACATTCTTTCACACGTTCAAACATATGACACGTGTCTACACATTATAGGATGTGAATTTTCGAGGTGTTACACCTTTCAGAAACCAGTCAAGCTCATCCAATGCCAATCAAGTGAACAATGAAAGGGGCATTGTAGCAGTTAACAATCCGGGTAACTCAAACCAGTCTAGGCCTTCCAATTCAAACAGGGCCTTAGTAGTTCATGCAGATGAAGGATGTGACTGGTCAGTTCAACTGAGAAATCAGGGAACGGTAGGAAATAGAGGAACTGCGTGTTATGCTAAGATCATCAAGTATATCAAGCATGTTCACAGTGAGGAGTTCTCTGAGGATGATGACAGTTCTGGTTACAGTGGTAGCTCGGATGAGGAAAGCTCCAATGCGGGTGGTTATGGTTCATGGATATTACTGGCAGACAATCAATCTGTGGACCATCAACAAAGTTGGGATTCGACAAATCAAAAGTGACCTGCTTCAAATGCAAGCAAAAAGGTCATTTCAAAAGAGAATGTAGAAACTATGCTGTTGAAGAAAGAGCTAATCCGTTTAAAGAAGATTACTATCAAAAGGCGATCTATCACAAGAACAGAGAGGAATCACCAAGGTTGAAACAAATTGAAGATAATCCTGAAAAAGAAAAATCAAGAGCTTGTGTTGTGATCCAAGATGATGAAGGGTTTGACTGGAGCGAATTCCTTCCAGAAGATGATCTTGTTGATGATCAGTTCACAGCTCAAGGCAGAACTATATCATCAAACATACATCGTGCATTTGTTGCTGAGATAAAAGAGAAAATGAGAGAAGAGATTCTGAAAGAGAAAACTTACAGAGAAAGATGTATCGTTGGATACAGAATTGAGGAGATGGAAAAAGAGTATGAAGAAGCAAGAAGCAATAAAAGATGGGACAAGAAGTAAGAGTGTTATGTCAATAGCAATGGTGAACCAGTTGTTCATCCAAAGGAAGTGGTTTTGATGATGTTCTTGCAGTAATTCCTCTATCCGACGAGTACTACTCAAATGTTGAAAAAGATAAATACTATAAGAAAAAGCTGGATAAAATCATCAGAGATGCCATGACCGCAAGTCTGAAAAAGAGGGATGAAGAAAGAATGAAGAAAAATGTTGATGAGTTGGTGAATGATATGAAGAAGGTAGCTGAAGAAGTGAAAGAAGAAGAAAAAGTAACAAAAGAAGTCGTTGATAAAGCTGTTACTGAAGAACAACAAAATGAAGAAGATCTGAAGAAGAAAAGAGAAGCTGATGAGAAGCTTGAAAGTTCGGTTGAAGTGGATGGTGCTAATGGTGTTGGTGAGGAACAAAAGAAGAGTGAAGCTGATCAGACACAGACAGAAGCGAAAGCCGAAGTGCCAATCACGGAGGTAAAAACTGAACCTGAAATCTTAAAAACTGTTGAACAGTGCAAGAAATGCATGGAAACATGCAGTGCTTGTATTGAAAAAGATGAAAAATTCAGAACAAGAGATCTTGAATTCACTAAAATCGAAGAAGTTTTCAAAAATAAATGCAAAGAGATGTTAGAAAACGAAAAACTTTTGAAAGATAATGACGAAAAGATAACACAAAAATGCAAGATTTTAGAAAAAGAAAATGAAAGCTTGAAAGAAAAGGTTTCGAAAATGACAGAAGAGTGTTTACAAAAAGAAAGTACATTTCAAGAAATGAAAAAGGAATACGATTCAATAAAACTTGCATACCATATTACAAAAGAGTCATATGAAGATGTGAAAAGTCAAATGAAACTTGTTCAATCAAGATTGAGATATTGTTCTGAAACAACTGACACACTTAAGCGACAGTACGAAATAAATCAACAAGTTGTAAATTCTTACATTGAAGATGTTGCTAAGCTAAAGCATAAAATAGCTGATTTAGAACAAGATAACAACAAGTTACATAGTTATCACGCTTCTTCATATGTTCTTGAATGGATTTTCAATATAAAACCGGATGGTAAAGATTCTGAGCAAAACAAGAAAGGCATTGGCTCAGAGTATCATCATGTTCCACCACCGTTTGAGGAAAAAATCACATTCTATGATGACGAGAAGGTGGAAAAAGCTTTCAACATGGTCAATCAGTTGCAAGAAAACATTGACATAACCTATTCCAAATCTGATGATTCTAGTGATTCAGAGGTGGTAGCTAAGGTCGTTGAAAGTGTTTTAAAAGAAGAGTCGGTTGAAACAGGTAAAACTGAATCACAGGATGAAAATGAAGGTAGTTTTCATGAAATTTATCTGAAAAACTCAAAATCTGAGAAAAAAGGCGAATGGTGATTCAAAAGGATTGGTTTATACCATGATTGGATCAGACAAATTATTCTCATATCATGAAGTCCCGATTCAGAATGTGATTTCAAAAAAGATTGACAAAGTTTTCAAGATGGTTGAAAATGAAAAATCTGAGATTCCAAAGTTTGCTGGAAAGAGTCACAAAACTTTTTATAACAAACCTGGTTACAAAAAGAAAAACATGAAGGTTGGGCTGGGTTGTAAAAGGAAACAGAATTGGAAGAAAAATGAAATTCCAAATTATCAACAAAAGATGAATTTTGTTCACGGAACAAGTTCCGAAGAAGAGAAAGAACTTCAATTTAGACGACAGTCTAATGAAGAGTTCTATGCTCAGAAAAAGCAACAACAACAGGTCAAAGATGTGGCCAAGATAACATGTTTCAAATGTGATCAAATAGGACATCTTGCTCGCAAGTGTCCAAATCTGAAACCTGTTAATGTTGAGACGGCAAAGAAGTCGGTTGATGTTGAAAAACAAAAATCTGAGGATGTGAAACAAAGGTCAACCAGATTTGATTCAAAACAAACTTGGAGGTACAATACAAACAAGTTTGCTTCGAATCAAATTTGGAAATCAAACCCGAATAGGTTCGATTCAAGACAAACCTGGAATTTTCACACACCCAGATTTAGAACAACACAAAGTTGGAAAACAACTATCGATGCTACGAAATCAAATCAGTTTTGGAAAATAAAAGTTGTTGAAAATCATAATGTTAAAAAAAATCACATTTTTACAAAAGAGGTGCTCCAAAAGGTCAAACATGGGCAGTTAAGAAACAGATGACTTCGGTAAATGAAGAAAAAGATGATGTCAAAATTGAAAAAGTCTTTGTACAAAATGACAAAGATTTTCCGAAGTTGAATGAAACATATTGTGTTGAAATGCCTAAGATCAAGCAGACCTGGTGATGTAGTGCGTGGTACGATAACGAAGAACGAACACGTTGATTCTGCGAATACCCGTGTAAGTCTTTTCCCAACCCCAAAATTCAACCCAAAGGGCACGGAATTTGAAGTGAAAAATTGAGTAGTTTCAAAATTCAAGTTTGATCTTTCACATTACTAGAGCAACATATAAATAGGAACATAAATTCGAAATGGGCCTAAAAAAGACAACGGGCCAAACACAAGCCCAAAAACAAAATGCCCAAAACACTTCAAAAAACATAAAAACATAAATAACTAATAGAAATAAGCATTTTTTGGCCCGGACGATGACTTATAGGCGGTTTGCAGCAAGATGGAGCTCGTTCCTACGTTCGTTTCGCCTGGTCGCACGCCCAAAACGGACCCCCGTAGCCCAAGTTAGAGCCATTTTAGTGAAGCCCCCTTTTGTTACACGATCTTGGGCCTCCAAATACAAGATGACCCGCTCCTCCACACTTGGGCCCGCATCACCTGGGCTAAGTAATTGAATTAGTTGAATGTGCAGGTGCTTCTGAAGAAAATTGAATGTCAGCCAAAGGAGAATCGAAGCAGCATGTCACGATAAGAGAAGGCTGCTGAACCCTGCAATTGAAACAGAGAGTTTGTTTGATTTCTGTACATAAATAAACAATATTTCAAAACCCTAAAAACTGAAAAATTTAAAAACCAAAAATATATTTTTATTTTGTCAAAATTTTGAAAAATCAAAATATGTTTGGTTTTAAATTTTGTAAAAAATTCAAAAGAGTAAAATGCACGGATAGTCCCTGTGGTTTTGCAAAGTTTCAGCTATAGTCCCCAGATTTTGGAAATTACACTCATAGTCCCTGTGGTTTGACAGTTTGTTTCGCTGATAGTCCCTGGAGTGGATGTGGGTTAGTTTTCTCAGTTAAGTCCATGTGAAATTACAAAATTACCCTTGCTTTTATTATATTCATTAACATCATCATCATTCATCAGTTCTACTCTCTCTCTCTCACTAAAAACCACCACCACCGTCACCTCCACTGAGAGCTTCTTCAACAAGTGTTGTGGAAACAGATAACCGAATCAAAAACTCAACAAACTCATCGAACTTCGACCGCAACCAAACTCGATAAACCGATTCCGGATCTTCAGTAGGTTTAGCGGAGGAAGACGGAAGTTCAGCAATGAGTGGAGTGAAGAACGACTGAACAGAGAGAATAGCTTCAAGAATGAATTCAGGTGGAGAAGACGACGTCGGATTGAGGATATTGAGTAGAAGCGGGAGGTTGTTGATGTGAGATCGGTTTGAGAGCAGTTGTTGACCTAGTTTTCTGACGTCAGCGAGATCCTGATTCTTCTTCTTCTTCTTCTTGTTTCTCTCGTTGATTTCTGTTGATTGTTTGTTGTTGTTCTTTCGTTTCTTTGGTGAAGGTTGAATTGACGCCATTGATGAGCTGACTTTGAAGCAGAATTTGCAGAGAAAACCTGAAAATGGATGAAAAGGAAAAGGTTTTAGACAAGGGTTTAAAAACTTGAATTGGGCCTGGTGGGCATAAATGAGCAGAAGAATTTAGGAATTGTCTAATTATCAAAATAGGAGATTTTACAATGACACTATGTTCATATGTACTTATGCCAAAACAAAACAAACAGACTATCTCATTTTTGGTGGTGGTGGTTTTTAGTGAGAGAGAGAGAGAGAGTAGAACTGATGAATGATGATGATGATGATGTTAATGAATATAATAAAAGCAAGGGTAATTTTGTAATTTCACATGGACTTAACTGAGAAAACTAACCCACATCCACTCCAGGGACTATCAGCGAAACAAACTGTCAAACCACAGGGACTATGAGTGTAATTTCCAAAATCTGGGGACTATAGCTGAAACTTTGCAAAACCACAGGGACTATCCGTGCATTTTACTCAATTCAAAATAAAAAATATGTTTCTTGAATATGCCGAAACCCTCACGGCGGAACAAACATGATTAATTTCACAAGATTGAAAAACGGTTTTCAAACTGTTGAAGATCAATGGGTTGTAAATCATGGGGGTACATTATATTTTCTGCAAAACAGAGTATGAGATGCAGAAAATGGATGGCGAGACAAAGCTATCAGTATCGGGTTGTCAAATTTTCTTCAAATGTTTTGAATTTTAGGGGGAGTAAGAAATTGTCAGAAAATCCAAAAACATTAGAAAATTTGAAAAAAGCCAAAAACATGATATAATTCAAAAATGAGTTTTGTGTAAAAAGAGGAAATGATAGTACATCAGTAGACAATCACAGTACGCTAAAGAAATGGAAAGTCAAATGTGATAAACGGTCTTACTGATGATATGCCAATAGGTTTTTACACACTTAGTTGATTGTTTTCTAGATATAAACCTAAATATCAAATACTTACTTAACTCGTGGGGAACATCTCTCGGATATATGGGTAACCCCCGAAATCTTGTTTGAGAGATTGCCTGATTCTGAGATACTAGGTCTTTATACTGTTTGATATCTGGGGTATTATACCTGGTCTTTTGATATTGCAGAAGCAATGGCCTAGACCTCGTATAATACTTTACGCGTTTTTATAGCTCACCCTCTGCATAAAAATTGATAAAATATTGAAAGATATGAATCAAGTGCAGTTGTAAAGAAGATTCCCAAGGGGAACACACCTAAAGTCGAGCCTTTATCTCTTTGACTGAACAGAAGTTCATACCTGAGCTCTCAAGGTCTTGCACTAACCCAGATACAGATATCAGATTGGTATACTCACCTGTAAGACTGAATCTAGGGAATTTTGATACGGGGTATATTCTGAGGTGGGACACGCGAATAAGTTTAAGTCCTTAAAACACTAAATCGTATCTCGAATCGATTGAACTTTGTGTGAAAATTTAAGTGGATCAGTATACTGACAATCTAAGTGAATCGTTTAGAACTGAAAGTGTTTTAAAGCTCAACGGTACTAGTGATTTGTCATAAACTGATATGATCATCTGACACGAACTCAAACAAAAATATTGTCTGTAAATATGTTTGTAAATATCTCTTTACGGCTTTATCTTTCATAAAAATACAAAAAGATTTTGATTCTACTTTAGTTTCGACAACCGATGTCTGAGTGCTGAGTTTCAAAATCTAAGTATGTTGATTGTGTTTCTGAAAATAAAACAAGTTCAATAATTTAAAACTTGAATTTTTTTAATCAAAAATAAAAAACAGTTTGTGATATCTCCAAGGTCATTAATTTGGACTTGGATGATTAACTGCGAGGGATTTGGATTCTTAAAATGTTAAAATCAGTTGTAAAGAGCTAGTTTTCGATTTTGGATACTTAATACTGCCAAATCTATGAAGATTGTTGATAGGGAGAAAGTCGAGTAATCCTGGATATATTCATATTATTATATTTTTAGAGCCATGATCTTGATTAAAAGTTTTTGAGAGCCAGGTCACGATTCCTGGACAATCGGAAAATGCTTTCTCTGTCAAAATATTTTAGCTTATGCTGTGAGAGCAAGGATTTTCAATCCTGGATGTTCAAAACAATTTTACTTATAAATGTTTGAGAGTTGCAGATGTTGTACCAGACTACGATCCCGATAGCCGAGTCTAAGGGGGAGTCTGAAGACGAGCTCAATGCAAGGGGGAGCGTGCATTCAAGGAGCCAGGTAACTATCCTGGAGGAGCTTGTAACCGGAAAGCCAGGTGACGATCCCAAAAGCACGGAAGCTTGACGAAAGGGGGAGCCTGAAGAAAAATAGTTTAATCGAAAGGGGGGAGCTGAAGCTGAAGACAAATCCACGGGGATTTTGTTCAAGAAAGAGGGAGTCTGTGTTGCTAAAGACGTGTTAAAAGCTTGAAGAAGACTCAAGAGAGAGAGAAAGACTAGACGCAACGAGATTGACTGCGGCAATATCCAAGGGGGAGTCTGTTAGTGCATTTATGTCTATCGCCTCCGTCAATCCAGTCCGTAGCAGAATCTGAAGAATACTAGCGCTTATATTGTAATATTTAGGGAAAAGGCAAGGTGGCATTTAGGTAATTAATGAGTTTTCTCTTTAAAGCCTTGGCCTATAAATAGGAGGCTTATGCCTTAGTTTTAGGACTTTTGCCATTTTGCACTTTGGAGAGCTATAGTGTTAGAGAAAGAAGTTAGAGAGAGAAAGTGTTGTGTACGTGATTCAGGTGCTGTACGTTTTCAGATCATTCAATTGAATCACAGATTATTTTACGTCGTGTGTGTTCGGTCACGTTCGTGTACGGATTCCGCACGTTACACGAGTCAGTTCGCAATCGTTTCGGAGTCGAAAACCGATCCTAGAATAATGTTGTTCAAAATGAGGAATTTGAAGATGCAGCTGATTATAATGTTTCATCGGAAGATGAGGAATTTCATGATGCTAATGAAGCAACTTCAGCTCCTGTCCAAGCTCCTGTTCAAGGTGTTTCTGAAGCAACTTCTCAGGTGCAAGTTCAAGACAATGCTGAAGGGAATGCATCCACATCTAACGCGTCTCCAGGCATCGATTTAGTTGTTGATTTGAATATCAATAATTTGGGTATTAATGCTCGAGTTCCCGATGTTCCTAAAACTCGAATTCATGATACTCATCCTCGGCAGAATATTATAGGAGATGTCCAAAGTGGTGTGAAGACACGTAATCAGCTTCGAAACAACCAGAATGCTGGGTTGTATTCGACAATTAGAGATTCCGGGGAACAGAATGATTGTTCTTTCGCCTGCTATGTTTGTCAAGTTGAGCCGAAATCGTGGAAAGAGGCGATGAAAGACGATTCATGGATTGAAGCAATGCAGGAAGAACTTCAGCAGTTTCAGAAATTGGGCGTGTGGAAATTGGTTGACAGGCCCCCGAACTATAAGAAGATTGGTACTCAATGGGTTTACAAGTACAAAAAGGATGACCAAGGTGTCGTTGTGAGAAATAAAGCGAGATTGGTTGTCCAGGGCTTTAATCAGGTAAAAGGAATTGATTATAATGAAGTTTATGCACCGGTGGCACGTCTTGAGGCGATAAGGAGTTTCTTGGCTTATGCGTCCTACAAGAAGTTCACTGTTTATCAGATGGATGTGAAAAGTGCATTTCTTCATGGTGTGGTAGAGGAAGAAGTATATGTTGAGAAACCGCCTGGTTTTGAAGATCCGATTCATCCTGACAGAGTTTGGCTTCTAAACAAGGCACTTTATGGTCTTCATCAAGCTCCGAGGGATTGGTATGAAATGTTTTCTACCTATCTGTTACATAATGGTTTTTGGCATGGATTGATCGACTGTACTCTCTTTATCAAGGAAAGAAACGAGGATTTGTTGCTGGTTCAAGTGTATGTGGATGACATCATTTTCGGGTCTACAAACGATGAAATGTGCAAGGAATTCGAGCGGGTGATGCAAGAGAAGTTCGAAATGAGTGCTATGGGAGAAATGAATTTCTTTTTGGGTTTGAGGTTCATCAGTCTGAGAAAGGGATTTTCATTCATCAGACAAAGTACGTTGGGGATATCTTGATGCGATTTCAAATGGAAGACTCGAAGCCTGCGGGAACTCCTCTGGCTCAGAATCATGAAATTACTCCTGACGGAACCGGGGAACATGTGGAACTTTCTCTCTATCGTGCTATGATCGGATCTCTCATGTATCTTACCGCTTCAAGGCCCGATATTATGTATCCACATGTCTTCTTGCTCGTTACCAGTCCAATCGGAAGGTTTCTCATATGATGACTGTTAAGAGGATTTTTCGTTATCTGAAGGGTTGTCCAGACACCGTTCTGTGGTATCCTAAGGATGATAACTTCGATTTGATTGCATTCAATGATTCTGGTCATGGCGGCTGCAAGATTGATGCAAAGTCAACATCTGCGGGACGTCAATTCTTTGGGAATCGCCTAGTCATGTGGTAGTGTAAAAAGCAGACTTGTGTGGCCACTTCAACATGCGAGGCTGATTACATTTCGGCTTCTAGTTGCTGCTCCTAGGTTTTATGGATCCAACAGCAAATGCACGACTACGGTTTTGAATTCCTAACTACTCCTATTTATGTTGATAATGAAGCTGCTTTACAGATCACTCGTAATCCTGTACAACACTCAAAGACCAAACACATCGAGATTAAGTATCATTTCATACGAGATTGTTATGAAAAGAAACTTATCGATGTTGTTAAAATCCACACGGATCACCAACGCGCCGACCTGTTTACAAAAGCTTTTGATACATCTCGTTTTGATTATCTTCTTTTGGTCAATGGCATCAAGGTGAAACCCGAGTAGATCATCTTCGGTAAATCGTTTTTGTAAATATTTTCTAAAAATCTAAAAATACAAAAATATTTTCATTTTATTTACTTTTTGTATTTTAGGGGGAGAAAATTTAAGAAAGTACAAAAACATCATAAAATTTCAAAAATCCAAAAATATGTTTTTCTATTTATTTACTGCTTTCTGTCTTTACTTTTGAAAATTGAAAAACACAAAAACATTGAAAAATCTCAAAAATACAAAAACCTTAAAAACTCCAAAAATAAAAAATGAGTTTCTTGGAAAGATAAGAGAAGATGATGATACACCAGTGGTCGGTTAAATACGGCTGAAAATGCAAAATGAAAAATGATAAGCAGCTCTACTAATGATGTATCGGTAGGCTCACAATCAGATTAAAACATGCAAAATGGCATATAGTCTTTGTACCGAAATTTCGTTTGATAGTATGCTGAGGTTCTGAGATATGCGGTCTTTATGCTGATTTATCATCTGGGTATTATGGTTAAATCTTTTACCGAAAAATAACGGGGACGCAAGTCAAGAGCTTCCATGATACCATACATACGTGTACATATTGCATACGACCTCAATAAGTGATAAACAATCACATGTCTAAAGTGAATAAGTGATAAAATATCACATTTATCCAGGAGTCGAGTTCGTCTCTTTGTCTATACGATGGTACTAACCTGTTCACGGACTTGCTCCTGTGCCCTCATGCATTTGAAAATCAAGTTCCTCATCAATAAGTGATTTAATCACAAAGGGCTTGTTTTCAATCAAGAATAAGTGAGTATCTCACAAGCTATACATTGAAAACAGATGATAAACAATATACTCACCGGTAAGATGAATTCTCGTGCATGTCTTGATACGGGAATGTGTCGTGAGTGGATGAACACCGGCAAGTAGTATAAATCATACATTAAAGCATATCTCCTAATCGTGATTACATCTGATAAGCTGAGCTTATGTGGACGACAATACCGATAATTGTGGTAGGATTCTTATTGTAATTTTTACAAGAAAAAAATCTGTTTTTGATAAGACTATAAGCCGGTATGATTCTCTTACCTTGAAACTCGAAAAAGATGGTAACTTATTATACAGGTAGTTAGTGTTGTAGAGGTTTGTTTCAAGTTTTACCTTTCCGCATTTAGATTCTTAGGATTTTAATTTTTACTTACTTTAAAATTTAATTTTCTTGATTAGCCGAAGTTGTCGCTCGAACGTTTTCTACCGAGAAAAAGCCCAAAACCATCTTGACTTTAATATCACAACTTCATAAAATCCTTTTTGCAAATCTGGTAAACAAGAAGACAAAATTTGTTTAAATTTGTTCATGGTTCTTCCAAGTTGGTGTTTGCTGTGTTGGAAAAGGTTCACAAAGAACCAAAGGGTTCACGAAGAACCAAAAAGGTTCACGAAGAATCAATAGTCAACGAACACTGATTTTAGTCAACGAAGAATCATTCTTGGTGACTCATTGTTCGCTGATTTGATTCTTCGTCGAATCATGGTCTTGGGCCTAACAGTTTGAGCCCATTAGTGATTCTTCGTCTACCCACATCATTCTTCGTCGACCCTTTGAGTGTTCGTATGAGACATGTATATAAAAGGGGTGTCCCTTTTTGTCAGTACTTTTATCTCTAATTTCAAACTTACTCATCACACTCTGCAAAAACCATCAACTGCTATCTTCTCCGAAAAACAAAAACCCAAATTCGACCCAGTTGTTGAATCTTGTTCATAAATCCTTAAGGTATGTTGTTACCAAATGCTTTGTGATGTCGATTAACATCAAAATCAAACCAACTCACCTATTTGATCAATTTAACAAAATCGAAACCCTAAGGCATGAAATCAATGGCTCATTGATGATGATGTTTTTCTAATGAAATATAAAATCTGAAAACAAAACCAAAACATTCTACACTTATGTCGGTTAAAGTGTATATGTACAGTGTTTGGGTATTGAATGTTTGTTTGAAGGATATTTAGAAAAACAGGGGTTTTATTGTTGTCTTTTGAATAATGTTGCTTATTGTTTCTAAAGATGTTGTTTTTGTTTTGATCAAAATGGTTTATATGTCTAGTTTGTTTTGGATTCGATCTGTCAGTTTGTTTTTAAATGAATCCTTGTCAGTTTGTGTTAAAGACTTAGGTTAACAGGTGAAGTAAATGAACTGATATAGATATGATGTGGGATTTTTAGTGTCGGTTTGATGTTTAAATGATTACTGTCACTTGAAGTTAATGAACTGTAAATTGTGAAATTGAATTGGGGACGAAGACCTATCGTCGAAGAATAGAGGTGACGAAGAATCAAAACAGATGAAGACCTGGGATGACGAAGAACTATAATCAACGAAGAATTCATTCTTCGTTGACCAGGGTTCTTCGTAGTAACAAGAAGGGTGGGCGAAGAATTACTGTCAACGAAGAATCTGTTGGATCATCGTATGACCCGAATGAGTCGTTCAGAAGAGTTTTGAATCAGAATCAAAGGCGGAATCAATGATTCTAACTTGATACAGCTTGATTTTCCCTAATTATCTTCTTTTTATTGATTTCAAAGCTTTACAGATCGTTTGACAAACAGATAGCACATCGACTCTGAAATCTCGAACGTTACAAATGAATCAGCTGCTCAGGTATTTATAGGGGTGATGATTTCGTACGAAATAGCAAAGGCTCATTTCGTGCGAAATACCTGAGTGTCATTTCATACGAAATAGCCCTTGCTATTTCGTGCGAAATACCCATTTTACTTACAAAACCTGTTTTCTAACCTGCTGAGCACTGTTTAATCCTATCTAGACACAAGACTCTATAAAGACGAAGTTAACAGACATTTATGCACCAACAGACTCCCCCTTGGATGTTGACGAAGTCTTTAGCATCAAATCTTCAGTCTTTAGTCTTTATCTATCTTCTCACTCTGTCCAAAATGTCTGACACTGTAAGCATCCTTCAAACTCTATCTTCAAACTCCCCTTTGAATGTTGATCCAGAATGTAGACTCCCCCTTTCAATATGCTGGAGCTCGAATTCTGGTTCAAACTTTGTTCTGCCACGGGGATCTCTCTTTGCTGCTTTGACAGGATCAAACCTGTTCCCTGCTTCTCAGAAATTTGATATTACAATATATTCTCCTTTTTTATTACATTTGATGTTTTTATCAGTTTTTAGAAATCCACTCAAGTATTCAAGTCCAAGTTAATGACCCTGAGTACTCAATTTGTCTACCAAGTCCAACTTAATGACCTTGGTTGATCTAAACGAAACAAAACTGACTTTGTTCAACATATTTCAAACTATTATTTTGAAAATTACAAGTTTCAACTTAATGAACTTGTTTTGACTTTTTATCTTTCACAAGTTTAACATATTACGCTCCCAACTTTTCTGTCCAGCTCAGAAACTTCCTGCATCTTCTTCAAATTACGAATCTGAAGATCAGCTTTCCACTTTGATTTGTCGAAAAAAATAAAGCAGAAATGTAAAATCTTTTTGGATTTTGAATAAAGTTTCTATACTAGAATGCTAAACAGAAATAAATGCAGTAAATGTAAACTATTTACAAACATATTTTTGGTGAGCGTGTTAGGGAATCATATCGGCTGTCGACAAGTCACAAGTACGGTTAAGCTTTGATTACATACTCAGAATTAAACAATTCGCTTAGATTGTCGATATACTGATCCATTTAAGTTCTCACACAAATTTCAATCTGTCCAGGATACGAATTAGGTGTATTAAGAACTTAAACTCATTCATGTGTCCCACCTCTTGAATATACTCCCGTATCCAGATTCCAATATTCAGTCTTACAGGTGAGTATACCACAGATGATATCTATAAGGGGTTAAATGCGAGGGCCATGAGAGCTCAGGCTATTGCTTTCGCAAAATCAGATAGATGATGGCTTCGACTTTAAGTGGGTCCCCTTTAGAGGATCTTTTTTACAACAGCACATGATTAGCATTTTTCAATGTTTCATCATTTTTTATGCTGAGGGCAGGCTTTTATTTCAAGCAAGCGTAAAGTATTATACGGGGACTAGGCCATTGCTTCCGCAAAATCAGAAGTCCCAGGATAATACCCCAGATATCACTGAGTATAAAGACCTAGTATCTCAGAAAGAGGGATCTTTCAAACGAAATTTCAAGGGTTACCTATATATCCAAGTAGTGTTCCCCACGAAATAAGCAAGTAAAGATTTAGGTTTATATCCCGAACAAACCTACTAAATGTGTAAAACCTACCGGCATATCATCAGCGAGACTGCTTAAGACTTTTAATCTTTACATATCTTTAGCATACCGTAACTGTCAAGCCGATGTACTATCATTTTCCCTTTTTACACAAGCTCTATTCCATCTATTCCGGTTTTCTATTGTTTTTGTATTTTGAAAATATCTCATGTTTTTGGATTTTTGAAATTTTTTACTGTTTTTGGATTTTCTGAAAATATTAACCTACCTCCCCTTAAATACCAAAACAAGTAAAAAATCGACAAACTATTGCAGATTGCTTCTCAACATTATCTACAGTGGTACCTTCATCTACGCCAAGAATCTCCCCCGACGCCGATAAAAGCTTCATACAGTTCAATTTTAAAAGATATTGAAATCGAGTTTTATCAAACGCTTTGGTATGTAAATCAGCTTTTTGTTCGTCAGTGTGGATTTCTCAATTCGTATCAACTTCTTCTCGAAACAATCTCGGATGAATTGATGACGAATTTCAATGTGTTTCGTTTTAGCGTGATGAACATGATTTTTTGTAATGTTTATCGCTGCCTCATTATCAACAAAGATAGGGGTGTTAAGAAATTGCAAACCGTAGTCTCTCATCTGTTGCTAGATCCACAAGATCTGAGAGCAGCAGCTGCTAGCAGATACATACTCGGCTTCACATGTGGATAAAGCTACAGAGGTCTGCTTCTTGCATTGCCAGGTAACCAATCGTGGTCCGAAAAACTGGCACCCCGCTGTTGTTGACTTAGCGTTAACTTTGCAGCATCCGAAATCATAATCGGAATACCCTTCGAGCGTGAAATCGCCTTCTCTTGGATACCACAACCCCAATGATGGAGTTCCTTTCAGGTAGCGTAATATCCGTTTCACAATCACCATATGCGAAGCTCTGGGGTTTGACGGAAACCGCGCTGCGAGGCAGGTTGGATACATAATATCGGGTCTTGAAGCTGTCAAGTACATCAGCGATCCGATCATGGAACGATACATCATTTCATCTACCTTTTCTCCGGTGAGATCAGGGTTTATCCCATGGTTCGTCGCTAATGGAGTGGAAGATGGAGTAGTCCCGGACATCCCAAATTTCTCTAAGATATCATGAACATACTTCGATTGATGTATGAATATTCCCTCGGGCAGTTGATCAACATGAAGTCCCAAGAATAATTTCATCTCACCCATCGATGACATTTCAAATTTTTGCTTCATAACTCTTTCGAAATCTTTGCACAACTGTTCATTTGTTGACCCGAATATGATGTCGTCCACATATATTTGAACTATCAGAAGATGTCCATCGACTTCTTTGGTGAAGAGAGTGGCATCCATTTTTCCACGGATGAAGCTGTTGGCAAGCAGATGTTGAGACAATGTGTCGTACCAGGCTCCCGGGGCCTGGTGTAAACCATACAGCGCTTTATACAGTAAATAGACCTTGTCTTTGTGGATTGGATCGGTGAAGCCCGGTGGTTGTTCGACATATACCTCCTCTTTTATCTTCCCATAGAGAAACGCCGATTTAACATCTAGCTGATAAACTTTAAAACCTTTCCAAGATGCAAATGCTAAGAAGATTCTGATCGCTTCAAGTCTAACAACCGGAGCATACACTTCAGTGAAATCTATACCCTCCTACTGACTAAAGCCTTGGACTACAAGTCGAGCTTTGTTACGAATAATAACCCCTCGATCGTCTCTCTTGCACTTGAACACCCACTTGGTGTTTATCTTCCTGTGACCATCAGGCAAGTCTACCAATTTCCACACTCCTAACTTCTCAAATTGACTCAGCTCCTCTTGCATCGCATTGACCCAAGAATCTTCAGTTAGTGCTTCCTTATATGTTCGCGGTTCAATCTGCAAAATAAAACAACTAAGTGAAAACTCAGTTTGTAACGGAGCAACTGTAGAATAAAAACAAGTAAGGCCTTGGTCAATTTGTCATCTTGTGCGAACGCCTGATTGTAATTCTCCAATTATTAGCTCTTCTGGATGGTACGAAAGAGTTCTTGGCATCACCTCGCCTGGAACATCTACCTCGCCTTCCAAATTTGTGACATTCTGATTTGCACCTTGTTCACTGACTGGAATTGTTTGACTTGATATCTGGATCTGCTCCCCCTCATAATCTGAATCACCACGATCGAATATAGGTCTATCATCAGATTCTTGATTATCATTGACTGTCGTCTGATTGTCAAGAGTTTGCTGAATATCATCATGTTCTCCAGCATTACTTGGACCAGCTTCATCGTCATTGGAAACTCGATATTGACGTTTAGATGACTCAGCTGGGAATCTTTCTTGTGATTCTTCATATTCCCTCAGAATATCTAACTCGTCAAAGAAATCTGTTTCTTCTTCTATGTTAAACGAATCCCACAAAGTATCATAATTAAAACGCCATGAGTCGCCGGGATTCTGAGGTGGCATGGTATAACCTTGACACTCAACATTATGTGCTTTGATGATCCGCTTCAAGCTTGGAACAAAGACTAGTTTCAATGGACTTGCATAACCCACGAAAATTCCTTCAATGCTCTTTGCACCAAATTTACCAAAAGGTTCTAAAACTGTACAGGGAGACCCAAACGGTTCCAGATACTTCAGGTTAGGTTTGCGGTTGTTGATCAACTTGAAATATGTCTTGTTGAATTTCTTCACTGTAAGAACCCGGTTGAGTGTATAGCAAGCGGCAGATACTGCTTCTGCCCAAAAGTTGACTGGTAATTTCGAATCAGCAAGCATCGTCCTAGCATTTTCAATTAGCGTCCTGTTCTTTCTTTCAGCTACTCCATTTTGTTGTGGAGTGTAAGGAGAACTAAATTCTTGCAATATACCTCTCTCATCACAATACTCTTCCATCTTGTTGTTCTTGAACTCTGTACCGTTGTCACTCCTGATTCTTCTGATTCGAGTTTGGTACAAGTTTTCAATTTTTCTGAACAACGTCATCAAACTTTCAAATGTCTCATCTTTTGTCTTCAGAAATGATACCCATGAAAATCTTGAGTAGTCATCTGTTACTACTAGACAGTAGAGATCCCCAGTTATACTTTTGACGTTTACTGGACCAAACAAATCCATATGGAGTCTCTCTAACGGTCTCGAGATTGAGTTAACCTTCTTTCCAGGGTGAGATTTCTTCTTCTGCTTGCCTTTGATACAGCTAATGCACTCCCCCTCAAGATGAAAACTTTTCACATGAACACCAATAACTAAGTCGTTATGCACCAGATGATTCATTTTTCTCAGGTGCCCATCTTTCGATGCCACAATTGTGATTCTTTTTCCGTTGCTCTTAACATAAAGCAGTGAGCCTGACCCGTGGTAGTAGTTGCTACACTCATGTCCAACACGTATAGATCATTCACTCTAGGTGCTCTCATGATAACCCACTCTTCAGGAACAAGAAATCTTGGTTTCAATATCAAACATTCCTTATCTGTAAAGTGCGTTGTATACATACGATCACATATCTGAGAGATGCTCAGAAGATTGTTTTCAAGCTCGGCGATGTAGTTTACTCTTTCAAACGTTACAATGCCATTTGGTAAAGTTCCTTCACCAACTATTCGACCACCTTGATTGCCTGCAAATCCTACATAACCTCCATTAAACCCTCGAACATCATACAGTAGGGTCTTCTTCCCCGTCATGTGCCGAGAAGCTCCACTATCCATAATCCATCGTGAAACGGATCTTGGAAGCCCCTGCACGTATCACAAACACTTAGTTAGATTTTGATGCCACCCAAGCCTCTTTTGACTCAGGTAGCTTGACATTGATGTGAGTTTTTGCAATATATAGTGGCGGAAAGTTCTTGTCATTCATCTTTAAGCTCTCCTCAGATCCAACCTCAACCTCTTTGTATAGGGAAAATTCATCTTTCATCTTTCTGAGGTTGACCGGTTGGTTAGTCTTTCTTCGGAACATACTTCTTTCCTAATGGAGTTGAAGTTTGTTTCTCCAATTTCTCAAAATAATCCAAAGATACATACATATCTACCTGAGTGGTAGATGATGATTGTTTTGCAGACTCTGAAACCTTTGGTTTTGAAACACTTTCTTTCTTTTCAACAAATTTTGGCTTCCATGTTTGTTGAGATGACGCGACCCGTTTGTAAAATTTATCAATTTTAATTGCCACATTCTTTACGGGTTCAGTTTTGATTTTGATGTTATCATTTTTCAAAACGTTCTTCTCAACAATCATTGGAGCTTTGCCTTTTGCATCAGCTTTCTTTTTCTGACTCTCAACAACTTCAGACTTAGGCTTTAAGTTGGTGCACTTTCGTGCAATGTGTCCAACTTTATTGCACTTAAAGCATGTACGAGTATCAGCTACCCGACTTGTGCCTTCGGTCTGAGGATGTGAGGCCTTTTCTTCAAAAAATTCTTCATTTGATTTTGAAAAAATCTCAGATTCTTGCTCGGAATGAGAACTCGAGTTTTTTACAAACACCTTTTTCTCAACAAACTTCTTGTTTTGAAAGTTCCTTCTTTGATAATTCTTACCACCCTGATATCCACTCGACCATGTGTTTTGATTGTTTTTAGAATAACGCTGTCACACCCCCAAAATCCACCTGCGGAATACCACCGCTTGGGGGCGTGACTGACCAGGATCCAACCACTAATCATATTGAACAAGCATGTAAGTGATTAAAAATCCAACCAATACAATTGGTGTCCAAACAAAAACATAGTTTAAGTTGCAAGCGGAAGCATAACGTTTAAAACCAAAACATAAGTTTAATTGTTTCAAAGTTTAACATGGCACACAGCTGTCCATGTCCCACAACGACTCTCTTCCATGCAAGCTCCAGCTAAGTACCTATTGACCTGCAAAGCATGTAGTAACGAGTCAACAACAAGTTGAGTGAGTTCACAGTTGGGTGTTCGTTTTAAGTTGTTTCGAAAACAGTTTTCTTTATCTGGCATCCTGCCGTGCGGGTTACCCCATAGTTGAAAAACGTGACTTGTTTATTCCCGGTTACTCTGGCAATCCAGCCGTGGGGGCTACCCCTTGTTAGTTATCTGGCATTTCGGCCGTAGGGGCTACCCCAAGTATACACTAGACTCGTTGCCATATCGACTGCTGACTGTAGTCATGTTTATGTGCCCTGAACTGTCAATGTCTATCATCATTGACGTGCCCAGATCCATTAGTTCACGCCCGTCCTCTGCGGCACGGTGTGAGATTTGTCAAACCTAAATAGCGCTATCTAACTAATGACCCGCTCGCCATTGGCCCGGTGATTAAGTCGATATAAAAAGGAGGGACTTCGTGATAGAGTTTTGGTATAGTACCAGTTATCTGTCCGTAAGGACGAGGAATTACATTCCTGAACCAGTGCTGTCCTACCCAAGAAAGGACGAGGAATCCATGTTCCTTAACCCCATTCCCAACCCCTGGGAATCCCATGCTTTGTAGAGCGTGAACTCACCTTGGTTTGCTCGGCAGATACACAGAAAGGTCAATCAAGCTATATTGTGGTCAACCACGTCCTAACATAGTTGTACCATACAAGTCAGGTTCGTATTTAGGTAGTGCACGTATGTTTTCTACACACATTTGCATACACGTATTGATCATGGCACACATGTATAAATACTTCAGTTAATCAACAGGGCACAAACACATCCAATAGCCTCATCTACGTAAATAAGCAAAGTCCAAGTATGCGGCCCAAATAGTTGGGCTCGTAATAGCATGCAAGTCCAAAACAGTGTGCATGTGTATATGGTCTCGGGTCGAGACTAGTGGTCCCGAGTCGAGACTGTGCGGTCTCGAGTTGTAGCCTACAAGTTCTCGAGTCGCAACTGAGGAGGTCTCGGGTCATACGTTCATCACTCGAAACTAGGCGGTCTCGAGTCGCAACAAGACTCGCAACCATGATCTCGAGTCATGCTATTTTTGTGCCGATGTGGTGTGGTCTCGAGTCAAGACTAAAGGTCTCGACTTGCATTCCTGCTGGTCGAAACCTTCTAGAATCTATCCGAAATGTACTATCCAATAGAATTTCATGTTCATGATATGGTGTACTAGCCAATGACAATGCACTAACATGTTTCTTTGTCTATCAACTAACCGAAATGGATCAAACACCTCAATTTCAAATATTCAAGGCACATTCATAGCATATTCATGTTGTTCATTATACATTCAAATAGTTCATCATTTTAGGGTTTTTATCATAATCAACATGATTCATCAAGAAAATCTATCCTAGCATGAACTCAAGTTAGTAACATCATCGGTTCCTACATCTAGCATATTCAATCAATACAATAGCATACTTATATAGGATTTATCATCAACATATGCTAATCCGATTTCATTGAACACAAACCTCCTCATTCATACCTAAACATAACCAAACCATTCGGATTCAAACCCATATAGAGCCGATTACAACCATTCATGATCAATCACATATTATATATACCAAGACAACATTTCATCATCATATATAACATCATCATCCGAAATAAAACACATAACATGCATCACTAACCTATATCATCACACATCAACACCTTTAATCATGTATATACATGTGTTTGCAAATAAATCACTAACCGGTTCAAGTATGGGTTCAAAGGTGTGAAGTAGTAATGAATGAAGCTTCCAAATGGGTGTGTACGAGCTGATCCGAGAGTCCATTGTGGTCGCCGGTTTGATCCGAGAGAAAAGGAGAGGAGAGGTGGTGCTTGGTCTCTAGGGTTTAAGGTTTTTCTAGAGAGAGAGTGTGTAGAGGAGGGTGTGTGTGAGAGTGAGTGTTGGTTTGGGGTTTTTATACTTGGATTCGGGTTTCGAGAGGTGCATGGCCCAACCGGCCCAACTGTTACTGTTTACTCGAGACCGAGTGGTCTCGAGTCGAGTCCTTGTGTCTTGGTTCCGACTCACTACATACCTACTTGTATAAAACTACATTTTATACGTACACATTGATAACACATAGCACATCAAGGTAATCACGGACTTTTATTTACTAATATATAAACACATAACGTTCAACCATGTTACATCGAGATATAAGAAAGGGTTTTAAATTACGAGTTGTCACATTATCCCCAAGTTGAAAGAAATTTCGTCCCGAAATTTAGTAAGTACTCACTGAGGAAGCTAGTTAAGTTGTATGGTTTTCACTGGTTTTCCTGGGGTGTCACATCCTCCCCCCGTTGATTTGGAATTTCGTCCCGAAATTCCGTAGCTTCAGCCTCAGTAGTGGTTGTACCGTTTGTGAATAGTTGGGGATACTTTTGTTTCATCTGATCTTCGCGTTCCCAGGTGAACTCTGGGCCGCGACGTGAGTTCCAACGAACTCGAACGAGAGGTATTCTAGTGTTCTTGAGGACCTTAACATCCTGGTCCGTGATTTCGACTGGTTCCTCGACGAATCGTAACTGCTCGTCGATGGTGAGCTCCTTCAAAGGAACTACGAGGGTCTCATCTGACAGACACTTCTTCAGATTTGACACGTGGAAAACGTTGTGAACTGCACTGAGTTCTGCTGGTAAGTTCAATTTGTAGGCCACCCTGCCTTTTTTCTCGATGATTTCAAAAGGTCCAACGTATCGTGGGTTAAGTTTGCCTCGTTTGCCAAAACGAACCACACCCTTCCAGGGTGAAACTTTGAGTAGTACCCGCTCCCCAACCTGGAGCTCAAGTGGTTTCCTGTCCTTATCGGCGTAGCTTTTCTGACTTTGCGAGCTGCCGCCATTCGTTGGCGTATTTGAGCAATTCGTTCGGTTGTGTCTACCACAAGTTCTGGACCAGTGATCTGACTATCCCCCACCTCTGCCCAACAAAGAGGTGACCGGCATTTACGCCCGTACAATGCCTCAAACGGAGCAGCTTTGATGCTGGTGTGGTAGCTGTTATTGTACGAGAATTCCACAAGTGGCAGATGCTTTTCCCAGCTGTTGCCAAAGTCGATTACACATGCACGAAGCATGTCTTCTAAGGTTTGAATAGTACGCTTAGACTGCCCATCCGTCTGAGGGTGATACGCCGTGCTCATGTCTAATCGTGAGCCAAAGGATTTGTGCATTGCTTGCCACAGCTCTGAAGTAAATCGTGCATCTCGATCCGAGATAATAGAGGTGGGCACCCCGTGCCTCGAGACAACTTCCTTAAGGTATACGTCTGCTAGAGTGGAGAACTTATCTGTTTCCTTGATAGCCAAGAAGTGTGCAGACTTTGTGAGTCGATCCACGATCACCCAAATAGTATCGTTCCCCCGTTGGGATCTAGGCAAGCCAGTAACGAAATCCATGGAAATTTGCTCCCATTTCCATTGTGGTATCTCTGGTTGTTGGAGTAGGCCTGAGGGTTTCTGGTATTCCGTCTTGACTCTTGCACAAGTCAAACACTTGCTGACGTAAGTTGCTATGTGGGCCTTCATGCTAGGCCACCAATACGTAGTTTTGATATCGTGGTACATCTTATCCGAACCAGGATGTACCGAGTAGCGAGACTTGTGTGCTTCATCCATCACAAGCTCTCGTAAGTTGCCATAGAGTGGGACCCAAATGCGTCCCGTTACGTAGTAAGCACCGTCTTCCTTTTGTTCTAAGCGTTGCCTTGAGCCGCATAGGGCTTCAGCCCTGACGTTTCCTGGTTTCAATGCCTCTACTTGAGCGTCTCGTATTTGGGAAGGAAGACTAGAATGTATAGTGTGCTGCAAGGCTCGTACGCGCTTAGGCACAGTGTCCTTTCGGCTAAGGGCATCAGCCACAACATTGGCTTTGCCAGGATGGTACTTGATTGTACATTTGTAATCATTTAATAACTCGACCCATCGTCGTTGACGCATGTTTAGCTCCTTCTGTTTGAAGATGTGCTCAAGACTCCTGTGATCGGTGTAAATGGTGCACTTGGTACCGTATAGGTAATGTCTCCATATCTTAAGTGCAAAAACAACAGCTCCCAGCTCTAAATCATGTGTAGTGTAGTTCTTTTCATGAACTTTAAGTTGGCGTGAGGCGTAGGCTATAACCTTATCCCGTTGCATCAGTACACAACCAAGACCCTGACTTGATGCGTCGCAGTAGACCACGAAGTCGTCTGTGCCCTCTGGCAAGGAAAGGATAGGTGCACTGCAAAGTCTATCCTTTAAATGTTGAAATGCTAAATCCTGTGCATTCCCCCACCGATAAACAACGCCCTTCTGCGTTAAGGAGGTGAAAGGCTGTGCAATCTTGGAAAAATCCTTAATGAACCTCCTGTAGTAACCTGCCAAACCCAAGAATTGGCGAATTTCTGTTGGTGTACGAGGTGCATGCCAGTTCTTAATCGAGTCTACCTTAGATGGATCAACGTGAATCCCATCCTTGTTTACCACGTGGCCTAGGAAATGGACTTCACGAAGCCAGAAGTCGCATTTCGAGAACTTTGCGTAAAGCTGTTCCGTTCGAAGGAGTTCCAAAATAAGTCGTAGATGCTGCTCGTGTTCCTCCTGACTCTTAGAATAGATCAGGATGTCGTCGATGAAGACTATAACGAACTTGTCTAGGTAAGGCTTGCACCCTCGATTCATCAAGTCCATGAAAATCGCAGGTGTGTTTGTCAGCCCAAAAGGCATGACCAAAAACTCATAGTGTCCATAACGCGTTCTAAAAGCCGTCTTGGAGACGTCCTCCTCTCGGACTCTCAGCTGGTGATATCCCGATCTCAAGTCAATCTTTGAATAGTAGCTCGACCCTTGCAGCTGGTCGAACAAGTCGTTAATACGTGGTAGAGGGTAACGATTCTTCACGGTCACCTTGTTGAGTTCCCTGTAGTCGATGTACATTCTGAAGGTACCGTCTTTCTTCTTCACGAATAATACTGGAGCTCCCCAAGGCGAAGAGCTAGGACAGATAAAACCCTTATCCAAGAGTTCTTGTAGTTGTGTAAAGAGTTCTTCCAATTCTGATGGAGCTAATCGATAAGGTGCACGAGCTATAGGCGCAGCTCCAGGAGCTAGTTCAATCTGAAACTCAACCTGGCGATGAGGCGGAAGGCCAGGTAATTCCTCAGGAAATACCTCAGGATAGTCGCGTACGATTGGAAAGTCTTCTATCTTCTTCTCTTTCTCCGAGGTGTCAGTAATGAGCACCAAAATGGCAGTGTGGCCCTTTCGCAAGCACTTTTGGGCCTTAAGGAAAGAGATGATGTTCTCAACAGCACCCTTCTTGTCACCACGAATCATGAGAGGTTCACTACCGGAACCAGGAATGCGAACAATCTTCTCGTTGCAAAGAATCTCTGCTCGGTGTTGGGATAACCAATCCATCCCAATGACAACGTCGAAACTACCCAAGACGATAGGAATAAGGTCGATAGAGAAGGTCTGGTTAGCAAGAACAAGTTTACAACCCTGGACTACGTGAGTGGCCTCTAAACTCTTACCATTTGCTAGCTCTATAGTGTGCTTGTTGTTCAAGGGTGTTGGAATGCGCTTAAGCATTTGACTAACTTCTAGTGACATGTAGCTAGTATCGGCACCCGAATCAAATAAAACTGTAACATAAAAGTCATCGAGAAGGAACTTACCCGCCACAACATTGGGGTCATTCCTTGCTTCACCTTGACCAATCACGAACGCCCGCCCCCTGGCACCATTGTTGTTGTTGTTCCCATTGTTACCATTCCCCTGATTGTTGTTATTGTTGTTGTTGTTGTTCTGGTTCCTGTTCAGTTGGGGGCAATCCCTCTTGAAATGGCCTTCAGCTCCACACTGAAAGCACCCTTTGTTATCACCCTGCTGCTGCTGCTGGCGTTGGTTCTGTTGAGCTTGCTGACGATTCTGATTGGCGGGATATAAGCTCCTGCAATCCTTTGCAGCGTGACCTGGCTTGTTGCACCGATGACAGTTACCCCTGGTGCATGGCCCGCTGTGGTGTAGGCTGCAGCGATTGCATTTGGGGTGATTCCCTTTGTACCCACCATGACTTTGACCACCAGATGATTGCTGACTAGGGCTCTTGTAGTCTTCAGTCTTCCTCTGCTGAGATTGAGACTGAACAGAAGTCGACCCCTTACTTGAAGCTCCATCCCATTTCCGTTTGTTGTCATTAAGAGCACCCGAAGTAGTTACCGCACCTATGCGCTTTGGTAACTTGTTCTGCTCCACCGCCTGATCCGTGAGGCGGTGAGCCAATTGTACAACTTGCTAGATGGTGGCGAGGTTTGCTGAAGTCACATGACTTTGGATTTCTGGCACTAAGCCCTTGAGAAATAGTTTGACGGAAGGATCCACCATAGTAGGGCACAGAATTGCCAGTTCGTTCGATCTTTTCACATAAGCTTCAATTTCTGACCCCGTCATCTTGAGGTTGAAAAACTCTACTTCCAGTTTGTGAATCTCATCACGATTGCAATACTCCTCCTTGATCATTTCCTTAAAGTTGTTCCATGGGGTGGCGTTAGCAGTAACCAACCCTAGCATTTGAACCTGAGCGTTCCACCACGTGAGAGCTAAACCCTCGAGAGTACCGGTAGCATACTTCAGCCTGCGCTCCTCAGGGCATTCACACATCTCGAAAACAGATTCGAGTTTTTCAAACCAGTGGAGGAGACCTACGGCTCCTTCAGTGCCGCTGAAAGTAGTTGGTCGGCAGTCCATAAAAGTTTTGAAGGTGCATACAGGTGGCTGAGCATGTTGACCTGTCGTGGGCGTAAGAAAGGACAGAATTTAACACAAAGGTTGGTTCACGAGGGTAGGATCTAAAGATCCTAGAATGAGTTTGGACTGCAGGATATACCTCCTGCGTGTGCAGCTGCAAGTGCCGCAGCAACTCGTTCGTTAATCAGAGCCGTCAACTGGGCTTGAGTCATGTTAACGCGTCCAGACATGATCTTCATATCAATAGGAACATGAGTGAGAGGGGTTCGCGAAAATGCGGTGATAGAAGAGAGTAAGCACACACGTGTTCAAACAACAGTAGGTATACTAACCAAGCATACCATGAGCAATGTACTATGTAACTAACAAGTAGGCAATATATACATAGATCATATCACCTAGGATGTCGAGCCTTGCATGTGGAGTGAAGCGTCGTTGTGGATCGTAGAGCACCGTACAGGTTATAGTCTGATTTTAATAAAACTTTTTCCCCTTATTAAAACCATGTTCACTATAACCAATGGCTCTGATACCAATCTGTCACACCCCCAAAATCCACCTGCGGAATACCACCGCTTGGGGGCGTGACTGACCAGGATCCAACCACTAGTCATATTGAACAAGCATGTAAGTGATTAAAAATCCAACCAATACAATTGGTGTCCAAACAAAAACATAGTTTAAGTTGCAAGCGGAAGCATAACGTTTAAAACTAAAACATAAGTTTAATTGTTTCAAAGTTTAACATGGCACACAGCTATCCATGTCCCACAACGACTCTCTTCCATGCAAGCTCCAGCTAAGTACCTATTGACCTGCAAAGCATGTAGTAACGAGTCAACAACAAGTTGAGTGAGTTCACAGTTGGGTGTTCGTTTTAAGTTGTTTCGAAAACAGTTTTCTTTATCTGGCATCCTGCCGTGGGGGTTACCCCATAGTTGAAAAACGTGACCTTTTTATTCCCGGTTACTCTGGCAATCCAGCCGTGGGGGCTACCCCTTGTTAGTTATCTGGCATTTCGGCCGTGGGGGCTACCCCATGTATACACTAGACTCGTTGCCATATCGACTGCTGACTGTAGTCATGTTTATGTGCCCTGAACTGTCAATGTCTATCATCATTGACGTGCCCAGATCCATTAGTTCACGCCCGTCCTCTGCGGCACGGTGTGAGGTTTGTCAAACCTAAATAGCGCTATCTAACTAATAACCCCCTCGCCATTGGCCCGGCAATTAAGTCGATATAAAAAGGAGGGACTTCGTGATAGAGTTTTGGTCTAGTAACAATTATCTGTCCGTAAGGACGAGGAATTACATTCCTGAACCAGTGCTGTCCTACCCAAGAAAGGACGAGGAATCCATGTTCCTTAACCCCATTCCCAACCCCTGGGAATCCCATGCTTTGTAGAGCGTGAACTCACCTTGGTTTGCTCGGCAGATACACAGAAAGGTCAATCAAGCTATATTGTGGTCAACCACGTCCTAACATAGTTGTACCATACAAGTCAGGTTCGTATTTAGGTAGTGCACGTATGTTTTCTACACACATTTGCATACACGTATTGATCATGGCACACATGTATAAATACTTCAGTTAATCAACAGGGCACAAACACATCCAATAGCCTCATCTACGTAAATAAGCAAAGTCCAAGTATGCGGCCCAAATAGTTGGGCTCGTAATAGCATGCAAGTCCAAAACAGTGTGCATGTGTATATGGTCTCGGGTCGAGACTAGAGGTCCCGAGTCGAGACTGTGCAGTCTCGAGTTGTAGCCTACAAGTTCTCGAGTCGCAACTGAGGAGGTCTCGGGTCATACGTTCATCACTCGAAACTAGGCGGTCTCGATTCATGTCTCGAGTCACAACAAGACTCACAACCATGATCTCGAGTCATGCTGTTTTTGTGCCGATGTGGTGTGGTCTCGAGTCGAGACTAAGGGTCTCGACTTGCATTCCTGCTGGTCGAAACCTTCTAGAATCTGTCCGAAATGTACTATCCAATAGAATTTCATGTTCATGATATGGTGTACTAGCCAATGACAATGCACTAACATGTTTCTTTGTCTATCAACTAACTGAAATGGATCAAACACCTCAATTTCAAATATTCAAGGCACATTCATAGCATATTCATGTTGTTCATCATACATTCAAATAGTTCATCATTTTAGGGTTTTTATCATAATCAACATGATTCATCAAGAAAATCTATCCTAGCATGAACTCAAGTTAGTAACATCATCGGTTCCTACATCTAGCATATTCAATCAATACAATAGCATACTTATATAGGATTTATCATCAACATATGCTAATCCGATTTCATTGAACACAAACCTCCTCATTCATACCTAAACATAACCAAACCATTCGGATTCAAACCCATATAGAGCCGATTACAACCATTCATGATCAATCACATATTATATATACCAAGACAACATTTCATCATCATATATAACATCATCATCCGAAATAAAACATATAACATGCATCACTAACCTATATCATCACACATCAACACCTTTAATCATGTATATACATGTGTTTGCAAATAAATCACTAACCAGGTGTGAAGTAGTAATGAATGAAGCTTCCAAATGGGTGTGTACGAGCTGATCCGAGAGTCCCTTGTAGTCGCCGGTTTGATCTGAGAGAAAAGGAGAGGAGAGGTGGTGCTTGGTCTCTAGGGTTTAAGGTTTTTCTAGAGAGAGAGAGAGTGTAGAGGAGGGTGTGTGTGAGAGTGAGTGTTGGTTTGGGGTTTTTATACTTGGATTCGGCTTTCGAGAGGTGCATGGCCCAACCAGCCCAACTGTTACTGTTTACTCGAGACCGAGTGGTCTCGAGTCGAGTCCTTGTGTCTTGGTTCCGACTCACTACATACCTACTTGTATAAAACTACATTTTATACATACACATTGATAACACATAGCACATCAAGGTAATCACGGACTTTTATTTACTAATATATAAACACATAACGTTCAACCATGTTACATCGAGATACAAGAAAGGGTTTTAAATTACGAGTTGTCACATTATCCCCAAGTTGAAAGAAATTTCGTCCCGAAATTTAGTAAGTACTCACTGAGGAAGCTAGTTAAGTTGTATGGTTTTCACTGGTTTTCCTGGGGTGTCACAAACGCGGCGGTACAACAGGTTTTTTGTAGTAAGCTTTGTCTTTTTCAAAATTTAATTGCCTTTTAGAACGTTTCAAACCTTCGATTTCACAAACATCAATCTCAACCAGTTTAAAAACATTTTTCAATTTGTCGACATTCACATTTTCCAAAGGAAATTCAAGATCCGAATACAACTTATCCGATCACGACATCTTGTACATCACAAGATTAGGTTCTTTATTTAAGTTGTTTTTGGATGTTGATTTCGGAATATATTTGTCCAAGAAACATTCTTCATCCTCAGTTGAATCACTCTCAGTTTTTAAAACATTTTCAGCCATGCTTTTAACAATTTCAGACTGAACACTATCCTCATCGGATGATGAATTGAATGTGACATCAATTGATTCTGGAAGTTTAACCTCATTTATGTCTTCATCATTAACCAACCCGGACTTTTTCTTTGAAAAATTATTTAACACTCGCGGTGGAACCTGATGATACCCAACCCCAGTTCCGTCCGAATAAACATCTTCGCCAGCTTTGTTTTTCCCGATTGGTTTAGGAACGATATGTTGAAGAACAAAACTTGCGGAGTTGTAACTATTGAGTTTCAGATTGATACGTTCATTCTCAATCTTAGCTTCCTAAAACTGAAGCTTCAGCTTAGCAATCTCATCTAACTGTTGGTTGATTTGTTCTTCTTTAACCCTAAGAACTCCTGACAGTTGCACATTTTCTTTGTTTGTGTTACCATTTCTTTCATCAGAATCTTTTACCGTTCGTTTTAGCTTCTCAAAACTTTCCGAGAGTTGACGATTTTCATGAATTAGTTTTTCGTTTTCTTTCCTAATTCTTTCTACAACAATTTTATCATTTTCGATTTTCTCAGTTAATTCTTTTAATCGTTCATTTGAAGCTTTTAGCATTTTGTCACGGTTTAAGATCTGATCTTCAACATCTCTGACTCTTCCTGTCAGTTCTTCGGTCTTCTTACCGCTGAGGTAAGCAATTGTACTACAAACCTTGCAGTCTTTCATGCAATTTTTGCATTTGCTATCAATTTTGGCTTTCTTACCTGACTCATTGGATGAATCATTTGGACTGACCTTGCTTTTAGACTCAGAACTGGACTTAGAGTCTACCTCTAACTCTTTTGCTATAAGCACTTTGTCAGCCATTTGCTTCAAATTTTCTGCGGTGAATTCTTTCGATGTGTCAATTATCCCATCATCAAGTTTCTTTGGCTGCGACTCTTTCTCTTTTTCTTTTACTTCATCTTCTCCTCCTCCCAACCACATTCTTTGTCTTGCTTCTTCTTCTTCAGCAATTTGCTCGGTGAGAGTTTCAACACTGAAATTTGATCCCGATTCTTTGGTGTTACATCAATTTTGAACTGATTGACTTGGAGTAGTTGACGATGAACCTCCATGATAACCACTGCTTGAACTTTCTTGATTTGACGTGTTAGAACTTTCTTCTGAGAAAGCTGTCTTTGGAGACACAGTCTTCGGGATCATACTTCCTCGATAATACAGCTCAACATTCTGCTGATTTGAGGAATTATTGACTTTGTTTGATTTCTTGATCTCTAATTCATGACTCTCCAATCTTTCGATTAACAGATCAACTGTCAGATCCTCTGACTTTACTGTGTTCTTCAGCATCAAAGCAAAGTACTGCCAGTCTTTCTCATCAGGCAGTGAGTCAAACAGTTTGTCAACCAATTCTTCTTGAGTGCACACGATTCCGTGTCTTGCAAGTTCCATCTTCAAATGTCCGAATCTTTCAATCATCTTTGACACAGATTCGCTTTTCAAACATCCAAACAAATCAAATTATTTTCTTAACAATTTCTTTTTGTTTTTAACAATTTCGGCACTACCCACACATTTTACTTTCAGTTTCTCCCATAGATCTTTCGAATTTGTGTATTCAATCAACGATATTATGTCATCACTCATGGACTGATGAAGTAAAGCAATGCATTTTTGTTCAGCAACGAATCTTTCTACTTCATTATCCGCTATATTTTCATAATCCGATCTTCCCATATCAAAACCATTTTTCATGCTCTTCCAACTGAGATACGCAAACGCTTTTAGCCATTCTTCAAACCGTTTAGCCCATCTGTTGTATTCTTCAATTGCCATCAGTTTGGGCAGTTTGTTGTATGTGCCATAGGCACTCTCTACACTCAAAGCATCAGAAAGGGTTTTCTTTGCACTCGGATTTGTTGGTGCGTTTTCATTTGTGTTGGTTGATGTATCATCTCCTGTGCTTCCCTTGAAAGCAAAGGTGTCACTGAACGGATTCAGAAAATCATCCATCTTCAAGTACCTGAAACAATCAACAGACACTTAGAAATTTTTTTGGATTTTAAACAGTTTCAAACGAAATAGTACACGCGGAATGAGTTTCAAACGAAATGAACAGTCTTCAAACGAAATGAGTTTCACGCGAAATGAACTTTCACACGAAATGACTATTTCGTGCGGAATAACCAAACGAAAACACCCTCTTCAAGCGAAATAGCAGTTTTGGTGCGAAATAGCGACTTTCGTACGAAATGAATGTGTATTTCGTACGAAATGAGGTCCAAAATTTGATTCCGTGCGAAATGACGTTCCAGATGTTGATTTCGTGTGAAATAAGGCTCCTGATGTTGATTTCGTGTGAAATCAAGTGTTGATTTCGTGCGAAATCAAGTGTTGATTTCGTGCGGAATAGTGATGACGTCACACTGTCGGCCAAGATTTTGTCAAATTGATCCGGTTTTACGTCGAATTAAGGTCCAATTCTTTCAAGGATTCGTTAAAACTATGTTTTACGTGATATTAGTGAAATTTAAGCCATTTTAACCATAAAATCTCGTTTAATTTTGAAAAGAATGAGTAGAAGTGAGAAAATCTAATGAAAACAAGCTGAATTGGTATGAACTCTTCGTCCTGAGCTCTGATACCACTTGTTGGATCGTCGTATGACCCGAATGAGTCGTTCAGAAGAGTTTTGAGTCAGAATCAAAGGCGGAATCAATGATTCTAACTTGATACAGCTTGATTTTCCCTAATTATCTTCTTTTTATTGATTTCAAAGCTTTACAAATCGTTTGACGAACGGACAGCACCTCGGCTCTGAAATCTCGAACGTTACAAATGAATCAGCAGCTCAGGTATTTATAGGGGGTGATGATTTCGTACGAAATAGCAAAGGCTCATTTCGTGCGAAATACCCCTTTTACATACAAAACCTGTTTTCTAACCTGTTGAGCACTGTTTAATCCTATCTAGACACAAGACTCTATAAAGACGAAGTTAACAGACATTTATGCACCAACAGAATCCATTCTTCGTTGACCTTGATTGTTCGTAGACCTGATTGTTCGTTGATCAAGGTCCTTTATAGAACTTGATTCCTCGCAGTCATGGACTCTTAGTAGATAGTGAGTCTTCGTAGGGGTTAATCTGTCACAGAATGTTCACAGTAACTTACAATCAACTTGTTTGGATGTGGTTTCTTCTGTTTTGGCAATTCCTTACACTGTTATTGTCTCTGTGTACAGAATGGCACCTAAAACACTGAAAAGGAAACCCGCAACGAAAAGAACTGATAAGTCAGAGGTGGAAATTATGTCGGAACCTCGTCACAACGTGGTTGCCTATCTAGATCCGGAAGAATAGTAAAGTTAAAGCATTATAACCACATTTAATTACTTAATGTAGGTCCACTCGGAGGATCAAGAAACCTACTTTCTTGTTGCAACAACACAAAACAAGTGCATAATCCATGAAGATATGCAACCAAAGCAAAGTATAACAAACACACATAACCAAAGATTCACTAACTTTGATTAAACGGAAGAGAACATACACATACACAAACATATACACACAGTGTTTTACAGACTCACCAAGCTCTCTTGGTCTGTTCAGCAACATAAACTATCTTATATAGAGGCCCCAGCCTAGTAAGAAGTAGTTCTTCGTTGATCATGTCCACGAAGAACCAAACAGGCTACGAAGAAGGTTCTTCGTGCAAGCCATACCCCACGAAGAATGGTTCTTCGTGGGAGGCTGCAAACATTAGGTATGACACTTAACATGTGCAGACAACAGATTAGAGTAGCAAAACATGTGCAGACTGCATTCAGCAGTTGCGTTACATATCAAAACAACATAATTGTCGTACCAAGTCAAGATAGGAGGATATCTTGACTTGGTCGACTCGACCAAACATACAGACTCGATAACATCAAGGACCGTTCATTATATTACAACGTAAACAAAAATAAAAACAAGCGACAGACACAAAAAGTGCATCAGCACTTAAATATTAATCTTTTTCGCTGATCCCTTCACATTATATCAAAACTAAAAAGTGTGGTTTTACCAGAATACATGCAATGTATGGCTGTTTTTAGGAAACACAATGCCCACACTACTCCACTGTGTAATTAATATCAGTAAAAATGGCAACACATCCAATATTAAGCCAGGTGATGAATTACAAAACTTTACATTTTTTTTCCAGATTTTAACAAACAACTTTAAATAATGCGTTTATACAAACCAATTCTTAGATTTTAATACCGATTTTAGCAACTAGGTTACAAAATGTTTACGTATGTTTCAAAAACACTCACATGGCATCTTATTTGTAATTGTAGTCTACATGGCATATAACATGGTTTGTAACTAATTTTAAATATAAGTTGCAATAATATAACTTTTCTCAAACATGTAAATAGTTGTACTACTTTGTAGCTTATGTCACATAAACATCGTTTGGCATTAGCAAGTGCACACCCAACTGTTTTTTAACAGCAAAGACCCAGACAACAAAACATGGATCACACTGACCAGGGCCGGCCCTGAGAATTTATGTACCTTGTTCAAGCTCGAAAAAATGTGCCCTTATACCTTAACGAAAAGTTAACGTCTAAATAATCCACAAAAATTCTAACAATTAACGCCTAAATAACAGCGGCGGACCCAAAAAAAAATTTCACGTGGGCGGGAATTTTAGGGGTCGTTTGTTTATCGTCATATAATAACCTTTTTAGTCTGGTTCAGGTCGAATCGGGTCTGGTCATATAAAAAAAGATAATCAAACTATTTTATATTATCAACAAATGTATGCCAAACATCATGACAAACGCATGATGAAAATTTAAGATCTAATATGCCTAACGTTGTTCCCATTCAAGTTAATAACCAAAAATCAAAACTTATTAGTATAAATCATTCAATATTCTAATCCACATTAACTACTCGTCTATTCATACAAAGAATGTTTTAAATCTAAAGTTCCTAACATATAATTTGTAAAGTTGTAATGTTTAACACCTTAGTCTATATTCCCTAATCAGATAAATTAATACAATAAAACTAACCATCAAATGAGTAATTTATAAAGTTGTAATTTTCATAGTTTGTTTATTTTCCTATTTTTTTGCTTTCACAAACAAAGCTCACGATTTTTCTATTTGTTTCTTTCAAAGGGGCATTTAATTAGACATTGGGCTATTAAAAAAACTCATGTGAAAGTGGCCCATTCATTTAGTAGGCCCATAACAAATAACATTAACATTAGGTTAGCACTTAGCAGTCGTTCCACGTTTTGTTCCTTCTTCCACAACAGAGCAACCACTGCCGTCAGCTGAAGTCGGCTTTGACTAAAAGATTCCAGTCATTCAAACTTCACCCTTCTTTTCTTCTATAAATGGGCCTATCTTAGTGTTTGTATAAGTATACTAATTAAAAAAATTATAACACATATATATATCGAACGTGCCCCTCGGAATCACGGGCCCTGGCCGGTGGTCCTCCCCGCCCACCCCCAGGGCCGCCCCTGACACTGACAAATGACAAATGAATCACCATTTTGTCTGAAAAACAGAACGTGGTGACCTTGCCACCCGCCCAAGAGGAAACTCACATCTAGAAAAACCCTTAGCTCATCTGGGAGCAGATTGTTCTAGACGAGACTCCAACCCACAAACTCTAATAAGGAAAGCCATTGGGCTACCGCTGGACCAAATGGCCTTTGGTCACTCATTGGTGCATTTTTCCTACTTAACAAATACATGCTATTAACATAAGCTAAAGATATATAATAAATACATGCTATTAACATGAGCTAAAGATACATTAAATGTTCTTCCAATACCTTTTAATGTGCTTCTGGTTTTACACACAACATAATATACCACAATTTGGATAGGGTGTACATATTCACACACCCTAATGTCTATTTCCGCACCCTTTAAGACGCCTCGTATAGGCCTAGACGGGGCGTCTAGGGACTTTAAGACGCCTCGTATAGGCCTATACGAGACGTCTAGGGTTTTTGTCTCCGACCAGCCACTGAACCTCGTACCAAGTCAAATCAGTCACATCAGACGGGCGTCTAGGCCTATACGAGGGAGCAATACGATAGAGCAAGATGCCTCGTCTAGGCCTAGACGGGACGTCTTGAGGACTGATTTGACTATGTGTCTGACATGCGACATAAAGTAACATGGGGCGTCTAGGGCTATACGAGGCGTCTATATTTGAAATAAATAGTGAGATGCAGAGCATTCTTCAACCATCCATCGTTCTGTGGTCATTAGCTTCTTCTTCAACCATCCTTTTTTTATCACTTGTGAGGTGCTGAAATGTCATCATACTGGGATGGCACCTATGTCTTTGGGCCATATTCTGGTGAGTCATGGGTGCCCGAAAACGTTCCGGTAACAGTTATTAGCTTACCTGTTTTAATTACTTGTTGTTTTAATTAATTATTTACTAATGATGATACCGTTTTTTGGAGTAGTCTGACATTCCCGATTCTAACGAGCAAGAGGAGGTTGTGTCTAGTGTACAAGGAAAACAAAACAGTCTGTTTATAGATTTGAACATGCATCCCCCTATTGATGAAACATCCTCTGTAAATGACTCATACCACGTTGATGAACCAAGTTATCCGGCGCAACAAGGGTATCCAGAATATGGATATGGGTGTGAATATTCTTACGTGCAACAACACTATCCTGATGGATACGGAGGAGACGGTAGTCATCAACAATTCATTTCCCGAGCAATCCTTACGTTTAACAAAACTACCTGGACGGTGGAGGATATGGTGGAGAGGCACCCCCCGTCCCGGGCAATCTGTACTTCACAAAGCAGGTATCAAATTCATTTAGTATTATTATACATATACGGTATTTATTTCCACATTGATTATGGACGAAGATGAGATTCAGATCCAGGAGGCACCGCATCCGCGGGGGGCTCCGCCACCGCCGGTGGATCCGCTGCTCGATCACCCATATCTGGAGTTTATCGACGGCACCCCCGCCTTCCGTTATTTCCGGAAGCTTAGGAGGATGCACATTGGATCGCATGCCGCGATCGTCTGGGATGCGATCGAGGCTATTGGTGAGACGCCTAGACTCCGTTATTTCATTCCTGTGGATTCGTCGTGGCATCGTCTTTTTGAGTTAGCGCACACGCCGAGCTACATGGAGCTACTGGTCTAGTTTTTATCGACATTCACATTTCACCCTCCTCGGGCCGACCAGCCGCTTGCACACCCACATGCTCATCCCCCTTCCGCCTGAGATTTCTTTCAGGCTTGCTGGTGTTTGGCGTTCGATGATGCTAGCTCAGTTTGCAGTTCATAGTGGTTTATACTTACAGGAGGAGATCGATACTGACGTTTATACGCAGGGACTAGTATTGGTTGATAGACCCACTCTTTTAGGGTTTTGGCAGGTGGTTGCGGGGGCAAGTACTTGGGAGCACGACAAGTCGAAGGGGAGGATTTCACATGTTTATGACCTATTGTACAGGTATGTACGTTTATTACAGTAATTATTGTGATTATTATTATTTATTAATTCATGTTTCTGTATTGCGCTAACACTATCTACAAGTATCTACATAGGATGCTCTCTACTTCTATTATAGCTCGTGGCCAGAGCCGTGAGTGGTGTACAAGCACCGACATTTTTCTTTTATTGTTTGTTGTACAGGAAGCCGTGCGCACTAGCACACGGTCTAGCCCAGTACTTCGCCTCTGCCCATCACTTGCAGGAGCGCAGATTTTTGTATGGCGGCACGTGTACATGACCATCATTACCAGTTCATTGGGCCTCGTACCAGAGGAGAACCCACAGTTACTGCCGCCCATAGCGCCGACGCGGATGGGTTTTCAGACATTGTGGGGGATGCACCTGATTAAGAGGTTCGACGTCATCGGCGAGTGGTTTAAAACCCGCAGAGGTCTCTTATGGCAACCGCGGGACCTACCAGAGCAGTTCGATCTAGTCTATCCTCCGCTAGATGCTGCTGCAGCGGTCGTGCAGGACCCTCCGGTGGATTTAGACGGACCGGCGATGCCACAACCACCGTACCTCTAGGGTGCCCCGGTTTCCACGGCACGTTATTCCAGGTCATGCCTCGATAGCTGGAGTAGATCTGCAGGTACGAGCCGAGCTTGACAGGCTAAACGATTTGATAGGTTGGTTGGTTCGGGAGGCGCATGATAGACCAGAGAGATAGGGGTTACCCCCATACCGCTCCCACCACCTCGAGCACCACATCAGCACCAGCAGCTGCAACAGCTATATCCAAATTCAGAAACCTTATTATACAAAAAATAAAACTTTTCTTTAAAAACTCAAAATTTTTCACTCAAAAAAATATCACCCTCCAAAAACCATCAAATTACCCCACCAAAACTGTTTGACCGTGTGTGTGACCCTAAACAGTCAGTAAAGGCAGTTCATCATTGATTACTAAGGCGGAATCAAAGTAAACAACGTCAAAACAGCTTGTATCCTTTTAACTTTCTTTCTATTACTAATTGCGAGTCTTTACAATGAATTCTGACTAAATTTTGACAGCACCTCGACTCTTACACCATGACCTAGTTCTGCTCCTAATGTTGCAAATGAGATCATCACACACATATATATAGGGGTCTGATTCCGCTCGAAACGGTTTCAAGCGGAACCCCATGATGATCAATCTCGAGCGGAATCACCTAGTTACATTTTGGAGCGGAATCACCAAGTTAAGTCACTTTTTCAATTTCAAACTCCAATCTAACCTATCTAGACCTAAGACTCGATTAAGACGTAGTAAACAGACATTCAGTGCACCAACAGACTCCCCCTTGGATGTTGACGAAGTCTTCAGCGTCAAGTCTTCAGTCTTGGTCTTTTTCCAAACTTGTCTTTACTTGTAAAAACTCTTTCTAAACAATATCTTCAAACTTTAATCTTCAATCTCCCCTTTGATTGTTGATCCAGAATTCTGACTCCCTCTTTCACAGACTCCCCCTCTCGATAAGCTAGGGCTTAAATTCTGGTTCAAACTTTTGACTTTTTCATTTCCATGGGGATTCCTGCATAATCTCTACCCAAATATAAGATATATGACAAGAATAGTATCAATTCATACTTACCATTTAACTTTCAGAGTTAGAAATCCACTTAAGTATTCAGGTCTAAGTTAATGACCCTGATTACTCAATTTTATCTACCAAGTCCAACGTAATGACCTTGGTTGATCTGAGACAAATCACACTGACATTCAGTTCAATTTGTTTTTCTGAAAATTTACAAATTTCAAGTTAATGAACTTGCTTAAACTTTTCAACTTTCACAGACTTATCATGTTTAGCTCCAAACTCATCTTCCAGCCCTGAAACTTCCTGCATCTGCATCAATTCGAATCTGAAGATCAACTCTCCACTTTGGTTTGTCAAAAATAAAACAGAAGTGTAAAATCTTTTTGGATTTTTAATAAAGCTTCTAAACTAGAAATGAAATACAGAACAAAAATGCAGTAAACGCAAACTATTTACAAACATATTTTTGTTTAAGCGTGTTAGGGAATCATATCAGCTATTCGACAAGTCACAAGTACCGTTAAGCTTCAATTTCATACTCAGAATTAAACAATTCACTTAGATTGTCGATATACTGATCCTCTTAAATTTTCACACAAATTTCAATCTGTCCAGGATACGGATTTAGTGTTTTAGAGACTTAAACTTATACGTGTGTCCCACCTCTTGAATATACTCCCTTATCCAGATCCCAATATTCAGTCTTACAGGTGAGTATACCACAAATGATATCTGTAAGGGAATAAATTATGATTGAAACCGTGAGAGCTCAGGTCAGAACTACCGTTCAGCAGAGAGATCACGAATCGACTTGGGTGTGTCCCCTTTAGAGGATCTTTTATTACAACAGCATTGCTAAGCAATTTTATTGTCTTATCATTTATGCTGAGGGTGATGCTATGTTTCAAGCATTGCAGAAAGTATTATTCGAGGACCAGGTCAGAACTTCCATTCAGCAGAAGTCCCGGAATAATACCCCAGATATCACTGAGTATAAAGACCTAGTATATCAGAAAAAGGAATCTTTCAAACAAGATTTCAGGGGTTACCTATATATCCAAGTAGTGTTCCCCACAAAATAAGTAAGTAAAGATTTAAGTTTGTATCCCGAACAAACCTACTAAATGTGTAAAAACCTATCGGCACATCATCAACGAGACTGTTTAACGCAATTAAACATTCCATTTCTTTAGCATACTGTAACTGTCAAGCCGATGTACTATCATTTTCCCTTTTTACACAAGCTCTTTTCTGGTTTTATATTGTTTTTGGATTTTGAAAATATCTCATGTTTTTGTATTTTATACATTTTTTATTGTTTTTGTATTTTCTGAAAATATTACCCTATACCTCCCCCTAAATACCAAAACATGTAAAAAATCGACAAACCATTGCAGATTGCTTCTCAACATCATCTACAATGTCTCCTTCATCAACGCCAATAATCTCCTCCAACACCGATAAAAACTTCATACCATTTAGTTTGAGCAAATATTGAAAACGTGTTTTATCAAATGCTTTGGTATGTAAATCAGCTTCTTGTTCGTCAGTGTGGATTTTCTCAATTCGTATCAACTTCTTCTCGAAACAATCTCGAATGAAGTGATGACGAATTTCAATGTGTTTCGTTTTAGCGTGATGAACTGGATTTTTCGTAATGTTAATCGCTGCCTCATTATCAACAAAGATAGGGGTGTTTAGAAATTGCAAACCATAGTCGCACATCTGTTGCTGGATCCACAAGATCTGAGAGCAACAACTGCTAGCAGATACATACTCCGCTTCACATGTGGATAAAGCCACAGAGGTTTGCTTTTTGCATTGCCAGGTGACCAATCGTGATCCGAAAACTGGCACCCTGCTGTTGTTGATTTAGCGTTAACTTTGCAGCATCCGAAATCGGAATCGGAATACCCTTCGAGCGTGAAATCGCCTTCTCTTGGATACCACAACCCCAATGATGGAGTTCCTTTCAGGTAGCGTAATATCCTTTTCACAATAACCATATGCGAAGCTCTCGGGTTAGATTGAAATCTTGCTGCGAGGCAGGTTGGGTACATAATATCAGGTCTTGAAGCTGTCAAATACATCAGAGATCCGATCATGGAACGATACATCGTTTCATCTACCTTCTCTCCGGTGAGATCATGGTTTATCCCATGATTCGTTGCTAATGGGGTGGAAGCTGGAGTAGAACCTGACATCCCGAATTCTTCCAAGATATCATGAACGTACTTCGTTTGATGTATGAAAATTCCTTTGGGTAGTTGATCAACCTGCAATCCCAAAAAGAATTTCATCTCACCCATCGATGACATTTCAAATTTCTGCTTCATAACTCGTTCAAAATCTTTGCACAAATTTTCATTTGTTGACCCAAATATGATGTCGTCCACGTAAATTTGAACTATCAGAAGATGTCCGTCGACCTCTTTGGTGAAAAGAGTGGCATCCACTTTTCCTCGAATGAAACTGTTGGCTAGAAGGTGTTGAGACAATGTCTCGTACCAAGCTCTCGGGGCCTGGTGTAAACCATACAACGCTTTGTCTAGAAAATAGACCTTGTCTTTGTGGATTGGATCGGTAAAGCCCGGTGGCTGTCCGACATATACCTCCTCTTTTACCTTCCCATAGAGACAAGCCAATTTTACATCTAACTGATATACTTTGAAATTTTTCCAAGACGCAAATGCTAGGAAGATTCTGATCGCTTCTAGTCTAGCAACTGGAGCATACACTTCAGTGAAATCTATCCCCTCCTGCTGACTGAAACCCTAGACTACGAGTTGAGCTTTGTTACGAACAACAACTCCTCTATCATCTCTCTTACATTTGAACACCCACTTGGTGTTTATCTTCCTCTGACCATCAGGCAAATCCACTAACTTCCACACTCCCAACTTTTCGAATTGACTCAGTTCCTCCTGCATTGCATTGACCCAAGAATCTTCAGTAAGCGCCTCTTTGTAAGTCCTTGGTTCAACCTGCGAGATAAAACAACTCAATGAGAATTCAGTTTGTAAAGAAGCAACTTTTGAATAAAAACATGTAAGCCCTTTATCAAGCTGTCTTCGAGTGCGGACGCCTGTTTGCAATTCTCCAATGATCAATTCCTCTGGATGATATGAAAGAGTTCGTGGCATTTCTTCGCCTGGAACATCTACATCGCCTTCCAGATTAGTAACATTCTGATTTGCACCTTGTTCACTGATTGGGTTTGTTTGACTTGAAATCTGAATATGCTCCCCCTCAGAATCTGAATCACCACGATCAAATATTGGCATGTTCTCAGATTCTTGATTATCATTCTGTGCCGACTGATTATCTTGAGCAACTTCATCTTGTTGAACATCATCATGTTCACCAGCATTGCTTGGACCTGCTTCATCATCATTTGAAGCTCGTTGCAGTCGTCTTGAATACTCAGCTGGGAACCTTTCTTGCGATTTTTCATACTCTCTCAAAATATCCAACTCATCAAAGAAATCTTCTTCTTCTTCCTTTTCTTCTTCCATGTCAAACGAATCCCACAATTTATCATAATTAAAATGCCATGAGTCACCGGGATTCTGAGGCGGCATAGTATACCCCTGACACTCAACATGTTGTGCTTCGATGATCTGCTTCAGACTTGGAACAAAGACCCGTGTTTGTGGACTTGAGTAACCCACAAATATTCCTTCAATACTCTTTGGACCAAACTTACCAAAAGGCTCTAGAACTGTACAAGGAGACCCAAACGGTTCTAAAAACTTCAGGTTCGGTTTGCGGTTATTGATCAACTCAAAGCATGTCTTGTTGAATTTCTTCACAGTGAGAACCCGGTTGAGTGTATAGCATGCGGCGGAAACTGCTTCTGCCCAAAAATTTATCGGTAGCTTTGAATCAGCAAGCATTGTTCTGGCCGTTTCAATTAGCGTCCTGTTCTTTCTTTCAGCTACTCCATTCTGCTGCGGAGTGTAAGGCGCGCTAAATTCATGTAATATACCTCTTTCATCACAATATTCTTCCATCTTGTTGTTCTTGAACTCAGTACCATTATCACTTCCGATTCTTTTAATACGCCTTTGGTACAGATTTTCAATCTTTCTGAACAACGCCATCAAACTATCAAACGTTTCATCTTTCGACTTCAAGAATGATACCCACGAAAATCTGGAATAATCATCAGTAACCACAAGACAGTAGAAATCCCCTGTAATACTTTTGACGTTTACTGGACCAAACAAATCCATATGTAGTCTCTTTAAAGGTCTGGAAACTGAATTGACTTGCTTTTTAGGGTGTGACTTTTTCTTCTGCTTGCCTTTGATGCAACTAATGCACTCCCCTTCCAGATGAAAACCTTTAATGTTAACACCCAGAACTAAATCACTATGCATCAGGTGATTCATTTTCCTCAGGTGTATATGACCCATCTTCCGGTGCCACAACTTTGATTCTTTCTCTGTTGCTCTAGACACAAAACAATGAGCCTGACCCGTGGTTGTAGTAGCTACGCTCATGTCCAACACGTACAGATCATTCACTCTAGGTGCCCGCATGATAATCCATTCTTCAGGGATAACAAATCCTGGCTTCAAGATCAAACATTCTTTGTTAGTGAAGTGAGTGGTATCATCCTGTCACAAATCTACGAGATGCTCAGCAGATTATTCTCCAGCTCAGTAATGTAGTTAACTCTTTCAAACGTAACAATCCCATTGGATAACGTTCCTTCATCAACAATTCTACCACCTTGGTTTCCTGCGAATCCCACATAACCACCATTGAAATTTCTAACATCATACAACAATGCAGTCTTCCCTGTCATATGTCGAGACGCTCCACTATCCATAATCCATCGTGAAACAGTTCTCGGAAGTTCCTACACATATCACAATTTGATTTAAAAACACATTTCAATAAAGATGCCGATTCATGCTTCACAATTACCAACTAGGAAGCTCCGGCAAGTCCAAAATTTTTAGTGAGATTTTGATGCTACCCAAGCCTCTTTTGACTCAGGTAACTGGACTTTAATGTGAGATTTTGTAGTGTAAAGTGGCGGAAAATTTTTATCATTCATTTTTAAGCTTGTCTCAGATCCAACCTCAACCTTTTTATATCCGGTTGGTTGATTTTTCTTTTGAACATTCTTCTTCTCAGGTTGAGTAGAAGATTGTTTCTCCAACTTTTCATAATAATCCAAAGAAACATCCATCTTTACCGGAATGGTAGAAGACGATTGTTTTTCTTTCTCTGAAACCTTTGGTTTAGATGAACTTTCTTTCTTGTCAACCACTTTTGGCTTCCATGTTTGTTGAGATGAAGCAACCCGTTTATAAAATTTGTTATTTTTAGTTACCACATTCTTAATAGGTTCAATTTTGATTTTTGTTTTCTCGTTTTTCAAAATTTTCTCAACAACCATTGGAGCTTTGCCTTTTGCATCAACCTTCTTCTTTCGATTCTCAACAACTTCAGTCTTAGGCTTGAAGTTGGTGCAATTTCTTGCAATGTGTCCAACTTTGTTACATCTAAAGCATGTACGAGTATCAACTACCCGACTTGTGCCTTCAGACTGAGGTTGTGAGGCCCTCTTCTCAAAAAATTCTTCGTTTGATTTTGAAAAAATTTCAGACTCTTCATCAGATAGTGAACTCGAACCGTTCACAAACACTTTCTTCTCAACAAACTTTTTGTTTTGAAAATTTTTTCTTTGATAGTTCTTACCATCCTGATATCCTCCCTACCAATTGTTTCGATTGTTGTTATAAAAACGTGATGGAACAACAGGATTCTTGTAGTAAGCTTTATCTTTCTCAAAATTCATTTTCCTTTTTGTTTGTTTTAAACTCTTTACTTCAGACAAATCAATTTCAACCATTTTGAACACATTTGTGAATTTTGAAACATTTACATTCTCCAGAGGAAAATCAGAATCCGAATACAACTTATCAGATCCAGCCATCTTATACATCACAAGACCCGGTTCATCACCTAAGTTATTTTTGGATTTTGGTTTCGGAATGTAATTGTTCAGAAAACATTCATCTTCCTCAGTAGTGTCACTTTCAGATTTTAGAACATTTTCAACAACACTTTTTACCACTTCAGTTTGGACACTATCGTCATTGGAAGATGAAGAAAATGTCACATCAATTGAATCAGGAAGTTTCACTTCATTTTCATCTTCAAGATTAACCAATCCAGATTGCTTTTTCGAATAATTGTCTAGAACTGGTGGCGGAACTTGATGAAACCCGACCCCAGTTCCATCACAGTATACATCTTCGCCTGCTTTGTTTTTCCCGATGGGTTTGGGAACAACGTGTTGCAAAATAAAGCTTGCAGAGCTGTAACTGTTCAATTTCAAATTGATACGCTCATTCTCAATCTTAGCTTCTTCAAACTGAAGCTTCAACTTAGCAATCTCATCCAATTGTTTGTTGATTAATTCTTCTTTAATCCTCAAAACACTTTGCAAGTGACAATTTTCTTTGTATGTTTTACCGTTTCTATCATCATTATCTTTAACCGTGCTTTTAAGCTTCTCAAATTTTTCAGTGATCTGACGATTTTCAAGAACTAACCTTTCATTTTCTTTCCTAATTTTTTCTAGATCAAATTTATCATTTTCAATTTTGTTAGTTAATTCTTTTAATCGTTCAGTTGAAGCTTTCACCATTTTATCACGATCAAGGATTTGATCCTCAACACTTTTGACTCTAGCAGTCAGATCATCAATCTTTTTACCTTTGAGATAAGTGTTTGTACTACAAACTTTGCATTCTTTGATGCAATTTTTGCAGTCAACATCACCACTGACTTTCTTACCTGACTCAGTTGTTGACGCGTTTGAACTGACCTGGCTTTTAGACTCAGAGACGGATTTAGAGTCTACCTCAAGTGCCTTAGTAGCCAGCACCTTGTCAGCCATCTTTCCCATGTTTTCAGCATTCAACTTTTGAGTCGTATCAATGATTCCAGTATCAACCTTCTTTGACTTCTCTTTTTCTTCTTTCTCCTTCTGTTCTTTCTCTTTCTCTTCTCTGTTTCCCCACCATTTTCTTTGCCAATAATCATCTTCTTCTTTCATTTCTTTGATTATGGTTTCCATATCAAGAGTATTATGATCAATGGCTATATTTCCCTCGGGGTCAAGATAACATTCTCTGTCTGGATCCCATCTCCTCGCTCTTTCTGCTTCACTATAGATAGCAGATATTCTGATCATTCTTTCTTGAGCTATCATCTTCCTGTAAGCATACCTCTGTTCTTCAGGTCTAGTGTCTTTCCAAGGAACCGGTTCAGATTTTGCCATGAATGCATATCCAACCGCATCCTCCTCAGGTAACAACTCGCTCCAGTCGAAACCTTCATCGTCGTGAATTACAGCAAGACCTCTAGATTTCTCTTTGTTATCTTCAAGCTGCTTCATTCTTGGCGGCTCTGATCTATTCTGATGATAAATCGCTTTCTTGTAGTAGTCTTCTCTGAACGGGTTTTCAGACTCGTCAGCATACGCATTTCGGCATTCACGCTTAAAGTGACCTTTCTGTTTACACTTAAAGCACGTCACTTTAGACTTGTCAAAGCCTAACTTGGTAGAAGGTCCACCAATAGACTTTCTTCCAGTTATCTCCATGAAACGCTGTGCCCGACGAACTGCACTGGCCATGCACCACCTTATGTCGATCAATTCCATCTCTTCAGGATCTATCTGATCGTAATCTTCTTTTGTTAGGTTGGTGTTGCCTATTTTCCCTGCTACAAGACTTTCATACGATTCTAGCACAGACGCTAAGAAAACCATCTGTTGCTTTGCCGACTCTTCGCTGAAATTTTGAGCGTTCTTTAAGTCTACAGCGATGTTGCATTGAAATAGGTTCTTTGCATGAGATTGACTTGAATGTGACGAAGAACTACTGTGAAATCCACTGCTTTGACTTTCTTTGTTTGAAATGTTGGAATTCTCAGCAGAAAAAGCTGTCTTGGGAGATGTATTCTTTGGCATCTTGCTTTTTGGATAATACAAATCCAAGTTCTGTTGATAAGACGAATGATTGACTTTGTGTGTTTTCCGTAACTCCAACTCGTGACTTTCTAGTCTTTCAATCAGCAAATCTACAGTCAAAACTTCTGGTGGCTTGATAGTATTCTTCAACATTAAGGCATAATATTGCCAATCCATCTCATCTGGCAATGAATCAAACAATTTGTCGACTAGCTCTTCTTGAGAATAAAAAATTTCATGTCTCGCCAGCTCCAGCTTTAGATGCCCAAACCTCTCAATAATTTTACAAACTGATTCATTTTTTAAACAACCAAATAAATCAAATTCTTTTCTAAGCAGTTTCTTTTTGTTTTTCACTATTTCTGCACTTCCCAAACATTTAGCTTTCAATTTTTCCCAAAGATCTTTAGAACTGTCGTACTCAATCAAGGATATTATATCTTCTCGAACTGATTGAAATAGCAGTGCGATGCATTTTTGCTCAGCAACAAACGAATCTATTTCTTCAGATGTAGTCAAACTTTCACCCTTTTTGCCTCCATCAAAGTATCCGTTCTTTAGACTTTTCCAGTTAGAATAAGCAAAGGCCATCAACCAATCTTCAAACTTCTTGGCCCACCACCTATATTCTTCGATAGCCATCAACTTTGGGGGTTTGTTATAAGTTCCAAAAGCACTTTCCACACTTAGAACATCCGATAAACTTTTCTTCGCATTCGGCGTATTCTCATTGGTGTTACTAAGCGAAGTATCATCTCCAGAATTTCCAGCAAAGGCATACATATCGCTAAACGGATTCATGAATAGATCATCCATCTTGCACGTACCTGAAAAATCAGTCAAACACTTAGAAAAATTTTAAGTTTTGAAAAATTGCAAATTCAAGCGAAATCACTTGAAGCGGAATCAGCTTCAAGCGAAATCAGCACAATACTTTCAAGCGAGATCAGAAAGTTTCAAGCGGAATATGATTTAGTCTGATTTCAAGCGGAATCAGACTTTACTTTCAAGCGGAAACTGAATTTGATCTTTCGAGCGGAATCAGGGGTAAATCTCAAGCGGGATCAACTTTTAAGGGGGTTTCGCTTGAAAATTTTCAAGCTGAATCAAGTGACATCAGCATACTCGAACAATTTTTCAAGCGGAAGGTCAAGTTTTTGTATAATTTTGTTCGATTTAATGTCCAATTCTCTCAGGGATTAGTTAACACAATGATTCACTTGTTATATGTCAAATTCATGTCATTTTCACCGCTGAAATAGGTTCAAATCAGAAAAGTATGAGTAGAAGGGAGTAGAAATGAGAAAATCCGGTAGAATCAAGCTGTAATGGTATGAACTCCTCGTCCTGAGCTCTGATACCACTTGTTGGACCGTATGCGTGACCCTAAACAGTCAGTAAAGGCAGTTCATCATTGATTACTAAGGCGGAATCAAAGTAAACAACGTCAAAACAGCTTGTATCCTTTTAACTTCCTTTCTATTACTGATTGCGAGTCTTTACAGTGAATTCTGACTGAATTTTGACAGCACCTCGACTCTTACACCATGAACTAGTTCCGCTCCAACTGTTACAAATGAGATCATCACACACATATATATATAGGGGTCTGATTCCGCTCGAAACGTTTTCAAGCAGAACCCCATGATGATCAATCTCGAGCGGAATCACCTAGTTACATTTTGGAGCGGAATCACCAAGTTAAGTCACTTTTTCAATTTCAAACTCCAATCTAACCTATCTAGACCTAAGACTCGATTAAGACGTAGTAAACAGACATTCAGTGCACCAACAAAAACACTCATTCTTTCAACCAAAAAAAAAAACACCAAACGCCTAGACACATCGTATAGGCCTATACGAGGCGTTTAGGCCCCTCAAACTTTGTGCCTGGCATCCCACTCAGATCCTCTTGAATTCAGTGCTTCAACGCCCCGTATAAGCCTATACGAGGCGTCTAAGGTTTCAAAGGTGTCTAAATAGGCTAGGCGGGTGTACAAATAGATTGAGCCTTTTGGATATCCACATCTAGAGTCAACCTAATACACATCTCCATCAATGTGCGTTTATAAGATGGGTTGGTTTTACACACAACATATAGAAGACCTCAATTTGGTTGTCTACATCTAGAGTCAACCTAATGTACATCTTCGTCAATACGCATTTATAAGATGGATTTTCTTGTCCGATGATTTTTTTAGAAGTTGATTTTCGTACAACTTTCGGGTCCACATACAAGACTAAATACCATGGGAAAAAGTTATACTGGTCCATATTAGACGTCCAAAGAATTTCAAGTCTTGATTATTTGTATATATTAGATGTTTTTACCATCATATTTTAACTAAGGGGCCAAACTAGTAATGCTTCATATTCATAACATTAATGATAAGATTTTACATGGTATAACTCAATAATTAGAAGGAAAACAGCACGGCGTAGGGCCATTCCTCATAAGACATGGGTTGGTCCGCATCTGCTATCTTTGGAATTTACAACTCTATAGACATAAACCTACAATGGCGTTGGGGTCTCTAAAACATAACATGTCTTTAATATTTAAAGAAATATATAATATAAAAAAATTATCTAAATCCTTGCTCCATCCGATTCTATAAAATAGAAAAAACAAATATAGAGGAGCTACAATGAATTTCCAAATAAATTAATTTACTATTCACTCCATACATAAGGCCACTGGGGGTGGTCCGTTATAAACAATCCATCACTCGTGAAACTATCACGAACACCGCCGCCACCATATTTATAACGAGTGATAGTTATAACGCGTGGATTTTATCACGCGTTGAACATTGTTGATTGTATGTGCATGACTTGTACGTTGTGTATTAATATTTGTACGTTGGAATCCCATCACTAGTGATGACCACCGCCACTAAAGAATGTTTGTCAGTGATAGAATAGTGGTTGCTGACATGGCGGAATATGATTGGATGTTTGTGAGTGATGAAATTTCATCACTAGTGACCACCCCCACTCCCCTAAGTATTTGTAAATGTATGTGAGTGCTTAGTATAGGAAACAAAGATAAAAGAATAATAAATATTATTTAAATGAATAGAGATGAATATAAAGAATTAGGTATTGAGTATTGGGTTTCGTACATGTATTTTAACAAAAAAATAATGCAGTTGAAACGTGCGTATGAACCACTCCAAACCAAACTTTCTCGATCGCCGGCCAGGAGTCCAATGCAAACCAAAATAGTAACAAAATAATCATAGGGTGTTTAAAAAACGCTTGCCTTAAAAGGTTGTAGCAAACGTCAAATTTGCGAAACACCATGAGACAATCATGACTCGCTAGTTCAGAACAAGTCAACTCCACCGAGCAAATAGCCCAAAAACCGGTTAAGATTAAACGATACTGGTTAGAAAAACTAGCTCTGAACACACTCCGGAAGATGGGGCGGTAGCCAGCTTCCGGCAGGGTGGCGTGCAACGACAGTGACCAACTAGCTAATTAAATAATCAAAAAATTATTTTTAACAAACACTATTAAAGAAAAAACCATTTAACTCCAAATGTTTATTTATTAATAATAGTTACTTTTTTTTTTGAAAGACCAACCAAAATATTTTTATTCATTTCTTCCAGTCAACCAAATCAGTTGATCAGAAAGTTTACCATTACATACACCAATGCTTTATACTTAAACTATCAAAACATATCAAAATTAAAATCGCACAAGTTGCCCCATAGCTAATTTGATATACCTGATGATAATTTACCGGTAATCATTGTGATTTGTCATTTTCGTGTTACGTATGCTTGACAATTAAACATTCATTTTACAATCATCGATATTGGTGTAACCCCTTTGAATCTTACCTTGTTATAAGCAGTGTTGTCAAAAGTCGTTATCCTGGCACACATATCCAACATCGGATGTGGTGCATTCAAAAACTAAACAAAATTTAGAGATAAGACCATGGGGTATGGTGGGGCGAGGGTTTGGGGCATGGGTTGACACGTGGATTTCGAGGGGCACTGCTGGTCAGTTGCATGTTGGGTCGGTATGGTGGGGTGTGGCTAGCCCGCGTGGGTTGGCCACGTGTTATAATTTTTTTTCAATTATTATAAAAATACACACAAAATTAAAAAAAAAAACCATGGCCACCTATAGCCTAGCCAACCTAGCCAATGAGAGCCGGCCACGGAAGACCGCTAGGCCCGCCCAACGCCCGGGCTGAAACCCCCGCCCAAGGGGCCACGCCGAAACCTAAGCCCACCCGGGATGGTGATTTGGACGTTTATACCCAACCCACGTGTAACATATCAATTTTTTATCATACTAGAATTATAGGTTGTCTAAATTTATTAACCATTGGTAACTAGTTTTATTTTTAATATAATTATTCGACCCATATAGTTTTAAAAACTATTTTATATATATAATTGATTGGAATGTTATACTAATTAATTGGCTTGTATATGTGTGATATTTCTATATTAAAATAAAGTATATAAAAACTTATATTATTAAACAGGTAGGCTACGGGTAATTTGACTGTTAGAAATATAAAGTAGCTAGACGGGCATAGAAACCGTTTAATAATTAAATTATAAAAAAATACATTATTTTGAACTTACTCCGTTTTTAATGAAACTTGGTTCAAAATGTAGATACAAATATTCTCGTTCTAATGATATATTCATTATTTTATAAAACGTCATATTTTAGAAGTTATGAGCACCAAATGAGTGAAGCAGGTGAATTAATTATAATATATAAAATAATAAAAAATTAAAATTAAAGTGTATGAACGTAATTGAATAAAATAATAATAAAAAATTCAAATGTTGTCTACATGATTACCTTTAAAGTGCATGAACACGTTTGACAATTATTTAATAAAAAAAATTAATAATAAACTAACATTTAAATTGAGAAGTGGACGTGTGTCCTAAAAGGATGAGAATGAATCTAAGCTTTTCTTCACCTACAAGTTTTCGAAAAGTATAAATACAGACATAGGTAGACATCTTCAAATTGCTCAGATCATTTCACCTTCTTTGTCTCGCGAACTTTCCCTCCGTATTCTTCTATTTCTATTTTCATCAATAATAATAATAATAAAACTCTGCCCCGTTTTAAGTGTTTTAATCCCTGATCACTGATACTCTGTCCGATTGATCTGGAGCCCCATAACGCATGTCAATGCTCTGCCCGAATAAGTTCGTTGGGGTTCTGTCTCGTGACGTAGGGATAAAGTTGAATTGGGTTACTATACTTAACACGAGTGCAGTATATATTTTATTAAATAGCTCAGGAGTTATACCTAAGATCCTACCAGGAGACTTTTAGTTGAACCCTAAAGTCACAAAGTGAGCCATTCATCTTTTTATCACCTTTTTGTGATACAGTTATATTTAAAAATGTTTTCTAAAATACTAAATGTTTATCAGTTATACTTACAGTAATTAAATTTTTGTATTCTGCAATAACTGCCGGTATGAGAGGTTTTATACATTACTTGACCAAAACCAATTCGTCAAATACAATCTACCCATTTAATATATTAGATCCCATTTATCATAAAATAATGACAATGACACATAAAATACTTCAAACATTATGATCTTAATTGCGTTAAAGTATTTGTTATTATAGTGACCTACTCTGTTTCAATGTATCCGTATTTAATAATTATAAATACACATAAAATACTTGAGTGAATTGCATGGATTGTCCTTTATCTTTATAACCATTTGCAGGCGCTGCCCTTTATGTTTAAAATTGATGAGTTTTGTCCTTTATGTTTTTAAATCATACACATTTTGTCCTTTAGTCCTAACCCAGTTAGATTTTTCTGTCAAATCTGGTCATGTGCAATGCACATAAGGGTAAAATTATCTTTTCACCCTTATCCTTCTCTACTGTTATCCCTCTCTACATGTGTCCATCCCTACCACAACAAACAACCGCCACCAACACCCCTCTTTTTACATTTGTTCCCCACCGCACCACTCACAACCACCTCCCACCAACCACCACAAACAACCGCCACCCTCTACCCCCTCTCTCTACATCAATTCTCCACCGCCCCACCACACCCTCACCGACCTATCTCTCTCTCTCTCTCTCTCTCTCTCTCTCTAAAAACACAACACTCTCCCCTGTAGGCAGCCACCATTCACCACCACCACCTGCACCACCCACAACCATCACCCTTCACAACAACTCCTCACCATCAAAACCCCACAGGATCTCTACTCATTCCAGCCAAACCCCTCCTCACCACAAAACGGATCTTCACCTTGATGGTGGAGACAGCGGAGGCCGTCGCTGGTGATGGCGGAGACGGCGGAGGTGATGTGCTTTGGTAAGGTTTAGAAGTTTTTTTACTTACAGAGTTAAAGTGGAGTAGTCATTGAGATGAAAAGTGGATCTGTGTTATGGCTTCATTGTTAGTTAGGGAAAGTGATGTGTTGTGTTGTTGTTGACATATTTTCTATTTTTGTTAATGATCGGAACCTGTTGTGCTTTGGATTGAAAAAATGCTTTAATCTGCACTCAAATTGAACTGAAATTTGATTTTCAAAATAATGGAGATAAACTTCATTCAATTTGGTTTTTCAGATGGGTTTAGGATGTAATGACAAAAGGGTGTGGGGAGATAGTGGTGAATGTTGCAACGGAGTGGTGTAGTATATTATTAGACCCATTTGCTTTTTATATGGGTTCTTAAAATTTTGTGAGATAGCTGCTGCAACGGAGTTGAATGAGGTTGCGGTGGTAGAGAGGGAGGGGGTTTGTTTGTGTAGAGAGAGAAAGCTGTGGAGCTGATGTATAATTTTTTTTTCTTTTTGAAGATGATTTTTAAACACTAGGATAAAAAAGATAACTATGCCCTCATGTGCAAGGCACATGATCAAATTTAACTGAAAAATTTAACTAGGTTAGGCCTAAAGGACATAACGTGTAAGATTTTAAAACATAAAGGACAAAATTCATCAATTTTAAACATAAAGGACAGCGCCTGCAAATGGGTATAAAGATAAAGGACAATCCTTGCAACGCGCAATCAAATCACCTAGTTAATCATTATTATATAGCATGCACAGGTAATTGTTTGGCGGTTTGGTTCATTACAATACCAGTATGATACATGCACTTTGTATAGAAATCAATCGACTGAAAACGACAAAAATGAACACGGGTACAACCACCAATGTTCAAATGGTATTGATTGATTCAGATCGTCACAGTATTGATATCATTATTCATATATTGTTGCAGACAAAGTTGTATAAACTAAAAACTATCGAAAGTGAAAACCATAAAAATGAATACAAGTACCTGTACCAATGTTGTTCGTTTGGTTTGTTATGGTATAATAACGATATGGTGTCAGTTTATCAAAAGTAAAAACAATAATAACGGTATTGATACAGATGTTGTTCAATCGATTCGGTACGTTTTGGTACGTTAGCGGCGCATTATCTATTTCAAAAAAAAAAAAAAAAACTTTATCACAATATTGGAAAAAATAAACACAGTTTATTAGAAAAAAAATCGAAATAAATGATAATAATTACCATTCATTGTCGCTTTCAGTTCGGTTTGTACACCTGCAGCACAATATTCATTTTCAATAAAAGTTATACCGCAATGTTAAAAGAACATTGTTGCAGATTTTTTTTTGTTGATAAATTACCAAACGCAAGTTATTAAAAGAAATTAAAGTAAATGATTGAATAAAATAGTATTTAAAAATAAATAAATACTTGAAAATAGAATTAAAAAATAAATCAACACTATAAAATAAAATATTGAAATAAATAGTATTTAAAAATAAATAAATACTTAAAAATAAAATTAAAAAATTAAAATAAAATAGTGTAACTGTCACACCCCGAAATATCAGAGCATTGGCGTGACTGGACCGGTATCTTCATTGCACAGCGGAAGCAAATAAGCTAAGTCTTTTAGAAAATGAACGCCACTAAGTACTCGTATCTCCAAATGGTTCTCCTATTCCAACCGTGCCTTGTCTTAGAACTGTAACCTGAGAAAGAAACATGCGAAAAAGTCAACACAAAGTTGAGCGAGTTCATAGTTTGCTTGTAAAAGATTTGAAATAAATCTTTCTGAATAACCGGTTTTTGAAGTATTGTTGAGAAAACGAATTTAAAATCATTTTCTTGTCATGTTATACGGAAACTTTGTATGATAACATGGTATGTATCTTGTATTATTCAAGTATTTCTGTATGTATCTTTTATAAGTCAAGTATTTCTGTATGTATCTTGTATAAATCAAGTATTTCTGTATGTATCTTGTTGTTAATGGGTTGCAAGGCTATTAACATGTGACACGACATAGGAAGCAACCAAACCATATGTAACACCTCGAAAAATATAAAACTTTATATTTGAAACTATAAAGTATAAATAGACGAGAATTTACTAACTAGGAATTTTTAACCTAGTTAGTTACAAGACTAGAAATAGCCTATAATAGGGTTAAAAGCTACTAAATGATATGTTGAACAAAGTAGAGGGGCCTTAATTGTTAAATTTGAAACTAAATTGGATAATACAAATAAAAATAAACCAAACACCCCATTTAGAGGTGTCTGGTCGATCAAGAAGGAGCAGGGGGCGACACCCCCATCTTCAAGACCCTAAAACTTCATTAAATCAATCAATTGAAGGCTCAATCCAAGTCGAAATCGAAATTAGAGCTTAGAATTTTGATCCTCATCGCAAGAGGATTCTAAGGTATGTAAAATCTGATGAAATCTCTCAACTTGAATTTCTCATGATTTTGGAAAATCTGAAATTAGATGTTGCATGTGTGTTATTTGGTTAGATTAGGGATGATATGGTGTCTAGAAGTGAAACCTAGACAACTACAAGTGAAATCATGTCCAATTTTAGGAAATTCCATGAACACCTTGAAGGTGGGTTGTGGGTTTTACAAGATGAAGATGAACACTAGGGTTTAGAATGATTATTCTAGTCTAATTTGATCATAGAAAGTGATTCCAGAAAAATATGATGTTTAAATACTATATAAAGGCTTTATTGATGTTAAGTTAGCTAATTAGCAAGCTATGAACTTGAATATGAAAGATATAAAAATTTTGCCCTTATAGTGTTTGTTGAAATGCCTAAAAGAAGGCTTGAAAACTGAATTGTTAAGTTAAAACGCATAATTATGATGTATGACAAAATATGCGTTATGTATGTGAAACAAAAAGAGTTCTAAACATATGGTGATTGAACTCTATAGGAAAGGAAGCCGGGGCATCTAGCGGGCAAACCGGTGTGGACGCACGTTTGAAGGGCTTGCTTTAAAGGTATGTAACTTGACCCGTTACATTAAATAGATTTTGATGATTATATAATATGTAATTGAATTTTAGAATAAAAGTTGTTTGAGTTAAGCGGTGATGTCGCTATATTGAATGATTGGTCAAATTTGGTTGAAACTCGTTGGTAGTCGTTATATGGGAGGATTCCTTAGACGAGCCAAACGGGTCGAATAACCGAGTAAAGCATGGTTAATGCTCCGGAATATGAAAGATTGATCTTTGATATTGGTTAATATATAACATGTTAGAAATTTGAGAATTTAATGTATTTGTTTGTTAGAAAGGTGAAATCCGAGAGTTGGGTTTGAGTGAAAGTAACAAAACAAACAAAATAGGAATTCCCAGGGACTACCGTAAGTTACGGTAGTACCGTAACTTACGGTAGAGAGAAAGGTTTTACGGTGGTTCTTTCCTGTTTTACGGTGGATCAGATTATTAAATTGAGTACCGTAACTTACGGTCATGCCGTAAGTTACGGTGAAGCCAAGAATGTTTTGTAAATTTTTGTATTTTTACAATTAATCAAATCCGTATCGAATGTAGTTTCGGTTGTGTAATATTTCTAAGAACTCCACTATTAATGTTTCGTGTAAAACATTTCAGTTTCTAGGTACTCGGAGATTACGGATGAAGATCAAGCAAGTTTTAGAAGAACCGAACACAATTTTTGAAGCTTCCGCAATATTATAACTTTCAATAGACTATGTTTTTGGGTTGTAAACAAATTGATAAGACTTTTGTGATGTTCTAACTTGGTTTTTAGTTGACTAGGGTTTATGTCACGTATCAACTTGACTTATGAATGTAGTGTTAAATTAGTATTTTCTTATAAAATGGCATGAATTATTATTAAATTCAAGTATAATTAGATGGGTGTTACACCATAGGCATTTTTCTAGTTGTCGATTCACGACTGAGACGCAAAAGCACTACTCGGTACTAGTTTTCACCAAGAGTGTGGCTGCCCGGACACCCGTTAGATCTAACCTTTTGTTCTGCGGTCTAAGTATGTACACGATTAATGGTACTTATGGTACCCTATTCGTAACACGATTTCTCGTATCCTTTCTCGTATCATTTCTCAAAACGCATCATACTTGGTACTAGTTATCACCAAGAGTGCTTCTTATTTTTGTATCATACCGTTTATAAACATTGTAATATTTGTAACATGTATTTCACCCCGAAGTTATAAAACTGAAAACAGTTAAAAGAAAAGGGGGAGCATGAACTCACTGGGTTGTCTCGTTTTACGTACGCAGACCAACCTAGTCTCAATATTATCACTAGACGATCCCATTTGTTTTGTAAAAACCGGTATATTTAGTATGATCCTTTCGTAAACCATTTGAGTTTCTTGAAATCCATTCGTATCATGATTTAGAAATATGAGTTTTCGTTCGTTCAAAAACTTTGTATGTTCTTGTAAAACGTGCATGTCTTTCCACCCCGAAAACATTTATAAAAATGTAAAACCGTAAAAATGTGGGGTTATGAACTCACCTGAATATTCCTGTGCAATGCTAGCTAAATACGACTTCGCGATGTCGTTTCCAAGACGAGACTCTCTAGCGTGCATTCTACAATATTCCTAACATGGAATATCTAATAAGTTTCTAAATGAACACGGTAACTAAACCACGTGTCACCGAGCTCTACCGAGTCGTTAATCGAACGATTCAACGGTTAAGTTGTTACTTTAACGAAAATGACTAAACTAAGCTTTGTCGCCCCGAGAAGTCGTTTGTGTATATAGGAATATTCGTATGAAAGTAATATATAATAAACTTGTATTATATATCGCGCTTCGTATGATCTTTGTCAAAATATTCGTTTATGCCGTTTAGGCGTATAAAATAAATATGAAAAGTTATATTTATTTTATAAAAGAATCTTCGAGTTGTCGTGTTTGAAAATAAATATGACTATATTTATTTTAGAAAGAATTCGACTAGTTTGTGTCGGAAATAAATATATAGCTATATTTATTTATGAAAGGATTTGTTTTGTACGATATTTGAAAATAAATATATAAACTATATTTATTTTTTATAAAACGAATGCGTGTTATCGGCTTTTGAAACGATCTAAGTAATTATATTGATTTTGTAAAAAAGAATTGTCGAGTTTTCGAAGTTTAAAATAACTAGATTGATTGTTGTAAACGATTCCAAAATCGTTGTTTTCGTAAGTTGTAAAGTGCCGTTGTAAAACAAATATTCATTTGTATTTGTGTTTTATTAAAGTTCCTCGGATTCTATAGGTTTCGTCCTTTAATAAAACGCGTTGTATATTACGGTTTTTCTCGAGAATAACGGGCAGAGTTTCCTCTGTTTTTGGACGACCCCGACAACTAAAGTGTCGTTATTTATCAAGATTCAATCAATATCAAATCATCAATATAGATAATTTTTCGTAAAAGCGACAAAATGTAAACTATACACTAGTCCGAATCGGTTCGAGCTCGTTTCACGAAATAAATAAAACTTTGTAATTAACGTGAATAATTATTCGTTCTAAATATTTTACCGAATCTTTGTGTCGGAACATTGACTGAGTTGACCGGGTCAACTGAGTTGACTCGGTTTGACTGAGTCGACTCGTTCCTCAAAACCCGCAACTGCACAGATCTACTGCTGACTTCTGTTGATCGAACCGAAACAAAACCGAAACTGGCCGAGTCTTACTTTTGACCACCGTTGACCATCTTTGACCGGGGGTTGACCCGAACATTGTTTGACCCGTACCTGGAACCCAAAACCTGAAATCCGAGCCACTGTAATTCCTTCATTCATCATCTTCATCATCATTCAGCCTCCATCAACATAAATGTTCAGAAACAAAAGATGAAGGAAACAGGGAAGGGAGTTTTTACCGGAATCCGCCGCCACTGCCGCCGCCGTGAGCGGCGGCGCCGCTTCTGTTACGCCGTCATCTCTCTCTCATCTCCTCGTTTCTCTCTCTCCTGCTCAGTCTCTCTCTCTTCTGGTTCCGCTGCCGCCGTTCACCACCACCGCACAGTGGTGGTGGTGGTCCTTTTTGCCGACGAGGGGGGGGCTTGTTGCAGGTGGGTGTCTCACCGGTGAAGACGAACGGATGGAGGGGACCACCGGCCGCCGTCGCCGGCCCGGTGCTGTCGCCGGTCGGTTCATCGAGTGGGAGAGAGGGTGAGGTTGAGTGGTGTGTTGTCTGTAGAGATGATCGAGAGAGTGAGAGGAGATGCTGCTCTTTATTTGTGTGTTTTGTATTGTGAAGGAGATGAGAAGGGTCTTGTGTGTGTGCTTTGGGAAAGGGATGAGTTCATGTATGTGTTATCTGTATATTAATAGAGTGAAGGAAAGACAGAGGGTTTTTATTGTCTTTCATGTATACAATTTACATTCAGGTCAGATGTTATATCCATTGAAACAAGATCTCTTGAAGAGATTTGTGTAGATTTTTAAAGATTTGTGTAGATTTCTAAAGAATTTTAGAGATCTTATAAGATTTAATTTATTGTGCAGGTTTAGGCTTGTGGGTTTTGGGCTTGGGCCAGGGCCCATAAGCCCATCTTATGAGTAGGTGACCCGTAATTCCTACGAGACCAGATATCGCAACCCAAACTCCATAAGTATAAAAAATATTCGTGTAACATCCATATTTGTCGGTGTCGTCAGTATTTCGTACGGTTTCCGTTTATTGTCGTTTAATTTCCAACAGTATCTCCGCATATCGTCACACGCGCACTGTAGAACCGCATAAGCGTTCCTAAGCTTACTGAGGCCCTAATTAAGTTAGTTTGCGTCGTAATCACTATTTATTATCGCGTTAATCACCTGTTAATCACGTAATTAAGGGCGTAAATTACCGGTTGTCACAGTAACACTATTCATGATCACTTTCATTTGATTTGTATAATGGTGATATAACTAGGTTCTATTACAAATATAATTTAATGTCGCGTTATTTATCAAACTGTATGGAACAGTCACATATAATTATACGTGTAACGTTAATATATTTGACAAAGTAATGTCATAGGACACTACTAAATCCAGAGTCAATAGTTGAGAGAATGATCAACAGTGATATGACCAGAGTCACTAGTTGAGAGAATGATCAACAGCGATAGGACCAAAGTTACTAGTTGAGAGAACGATCAACAGTGATGCGACCACCAGCACTAGTTGAGAGAATGATCAACAGTGTTATGACCACAGTCACTAGTTGAAAGAATGATCAACAGTGATATGACCATCGTCACGGGAATCGCCTAGTGACAGATACTTTGAATAATAATTAGATATATTTTATATCTATTATTTGATAAATTCACTATTGGACGAAAGTAAGCCAATGAGTGATATGACCACTGTCACATCGGAACTGCCACCATGTGACAAATACTGATTGAGTTTGATAAATATAAACAAATATAAAAACCTTTAATACTGTAAAGTATAACAATATATTTTATAAAAACCGAATGAACTCGCATGATAAAATATTTTCAAAACGTGTTTCAGGTAATTTGCTGTAAAGATAATAATAGCCAGCTATGGAGCACTGAAGGCTTAAATAAAGTGGCTATAGATACCTGAATAAAAGAAGAAATTATGTTTTATTTATTTGGGTTTATCCCTATAAAAACAATTGAATTAAATATGGGTTTTAGCCCATTTGTTTAATATTAAAACTAAAGTTCGGTGTTTTACAAACTCTTAAATCATTTCCTAACTACGATCCTGATGAAAAATTTTCCGCTGCATATTTAATAAACACCGATACCATCTGACTGGTTCAGGGCTCCCGCTCCCAGGGTAGGGTCGGGGGATGTGACACCACGCCCCAACCCCCGCCCCATACCCAATATTCTAATGGTGGATTTTAGTTAAATTTATGGAGATAGAGAATAACATTCACTATAGTTTCTCTCTCTATAATTTAACTAAAAACACATTTATCCCTGAAATTAAAGATCTTTAAAAATATCTCACATCTCCTTGATCGGGCCTCCACACCAATTCGCCTAACACACAAGATAAAATTTTCCACATATATATATATATGACTTATGATCCTCATACGCTTTGTGAGTATTGTTTAGGTTGAACTTAAGGATTTGGAATTTACTTTTAAGTGAATTAATATATTTAAACAAGGGTAAATTACTTTTTGAGTCCCTGTGTTTTATTGGTTTTAACTAGTTGAGTCCAAAAGCAAAAAGTTTAACGACCTGAGTCCCTATAAGCATTTTCTTTAACCATTTGAGTCCAAATTTCTAACACCATCCACCAAGTCTGTTAGCTACAAGGGTAATTTAGTCATTTACACACAAAGTACAAGTCTTATATGCATATGAGTATAAGGAACAAGTCTTTAATGCATAAAGTTTTAATATATAATATATATAAAAAGAAATTACATTATATATATATATTATAAACACACACACCTGCACACATTTTCTCACACACTCTTCTCTCTATAAACCCCACCGTCATCTCCACCACTGCCCCACCGTCCAGATCAAGAAAGGATGCAAAACAAACCCTAGATAAAACATACCCCTGATTCTATGTTTCCAACCATCAAAATCACACACAGACGATCGAAAACAAATCTTAAACCAAACATATCCCCAATTCTCTATTTCCAAATCACCCAAAAAACAGTCACGACGAAACCCTAGCTCAACCAAATCAAAATAAAAAAACTCACAATCGAGAACGGAGTAAAGAGGCTTCTTCAGATCTTAATCGAACCGTACCCATCTTCATCGATCCGTACAGCGTTTGTGACCAGAAGTCAAACAAAATCATCTTCAACTTCAAGCTTCCACACAGCCTCTTCAGATCTTAATTGATCCGTACCCAATGTCCATACAAAATAAATTAACTACTTCGCCATATTCAATTTGTCGCTCAACTTCGTAAACATCGTTTCAGATTGAACTGGAACGGATTGGAAAGGGCTCCATGATCTTGTTCCAGTAGAGAATTTGAACAAAATAACAAGATTCCAATAATTTGCTAATTTATAAAAATACCCAGTTGAAAAGGATGAATACCCACCTTACTGGTGAAGTAACTGGGCGGAGCAACAGCGGTCCGGCGGCTGTGTGGATGAAAACGGCGCAAAGTAACAGTCTTGTTGACACCCAGTAAGAATCGAAGAGATGGGGGTTTGTTAAAGGAAGATGAGGGCTTGTGGTTGAGGTTTAATGGGTATGTGATTGATGAAGAAGAAGCTTCCATTGATTTGTAGAATGAAGGTTTCTAAGGGGAAAATCTAGACAGAGAATGAAGGTTTAATGGGTGTGTGATTGATGAAGAAGAAGCTTCTATTAAAAGGATACAGTGGAGGGGATGGGGTTTTGACAGGGAAGATGTAGAGGGTATTTTGGTCATTTAACAAAACTTAACAACAAAATTCTAACTAGGTTAGAAATTTGGACTCAAATGGTTAAAGAAAATGCTTATGGGGACTCAGGTCGTTAAACTTTTTGCTTTTGGACTCAACTAGTTAAAACCCATAAAACACAGGGACTCAAAAAGTAATTTACCCTTTAAACAATTTGATTGAAAATACATGTCTCCTGTGGATTTGAAATGGATTTAAATGGCCTTTGGGCAGAATGTTAAGGATTGAAGGTGAAACAATCTGAATTATAATATATTTGGATTTTGGACTCATATTTGCATGTTCTCACATGTTTGCGAAAATTGTTTATATTCATGTTCGAAAATAAACTTAGTACGTATTCACCGTCTTTAAGCTTTAAGCTGACTTGTTTTACCATGTGGTACAATGGCAATGAGTTAAAAGGCATCAAATGGGTATTTGACACAAATAAACTCTGATATAGTAATAGTTACTGCAATGTCTTTTTCAAACGATATTGTACTATTTTGTTTCTCACAAATAAAGAGAATATCAAAATTTTGTATTATAAACAGTGGCGGCTATGAAGGTATGCGGGGAGGACCTCCGCACAAGACGCGCAATTTCGAAGGGCACACGATTTAAAAAAAAAAGCGATACATATGTTAATCTTTTTAAATAGTAAACACATACCAATTTCAATATAGGCCCATTTACAAATCATTTCTTATGGTTTAGAATTTAGTCCACTTGGCATTAGTTTTATTGAGACCAATACTAATTTTTTTTTTAAACTAGAGGGAAGGCCCGTGCGATGCACGGCATGACCGACAGTTAGTGTCCTTCATTGTGTTGTGTGTTTAGGAAAAATGTTTATGTATGGATAAAAGATAATTAGCCAAAAGACAATGTAAGAGAAGCCATACAAAACGTGATAAGAGTTTGTACCATAAACTGGCCTCACAAAATTTAAGACGTGCATAGCACAGGGAAATTGCCAAGTCTAAAAAAATACATTACAGGGGAAAACTTAAAGGAGTTCATAAAGCCTCCTTTTTTATTCAATAATCAACGAAATTTTCTGTTGCTAATGCATGACCATGCAGCCGGCGTTCCCCTTAGCTACCCACAGAACCATCTGAATCAGAATCTTCATAATTAGGGCTGTGAAAAAGAAGGGAAATGTTAGGCTGAACCTTACATTCGATGATCTATGTATTTCCATTATTGTGCACTAAAAAATTGAAAGAATGTAACTATGTTCAAGTAAATTCTCATCTATGAACCACAGTTCAAACTCGTTGAAAATCAATTAATTCCATTTAGCTATTTGGCATGTAAAAACAGGGGGAAGAACATAATCTAACGATTTAACTTAAGTATCCAAACGAAATAAACATATCAAGTCGAAAAACACATATCAAAACCGGTGGTGTCATTGTAGTCATAAAGAAATAAACATGATGTTTGTAGCATGTATTATTAAATTTTGAACATTTTCTAAAACACAATACAAATGGACAGGTAGTTACGTGGTTCATGGAATTTCGTAATTCAAAAGTATGTATAGAAACTTACATGTACTTGCTGACTGTTTCTTTGAGCTTAACCGGTGTTGGAATTGTCATCACCCCTTTACCCTTCCTAGTCATGGGAGTAGGAATGGTAGATCCAACGGATTGATAGTTGGTTTCGTCTGGGAGCACACGTTTGCAGTTGAAACTCTCAAAGGCCCCATGATGGTAGTATGTGGATGTATCAACTTGGATGGTTCGGGTGGTGCCTATAAGTGAATGTAAGCAGTTTGGGAGCGTTGAGATGTTACCGTTACAGGTCCGTATCATGACTGGTGTGAAGCTATCCTGGTTGATTGCGGAAGAAACGGTGTAGATGTGCGAGAGACCCGATTCCACATTGAGTATAGACTGAGCAGTGGTGCTTGTTAGAAGCTGTGCAGTGTCATCGAAGCACACGATGACCACATCAGCCGTGGAATCGACCACATCAAGTTGAAGATGGAATCTGTTGAAATATTTTTTTTATTCAGATGTGAAACTGTGTAAAGACGTTTGCCAATGCACATAACTATAGAATACCAAAGACGAACCTTGCTCGGGGAAACATAATTGGGTTTTCACAGCCTTCACACCACAACTCCCCGTGATCATGCGATACACCTTTCATGCATTTTCCTCCTCCACACATAAGTCTGAACCACTCTTCGCTATTACGTACGCCTTTAATCACCACACGGCAATTGAACTCAGCATTCTGCATGGATTAGAAGAAAAACGTTCAATGTATGGATAATAATAATGCTGGGGAAACATTCGACATTATACAAAGTGTTGATACCATGTGTTTCTTATTTTCACGACCATGCTTTAATATTTCTTCAACAGTTGCCAGACTTTCTGTACAGTTACCAACAGCAGTAGTTTTCTTCATGTTTGCAGGGGTCTTTCGATATTCAGCCATAGGTTGTATAATGAAAGGTAGGATGCTTGAATATGGCTGTGTATTTATAGAGACATGATAAGTAGCCTCTTGGGATGACCTATGGCAGTTTTCATTTTAATGGAAGTTAAAAAGCAAAGATGTTACAATATTTGAATATGAGAATGTGAAGGTGCTTACACATCTAGTTGCATTAATGATAACCAATAATAATAATTTGATGTTATGGAAGTTGAATATGAGGAGTCTATACAGATATAAAACTATATTATTAAATCTATATAAATCTATAAATCTATATCAGTCTATATAAATATCCCCTATATGCAGATAATATATATAGATATATACATATATATACACGCGCATAATTAGATATGCATACCAAGGGAAAACCAAGCTCATATGATATATAACCGGCTGGAGCCACCAAACAAACTGTAGATAATGGTCTCATGAATCTGAAATCATAAAAACCGAAACATTTCCAACCAATTAAATTCTGAACGGGAAAAGACAGGATGTGTAAGATGATTCAAAACTAACCGTGTGATAATACGCCAAAGTCTACTAAAACGAAGCACAATTTGAAGAGTTGAAGCAACAATAGCAGCAGCTCCTTGAGTCCCTGTCATAATCCTCTCAATTTTCTATATAATCATCAGCATGTGGAAGTCAATTGGTGGTAATATTGAACTAAGCACTATAAGTTTTATAAAAGGCTGATGTGCAAGTGTGTAACCACCTTTTGAGGTTACACAGTGTCACTATGTTGACCATCCAAAATGATTGAAACAATAGTAGGCACGAAAGTGTATGACCCCCCCCCTCCCCCTACAAAACGACAGATGGCGACCGTGTCAAAATACGTGTTTGTGTCAATAGTAATAATTTGATGTTATGGAAGTTGAGTATGAGGAGCGTATACATTTATAAATGAACATTATTAAATCTATATAAATCTATAAATCTATATCAATGTATATACATATCCCCTGTATGAAGATAATATATATATATATATATACACGCACATATTTAGATATGCATACCAAGGTAAAACCAAGCTCTTATGATGTATAACCGTTTAGAGCCACCAATGAAACTGCAGATAATGGTTTCATGAATCTGAAATCATAAAAAAAGAAACATTTTCAACCAATTAAATTCTGAATTGTAAAAGATAGAATATGTAAGATGATTCAGAACTAACCGTGTGGCATTACGCCAACGCCAAGTAAAACGAAGCACAATTTGAAGAGTTGAAGCAACAATAACAGTAGTTCCTTAAGTCCCTCTCATAATCCTCTAAATTTTCTATATAAGCATCAACATGTGGGAGTCAATTGGATGTAATATTGAGCGAAACACTATAAGTTTTGTAAAAGGTTGATGTGCAAGGGTGTAACCACTTCTTGAGGTTCCACGGTGTCGCTATATTGACCAGCCAGAATGATTTAAACAGTAGGAGGCACGAAAGACTATGACACCCCCCCCCCCACAAAACGACAGATGGCAACCGTCTCCAAATACGTGTTTGTGTCAATGTGTTCAAACCAGCTACAAACAATAGTTTTTGATGCATCGTTGTTTTTTCAGCCTAAAATAGACAAATAAACCAACCATCCCATGTCCCTGAATAAAATTAAGATAAGCTAAGAAATATCAAAGAATATGAGTTTTCAAAATTTAGTGGAAGCTGTAAACACTTACATTCCCACCACTTGTGGCACAAAAGTAGCTGGCGCGCTATCGTTATTGGCAGACTATGTGGATAGCTGGTTGCCAGCTGTTGTGTTTGGAACGGACCAAAAAAAATGGGTTTAGGACATGCATTACTTATTATGTTGGATTAACGGCGATAAAGATGATAAAAGCTGCTTGCCATAATCTGAGGCAATCCAATGTCAACACATTTAGTAACCTACAGAACGTTAAGGAAGCATATAAAACAAATTTTTTAGGCATAATTAGCAGCAATCTATATACATATCCCCTATATGCAGATAATATATATATACAGACGCACATATTTATATATGCATATTAAGGGCAAATCAAGCTCATACAATCCAACCTCAACACATTTAGCAACCTTGAGGGTCAACGATGTCGCTATATTGACCAGCCAAAATGATTGAAATAGTTGCGGGCACGAAAGCGTATGACCCCCCCCCCCCCCAATGACAGCTGGCAACCGTGGCCCAAGATACGCTTGTGTAAATGTGTTCAAACCAGCAACAAACAACAGTTTTACATGGCCATGTTTTACATGTACATGTTGCGCTATATTGGCCCATTACTTGGCCCGTTTACTATGTACATGTTTTACATTGAGGTAGTAGGCTTTGTAGATTTTAAGAGTAAAATGATTTTCAACCCAGGTGAGCCCTTTCGGGTGGGTCGAAGGATAATCTAGAGGTAGAAACGGGTGGTTCCCACCAGTTTATGTGGACAGACATCAAAGCCTTACTAACACCAATGGAACACCCGACTTTTACTATTTTTCAATGTTATACACTCTATGTGGATTCCCTTTTATTTTTCTCAGCCCGTTATAGCAGTCTACAAACTAAATAAAAGATCAGTTTCATACTATGTGGGGTTACTACTGGTTTTCGAGCCTGATTTCCCCCGCAAAACCGTTACACCAGCATGAGGAGAGTAAACATACCTACAAAGTACTTGCCCTCTGTTGGTTCGAGTTCCTCAAACGCCGTAAGTAAGAACGGGTAGCGCGTAAATGAACCACCGGCATCGTCAACCTTCTTAACTACCGTGGAGCCATTTAACCCGATAACAAAGGGGTTGTCTTTCAGAATCCGGTATTGATCGGTGCGTTGGACTACAAAACCCTTGAGTAAATATACCCCACCCTCTTTTAGCTTGTCAAAGAAGTAATGTGCAATGTTATTCCGGGCGGTACAATGCATGACACCTCCCTGCGTAAACCAAACAGTAGACTTTCAATAACGATGAGACTCGTAAAAGGGAAAGGGTATGGGGGTTAAAAGGGTGATAGTTACCTTTATATCACTGACGACATAGTCAGTGTTCATGAAGCGGCCATTGACACTTGTGACGTCCCACTTTCTGCAAACCATAACCGTGATGGGGCCGGTACTCCCTTCACGGAGGGCAGCAAGGTCCAATTGGTTGCCAACACCAATTCCTGATGTATTAACACTAACAGAGCTAGACATGACAGTAGTTTAACAACTCTGAATATGGGTGAACAACAATAGGGAGGGTGGAGGTCATATAATAGAAAGTAAGACCATTCACCTTCCTAGGAAGAAATTGGGTAATTATCAATGCAATTAAAACCTACCGTAAATTGCCCCATTGAATGTTCATGCAATTGTGGTATATAAAAGGCCTCAGTAATCAATATCCCTAGCTAAAACCCTAAAATCTATACATAAATTATTCTTAAATAATATGGTATAATGCGACAATTTTAATAGTATGAAGAATCATTACCTGTCCACAATAATTCCTAGAATTAATATCACCTGAAGTTTCTTGAACAACCAAAGAACCAACAATGGTGTATACCCGCAACAGGAAGAAGATATACATATACTTCACCATTAGATTCATCTCATTGAAGAAGATGAATCAATAAACCCCAAACTCCAAACCCTATTTACCCAAAAATAATCAAAACAAAATAACAAAAAAACAATAACAACACTATTTGTCTCTAAAGACAACCATATTCTCAAATGTTTTGGGCTGGTAACTGAATTAAAAACACTATTTGTCTCTAAAGACAACTCATATTCTCAAATGACTAACTTCAAGATACTAATTGAATCTTACTTCTCGTTTGAAGGTTCCTTACGAAGAACTTCGGGTGACATCTATTGAGGGTGTGAAAGGCATAACCATAATCAATATTTTTTTTGCCAGTTTTGACACTTAACCAAGGAAATAACGAAAGGAAATGTTCTTACTGTCCCTCTCCGGAGGCAGCAGATAAAAGGGCTGCATGCCTCAACTTTAAAACACCGAAGCCCCCAACCTAGTGAATATCATGGCAGATTTAAATCATAAGCCAAAAAACAAAACTTTGAGAAGGGTAAAAATGGAAATGATCACCCGAAGATTGTCGAACAACCAAATATCCAACAATGCCGTACGCTTGCAACACCAAGAAGATATACATATACTTCACCATCAGATTCATCTCATGAATAAGATGAATCGAAATCCCCAAACTTCAATCCTAGCTCACCCAAAAATAATCAAAACAAAATAATAAAAATAATAACAACACTATTTGCCTTTAAAGAGAACCATATTCTCAAATGTTTCGGGTTGGGATAACCCGAAGGACTTTCTGCCATGAACCAATAATTCGTTTCTTAGAAGTTTTTTTGGTGTGTGAAATAGCCTGCTTTCTCAAAAATATTTTTTTTTGTAACAACAACACTATTTGCCTTTAAAGACAACCATATTCTCAAATATTTCGGGTTGGGATAACCCGAATGACTTTCTGCCATGAACCAATAATTCGTTTCTTAGCAGGTTTTTTGGGGTGTGAAATAGTCTGCTTTCTCAAAAATAAATTTTTTGTCAAATAAAAAGATTAAAATGTTGTATGCAATAAAAGTTTATATTATCTTGGAACTCATATTCTCAATTGACTAATTTCAAGATGATAACTGAATCTTACAGCTCGTTTGAAGATTTGTTACGAAGCACTTCATGTGCTATCCATTGAGGCTGTAAAAGACATAACTACAATCAATATTTTTTTTGCCCAGTTTTCACACTTCATGAAAATAGCCAAAGAGAATGTTCTTACCGTCCATTCCCCGGATATAGCAGACAAAAAGGTTGAATGCTTCAATTTTGAAAGGCCGAAATCCCCAACCTGATCAACATCATACTATATTAGGCTGCTTCATTATTAAAACTAACAACAATTAACAAATATCAGATCATTTAAACAGTGTTACTCAGTGAGACACTACCTTCAACCTACTAAGTATACATAAATAAGAGCCATAGCATTTTACAAAATAAATAAAAGATCAATTCCATACAATGTGTTGTTACTACTGGTTTTCGAGCCTGATTTCCGTCTGAAAACCGACTAATAATTAGAACCCAAAACACCAAGGGTAAATAACCGACTAATAATTAGAAACCAAAAGACCAAGGGTAAATAAAGAAATTAGCAACCTGGTTTACGGATGTTGAACACAAAAACACCTAATCGACTTACAGATGAACAATAAACAAAAAATCACAACGAATTAATTCATAATATCAAAACTTAAATCATCAAATCAAACCAAATATAAAACACTCAAATTAACCCAACTAATTTCTTCACTACATATTCAAAAGACCAAAACAAAAATTTGAACTGAACATGTAAGATCAAACGAAATCAGAAAGTACCATTTTTAAACGAATCGCACCATCGTCAGTGGTTTAGGGTTCAGTGTCGCCACATTCAAGCGTGCATCACTGACGTCGAGTACCGCCTTCGCACACATCAGCGACTTCATTTTCTTCGGAGATTGAGGCATATCGCGGTAGTGATTGAGGTAAACGGAGATTAGGGTTTCAAAAAGTCGAACCGTGAGAAAGACAGATGATGCCAGATTGGGGATTTCCCTTAGAATTCGTCGAGGAGGGGTTTGGTTTTGAAGATGGATTCTCCATCTTCAAAAGTCGAACTGTGAGAAAGACAGATGATGACAGCTTGGGGATTTCCCTTAGAATTCGTCGAGGAGGGGTTTGGTTGTGGAAGATGGATTCTCCATCTTCAGAGATTGAGAGAACCCTAATTAAAAGGGATAACGGGGATGGAGGGGGATTATGATTTTGTATTATATTATTTTAATCAATTTTATTTTAAGAATTGCATTTAAAACATCATAAATTAGGCTTTAAAATAGAAGATATAACTAAATTTTAGATTATATATAGATAATACTAAAACATTACGGATGGGCGCATTTTTTTTCGAGTTCGAACAGGATACGTAAATTCTCATAGACGCCTCTGATTATAAATAACAAAAGACACAACTTCCTACAATTTATTGGTAGTGAGGACTTAACAACCCCTACAAAATACAACACAGGTATGACCTTAGGTAGTGTTCGTTTCATGGATTCTAATGGAAATGGAATGGGAATTCGTGCAGAAATTGAAATTTGATTTGTAGTTTAGGTGTGTTTGTTTTGTAATATGGAATGAAATTTGGATAGAATTATAATGTAGATTCCCTTTCTTATGTTATTCAATTCCAATTCATTTTCTTGTTGAAACCAAGAAAATAAGGAGTAAAGTCAACATTCCAATTCCCTCAAGATTCCATTTCATTATGTGAAACGAACACTACCTTATAGTATCACCTCTCCCACATCACTCTTAGAACACGAATTCATACGAAACATCATAAAAGTTATAAAACCCAAAACACAAAACTTGAAATGTAGACTAGTATATTATGCATGTGCAATGCATTGCCATTTTGCAATGAACACTGTCACCTTTACATAAACCCAATCTTCCAAGCTATCCATAAAGTGAAAAAAAGCTTTCCTCCCCCAATGACTCACAAGTAAAGCCCCGCATGCTATCCAAAATCCAATTGCAAAGCCAGTAGCCCCGCCAATATAGAACCATCTACAAAGATCATCAGTTCGTTCATCTCCACCCTTACTCTGATCAACGAGTGGTAATACCTCTACTTCTTTATCATGAGGACAAGATTTGGTTAGGGGCTTTCCACAAAGTCCTGCATTTCCACTATACCTTGAAGGCTCAAATGACTGGAGTTGAGTGCCGGATGGAATTCTTCCTGACAAGTTATTACATGACACATCCAGATAATTTAATGCAGCCATGTGAGACATGCTTAATGGTAGGGGTGGCAATAAAAACCCAACCATGATATTTTGGGTTATTTTAGGCCTTTTTAAAATAGGAAATAAGTTATAATGGGCTGAGGATTTAATCTAGATGGGTTAGAATGAGTTTTAAAATACCTATCTAAGTTTTAACATGGGCCAGATGGGTTTTTACTCTCTAAGACTAAAACACGCATCATACAACGGGAACTTGTGTCAAACCTCATCGATCTGATCCCTAATCACCATCATCATCTGATTTCAATCAGATCCTAAATCACCATCATTGTGGATTCAACCCTAAATCACCATCATCATCGTGGATTCTTCCTGTTTTCACCACTAATTTGCCTACACCTTCAGCATCAGATCCCTCTATTTGGTACGTACTAGAAATAATGAGTTTTTTATGTTATTGTTTGCAAATATTGTTGGGTTTCTGTGCTTTTATAGATTATAATGATGTGTTAATTGTTGGGTTTCTGTGTTTGCAAATATTGTTGGGTTTCTGTGCTTTTATAGAATGAATGCCTACCAGGTGTTCTATGAAATGCTTGAGTGAGTGTGAAACACATAATGGTCTCTGCTCACTTTATTAACTGAGCCATATGTGAATGAACAATATTTTAGAACTGGTTATAGCATAGAAAACAAATCGGTGTACACTAGTCTTGGATAGTTGGATTCCATGCTGGCAAACACTAGCCTGTAACCGATATCGGTGTACAAGAGAGCATAAAACAAATTAAAAAAAACTAGTGACTAGTTAAGCTGAGTTGTAAGAACATAGAAAAGTAGTGGGTCAACTGAATGATCTACTGTTTTGCAGCTTAATTAGTCAACAGGGTCAACAACTTAATGGGTCAACTGGGTCAGCAGCTTAACGTGTTAACTGGGCGAACAGTTAGGGTGTTCTTAACATGGTTGCAGCTTAATTAGTCAACTGGGTCAGCAGCTTAACGTGTTAACTAGGCCAACAGTTAGGGTGTTCTTAGCATAGTAGGCAGTTAAACGAAATGTATGTACAAATATTTATTCAGGTTTAAAATTGATTCTATATTGACCATTGAACTTGATCACAGACTGTTCCAAAAGTAATCCATATATATGCATGTACCTAAGATGAATCAGTATGACTGTTACATATACCACAAGTAATACATTCCAGATCATAATTGTTTGTTTGTTGGAGTTTGATGAATTGTAGTTGACTTTTAGAATTAGTCGATTATCATTGATTCTATGGAGAATGATTAATAGAGTATATGTGTTTATTTATTTGTAGGAGACAAATTATGTCGACTAATCATGTTGAATAATTATGTAGGTTCAGATTGTTTGCGATACTTCCCAAATATGTGACTGTGAATTATCGCCACAACAATCGAAAGAGACTGCAGAGCGGACAGTGTCGATTGGTAATGGATATAATACAAACCATCATGCACATTCGTCACTTCTATAACCGCCACGCTTCCCTGAAACAAACATATTCAAATCTTGATATCGTAATTAACGCCACAAAGAAAGAAAGAAACAGCAGATGATACGATATATATGATACCTGTGTAAATAATTCAAATCTATTACTCTTCCCGAAAATGCCATCTTGGTACAACCCATCTTTGTTATTCGGCCCGGAACTAAGTACTGTTAACGGACAACCCATATCCCAGCCACCACAGTCAATTCATAATTATCCATAGAGTCAATGATAATCGACAAAATCATTGATTCTAAGTACTGTTAACGGACAAATGAACTAATGTTTGGTATGAAGAATGAATTCTATTACCCATTTTTCATGTTCAGTTTTTCCTCTTATATTAATTGTCACATCACTACTAGAAAAGTGCATAATTTCCTACGGAAATTTCCTACACAATTATTTTTGTCACAGATTCAAACACATTTGTGACAAATTTCCTACGATTTTTTTTTTCAAAATTCTATGTCAAATTTTTGACGCAACAATGACAGAAAATAAAAAAACCCTAATTAATTGACAGTTGCGTCACAGATCTGTTAGAAATAATCTACAAAAGGTTGATTATTAAATCATTTCCTACAAGTTTGTGACAAAATATTTATTATTTAGTTTAATTAAACATTCTGTCGGAACTGCGTCACAAGTTGTGACACATTTCCGACAACTAAGTCATATTACTTAATTTTATTGAAAATAAATACAAGGATACACACTTCTATTTTTATATATAATAGTAAAATTAGTATAATAATTAAAAATTATTATATTTCCTACACATTTGTGACAAAATATTTATTTTTTAGCTGATTTAATCGTTCCGTCAGAATTGTGTCACAACTTGTGACTCATTTCCGACAAACATTTTATTTCTTAGTTGATTTAATCGTTCCGTCAGAATTGTGTCACAACCTGTGACACATTTCCGACAAACAGTTTATTTCCTACACTTCTATATTTATATATAATAGTAAAATTAGTATAATAATTAAAAATTATTATATTTCCTACACATTTGTGACAAGATATTTATTTTTTAGCTGATTTAATCGTTCCGTCAGAATTGTGTCACAACTTGTGACTCATTTCCGACAAACAGTTTATTTCTTAGTTGATTTAATCGTTCCGTCAGAATTGTGTCACAACCTGTGACACATTTCCGACAAACAGTTTATTTCTTAGTTGATTTAATCGTTCCGTCAGAATTGTGTCACAACCTGTGACACATTTCCGACAAACTGTTTATTTCCTACGCTTCTATATTTATATATAATAGTAAAATTAGTATAATAATTAAAAATTATTTTATTTCCTACACATTTGTGACAAAATATTTATTTTTTAGCTGATTTAATCGTTCCGTCATAATTGTGTCACAACTTGTGACTCATTTCCGACAAACAGTTTATTTCTTAGTTGATTTAATCGTTTCGTCAGAATTGTGTCACAACCTGTGACTCATTTCCGACAAACAGTTTATTTCTTAGTTGATTTAATCGTTCCGTCAGAATTGTGTCACAACCTGTGACACATTTCCGACAAACAGTTTATTTCTTAGTTGATTTAATCGTTCCGTCAGAATTGTGTCACAACCTGTGACACATTTCCGACAAACTGTTTATTTCCTACGCTTCTATATTTATATATAATAGTAAAATTAGTATAATAATTAAAAATTATTATATTTCCTACACATTTGTGACAAAATATTTATGTTTTAGCTGATTTAATCGTTCCGTCATAATTGTGTCACAACTTGTGACTCATTTCCGACAAACAGTTTATTTCTTAGTTGATTTAATCGTTTCGTCAGAATTGTGTCACAACCTGTGACACATTTCCGACAAACAGTTTATTTCTTAGTTGATTTAATCGTTCCGTCAGAATTGTGTCACAACCTGTGACACATTTCCGACAAACAGTTTATTTCTTAGTTGATTTAATCGTTCCGTCAGAATTGTGTCACAACCTGTGACACATTTCCGACAGAAAGTTATTTTTCATTAGATTTGTCACAAAGGCGTAGGAAACAATCATGTAATAACAAAGATATACACGAATATATTTTAAAAAAAAACTAAATTTAGTTTATTAATATATTAAATTCCTAATGTGTATATAAATTTAATATAACTTAGAATATAACACATTCCAACTGGTAGCCCAGTTGGTTTGTGCGCGTGTTTTGTTTGCGGGAAGGCGCGGGTTCGAGTCCCGTCCTTGTCCGGTTCGATTGGGTTTAAAAACGTTTTTGTTTTCTGAATTAAATTAATAATTATATTAATCCTAACTAGTGTATATAAGGAATTAAGTTTCATATTCTAACAGCTCCTAGTAGGAGGATAAACTGGTTAAGGCGTTACGGTTCTAAACGAGAGGTCACGAGTTCGATTCTTGCAAGGGCCGGTTCTTTAAAGAAGACCCCCTTTTTACCGATTTTTGATATATTTACACTTTGGTCCCTGAAGTTTCAATTTTTATAAAAATAGTCCCTGAAGTTTCAAAAATTGACACAAATGGTCCCTGTACTGTTCAGTTAACTATGTGGCGTGCATTCCCGCACGTGATGTTGATTGACGCGACCTACAAAACAAACCTCTACAACATGCCATTTGTCCAGGTTGTGGGTATGACGTCGACCAACAAGTCTTTTTGTATCACACATGCCGTTATTTGTAAAGAACGAAGGGGTAACTACGTGTGGGTGCTTGAGCGGATCAAGTCAATATTGCATGAATGTATGATGCCGCGTGTGATAGGTACTTTACATAACCAGATTAAATGAAATATCCAAAATAACCAACAAAATATATTGTTTAAAAACCTAGGTTTTGGCAAATATATCTCATACGCGATTGCAAGGCAAAACACGCAAAACGATATCGTCTATGATGCAATGTAAGAACTCCCAAAATTCATGAACTATCCATCACAATTAGGACCCAATTGCACTTCCACATGGTCAGGACTGACCAGGAGCTGGGTTTGTCAAACCCAACAGATCTATTCTACTGTTTCGCAGTCATATACCAACACCAATGGTTACTTATAAACCGAAACACTACCACGAGGGCTTCCCAAGCTTATACCAATAAACTTATGTAGATATGTATCATGTAACTATATCGTACCATTCGAACAATATCGTACCGTTTGAACAACATCATTGGCGGTACGAATGTAACTATACCGTACCGTTAATATATGTTGTGAAAATAACGTTAAAAGAGAGGGATGGTTAATCATTCATCATGTAACTATATCGTACAGTTCGAACAACATCAGTGGCGGTACGAATGTTCCTTTTATTGTTTTCGGTCGATGTAAAATATGTGTTAATGTTTATACCGAGTGCATGTATCGTACTGGTACTGTAACGAACCGAACCGATATCTATTCAACGCCCACAGTGATGTACTATCAGAACATGTGGACAAATAACTTGGAATGTCCCAAAAAAAACATATATACGGATTACGAAACAATAAAATTTAAAAATAAATAAAATACTTCTAAAAACAAATGCCTAAACATTACTAACTACAACTAATTAAAAAATCCATCACTAGTGTCTTATCTATTAATTAATATATTAAATAAAAATAATATAAATAATAGACTTTTTAGGCTCGTGAGCTCGATAAGTGAAGCTCGGGCTCGAGCTCGTTTACTAAATAAGCTTATTTTTAGGTTCGAGGTCGGCTTGTAAACAAGTTTGAATAAGCTCGGCTCGTTTACACTAAGGCTCGATAAGGCTCGACGAGCCTAACGAGCTTCACATGCGAGGCTCGAGCTCGGGCTCGATAAACAGACGAGCTTTATTTTAGGCTCAAGCTCGGCTCAGGTTCGATAAGGCTCGGCTCGTTTCGAGCTTTTTCTCGAGCCGATCTCGAGTAGCTCACGAGTTGCTCGGCTCGTTTGCACCCCTACCTATGATGCTAGAACTCCCGACATTCACGAATAATTCACACATTTAAAAAAACAACTAATTAAAAAAAAATAACCAAAAAAAAAAAAAACGAGGGGTTAATTATGCGAGCCCGCTCTTTCACTCCCGCTCAAAACTCAAAACCCAAATTAGCTAGGGTTTGTATACGACCCTTCTCTTTCATTCCCGCTCGTCTGAAACCACCAGCCGCCCTCTCCTCATCTCTAGGGTTCAATTCACTTCAAAATTGTTCCACTTTCTATTTATTTGTGAGGTAAATTTCCAGTTTCTTTACTTTTATTTGTCCTTTGATTCAATTATATGAAGAATATGTTTTAATTGGTTGATACTGGTAATATTTTGATATTTCATCTTATCTATTGATGTTATCGTTGAGGGGTTCCTATAGAAATTTAAGTTTATCTAACTGTTGGTATTCATCGAAATTCCAATACCTAAGTTTATCTATTGATGTTAACTGTTGTAGCTGAAAAGGGCACACCATTAAAGCCTGAGATAGTAAAGCACGATTAATTAAGGGTCTAATAGTTAAGGGTAAACATATGATTGAAGAGAAATTGAATATCAATAGTTAAGGGTAAACAGAGACTACCTTTATACTATTTCTGCTTATAGTACGATTAATTAAGGGTCTAATAGTTAAGGGTAAACGTTGAATTGTGTAATTTATTTTATACCATTCTTATCTGTTTTATTCAACCGGAGACTACCTTTATACTATTTCTGCTTATAGTACTTTTTTTTTGTTCTTCTTATCGATTATCCCAGAGTTCATGATGCCAAGGATGGTACTAGGAAGCACATGGTAGTTAAATCGTTTTTTGGTGATCCCTTTTTAATAATAGCTATTGTTATAGAAGCTAACCATCGAATTTTTTTTGTTTGAAAAATGCAGTTGTTTGAGCAAAATGAGGCTGCAAAATCTGAGGGTTAGTGTTCTTATTCATTTCTTTATAAATCAGGAAGGCAAAAATAACAATAGACATGAACTTTGTTGTATGTTTGCATTCTGCTCTGTGTATTTTTGAACTATCACTAGTCTCTCACGTATCATCTGTATTAAGTGTGTACATTTTTTGTCAAAGTCGTTTTTATCTGAATCACTCTTTCATTTCAATCTTGTTCAGAAATTACGAAAGAAAGCTCTGAAAAGGGACTCTCCGCAGATGCAACTGCATATGCACCATCTAATTCCCTATGTCAGGGTGAAGAAACCATAAGTTGTCAAGGTACATGAGTCTAATACACAGCCTGCAAGCAGTTCTGGATTATCCCCTAGCTCATCAATGGGCTCTCTGAATTCAGAAAAATCAACCCTGAACCCTAATGCCAAGGTTAGAGTTAAGTGTTTTATTATCATAGCGGTGTTCTAGCTATATTACTACCCTATAATTCATAAGCTTCACCAGTTTACTTATGAATGGTAAATTTAAAAATGACAATATGATGTGGTATGTGGTTGTTGTAAGGGATTGTTAGATGATGCTTAAAACTATCTTCATCCACTTTCTTAATCATTTTTTTTCTTTTTTTTTTCAGGAATTTAGACTGAACCCAAATGCCAAGAGTTTTGTTCCATTGCAGACTCCTTTAAGGCCTCCATCTCCTGTGTCTGATGGTTCATTTTACTACCCAAATGTAGCTCCAGTCTCTCATATGCCTGTTGGCATTGGAGTAAGTTTCTACATTACTATGGCTGTTGGAATCTGTAACTTGAATTTTTGTTCTTTTTAGGTGGCAAATAGTTAACAGTAAATGGGTTGAATTTGACTTGTTAACAGTAAAAGCATTACCCATAGTGACCCATTTTCACGTAAATGAGTTGGAATTGCTCTCTGCATATGATTAAAAAATGACTGTTCAATTAGAAGGTTCCCCTATTCACTATGTTGATGTTTATGTAAATGTCAGATGGGCACCTCATATGCCCACACCAGCCTGCTATGTACGGTCCCCAGACGACATCATATCAACCACAACAGCCATATTTTCAGCCAAACGTGCCACCGGTATGCTATGATTCAAGGAATCCCATTTACTATACCTTGTTGAGTTTTCTTTTTTGAAAATTGAATATGGGGCTATGTTTGAATCAGTATGGTCAGCAATCTAGAAAAAATTGATCTTTAAAGAAGATGAAGATGCTTTTTTTTCCTGTTCTGTTTGTACCAAGTTTTTCATGCTTAGTATGCAGAAATGAGATAGGTGGGTAGGTTGGGGTCAAAATAGGTAATTATATAGATGGATATATTTGAGTCCATTTTTAGCTTATAATTACTCAATATATTAAATATGATTGTGAAGCTGGTTATATACACTTAAATATTAGAGATTTGTTCAATAACACAACCAAAGAGGTTATAAATGTTTTAAGAATGCTGTCCAACTTCTAAACTATTTTTTTCCACCTTTAGTGAAGATTTTTGAACTCTACTCAATTGACTCTTTATATTGATAGGGATAATGTATTATGAGGCCACCGACTATTCAACTTTTTTCATCAAGGCCACCCAACTATTGAAACTACTTTATAGCCAATGCAACTATGTATCCAGTTTTGCTTATATGAAAATTTTTGCCCGTTGAATAGTTTGGGCATATGAACGAAATCATAGTCGGGTAGTCTATAAGATGGTTTTAGATCTTAATGAAAAAAAGTTGAATATGTCCGTATACATTAACCTTATCATTACTATATACACGCAATCCAAATCAACCCGTAAATGAGTGTGGCTCATGTTATCCAATGTTGGTGGTTATAGGAAATGCCATACAAAGGAAGAGACTTTTAAACATATTCACTAGGTGTCCCTCCAGCTTTGTTAATTATTATTACATTTGCTGATGAACTAAGACAGCTTGGAATGGTTTTTTTCTCTGAGAATTTTATGGTCATCAGCTTCCGAAAAGATGATTCGCAAAAGGGAATCATACCCGTTGCAACCAAACAGCTTTCTCTATACCTTTGGGCCTTTGCCATATTTTCCTGGTGTTTACTTTTCTTTAGTTGGTGTTGTTTACTGTTGCAATTAACTCGTATTGTTTTTATATGATGTTCATGTTTTGATAAATTGTAGGGGGATTATTTGAGTGCGATGCGTGAGGTTTACGGGCCGAACTATAGCGAGTTTCCAGATGACCCTGAGGTGTGGGCACGTGTGGTCGGACAAGGTCGCACGCGCCGGGTATACGGGATAGGTTCTTCGGATCTAGATTATTTGGTGACCGGGACATCTTCTTCTGTCGGGTCTGCACCATCGCGGGCAGAGTACCAACGGTCTCAAGAAGAGGTATCTTTATTACCGATTGATATTACTAAAAGTTAAAAATGTTGGTTCTTGTCATATCATATTAAAAACAAACCGTATAAAACAGGATCCGACCATTAGAATTTATCGTATTAGAATGTATACATGTGTTATTATCTTTCGAAATTAAACCAATAAAGAACTTTTCTTTGCGTCAACTATTTCTTTATAAAATGTAGTTACTAATTATAACTATATATATTTTAACAACGTTTTAGGTTCAAGTTATGCGAACTCAAATGGTAGATCTTGAAGCTCGGCTTGAAGAAGAAAGGAATCTACTTACAACTCGGCTTGACGAAGAAAGGAAAGCAAGGGAAGAACTTCAACAACTTCAAGAATTTATGAAAAATTGGCGTCCTTCTAATTAGTTATAGTTTCTGATATCTTTTGGGAAATATGTTAAATTGTATTAGTTTACGGTTTAAACATATTTGAACTTGCGTTGCAACGCATGATTTTTGAATTTGTGTTATTGGAATTTCGATGAATTTTGTAAAACAGGTTCTTGGTATCAAAGATTATTCCTGCATTTTTTTGCTAGAAAAATGTAAATTTTAATTTTATTTTGCAATTTTTTTTCTATTAGAAATTTAGGTCGTCGGAAAAGTGTCATAATAAAAAACTGACTTTGTATTTTTCTGTTGGAAATGTGTCACAACATAAAACAAACTTTTGTCGGAAAACAGTAAAAAAAAAATAGTAAATTTTTATTTTTAATTTCCCTATATCTGTCGGAAATTTGTCACAAAATATACTGAGTTTCGTAGGAAATTTGTAACAACTGTTTTTATTTTTCTGTCGGAAATTTGTCACGAATAATGCTTTTGTCGGAAATTTGTAACAACTATTTTTATTTTTCTGTCGGAAATTTGTCACGAATAATGCTGCTTTTGTCGGAAATTTGTAACAACTATTTTTATTTTTCTGTCGGAAATTTGTCACGAATAATGCTGCTTTTGTCGGAAATTTGTAACAACTATTTTTATTTTTCTGTCGGAAATTTGTCACGAATCATGCTGAATGAAATTTTTTAATTTTTTTTTTTGTCGGAAATGTGTAGCTAAAAAAATACCAAAAATATAATAATTAATATTTATCATAAATAATATATTAAAAATAACTATGAATTGTTGTAGGAGATCTGTAGCAGTTTGTGACACGGCGATTTTGTAGGAAATGGGTAGGAAGTTGCGTAGGAAATGCGTTGGAAACAGGTTTCCTACGAGGCATTTTCCTACATCATGTATTTGTCACAAATGTGTGGGAAAGCCTGTTTTGTAACGCATTTCCTACGAAAACTGGTGTAAGAAATTTCAGATTTTCTAGTAGTGCATGTCCTCGAGTACAGTAATATGCTCATAAGTTATATGTGTTGATTTTTTTTTTAATTTTTTGATTTTTTTTTGATTTTTTTTTTTTAAATTTTTTGATTTTTTTTTTTATTTTTTTGATTTTTTTGAATTTTATTGAATTTTATTGAATTTTTTGAATTATTTATTTATTTTTTATTTTTTTGATTTTTTTGAATTTTTTTTATTTTTTTGAATTTTTTGACAAAAACCCATCTTGACCTAAACCCATTCTAACCCATCTCTTAAAAAACCCATCTTAACCCAAACCCATTCTAACCCATGCCCATCCTAACCCATTACCCAAACCTACCCAACCCACCCATTTTGCCACCCCTACTTAATGGTATCCCTCCAGAAAACTTGTTTCTAGATAAATCCAAAATTTCAAGCTTTTCCATTTGACCAATTTTTGATGGGATCTTTCCATGTAAAGTATTCATTGACAAGTTTAGTGCAATCAATTCATGGAGATCAGTTAGTTCATATGGGATATTCCCTGTTAGATTGTTATTTGACAAATCAATGTACGTTAATAGCCCCATAATTGTGTTGAATTCTTGTGCACGTCCTTGCCACTTGATCAATGCATGGTCAAGATACATATGCCCGTGGATAAGACGATGCATATTTGCAAAAGGTATAAATACATCATGAACCATTGCAGTGACATTATTAAGACATAACAGGATGGTTCCATAAAGGTTGTTCGTTGACAAGTCCAAAATTCGAAGATGTACCATTCGACATAATTGTGCAGGGATAGTTCCAAAGAAGTTATTTGAAGCAAGGCTAAGAGTATATAACCCTGATAACTTTTCCCCAATCCATGTTGGTATGTGACCAGAAAACTTGTTGTCCTCCAACTCCAAAACGACTAACTTGGTACAATTCTCTAAAGATAAGGGTAATTCTCCTGAGAAATTGTTGTATAAATACAAAACCTCGAGATTGGTCATGGACCCAATAGAAGCAGGAAGACTCCCAGACAGATTGTTTTGTCCTAAATTTAGAACTTTTAGTTTTTTTAAGTTCCACAAGCAGTCTGGAATTTGTCCAGTCAACAAATTGCTTGAGAGATCAAGAAAGGAAAAAGATCCATCAACAAGTTGACACAAAAAGGAAATTGATCCATAGAATTTGTTTTTGGAAAGGTCTAACCATTCCAAAGAGGGTGAAACATGTGGTATAAGGCCATAAAAGTTGTTGGAACTCAAATCTATTCTTGCGGCACTATAATCAAGGTTGAAGTTCCATAACAAATTTGTTACTTTCCCGGTAATGTTGTTGGAGGAAAGATTCAAGTGTGTCAATCGAGAAGGCCACATGTTCCAAAACTCCAAAGGAATTGTGTCAGAAATGTTGGCATTGGAAATATCAAGATAGATAAGATTTTTCAGTGATTGAATCCATTTAGGGAAATGAGGCCCTAACTTGCAAGAGCTCAAGTCAAGATGTTCTATATAAGAAAGGTTTGACAACTGAGCTTCAAAGGGAACTCCTTCAAGTGAATTGTTTGAAAGATATAATTGCAAAATCTTCGACTTTCCGATGTTTTGAGAGATGGGACCACTAAGAGAATTGGAAGAAACGTCAAGGGTTGAAAGGTTGGGTAGTCGCCACACTTTTTCACTTATAGTGCCATTCAACTGGTTATGAAAAAGGTTTAAATCTTGTAGGGATGGAAAGTTTTCAATATCATCTGATAGTGACCCTGTGAATCCGATGTGCATCCAGACAAGTTGTTTAGAAAATCAGGAAATTTGACGGGGATTGAGTTGTTATCAAATAATAAAGACGTCAAACTACAAAGATTTCCAAAATATTTGGGAATCCCAACCAACTTGTTGCTAGAAAGATCAAGTTCTACAAGCTTATTGCTAGTTAATGGGAACAACCAGTGATACATGGATGAGTTGAGATTGTTGTTTCCAAGATGTAGACTAACAACGGATAAAGAATTGGAGTTGGCAGATGAAGAATATGGATGCATGACATGTGAGAGGTCACATCTCTCTAGACTTAAATATGATAGTTTTTTAAGACTTAGAATTACATTTACCCAATTGTGTGCTTTGGCTAGAGAAATACCATCCAATTCAAGGTGGTGCAAATGAGAATGATGAAACAACCAGTCTATGTTTTCAATTGTACAATTGCTAAGGGAATTAAGTGATAAAAAGTGCAAGTTCTTGAGGCTTCCAAGTTCTGGAGGAATGGATCCAGAAAATGAATTGTATGAAAGGTCAAGATACCTTAACCGAGTCATGGAACCAATGAACACGGGAATGGATCCATTAAAGAAATTTGTGGAAAGGTCAAGATATCTTAATCTGGACATGGAACCAATGAACATGGGAATGACTCCACTAAATGAATTTATGGAGAGGTCAAGATACCTTAAAATTAGTCATAGAGCCATTTAACATGGGAGTGGTTCCATTAAATGAATTCCCCTGAAGGTCTAAATGACTCAAGTAGCTTAAGTTAAACAATGAAGGGCTAATTTTACCTTCAAGATCTCCAGAGCTCAAGTCAAGGCTTGTGACCACTTTCATTATCAATATCAGGATCAGCAGATTTAGGGACACTTCTAGGCACAGCAATGCTTTTATGCTTCTTTCTTCCATGCATTTTAACAGAACTTGCTCTCATAACATCTTCTTCTTTTGTTCTTCTTATTGGTATGGTGTCTTCAGGGCACATTCCATTCACATGCCATAGTTGGTGGATGTTGTCTCTTTGTTTTGACTCTCTGTTCATCTTGGCCTCATCATACAGCCCCTCAGGGTGATAGTTAGGCCTCATCTAAATCCAAAAAAAAAAATATTTAAAATAAAATAAAAAGTTGTCAAGATAATCTTGAAAATGTTTTAAAATAAAATGTTTTAAAAAGTTGTTAGGGTGATAGTCGTGTGATGCCCGTCTGGCTCGGAGTTGGCCACCTCACCACCCCATTCGATCATTGAAGCATTGTCGGCTAGATATGAAAACAAGAATGATGGCCAGTACCCCAATACGTATCTGTTCCCAAATTGCATCCACCAGTTTCCCTCTTTTTGATCCTGAATAAAGAATCATACACGGATGAAATATGTTAAATACAACCGAAAATACAAAATACCACCAAACGAGCGGGTCAGGTAAGTTGTGTAACTTTATAAATAATGTTGCATTATATAGAGTAAAGTACACGGATGGTCCCTGTGGTTTACCCAAATTTTGGATTTGGTCCTTAGCTTTCCAAAAGTACATGGATGGTCCCTGTGGTTTGCACTTTCTAACGCCTTTAGTCCCTAGCATTTTCCAAATGTACATGAATGGTCCCTATGGTTTGCACTTTCTAACACATTTAGTCCCTAACTTGAACATGCTAAAACCTGTAGATTTGTTGGCTAGGGACTAAATGCGTTACAAACTGCAAACCATAGGGAGCATCCGTGTATTTTTGAAAAAAGCTAGGGACTAAACCGACCATCCATGTACTTTAATCTAATACATATGATTACAAAAACAATATTATCAAAACAATAAAATAATTATTATTAAACAAAACGATTTGGCACAACGAATGCATTTGAAGATAAATTAGGTGACTCTTGTCCCATTCCGTTTTTCGCTAAATTTCTACTTAAATATGACCCGTTTTAATAAAATATAACCCAAACTGACCCATTCCACCACTAATCTTTCATACATATACTAACGAAAATTAGCATCGTTCGTCGATTATGCTCTTCTAGTTAAGGTATCATATTCATAAACATGGAAACTAAAAAATAACAAAGATTCTCACTTTCTTTAATATATATATATATATATATATATTCTGCAATGTTCAAGAACCACCACCAACACAATAATTGATTATTTAGCATCAACTTTATTTAATAAAGAAAAAGATATTATAAAAGTTGTCACTTTTCTTGAATGGTGACTATAAAGGTTCACTTACACAGTTACACACCTTTGAATAATGCATAAAATCAGCCCAACTAAGTTATTCCTTTATTCCCACTTAGTGCTTTCTTAACTTGAGTTAATTAAATAAATATTAATGCCCATTAATATGGAACAATTAAATTTAATTAAATATGGAACTTACCTTCCAGACAAGAATACTAATATCATATTGTGAATTTCTGAATGCAGAAACAGGTGATATGCTTGCACCCATTGCTATATTACTGTTGATTTGAATAAAGCCTGAGCATAGTAGATTGTAGCAGCCAGTAGCTTGATATGCATCACTCTGTAACAAAAGATAATTATATTATATTAAGGTACAACTTCAACTGCATGAGGTACAACTTTAAAAAAAAATTGATTATACTTGAATTTAGGGGTGCAAACGAGCCGAGCTACTTGCGAGCGGCTTGAAAAAAAGCTCGAAGGAGTCGAGCTTGAGCCCGAACCTAAAAACAAGCTCGTTTAGTAAACGAGCCCGAGCTTCGCTTATAAAGCTCGAGCCACAGCTCACCAGCCTACTGTTTATAAATTTATATTTTTATATAAAATATTTATTAATTGCTATTTAGAAAAATAAACAAAAAGTAACTAAATTATATATACAATAATAATTACAATTAATATAAGTTAATTAGTAAATAATAAATGAGCTGAGCTCGAGCTTTAGAAACAAAGCTCGAATCGAGCCGAGCTCGAGCTCAAGTTTTCATAAGGTAAACGAGCTCGAACCTGGTCGAGCTCAAGCTCGTTTGCACCCCTAAAGTTGTACAGTACAACTCTCTCTCTCTCTCTCTCTCAAAAAAAAAAAAAAAAAAAAAAAAAACTCTTGATGATACTTTAATAGTCAAATAAGCATTGTAGATATACTTACAGTCCAGTATGTGAATAGCCTTGTGTTGTTATCACCATAGAGATCTGGACTAACCTGCAAATCAGTATATATTTATAATTTATTAAACCAGACACAATAATGGAAGAATACAGTGATCTCAGAATAATATATGATTCTACATAATTTGTTTTCTAGCCATTTATACTTTAAACATGCCAAAACATAGACATAACCAAAAAAGGACATAAATTAATATGCTAATTCCAAAAAAATCAATACTTTTGGGATCAAGAATTATGAACAATGAGAATACCTGCCACCCAGCTTCAATGCTGTTAAGATCTTGGCCAAACGAACCCCCTAAAATCCAAATTTGTGACAAACTAAACTCGTTCGCTTGTTGTATTTTCGGCTCCCAAACGTTCATGGTTGCCTTTGCTCCGTAGTATTTGTCTCCCTCCACATAAGCTATGGCATGCTATATGTTGCAAAACACATAAAGAAGTAAGAACCATACGGAACCAGTAAACCGATAAAATAGTAGAATAAAATACCAATAATCTTCATGAGTAAGAACCATACGGAACTAGTAAACCGATAAAATAGTAGAATCAAATACCAATAATCTTCATGAGTAAGGTGTATAATGTATATTAGCATGGATCCAATGTTTCAGACCCAAAGCTGACGTCGAACCGGTCTCCTTACCGGTCCAATATAAGAACCAGGTGACGCCGTAAATATTATTAAAAATAGGGTAAAAATGAACTTTTTAATAAAAATCCAGTTCAACCCCTAAAAAATCGGTCCAACCGGACGGTTCGACTCAAAATGGTCTGATAGGGTGAACCGGACCGGTCAGACCCCCGGTTCCCGATCCGACTGACCAATCCGGTCCGGTTTTCAAAACATTGCATGGATCATCTTCATTATCTTTTTATTGACACTTTTATGATGTCATAAATTGGGTAAATTTTATTCTTGGTATATATATAAAAAAGGGTATAAAAAATTAAGAGAAAATACCAACAATCAAGCCTTAAAAACCATGAATAAAAGGTGCAAGTGTGCAACCAACATGGGACATTCTCATTGCCCCTTATTTTGTCATAAACTCATAATGATAACATATAATGAAATAATTAACTAGCTAATAAAAAGACACTTAATTTTTGAATTACAACAATCAAACCTTTAAAAATGGTGCATTTAGACATGGGGTTTTAAAGAAAAGCTCATTTACCCCTTTATTGTTCATAAAGATGGAATATAATGAGCTTTTCCTTTTGTTTCTTCCATCATCTCACCTGATGTATTAATTACCTCTTTATTTTGTTACAATGATGACAAATTATGAAATAAATCTTTTTCTTTACCAATTTATTCGAAAATATTCCGAAAATCATATGTAATTATCAAAATAAAGAAGAGTAATCTAATCTTCAAGATTGCAATAACTACCCTATAATAAAGTGCATTTAACCTCTATTTTGTCATAATCAAGGGGAAAAATGGGCTTTTTCTTTTTATTTTATTTTTTCTTGATTACCTGATGACCACTTTCATTATCAATATCAGGATCAGCAGATTTAGGGACACCTCTAGGCACAGCAATGCTTTTATGCTTCTTTCTTCCATGCATTTTAACAGAACTTGCTCTCAAAACATCTTCTTCTTTTGTTCTTCTTATTGGTATGGTGTCTTCAGGGCACATTCCATTCACATGCCACAGTTGGTGGATGTTGTTTTCTCTTTGTTTTGACTCTGTGTTCATCTTGGTCTCATCATACAGCCCCTCAGGGTGATAGTTAGGCCTCATCTAAATTCCAAAAAAAATATATATTTTTAAAATAAAATAAAAAGTTGTTAAGAAAATCTTGAAAATGTTTTAAGAAAATCAAGAAACCTGTATTTTATGATCTTTGAGAAATGGATGATCAAAAGCTGGCTGGTGAGAGATGTGTACACAATCAATAATATCCCCATCTGGGCTCTGTTCAAATCATGAAAATAATCATTAAATAATTTAAAGTTCAATGCTTTTAGCCCTAAATGCACATTATACTCTAAAATCACCAAACTTGCATCAAGAAATTAAATATTTTTACAACATATGCAGAAAAGAAAGCTAAATCAGTAACAAAGACATAATCTTTCTTTAAAAAGCTAACATTTTTATAACATTTTGCAAGCAAAATTAAATATTTAAAAAATCACATCACAAACTAATAATAACTGAATAATAATACTAAAATTACCAAACTTGCATCAAGAAACACATCATTTGTAGCCAAGAAAGCTAAATCAGTAACAAAGACATAACCTTTCTTAAAAAAGTTAACATTTTTACAACATTTTGCAACCAAAGTTAAATATTTCAAAAATCACAAACTAATAATAACTGAATAATAGTTTAAAAAATAAATAACTAAAAACCAATCATTTGAAATACCTCAATGGATTTAACTGGTTTTTTGTTGAGGCGTTTCAAGAGTTTATGAACTTGAAGCTTCTGTCTTGAAGCTGGTTGTTGCCTGGCGCAAGATAGCAAGGCCAGATCCAGAAACAAGACAAAGAAGAGTAGAAACCCTATTTTGAACATGCTTCTGCTAACGTGCGCAGTTGCCATTGTTGAAAAAGATGAACACCCAAAAGCTAAAAAAGAAAGGGTTTTTTCCTTTACCCAATTACACTCTCAGACTTGTGTTAACCTGCACCATGTGTAATAGAGTTGAATAGAATACAGAAACAGAGTTACAGACCCCACATACACAGTCACTCTGCTTATCCTACGCACCCCCCAAGCTCCTAGACATTTTCTTGGGAGTGTACACTTTCTTTTTCTCTCTCTCTTCTCTTCTCTTCTCTCACTTTCTAGATTTTGTGTAAGATTGAATTTCTGGGTTTATTTCTGCATTATAGGGGCATGTGTGAAGGATATGACCAGAAAAACTAAAGGTGGGATGGGGGTATATTTGTAATTTGAATTGTATATGGGATTGGGCCATCAGCAGCACTCAATGATTTTTGGTTTAAATTAGTGGGTTCCCTCATGTGATTATTTCGGTACAAGGGTGGAGAAAATTGAAGGTTGGAGAAATGGTTAGTACACCCCGATTTCCACGTGTCACCGGTGGGCCCGGTGGGGGAGTATCGTGACGTGGTTGGCAACGTAATAGTCAAACAACACAATATTCAATATGCACAGCGGAAGCAATTTAAAATAAAGACAACCGAATTTATTATTGTAATATCAAAGTCACAATATTCGGATGTTTATCCACAGTAGGATCGATAATCAAAACGGAAACGATAGTTCAACAGACTTCAGGCATCCTAAGCTTGCGAGACTTTTTATTGATGCTAAGGAGACTATCCAGCCAATTTCGTTTAGTACCTGCATTCAGTCTTTTTGGGAAAATACGTCAGTTTACACTGGTAAATACAATCAACTGACACATTTTGGAAAATGGTTAAAAAATGGGTTTGGATGCACATGGCATAAACATTTTATTTAACTTGGGAGAATTATTTAATATTATAATCATGTGAACGAATTACATGTTACTTATGCGTTCAGTAGCCCGGATCTTGTCCGGGTTAAAGATCAATGGACACACCACATTATTGAGTTATACACGGGTGTACGCCTACACCCCGTGCTCAGGTCGTGGCCATCTCGTAAGATGATGCCAGGGATATCTGGGACATGGTCATTAACCCCCCGGCCCAAAGGCTGTAAAGTACACAAGACTGTTTAAACGAGCCGATCAAATTATTCAACTACCCACTAAGCGTGGAGATTTGATGCTCGATCAAGCGGTATGCTATATACCGTAACCCAAGCCCGTATAGGGAAAATAAGTTAAAAGTATTTACCTGAGCAAAGTATAGTTCACAAGAAGCAAATTGCAAGTAGCTTTTACTGTTTCTCCTAATCTGGAACGAAGGTTAAATATAACCTATTAGAATCCTAGCGGGTCTTTAATTAAGCTTAAGCTTAGACCGGTTAGTTTCGAAGATACGGTTCGTACGCACGATTAAGCGAAGACTGGATAGAGTGTGATTTAGACCCGACAAGTTCGAAGACTTGCTTAATATGGGTATTTAATACACACTCTGAAATTTGAGACAAAACCGACAAGGTTTGACCCGTTTCGGCTAATTTATGTAAACTTGTTACATAAACCGAACCGAACGCAATTAACGCGTAACGGGTGACCGAATTAATCATGAACAGGTTTCCTAAGTTAATACGCTTTAAATATGTGGTGATATCATTAAGATACCTTCCATAATGCCCAAAACGAGTTTAATCCCTAATTATGCCCCGTAGGGGTATTTTGGTCATTTTAACGACTATAAAAGGGATTTATTTGGTTTCTGTGATCCAGGTCTGAATAAGTCAGGAAAACAACTTAATTTAGCAGGTTATGTCTATTGGTATTAAGTCTTACGTGGCAAAATGGTTTTAAACCAAAACTACGCGTATAATACGCGTATAAAGCCGTTTTAAGCGACGTACGGTTTAAAATAGGTTTCTGAGTTTTCTAATCAGTTAAACAGGTCCAAAACACTACATTTATTATTTAAAATCAGTAGCAATTGGATTGGCACCATTTGGACTTGTAAAACTCGTTTTATGGCCTAAAAGGGCATTTTCGGTATTACCGAATTAAGGCACTAATCCTAGCTTATGATTAGTTTAAAAATAATTAAAAATTTTCAAAAATCTCAAAATATTATTTTACATCAGTGGGGAAAAGGTTTGGTGCCGAAAATCGGGTTTAGATAGGCCATGCGCTAATCGCGCCGATTAATTATTAAAAAGCTTATTATTTACGTTAATGCGCATATCTCCTAATCTAGACCTCCGATTGACGTGAAATTTTACGTGCATGTTTAATAATCAGTAACTAAGATTATTGTACTTCCACATTTTCAAAATTCTCGTTGTATGGTCATAAGGGCATTATGGTCACATTTAAGGGATTAACGGGAACGTGTGCATGCATCGGATAATCAACGAAACAAGTACAGAGACTTATACTATCATGTAATCCAACCCTAATGAAGTACTAAGGCAATACCAAATCAAATTAAAACGGGCCAGAACCAAAGTCAAAGCAAAAGTCAAAGTTTTGCGTCTTTCGGTTCCGAACCGGGTTTAAACAGAAATTTGTCGAGTCGGACAGGCATGGACAAGTTTTTATACTTATTACTAAGTTATATTAAGGTTAAAACAGGTTACACGCTTCTCGGATTGCTAATTGTGCATTAAATCATATTTTACACTTCTGTTGACTTTTTCGGTTAACGTTTGACTCGACAAACGACCTAGTTAGGTCTGGAATCAGTGAGTGCCCTTTTAGGGGTTTAATACCCATATAATTACCTACTTAACGGTACTTTTAATTCGTGATACGACTGAGCTATTTATAACTAATCTCGAAGTCAACCGTTAAGTACGATATATTGACTTTTAAGCTAATTATAAAGCAAAACTGAATTAGAGGAGGTTAGGCATACTTACAAGAGTTTAATGATCGACTAGGGATGATTAGAAAGACTTGGGATCAGCTCTTGTGCTTCACAAATGCTCAGAAGATGAATGGTGAATGTTTGCAAGTTAGTGGGTCTTATATAGTGCCTTCAATCACCATAATTTGTTGACAAGTATGTCTATGATCCACCACAAATGATAAACACATGTCCCTAGTGTTCTAGAGCAGTTTAGGGGTCACCCACATGTGAGGAAAACCGGCCAATTGGGTCAAAAATGCGCATAACAGGCTGCTGCCTGTTTTTTGGTTGCTGGGAGACCCTTGCGCATCGTAGAGCTTTTCTGGCTACGATGTGCAGGGCTTCATCAGAAGGTAAAAGTTGTTGTTTGTTGAAGTTTTGAAAGGGCAACCTCCTATAATCGACTTTGGGGCCTCAATTATCAACTAGGGACCTTCAAGAAGTGCCTTGTACTGTAACATACCCTACCATTTGAAGTTGTTTCACTTGAATCCAAAAACAAGACCCGAAAACAAAGGGTTTTCCATACTTTTTCTTCGTGGGATCATATCATGCTTTTGCAATTCCTTTATTGGCAATAATTCCCTGAATTGAGGGCATAAAAGATGTGTATAACATTTAATCGGGTCTTGGGATTTATAATTGAGGTCGTTCAGAGGTAAAATTTAACATGACGCCACTTTAAATCCTGCTGAAACATCTTTATTTAATCCGGGTTTACGACGCGTTTTGTCTTACATGACACGTGTCGTTTTATTATTGAACCCGAAATTTTCGAGGTGTTACAGTGAGGTGAGTACTAGTAACTACTCGAGATTATTTGGATCGAATTTTTTATATGTAATTTTGAGTTTTATGTATACATATACACATTTTTGTAGGTAAATAATTTAAGTAGATATGTTTTAACTCTTCATCCACTCATTTACTTTTAAGTATACAAGATTAATTGTTGGAATTCACATGGTTTTGTTGAAAACTGGCAAATTTACAGGTTTTGTCCGGAATATATAGGTTTTTTGCCGGAATAGCCGATTTTTTAGCCGGCCGACAAGGTCCGACTAGGCACGATTAGGTCTGACTAGGTCTGACTAGGCCTGACCAGGTCCGACTAGAGCCGACTAGCGATTAATCGCCGACTAGTTGCGATTTTTACAACACCGGAAAAATCTAAGTATCTAACCATAAGAAGAATACATTTACAGCCCGAATTCATCTTCTAATATTGCAACATATGGTGCTGGCTAAACGCCTACTTGTCACCTTGCCCACTCGCGTCCGCCCTCGCTTGAGTCTATTGTGGTAACTTCACCAATAGCGCCCCAAAACACCTTCATTTTTGCCCAACAGCGCTAGGCACCACCCTCACGGTCAAAGACGACAAATAAAAACGCCAACTTTTTAAAACTTTCATACCATAATTTCATATTTACCAAAATACCCTTACGGTTGGTCGATCCAAACACAACCATCAAGTGTTTAACAATGTTAACTGAACCACCGTATCACAAGTACAACCATAACCTAGTTACTTACAAAACCATAAGTATTAAAAAGACATTCACAACCCAAAAAGTGTTTTTGGCCCATTAATGACAAACTTAATCGAAAGCGCATACAGGCTGAGATGTGTATTCATTCCAAGCTCACCTTTATCTAGATTGATTACCTATCATACACAACACCAAAATATTCATTAGTATATTTTACTTAACATAAACTACAACTTTCATTTCCACCTTTATTTGACCCGTTAACAAGGACACAATCTAATCATTCATTCCTTACTTGCATCAAATCCGTTTACACGGATTTATTGTTAACATTCCTTTAACATCCAAGCATAGAAACCATCCGACCTGTCCGTAACGAGCCAAGGCTTAACCATCATCATAATTCATCATACAAGTCTTATTTGACTCATCCGTAGCGGGTCAATGCATAACATACCATCATTAACGCAATTTCATCATTTTGACCCGTTTATAATGAGTCACTACTTTACTATTTCAACTTTCCAACTTTCTCATTTTGGTCCCTCATCTTTTAAGTTTTACTAGTTCTTTATAAAAATTTAACCATCATGTAAGTTCTTACATATTTATATACATATAAAAAAAAGTTTAATAAATTTTTGGGGTGTTACAAGTTTTTGTCTTTTTTCCGGCTTTAAGAATTCTGCGAGACCGTTTTTAATTAAGTCGTTTATTTTAATTAAGTAACTATTTAAGGGGCTGTTTGTTTGCATCTGAATGAAGCCATTCAGAGGCTTACCTCTGAATCGGTCAGAGGCTAGGCTGTTTGGTTGATTAAGATTGTGCCTCTTAATGATTCAGTACCCCTCTGAACCATTCAGCTCAAAAACATCGCTGAATGAAACTTGAGACAAAGATACCCCTAAACAACACAGCTTCATCTTCTTCTCCCACAGCCCCATCGCCTCCACCACGGCAGCCTCCACCACGCCGCCCTGCTCCTCCACGGTAGCCTCCTCCTTCACGCCGCCCTTCTCCTCCACGGCAGCCTCCTCCTCCACGGCAACAACAAACAAGACACCGTGCATCCATTCACCATCACCGTCACCGGAATCGCAACAACAAACAAGACACCGTGCGATGATAATAATATTAGGAGCCGGTTCTGTTTATGAAACCGACGTCTTACTTACCGAATTGTAGAACGATCGATGTGCCGCATCCGTTTGAATCGCTCGATCATGAGGTTGAACTGGCGGTTGTTATTGGTAAAAAGGCTCGTGATATTGCTGAAGCAACTGCTATGAATTACATCGGAGGTAATTGATGTTGATCTAGAATCATAAGTTGCAATAACTGATTGAGGGAGAAAGATGGAAAAAAACACATAGTGACAGCTTTTTTAGATGGATCAATATACAAACAGTGAAGAACAAGAACTGAAAATTGAGGGAGAAAGATGGAAAAAAAGGGGATGAATTTAGGGTAATTGGTGTTGTGATGGATGAAGGGGTGGCTTCTGTTTTGGTTTTTGTAAGCCGTGTGAACTGATTGAAGTGGTTTTTGTAAACCGTGTGAACAAAGGGTAAAAATGTCATTTTACATATTCATTCAGAGGTGCAACCAAAGAGCACTTTACTGGTTCAGCTCTTACTGGTTCAGAGCCTCTTAGCCATTCAGACATCTTATTCATTCAGCACTTATTGGTTCAGATGTTGCCAAACAGCCCCTAAGTATTGTTCTTAACTTGTGTTTTTTTAATGTTTATTAATTTAAAATAAATCTAAATTAAAAAATAATTGAGTAATGATGAGAGGGGCTCTATGAGCTTTTATCCCACTCCATGGTAGTTGATGATGAGATCCCTTGTTTACGTGTCATCTACAAGGCGCTTATGTGGCATGATAAAGTCCCTATGGGCTTTATCCCACACTATATAGCTTAACTGAAAACCAAACCATTAATCGAAATTAACCATAATTGATAAAACTGATGGTTATGGTTAAATGACTCAAATTAACCGACTTCGATTATAATTATGGTTATGGTTAATGTGTTCATTAATCAATTGTAATTGAACCAAACCTTCTATGCTTATGCTTTTCTAGATTTTAAAATGTAAATTAGATCTATTTGAAGTAGTTGCTAATTTGGAAAAATTAAAAAAAAAAAAAAATAACTGTAAAGTTGGTGTTTATTTTGTCTTATTTTTCGCATTTTTTATGTACAATATATCTTTTAAATTTTCAAAAATAATATCTTCATCAATTGATTCATGGTTACAATCGGACCCCATGATGCGTAACTCCAAATTAATTAAAAAAAAGTTGCGGCTTGGAACACCATAACTAAACTATTTTTAGCTATAACAAAACAAAAAATAATAATTAAAAGATACATGGATACTTAACCTAAATCAATCCACAACCAACGGTTAACCAAACAACAGTTAACCGATCATCCGTTATAGTTACACTTAACACTTTTCGATTAGTTGAACCCTCGGTTAACCGAACCCACTGCTAACCGACTTTGCACACCCCTACTTCGGTATGTCTACAATATATTAAATAATATTTAAATAGTATCAACCTAATAGAAAAAAAGTTAAAAACATGAAGTTATGAGCTATATAAAGCTAGTTGTGGTACCACTTTTGTATGGGTAATAAAAAATATCAAAAACAACTTGTATCGAAAGCAACAACAATATATGAACACCGGTATCGACACCTATGTAACCCCAAATTAATTAAAAAAAGTTGCGGCTTGGAACACCATAACTAGACTATTTTTAGTTATAACAAAACAAAAAAAGATAATTAAAAGATACAATGGATACTTAACCGGAATCAATCCACAACCAACCAACGGTTAACGAAACAGCAGTTAACCGATCATCGGCTATAGTTACACTTAACACTTTTCGATTAACTGAACCCACTGTTAACCGACTTTGCACACCCCTACTTCGGTATGTCTACAATATTTAAATAGTATCAACCTAATAGAAAAAAGTTAAAAACATGAAGTTGTGAGCTATATAAAGCTAGTTGTGGTACCACTTTTTTATGGGTAATAAAAAATATCAAAAACAACTTGTATCGAAAGCAACATATATATATGAACACCGGTATCGACACCTATGTTTTTCGGGTGATATTGGTTTGGTTTGATAAAAGTCATTTATAAAAAGGTTAATTACATTGATTTAATTACACAAAACTTGTCTCATATGACCTACAAAAGATGTTGTGTTATGCCCAAACAATCGATATGTGTTTTACGACGGTCGAAAACAATAGAAACATATAATGATACATGTTTCGATAATTGAGGTACTGGTGTTGTTTGATCGGTTTCGGTTCAGTTCGTTACATTACCTATACTTGGTATACTTTCCAATATACAAAAATATTTACAGTGGTTCCATTTATATAGTAGTTATATTATATAACTAAAAAAGTCATGTTTTACTTCAATCAAAACCTTAAAAATGAATACTAATGTCGGTTTTAATTATATCCATACCAGTACCGATGTTGCTCGATTGGTATCAGTTAAATTTGCTGTATCACGGTACCGATATTCCATATAGCTTACGATACAAAAAAAATACTCAATTTTGAATACAACTCATTTTCAACAAAATTTATATCAAAATGTTGATAAAAGAAAAGGTAATAAACACAACGGCGTATTCCATTGTTTAAGTTAACAAACGGAAGTTTATAAGGGAAAATCAAACACATAAAATGTGTATATTATATACGGTATAAGAGGTGAAATTGAAACTTAAAATAAATCATACTTCAAAAGGATCTTTACTCTGCTGCTTCTCTATAAGACTACTAATTCTTACTGTTCATATAGTATGATATGAATATACCACATCAATTCGTTATGTATGGATGGTGAGATTTCATTGATACAAAGCTAATTTCATTGGAGGGTCTTATTGGCGTGCATCCAGTAGGAATTGAACCTACGAATTCGCCAATTATGAGTTGAGTGCTTTAACCATTCAGCCATGAATGTTTAGCGGGTCATAGTGAATGACCAGATTCTAATTCAAATGGAATCTTTCAACTAAAGCAATGAGATGCTTATATGGAATTCTTTTAGTTCTAATAAATCAGGTGGAATTTAATGACAGGACATAAATTCAAGTCCTGGATTTTAGAATTGAGAGAGATCAAGAATTCTCACTATTTCTTAGATTCCTGGACCCAATTCAATTCAGTGCTCTGAGACCCTAGGTCAAGAGTTCGAGCCCAAGCCACCCTGGGTTTTAGTCCACCGTGCGTTATGCCAGAGAGATTCTCTCATATGGCGGCGCAAGCCCCTGCCTCTGGCAGTGTGTGGTATGGTTTCCCAGGGAACACCGTTAGCCAAACTCTGACGTCAGCGTGGGCCCGGTTAAGACAACATAGTCTGGCCAGAGTGGGGTTAGGGACATCTGTTTATGAGGGTGTAAGATCTCTCTCACAACAAGTTAAAAATTTTCACCGTTCAAAAAAAGGACTTATAAATTACTATTCATAAAGTTTGAAAAGGACTTTTAAATTATTATTCATAAAGTTTAGAATTGTAATTAAATTAGTAGAATTCCTTGCGTTCCGCTATGATCTTTCGGACGGTGTTGGTTTGTGTTGTTACATTATTGATACGATCTCCGTACTTAGTATAGCAACCGAAAGAAATATACCCAAGAGGATATCTATACGCACTACGTCAAAAATGGCTTACGACCACATAAAAAAAGTGTGACCATACGCTTTTTGCCACACTTTTTTTTTCCAGCTCAAATGTGACCAAAGGTCGAGTCATCATAGGCATCATACGGCCACATTCACTTATGTGTGGCCATAGCAACTTAAACTGTGGCTAAAAGGTCTTATTGAAATCAATCATTTTGTCAAATAAGTGTGGCTAAACGGGTAACAACAACCACATGAATTTCCTATAAGTGTGACCATTTCTATTATACAGTCATCAATAAGTTTGTTTTAGCCATATTAATTTTAAAAAACTGTGACAAAAAAGGTTGTTGTAATCAAGCAAATGGTCCATTAAGTGTGGCTAAATGGTATCAATGGTCACATGAATTTATTGTAAGTGTGGCCGTCTGTATTATATAGCCACATGAATTCACTGTAAGTGTGGCTGTTTCTATTATATGGTCACTAAAAAGTTTGTTTTAGCCACATAAATTGTAAAAAAACTGTGGCAAAAAGGTTGTTGTAATTAACAAAATGATCCATTAAGTGTGATTAAATGCTATCGATGGCCACATGAATTTATTTTAAGTGTGGACGTTTCTATTGTATAGTCACATGAGTTACCATAAGTGTGTCTGTTTCTATTATATAGTCACTAAAAAGTTTGTTTTAGCCACATGAATTTTTTAAAAATATGACAAAAAGATTGTTGTAATTAAGAAAATGGCCCCATTAAGTGTGACAAAATGGTATCAACAGTCACACAAATTTACTGTGTGGTCGTTTCTATTTTATAGTCACATATATTGTTGTGGCTATGTGGCCATTTTCGTGTAATTAGCAATTTTATTTTCAATTTTTCATAGAATTAAAACAATAGCAAAGATGAACAAACCAAAAAAACAAAATTAATAATATTAACAATAGTAAACCAAAATCCATACATAAGATGTCAATTTGAATACTAAATACATAAACTTGTATCAATCCTAGCGGCACTTGCAACAACTGCACTTTTTGTCTCTACATACATAACTCCTGGAAGCACTTGCAACGTAACCTTCTCTCATTCCTTGAAAAACTCTTCTTGTTTTCATTTTGGCCATTAGTTGGCCCTTTTGTCTTGGCCAATCAAAACTACTTCACAAAACAAAGTCGCGCGCTTCATCATAAGACATAAGTTATTCCAAAAAGACAATATTAATATATACAATAGTAACAAGAAAGCATCCATACATGTTTCTGCATACGGGTCGATTAGGTGCTTGCCAAGTAAAATGACGTTGGACTGACCTGTATCAAATTCATCACGTACAACATCAGTTTCAGAATAAACATTGGTAACAAAATAGGCGGTTGGTAAACTGGTCAAAATGAGTAACATTTGGTTGACCTGCCAACATTTGTTTATCCATTTTCTATAGATTTCATTCATAACTATTGCAATATACTTATTACATAAACTGAAATAAGATCTAGTTTGATTCAATAAATCAACTTAGAAGATTGCGAATGACTTACATAATCCGGGAGATATTGCAATTCGGATGAAAGTGTAAAATCAGTGTCTCCTGCAGCAAATGATCTTAAGAACCACAACTCTGTAACTGTATGTCGGCCTTTTCAAACAATTCCCCTTGATGACATAATAGGGTTATATAACCTCTACATATGACGAAAACATGAACACATATCTGTCACACCCTGGCTTTTGCGGAAGCGTGGGTTTATTTGGTGTGACTTCTTAATACCATAGCAACAATCACAACAATGCTATATGATAAAATACGGGATGTTCATCCATTAAAATAGTTTAGAAAATGCGAAACATATTGTCTTTCAAAACATCAACCACTGAATACGTTACAAACCATGACTTGTTTAAAATGAGTTCATAAGACTCGACAAAAGACTACCAACAACACGAGGATTTGAGACATGTAACCCGTCCAGGAAGGAGTTACACTTCCCAAACCTACGACTCTGGATGACGTCCTTATTTAGTACGCAGCTAACATGCATCACTTGCCAGATCCTATTCATTTCCTGAAATACATGTAATTTGAAAAATCAACAAAAGTTGAGCGAGTTCATGTATAAGTGAGTCTGTATAAACCATTGAAATGCGTCTGTATGAAAAATCCTGGTATGTAGCAATTAAGGAAAAAATAAAAGAGATCACCAATGGGTTGCAAAACCACTGGTATGTGTGAAACGGTGCAGGAAGTACTCAACCCTAGCAAATTTGTACCGGGCCTCCGGCTGTAAGACACAGTCACCACTATGGGCCTCCCCGGCCTCATGGGTGTGGGCTCGCTACACCCAAATAGATCTATCACTCATGTCCCTCGGTCCTAACAACGAGGATTAATGGCCTTAAGTGTTGTACCCACCTTTCACATGATCTAAGCGTCTAAACCCTCCTTAAGCTAACCATACCATTTATAAAAGCGTCTGTAAATTGTAACATGTATTTCACCCCCGAAGTATAAAACTGAAAACAGTTAAGAGAAAAGGGGGACATGAACTCACAGTAATGCGTCTTGTACCGAAATCTCAAACTCTGTCTGCTACACGACAACCTACACGTGCTAAAATCTATTAGACGAACGGGCCGTGCCTTGGCTTAGAGTTTGAAGTCTTGAGTTGTGTTACTTTGGTAATATTTTGGTTAAAAAAATAATATTAATTAATTTAACTTAAGTATCGTCTTTAGGAAAATAGTTAGGCAACTATTTCGTATCTACACTTCTCAAATAATTTCTAAGTGTTAGGGTTTTCGGAAAATTTCGCCATAGTCTCCTTTGTAAATAGAGGCGTCCATGCTTAATAGCATATCATTTTCTTTTACAAATATCCCGTAGGTCGTTCTCAATAATCAAACCGACATTTAGACATACAAAGCATTACTTACTTTATTTCAGCTTCATTACTCAAAACTGGACTGTTTTCGAGGATTTTTATAAAATAGTTAACCTTTTCCAAAAATTCTCAAATTTTTACAGAATGTCATATATAATCCAAAATTTATTTTGTAAAAATATCGGGGCTTATTTCATCACCAATATTATATAAAAATTCTTTTACCCGACTGCAATCAGATTTGTTGCTTTCTGATTGCAGTTTACGGAAAAATTCACTAAAAATTAATCGTAAGTCCGATCGACGAAATTCCAGTTGGAGGATCACGGAAACAACAGTGACCATCTACTGTAAAAGTTCCATGAGCTGATTCTACTCAGGTTTCAAATTACAACTCCGAATGCAACACACTTTTTCAGCAGAAAAATCGCAGCTAGAGCTGCTGTCGTAAAACAGTTCTTTAAAAATAGTAAACGACCTCGAAAAATTACGATTCCAGTGCCATTTGTTCGGTTATTCAAAAATACATAATTTAGACTCCAGAAGTTTAGTTTTTCGATTTAAAATGACCCAGTTACAGCCTGTTGAAGTTGGCTGGAAATTTCAATCAGCATGTTTATTTTTAGTATTTTAGCTTTTGTGTGCCATGAACATTATACATATCATAACAATGAACAATATGGAACAAGGGTGTGAAGGGACTTACTACTAGCACAAGGCTAGGGTAGAAATCTAGAACAAAAATGAAGAGAAAAAGATGGTGAGAAGGACTTGAACAAAGCTTCCTTGTAAGCTCTTCCACTTGCAACTTCTAGGAATCAACTTTGGAGCTTGGATTGGCACTTGAATGTGTTGAAGGAGAGGATATGAGGGAGATGGTGGTGATTTCAGTTATGTGGAGCTGAAAATGAGAGAGAGAGGTGTGAGGTGAGAGAGTGGATTGAAGGTGGTGATGTTATAGAGGGTCTTGGACTCACATAGCCCACCCTACTAACCTAGTGTGATAATTACCTAGATCTTTGGCCAACCAAAGTCAAGATTACAAGAAATAAAATCTCAACAAAAGATATGGTAATAATTGTGGCTGAAAATTACGTGGGGGGGGGGGGGGTAAATTTATAAAATTTGTTAATTAGTAGGTAAATATCTAGAAGGTTTAGGGTATTTTCTAGAATAGTGGGTGTATGTCATGTTTTTATAGTGTGTGGGGATTTTTGTGACCATGATTATTTAAGAATAATAAAATAATGTTTCTGACAAAATTTTGGTGTCCCGGGTAATGCCTGGTTGTTCGGTTACGTATCGTTCCGTTAAAGCGTTAAATTGTACCGTAAAGCGTCTTTTACGCATCTTTTTGTAACGAAATCATTCCTGGCACTTAGGAAAGTATACAGGACCACTCTGTCATATATGTGTATTCTACTGGCATAATAAAATACAGAATTTTATAAAAGAATGCAGAATTCTGTATTTAAAGTGTGTTTTAGGCACTTCCCGGCACTATATCTATCACCTAATGACGCAGTCTTATGGTCCTCACTTCCCTACACTCCAAACCAGTGTAGTACTCTTTCCCTGGCTCATACTGGCCATAAAAACATTGTCTGTCTATGTGCTGGTATTGTCAGCATTATTTCTGAATCAACCGTTCAGTGTGTCAACTGTGCTGAGTGCATCAAGTATGTCACTAATGTAGGTGTGTAATGAATGGAGTGACTGTATAAAATATGATGCATGTATATATGATATAGAATCATAGTGCAGTTTAAATTATCAGTTGTAATCAAGCACAGTTATTAAGCACGTAATTAAGATTAATTAATTCGTACAGTACCTGAAATTTTGAGGGTTGTCACATTCTCCCCCCGTTAAGAAAATTTCGTCCCGAAATTTTTGGTCCTACGCCTAGTTGCAGGGGTCTTAGGAAATAAATGTGGGTACTTGGCCTTCAAACGATCCTCACGTTCCCACGTGAATTCTGGCCCATGTCTAGCATTCCATCGAACTTTGACGAGCTTGACACTACTCCTGCGTGTTTTGTTAATCTTCCAATCAGTGACCTCAACAGGTTCTTCAACAAAGTGGAGTGTGTCGTCGATATGAACTTCGTCAGCGGGGATGACAACGGTGTGTTGAGTTGGACTCTTTTTCAGGTTCGATACATGGAATGTATCATGAACACCATTGAGTTCAGCAGGCAGGTCCAACTTGTATGCTACAAGTCCAATCCTTTATAGGATTTTGAAAGGGCCAATGTAACGCGGATTCAACTTCCCACGCTTCCCAAAGCGTGTCACACCCTTCCAGGGTGAAACCTTTAACAAAACCATATCCCCAACTTGAAATTCCAGGGACTTCCTCTTTGGATCTGCATAGGCTTTTTGTCTGTCGCGAGCCGCCTCGATGCGTTTTCGAATCTGCGCAATCTTGTCTGTTGTCTCTTGGACGATTTCGGGACCAACAAGCTGCCTATCACCTGCATCAGCCCAGCAGAGTGGTGATCGACACTTGCGTCCGTAAAGGGCTTCAAATGGCGCGGCTCCAATACTTGTGTGGTAGCTGTTGTTGTACGAAAATTCGACCAATGGTAAATGATTATCCCAGCTACCACCTAGATCCATTACACATGCTCTCAGCATGTCCTCCAATGTCTGAATAGTTCTTTCACTTTGGCCATCAGTTTGCGGATGAAATGCAGTGCTCAGATTCAACTGCGAGCCAAAAGATTCTTAGAAGGATTGCCAAATCCTTGACACGAAGCGTCCATCTCTATCAGAGATAATTGAGAGAGGCACTCCATGACGTGCGACAATCTCTCTCATGTAAATTTCTGCAAGTTTGCTCGTGTTGTCTTTTTCTTTGATCGGCATGAAGTGTGCAGACTTTGTCAAACGGTATACTATTACCCAAATCATATCGTGGCCCTTGGGCGTCTTTGGCAATTTCGTTATGAAGTCCATAGAAATCTGTTCCCACTTCCATTTGGGTATTTCAGGTTGCTGAAGGAGACCTGAAGGCTTTTGGTATTCAACCTTTACCTTGGCACATGTTAAGCATTTGCTAACATATACCGCAACGTCGCCTTTCATCCTTGGCCACCAATAGAAATCCTTAAGATCTTGGTACATTTTATCCGCTCCTGGATGAATTGAGTACCGTGACTTATGAGCTTCGTCAAAGATAACTTTCCTTAAACCACCAAACAAAGGAACCCAAATTCGTCTTATGAAGCACAAAGTTCCTTCCTCGTTTGGTACCAATTGCTTCTCCATCCCACGGAGGTATTCATTCTCGATATTTCTTTCTTTGAGAGCTTCTCTCTGCGCGGCACGAATGCGCAAGGAGAGGTCCGTCCGGATGATCATTTCCAAGGCCCTAACCCTTATGGGCTTGATCCTTTCCTTCCGACTTAGGGCATCGGCGACCACATTCGCCTTCCCTGGATGATACTTGATCTCACAATCGTAGTCATTGAACAGCTCTACCCAGCGCCTTTGCCTCATGTTAAGCTCCTTCTGATTGAATATATGTTGCAGGCTCTTATGATCAGTGAAGATCGTACATCGTGTGCCGTATAAATAATGTCGCCAGATCTTTAATGCAAACACCACCGCGCCCAATTCCAAATCATGGGTGGTGTAATTTTTCTCGTGTATCTTCAGTTGGCGCGAAGCGTAGGCTATAACTTTCTGGCGTTGCATCAACACGCAACCCAAACCTTGACACGAGGCGTCACAATATACCACAAAGTCTTCCGTGCCTTCGGGCAGATATAAAATCGGTGCGTCACAAAGCTTGTTCTTCAGCAACTGAAACGCTTCTTCTTGTTTGTCACCCCAATCAAACTTCTTGTCTTTCTGCGTGAGTGCGGTCAGGGGTTGAGCTATTTTTGAGAAATCCTCAATAAACCTTCGATAATAACCAGCCAAACCTAAGAACTGTCGAATCTCAGTTGGCGTCTTTGGAGTCTCCCAATCCTTGATTGCCTCGATCTTTGTCGGATCAACATGAATTCCGTTTCCATTTACCACGTGACCAAGAAACTGGACTTCGCGTAGCCAAAACTCACACTTTGAGAACTTAGCGTATAACTTCTCCTTCTTAAGTAGCTCTAAAATAGCTCTTAAGTGCTGTTCGTGCTCGTCCTTTGTCTTCGAGTAGATTAGAATGTCATCAATAAATACGATCACAAACTTATCCAGGTACGGCTTGCAGACTCGGTTCATCAGGTCCATGAAAACTGCCGGTGCGTTTGCCAATCCAAACGGCATAACCAAGAACTCGTAATGTCCATAACGAGTCCTAAAGGCCGTCTTCAGGATACTTTCCTCTTGTATCCTTAGTTGATGGTATCCTGAGCGAAGATCGATCTTTGAATAGAAGCTTGAACCTTGTAGCTGATCGAACAGGTCATCGATCCTTGGCAAGGGATATATGTTCTTGATAGTCAACTTGTTAAGCTCACGGTAGTCTATACACATGCGAAAACTACCATCCTTCTTTTTAACGAACAAAACTGGAGCTCCCCAAGGCGAGAAGCTTGGTCTGATGAATCCTTTATCCAATAACTCCTGGAGTTGTGTCGACAAATCCTGCATCTCCTGTCACACCCCAACCGATGGCGGAAACATCGGGATGAGATGAAGTGTGTATAGATTGCTCGAGACTTCATAACACTATGTGACAGTATTTAATTAAATTCAAATTTCATTGCAAGTGCTAAATTGTTATACAACATTTAAAATAGAAATAACAACATTGATCAAATTACAACATAACATCCAAAGATAAATAGATTAATGGTGTGTATCTAGTCCATCCTAAACTTGTTTCATCATTCATCCATACTTCAACTATCAACCTGCAACATGTATTAAAATAGAGTTTCAATGCAAAAGCAAAGGCGAGTATACAAGTTTGATTACATAGCATAATAGAATAAAAGCTCATATCCAACATAAACATTATAAAAATAGTTTCAGCCGTGCTAGTTTACGCAGTCCAAGTGATAGCCCAAAGTTTCACGATGCGTTAAAGAGCCTATCCCAAAGTTTAACGGGAGGTTAAAATGATACCCTAACAATACCCCTCGAATACAAATGGGGGAGGTGCATTATTCCTATAGCCTATGCATAGTACTACCAATTGTTAGAGCGGACTCCTCACAGGGATTAAACGTTCACATAGCACAAGATAAGTATCACAAGTTTCATGTTTCATGTTTAAATGAATAGAGTATGTTTCAAATAAGTTTCAAGTGTCAAGTGCTTTGATATAGAATACATGTTGCACCCAAAGTGTTTAAAAGTAAAATGGGTTCGAGTATACTCACATTATTGCATATGTTTTCCGACTATCCAAGGTGACGACGTTGACGAGTTTAGAAGGTTGAATGTGTAAGGGCTAAAGTTTGAGTATGTTTGGAGTCGAGATTCGGACTTAGATTCAAAGAATAACAAAGTATGTATTTGGAAAATATTCACTATGGTACTAGCACTTGTCTTGACACTACGATAATCCTTAAGGATTATATATGATTTCATAGGTTCAAGACCTATTAGAATCGCGACAAGGAACTACACACATAGTGAGAAACTTATTAACTTGGTAGTAGATTTATATAATCACTATCAAGGGTTCAGTTTATAATATATACATAATAATATAGTTAGTTACGTAGGAGGCGGGAGGTTAGACCTTCCACTTGATTACCTCTTGGTGTCTTATGAGTTATGTAGGAGGCGGGAGGTTAAACCTTCCACTTGGTTACCTCGATTGTTATGTTAATATATAAGTTATGTAAGAGGCGGGAGGTGAACCTTCCACTTAGGAACCTCATAAGTATGTTCAAGAAAATAAAGGTACAATTATACTAAACAAAACATCAAGTGATGTGTGGACTTGTATGTAAGTTAGCCTAGGCTAACTAAGTAGTCACACCATCTTCAAGTTCAAGACTTGGCACCACTTGTGAGTTAAAAACTCAATTAAAACAGAAAGTTTAGAGTGTTTAGACACTCTTATTAAGTGTAAAACAACCTTGGTTTGGCTTTACTAATCATACAATAGACTAGAAGCATAAGAACACAAGTTTGTTTGAAGTATACAAGAGTTTAAGAAAGTTTCATACAAAACAGAAAGTTTATGGACATTTTCGGGGCAATTCCATGTCTGATTTCTCCCAAGAGAAGTCAAGGAATCAAACCCCATGATTGTACAAGCAAGTAGGAAAAAGAATCAAGTGATTTGGTTGAGAAATGAGCAAGTTATGCTCACTTTTGTAATAGGTAGTGAATCTGCCCGAATTTCAGCTTCTTGGAGGATTTGAGAGTGATTTTAGAGATGTTTGAGGGTTGAGCAAGTGTTTAAGGCCTTGGGGAAGGTGTTTACTTATAGGGGATGAGTTGGGGGTTGGTGAAGAGTTGACATACTGCTCAAATTACGTCTTAGGAGCCGAAAACGAGTGATTTACGTTCAAAACGCGAAGCTTCTGCATGCAGAACTGAACTGGGGAGTCCAGGCGGCCCGCCTGAGGGTTTTACAAAGGCAAGGGAATCGGGCCGCGAGCCATGTATACATAAGAACTTTCAAAAATTGCATTTTAGTCCCTGTAGTTTGTTAATTAGTGTTTTAAGGTGTTTTAAGGACTAGTTTTGCCATTTAAGCATAGTTTAAGGCCAAATAAGGTATGAGGATCATAATCAAAGTATAATTTAGCGTATGAAGGTCGTATTCAAGTATCGTTTATGATCGAAACACGTTTTATGCATAAGTTTCACATATTTACAAGTTTAGCACATAGTTTCCAAGAATTTCGAATAAGCATCAATTGTTCCACAAAAGTGTATGTATGAGCATATATAAAGTATGTATATCATGTAATTATCAAAATACGAGTTTTATTTATGATCCAAGCCACTATTTTCACAACGGTTACCAAGACAGAGCGATTACAAGAACACAGGGTTTCCAAGATTAGAAATACGAAGAAGGCTTGTTATAATTGGAAAGTACGAATTAGCCGGGCGTTACAGTCTCCCCTACTTTAGGAAATTTCATCCCGAAATTTATTTAAGATGAAGATTTAAACGAAGTGTAAGTATAAGAATAGCATAAGTGTTGGATAGATGAATGCAGTGTGTTTAGAATGAAGTCTCGTCGTGGATAATCGGATGTAATGCGTTGTGAGTTGTATAAAGTTGTATTAGGTCTAAATAGGCCTGTAAAACACCAAATTTCTCATGGCACGTTTTACGAAAGTTTGATAACATGGTGAAAATACTTATATACAGAAGTACCAGCGGCGTATCCACCATGTTTTGACCATGTTATGTCCGTTTCGTATTCGGTGTCATGTTACGTTTTGTGTCTTACCATACACAGTAGTACACTCTATGGTTCTCATACGCTTATCACTATAATCCCGTGTGCACCCGTGATTATATTGATCGTCGCATGATCTGCACAGCTTGTACTAGTTATGTATGAATTAGGGTATACATAATTTTAAAATTTAAGAATGTGTATGTGTAAGAATGTAGTATGTAAGCAAATCCATGCTTAAGTATGTATAGGACCCACGTAAGTGAATCCTTCGGATTCCGCTCACGTATGGGTACGAATGTATGAATCATGAATATGAATGAAAGTATGAGCATAAGTTTAAGTATGAATACGCATGTATGTATGAGCACAAACATAAAATGTACAAGTAGTGTGTGTATATGCATAAGCATAAAACGTATAAGTAGTATGTGTATAAGCATAAAACGTATAAGTAGTATGTGTTTAAGTATAAGCATAAAACGTATGACTATAAGTGTAGGTAAGAATAATAAAGTTTACGTATATAGTGTATGTTTAGGACCTCACGGATTTAAGTGCATGAAAACGTTAAAATGTTTAAGTATGTAAATACGAACGATGTAAATGATGTTATCGTGAGATATCGACTAAAATGTGTATGATGTTATGCATGCATAGTTGTTTAAGCAAAACGTTAAGTTTATGGAATCAAAATTAAATTGAGCTTGATTTGAAGGGTGGAATATAGTTTGTATATGTAAGAGAATACAAGGTACTCATTGGTTATGCATAACGTATTTTGTAATGAATGAAATGCCACTTCCGTTTTAAAAGAGTTTACGTATGTTGAAGATTGTCGGTCCCCATGCCGATCGGATGGTCATCCGGTCGGATGACCATTCGATCGAGTGGTCTTTCGATCATGAAGTCTTCTAGCCCAAGTGTTTTGAAATTTGAACGATGAATTAAGCGGTGTAGAAAAGTTTTAGGAAATAACGGGTTTGTTTCATTTGCAACAAGACAAGAAATTTTGATTTTTTTTTTAAGGTTCTTGCGAAAACTTCGATTCTTAGAAAAGAAGTTTAGCAAAAAGTACGTAGTGATTGTAAAAAAAATATTAATGATTTGTTGATGTTGAAAGGCGTCTTTGGTAAAATGATTGTATAATATCTATAAAATCTTATAAGTATATGAGAATGAAAGTCTTTAGTATGGTGATATAACGTGAGTGTGTGTTTTAGTGATTAAATCGAATATGAAGTTCATGGGCAAGAGATTCATTGGACCGATTAAATTGATAGGGTAATGTAACGATTTTATTCCTACTATGGTTCACTTAAAATTTTATTTCTGAAATGAGTACAATAAACATGACAAATCATACCCTTATCATTAAACAAATGAAATACAATGGTAAAACAACGAAAATATCCAAGAATAAATATGACCCCATTTCTTCTAATGGAAGGCTAAGAATCGAATATTGCAGTATCACGATCAGCACTCCAGCAAACACAAGAGCCGGATGAATCATTCTTAATATTATTTTCGAAAACTTGAAGAGAGTGAGAAGGGAGAGTGTTTTGTTATGAATAAAATGAGATTTGTTGATTTGGTATTTATAGGGGGGAAATATAGCCGTTTGGCAACGGCTATATAGCCGTTATACATATATATATATTTGACAAAATGATTAAAGATTTAAGTATAAAACTAATTCGTGTGATAATATGTTTAAGATATGTTTAAGAATCTCGTGTAATTGAGTTAAGTGAAAATAGAAAGTACGCTTGATAAAACAATGTATTTTGAAATCGTATACGTATGTATTTTGAATAATAATAAATAATTTAGGTATAAAACATGATCGAGTTTGCATAATAAGATGTTTAAAAGAGTCGTTTTGGTAACGATCACCTAGGTAAGGGAATCACCCCTAACTCGTTGGTGAGGTCGTTTTAAGGAAAGGGGGAGTGGAGTTAATCGTCAAGGTAAGGAAATCACTCCTATTTCGATGATATGTCTCCACTTATTGTTACTAGGAATACAAATTTAAATTTAAATTATATGGAATCATACATATGTATAAATGTGTGAAGAGAATTTAATATGTTGTGTATGTGCGAGGAGAAAATACCGAAAGTAAATTCAAATTTTGAAAGATTGCTTTGTATAAAATAAATAGTAGAACACGTGTTTGATTAAAATTTGGGAGGGTTCCAAAACGGAACTTTGACTAACCAAAGTGGTCGAAAAGTCTTTCGAGTTTGAGGATCATGCTTTGGCCTAATAGGTGAAATACTCTTGCCGACAAGTCGGTTAACGGTATTTACCCTTCCAGTTACTACATGTCCCCAAATCAATTGAAATTTCGAGACTTGGCGGGATTAATGAAAATCAAGGAGTGGAACTAGTCGACAAGATGCGGGTTTCACCCCTAACTTGGCGATTTAGTATCCTAAGTGTGGTTGGTACTCGTCGGGTCAAAATTTAATTTCAACACTTTGACGAGGGCCCACTAGAATTTGAAATGGAAATTATCATTAAGATGTGGATTTCACTCCTAACTTAATGGTGTAATTTCACGTAAAAAGAATAGGTAGATTGAGAGTCGTTCACCAAATTGTGGGTTTCACGCCTATTTTGGTAAACTCGTCTCGTTTGTACAATATGAGTGTTGTTGGATTTAGAATAATCGAGTAAAATGTATAGGAAAAACGTAAGTCAAAGAAGTACACAAACAAGTATAAACACATAAGGAAGCATATTAAGAATGGTATGTAAGGAAGGAAATAATAAAACAGGTATTCACAATAAGTATAGCATGTCATGTATTAACACATAAGTGATGTATATGTCTAAAAGATCAAAAGCGGATAAATAAGAGGTAAATAAGCTAACGTGCAAGTAGTTTCAAGTAAAATGTAAGAATAAAGTTCTAAAACTATAGACTAGGTAAAAGCATTCCTACTTTTCCTAATTCCCTATAGTTATGGCTCTGATACCAATCTGTCACACCCCAACCGATGGCGGAAACATCGGGATGAGACGAAGTGTGTATAGATTGCTCGAGACTTCATAACACTATGTGACAGTATTTAATTAAATTCAAATTTCAGTGCAAGTGCTAAATTATTATACAACATTTAAAATAGAAATAACAACATTGATCAAATTACAACATAACATCCAAAGATAAATAGATTAATGGTGTGTATCTAGTCCATCCTAAACTTGTTTCATCATTCATCCATACTTCAACTATCAACCTGCAACATGTATTAAAATAGAGTTTCAATGCAAAAGCAAAGGCGAGTATACAAGTTTGATTACATAGCATAATAGAATAAAAGCTCATATCCAACATAAACATTATAAAAATAGTTTCAGCCGTGCTAGTTTACGCAGTCCAAGTGATAGCCCAAAGTTTCACGATGCGTTAAAGAGCCTATCCCAAAGTTTAACGGGAGGTTAAAATGATACCCTAACAATACCCCTCGAATACAAATGGGGGAGGTGCATTATTCCTATAGCCTATGCATAGTACTACCAATTGTTAGAGCGGACTCCTCACAGGGATTAAACGTTCACATAGCACAAGATAAGTATCACAAGTTTCATGTTTCATGTTTAAATGAATAGAGTATGTTTCAAATAAGTTTCAAGTGTCAAGTGCTTTGATATAGAATACATGTTGCACCCAAAGTGTTTAAAAGTAAAATGGGTTCGAGTATACTCACAATATTGCATATGTTTTCCGACTATCCAAGGTGACGACGTTGACGAGTTTAGAAGGTTGAATGTGTAAGGGCTAAAGTTTAAGTATGTTTGGAGTCGAGATTCGGACTTAGATTCAAAGAATAACAAAGTATGTATTTGGAAAATATTCACTATGGTACTAGCACTTGTCTTGACACTACGATAATCCTTAAGGATTATATATGATTTCATAGGTTCAAGACCTATTAGAATCGCGACAAGGAACTACACACATAGTGAGAAACTTATTAACTTGGTAGTAGATTTATATAATCACTATCAAGGGTTCAGTTTATAATATATACATAATAATATAGTTAGTTACGTAGGAGGCGGGAGGTTAGACCTTCCACTTGATTACCTCTTGGTGTCTTATGAGTTATGTAGGAGGCGGGAGGTTAAACCTTCCACTTGGTTACCTCGATTGTTATGTTAATATATAAGTTATGTAAGAGGCGGGAGGTGAACCTTCCACTTAGGAACCTCATAAGTATGTTCAAGAAAATAAAGGTACAATTATACTAAACAAAACATCAAGTGATGTGTGGACTTGTATGTAAGTTAGCCTAGGCTAACTAAGTAGTCACACCATCTTCAAGTTCAAGACTTGGCACCACTTGTGAGTTAAAAAATCAATTAAAACAGAAAGTTTAGAGTGTTTAGACACTCTTATTAAGTGTAAAACAACCTTGGTTTGGCTTTACTAATCATACAATAGACTAGAAGCATAAGAACACAAGTTTGTTTGAAGTATACAAGAGTTTAAGAAAGTTTCATACAAAACAGAAAATTTATGGACATTTTCGGGGCAATTCCAGGTCTGATTTCTCCCAAGAGAAGTCAAGGAATCAAACCCCATGATTGTACAAGCAAGTAGGAAAAAGAATCAAGTGATTTGGTTGAGAAATGAGCAAGTTATGCTCACTTTTGTAATAGGTAGTGAATCTGCCCGAATTTCAGCTTCTTGGAGGATTTGAGAGTGATTTTAGAGATGTTTGAGGGTTGAGCAAGTGTTTAAGGCCTTGGGGAAGGTGTTTACTTATAGGGGATGAGTTGGGGGTTGGTGAAGAGTTGACATACTGCTCAAATTACGTCTTAGGAGCCGAAAACGAGTGATTTACGTTCAAAACGCGAAGCTTCTGCATGCAGAACTGAACTGGGGAGTCCAGGCGGCCCGCCTGAGGGTTTTACAAAGGCAAGGGAAGCGGGCCGCGAGCCATGTATACATAAGAACTTTCAAAAATTGCATTTTAGTCCCTGTAGTTTGTTAATTAGTGTTTTAAGGACTAGTTTTGCCATTTAAGCATAGTTTAAGGCCAAATAAGGTATGAGGATCATAATCAAAGTATAATTTAGCGTATGAAGGTTGTATTCAAGTATCGTTTATGATCGAAACACGTTTTATGCATAAGTTTCACATATTTACAAGTTTAGCACATAGTTTCCAAGAATTTCGAATAAGCATCAATTGTTCCACAAAAGTGTACGTATGAGCATATATAAAGTATGTATATCATGTAATTATCAAAATACGAGTTTTATTTATGATCCAAGCCACTATTTTCACAACGGTTACCAAGACAGAGCGATTACAAGAACACAGGCTTTCCAAGATTAGAAATACGAAGAAGGCTTGTTATAATTGGAAAGTACGAATTAGCCGGGCGTTACATCTCCGACGTTGCAAGTCTATAGGGTGCCTTGGCTACAGGCGCGGCGCCTGGAACCAAGTCAATGTGGAATTCGACTTGTCGTTGTGGCGGCAACCCTGGCAAGTCTTCTGGAAAGACTTCAGGATATTCTCTTACGACTGGAATGTCTTCAATCCTTAGCTCGGCAGCTTCTTTATCCACGACGTGTGCCAAAAAGGCAACACATCCCTCCCGTAAACACTTTCTAGCTTTCAGACAGCTAATGATTCTCAACTGCGTGTCACGCTTCTCTCCGTGTACTACGATCGTCTCTTCGTCTGTCATTGGAATGCGAATGGTCTTTTCGTGGCAAACCATCTCGGCCTTGTTGCTCGATAACCAATCCATTCCCACTACCACGTCGAAGCTTCCCAGCTCGACCGGCAGTAGGTCTAGCGTAAATTTGTGTCCTCCTAGTTCTATCATGCATCCCCTAATGACTTCACCCGTTTCAACTAGTTTCCCATTCGCCAATTCGATCGAGTATGGGACGTCTAACTTACTAGCAGTTATCCCATGCATATTCTTAAATTCTAACGATATAAAGCTATAGTCGGCACCAGTATCAAACAGAACAGATGCATAGCGTTGATTTATAGGGAACGTACCAGTGACAACATTCGGGTCCTGGCGTGCTTCCCTAGCTCCAATGTTGAATACCCTTCCCCGAGCTTGGTTGAGCTTTGGGCATTCCTTTTTAAAGTGTCCGACTTCTCCGCAGTTGAAACATCCCGGTCCTAGCACGTTACCATTACCGCCTTGAGCATTGTTTGCTCCCCGATTCCCAGTTTGGTTCCCAACGTTTCCCCGATTACCATTACCACCATTGCGGTTCCCATTTCCATTCCCACCGCGATTGTTGTTACCAAAACCTCTATGACCATTGTTTCCATGACCAGCGCCTGTGCCAGCCCAGCAGGTATTCCTCGAATGGCCCTCCTTACCACAAGACTCGCATCTCCTCAACCTGCACGGGCCCGAGTGATGGTACAGGCATACGTCACATTTGGGCAAAGCGCCCATGTAACCCTTTCCTCTGTTTTCATCACCAGTCTTGGCCCTGGCCGGTGTGTTTGATCCACCTCTCTTGCTACCGCTGTTGGTTCCTTGCTTGAAGTTGGAAAACTTCCGTTTGTTTTCACCGGACGACTCCACATGAGTCTCTTTCTTTTTCTGATCATCATTCGAAAACTTGTTTAGCCTGATGGCTTCTTCAGTCAGTGAGATGCTCAAATCGATGGCTTCAGTAATGGTTGCTGGTTTCGACGTTGTGACCATACTCATAATCTGAGGTGCTAACCCCCAGATGAAACGTTCCAGGCGCTTGAATTCAGGCGTGACCATGTACGGCACTACATGGGACAGATCATGAAACCTTTGAACATACTCAGCGATTTTTGGACCTTCCATCCTTAAGTTCCAAAATTCGGTTTCCAATCTCTGGATCTCAGCCCTGGAGCAATACTTCTTGCGCATCAGTTCTTTCAATTCAGCCCAAGTCATGGCGTACGCTGCAGCCTCTCCTAAGGTTTGTACTTGGAGATTCCACCATGATAGGGCACCATCAGTAAAAAGCCCAGAGATGTATGTAACTTGTTGTCCCGCCGCACATTTGCTCATTCTTATCGTCGTTTCTGTCTTCTCAGTCCAACGGGTAAAAGCCACGGCACCTCCAGTGCCATCAAAGTTTTGCGGCTTGCAATCTAAGAATTGCTTGAAAGTACACCCTGTACAAGCAATGTCATTTACAGGAATTATTAGCAGTCGCACATGAATCATCCAAATATAGTGTAATGTGTCTCCTATGACCGATCATTACCATTCGGAGGGTTGTTGTTGTTGTTGTTGTTCGAAATGTTTTCGCTCGTTTCTCCTTGAGAAGCAGCATATTGCGCAATAGCGGCCGCGATGATCCCTTGTAGTTCTGCCTGGGTGGTCGGCATGCGTGCTGCGCGTCGTGGAGGCATTTCCTAGAGGGTGTTTCATATTGGTCAGGTCATAGTAAGTATATAATCATACGTATACGTAGCAACATTCATTTTTCACATAACACCTCGTGTCATAATCATAACAAATAATCAACAATGCATGAAATTAGAAGACTTGTGACTTAAGTTTCATAAACAAAACCACCAATACAGTTTCACAATTGCATCATATGTCAAAATATACTAAGGGCTACATCACCCTTGTCTGGGTACAATAACAAATAAATCAAAAACCAAAAACGTGGTCTCAAAAGGTCTTCATAATCATGGCTCGAGCGCTGTCTTCTCACTAGGAATAGCCTGTCTGTAGAAGATCTGGAGTCCCTATTGCCCCGAATATCCCTAAGCTGATGGTGGAGGAGGAGGTGGAAGGCGAGAGAAGAGTAACCGGCGTAAATGCACCAAGTCCTCCTCAAGAGCATAGGCGAAACGCAACACGTAAGCAACTTGTTGATCGAGAGGAAGGAAGCGAATGTCTGAATCGTGGGATGATGAAAAATGAGCGTGAGGTGCTGTAAACGGGGTCTGGCAGGGGCATGGAGGATGCGGAGCTCTCCCCAGCTCCTGGACATGTCGCCTCAGGGCGTCCTGCTGTAACTGCAGTGACGTGAGTGTGTCCTCTACAGTGTATCCGACGTGAAACGGGTGGTAAGGGTCGGATACTGGCATAACATGGGGTGACGACCATAGAAATGGCTCGCCCATCTGAGCTGAAACTGGATGAGTAGTGTGTGGGGCAGATGCAAACGGTAAGGTAGTATGGGGAAATGGAGACATGGGTGCAGTAGATGACATGGGTGGAACAAAACCAGGAGAAGGAATCTGTGGTAAAAGCTGGCCATCTCCGGTCATAAATGGTGTGTGACCAGGGGGCTGTCTCGACGATCCCTCCCCAGGTCGTGGCGGAGGAATGTCCTGTAGGAAGGTAATCTGAAGATCGGTACGCTGGATATCTGTGGTGTGCAGGCGAAAGGATGGAATATCAAGCGATGCAGAAATAGGTGCGGTAGGGGGAGTGACTGGGACCACATACGGAGGGTAGTCATCCTCCTCGATCCACCCATTCTGGGTGTCGGCGTATCTCGGGCCAACATGGGTAGCAAATGGTGCTAGGTCATCAAAAATAGGATCAGGTATGTGTGCTACATCTGGGATCTCAGCAGCTGGTGGTGCAATGACAGGTGCATCAGTGACAGGTGGCGCAATAACTGGTGCATCCTCAGGAATAGGGTCAAGAGCAAAAACGGGCTCTGGAATGACGGGAGCAGGCTGACGATCAGCAGGCATAGCAGGATTCTGATCATCCGGTAGAACAGGAGTCTCAGCAGGCTGCTCCTCGGGAACCAACTCATCCTCCATATCTGTCTCCTCATCATAGTTATTACGAGGGAAGTTACCGAATCCCAACGGCGGGTAAGAGGAAGCTACTGACTCAGAGGAATCTGAGGCTGATGAATCGGAATGAACCCCCATGTCAGGAAGCTCAACCATGGGCACAACGGGGATATCAGCAAGCGGAACATCGTCCTCCATCGGGGCCCCACCATCCTGGTCTCCCTCCGGGGGACCCTCGATGAGTGGAGCGATGTCACCATTGGGTAACGCGTCGAGAGGTTGTTCCTCAAAGGGAACTGCAGCAAATGGGAGAGGGGCAGGGATTGGAACAAGGGATTGATCCTCTCCTGGCGGGCCATCAGCTAGGGGTACGTCGTCTCCGAAGTTCGGTAGGGCAAAAGGCTGAAAGTCATCTTCATCGGTGCTCGTGTAGTCTGAAGTGTAAACTTCCGGGTCTGTGGCGTACTCGTCGTCTGAGGTAATGGCCATTGGGTCGCTCGTGTTGGATACTCCACTACCAGAAGATGCCATGGTGTCTGTAACACTACCACAACATATGCACATAAATCAGGTAAGCATGTAAACAAATAGCAATGTAATTATGTATGCATCCTAGTCTTCCCAGACTATCCTTCCCCGTTTCTAGAACTGAACTCCCTAGTCTCTCAGACCGAACTCCCTCAGTCTCTAAGACTGAACTCCCTCAGTCTCTAAGACCGAAATATATTTTGTAAAGTGTATTTGTGCCCTTTTGTTTGTAAAATGTTTGTGCCCTGGATCTGGACGTTTAGTGCATGCAATGTAAAAATGTTTGAAAACATTTTCGTGAGAGCCCTAGTGATCATAGTCTAGACTCGAGAATGAATCCTAGTTCGCTATGATCGAGGCTCTGATACCAAGCTGTCACACCCTGGCTTTTGCGGAAGCGTGGGTTTATTTGGTGTGACTTCTTAATACCATAACAACAATCACAACAATGCTATATGATAAAATACGGGATGTTCATCCATTAAAATAGTTTAGAAAATGCGAAACATATTGTCTTTCAAAACATCAACCACTGAATACGTTACAAACCATGACTTGTTTAAAATGAGTTCATAAGACTCGACAAAAGACTACCAACAACACGAGGATTTGAGACATGTAACCCGTCCAGGAAGGAGTTACACTTCCTAAACCTACGACTCTGGATGACGTCCTTATTTAGTACGCAGCTAACATGCATCACTTGCCAGATCCTATTCATTTCCTGAAATACATGTAATTTGAAAAATCAACAAAAGTTGAGCGAGTTCATGTATAAGTGAGTCTGTATAAACCATTGAAATGCGTCTGTATGAAAAATCCTGGTATGTAGCAATTAAGGAAAAAATAAAAGAGATCACCAATGGGTTGCAAAACCACTGGTATGTGTGAAACGGTGCAGGAAGTACTCAACCCTAGCAAATTTGTACCGGGCCTCCGGCTGTAAGACACAGTCACCACTATGGGCCTCCCCGGCCTCATGGGTGTGGGCTCGCTACACCCAAATAGATCTATCACTCATGTCCCTCGATCCTAACAACGAGGATTAATGGCCTTAAGTGTTGTACCCACCTTTCACATGATCTAAGCGTCTAAACCCTCCTTAATCTAACCATACCATTTATAAAAGCGTCTATAAATTGTAACATGTATTTCACCCCCGAAGTATAAAATGAAAACAGTTAAGAGAAAAGGGGGACATGAACTCACAGTAATGCGTCTTGTACCGAAATCTCAAACTCTGTCTGCTACACGACAACCTACACGTGCTAAAATCTATTAGACGAACGGGCCGTGCCTTGGCTTAGAGTTTGAAGTCTTGAGTTGTGTTACTTTGGTAATATTTTGGTTAAAAAAATAATATTAATTAATTTAACTTAAGTATCGTCTTTAGGAAAATAGTTAGGCAACTATTTCGTATCTACACTTCTCAAATGATTACTAAGTGTTAGGGTTTTCGGAAAATTTCGCCATAGTCTCCTTTGTAAATAGAGGCGTCCATGCTTAATAGCATATCATTTTCTTTTACAAATATCCCGTAGGTCGTTCTCAATAATCAAACCGACATTTAGACATACAAAGCATTACTTACTTTATTTCAGCTTCATTACTCAAAATTGGACTATTTTCGAGGATTTTTATAAAATAGTTAACCTTTTCCAAAAATTCTCAAATTTTTACAGAATGTCATATATAATCCAAAATTTATTTTGTAAAAATATCGGGGCTTATTTCATCACCAATATTATATAAAAATTCTTTTACCCGACTTCAATCAGATTTGTTGCTTTCTGATTGCAGTTTACGGAAAAATCCACTAAAAATTAATCGTAAGTCCGATCGACGAAATTCCAGTTGGAGGATCACGGCAACAACAGTGACCATCTACTGTAAAAATTCCATGAGCTGATTCTACTTAGGTTTCAAATTACAACTCCGAATGCAACACACTTTTTCAGCAGAAAAATCGCAGCTAGAGCTACTGTCGTAAAACAGTTCTTTAAAAAATAGTAAACGACCTCGAAAAATTACGATTCCAGTGCCATTTGTTCGGTTATTCAAAAATACATAATTTAGACTCCAGAAGTTCAGTTTTTCGATTTAAAATGACCCAGTTACAGCCTGTTGAAGTTGGCTGGAAATTTCAATCAGCATGTTTATTTTTAGTGTTTTAGCTTTTGTGTGCCATGAACATTATACATATCATAACAATGAACAATATGGAACAAGGGTGTGAAGGGACATACTACTAGCACAAGGCTAGGGTAGAAATCTAGAACAAAAATGAAGAGAAAAAGATGGTGAGAAGGACTTGAACAAAGCTTCCTTGTAAGCTCTTCCACTTGCAACTTCTAGGAATCAACTTTGGAGCTTGGATTGGCACTTGAATGTGTTGAAGGAGAGGATATGAGGGAGATGGTGGTGATTTCAGTTATGTGGAGCTGAAAATGAGAGAGAGAGGTGTGAGGTGAGAGAGTGGATTGAAGGTGGTGATGTTATAGAGGGTCTTGGACTCACATAGCCCACCCTACTAACCTAGTGTGATAATTACCTAGATCTTTGGCCAACCAAAGTCAAGATTACAAGAAATAAAATCTCAACAAAAGATATGGTAATAATTGTGGCTGAAAATTCGGTGGGGGGGGGGGTAAATTTATAAAATTTGTTAATTAGTAGGTAAATATCTAGAAGGTTTAGGGTATTTTCTAGAATAGTGGGTGTATGTCATGTTTTTATAGTGTGTGGGGATTTTTGTGACCATGATTATTTAAGAATAATAAAATAATGTTTCTGACAAAATTTTGGTGTCCCGGGTAATGCCTGGTTGTTCGGTTACGTATCGTTCCGTTAAAGCGTTAAATTGTACCGTAAAGCGTCTTTTATGCATCTTTTTGTAACGAAATCATTCCTGGCACTTAGGAAAGTATACAGGACCACTCTGTCATATATGTGTATTCTACTGGCATAATAAAATACAGAATTTTATAAAAGAATGCAGAATTCTGTATTTAAAGTGTGTTTTAGGCACTTCCCGGCACTATATCTATCACCTAATGACGCAGTCTTATGGTCCTCACTTCACTACACTCCAAACCAGTGTAGTACTCTTTCCCTGGCTCATACTGGCCATAAAAACATTGTCTGTCTATGTGCTGGTATTGTCAGCATTATTTCTAAATCAACCGTTCAGTGTGTCAACTGTGCTGAGTGCATCAAGTATGTCACTAATGTAGGTGTGTAATGAATGGAGTGACTGTATAAAATATGATGCATGTATATATGATATAGAATCATAGAGCAGTTTAAATTATCAGTTGTAATCAAGCACAGTTATTAAGCACGTAATTAAGATTAATTAATTCGTACAGTACCTGAAATTTTGAGGGTTGTCACAATATCATTAAATTGTAATGGAAAAAACTTTAATAATTCATTGGGGTCAATCATTTTATATATATATTTGAACTTCATTGTGGAGACTAATAAGCTAGCACTAAGACATTGCTCAGCGGTCACCATATACAACATCCATGCATATATAGATGCTTAATCTTGAGAAGATGATGGATTGTTGCAGACAACTGAAAATGTTCGGCACGGTAGCGCTACCAGAACAGTACCTGTATTTGTGTGAAATACCGGTACCGTACTGAATCCGGTACCGAAAACTCCAAATAGTAGGTACCAAATCGGTACTGAATTCCCAAGAACAGAGCGCCTATATTGCTAAGAGAACATTATGATTCAGACAAAGCAATTTAACGGCTGATATATATAAAGATTATTAAAAGGTTTTCAGGTGTAAAAGAGAGAACCGAGTTATTACAGCGATTAAATTGACTGCCTCATTGCTTGCAGATGGTATCAGTGAAGAAAGATTTACACCAGTTTAAGACCATCACATCATGTGCTTTCTGTTGGGCTTCCAATCTCACTGCAGATTTTGTATATTTCATTTGCTTCACTGCAAATCTATTTGGGTATAACAGTTATCTGCAGTACAAAGCATTGAAATCAAACTACAAGCGACCTGAAACTAACAAAGCTTTGCCGAGAAGTAAAAATAAAATTGTTGATCGGGTGATCGGGCAAGTAAGTTAACAGGTAATTTTGTATGGTTAAAGCGATTCTTGTTAATCTATTTTACAAGTAATTGGTATGTCAAATACGATTACAAGGATCATACTATACCTCGAACCTGGGAAAAGGGGACGGAGAGTAAATAGTTCAGCCATGATGGTGCCCATTGCCCATAAATCTGTGATTGAAATGAAATAAATATTAGATCCACAAGCATTGTAATACACTTGAAGAAACATCACAGCAAAGTCGCATCAACTCACCAACTGCAGAGCCATATTTTGGCGACTGAAGTAACTCTGGAGCCCGATACCTGCAAAATCCAAACCTCTGTAATTATTAAATAGCAAGTAGCAGGTGACCAAAAAAAGAACCGATTAAAAAAGATTATACTATATTGTCAGGAGTACATGACAAGATATATAATGAAAGAACAAGACTCACCAGAGTGTTCCAGTAAACAATCAAGTTCCCTTGTTCGTTTATTATCATTTGATTTCATAGACAAATTACAAACATCAACAATACATGATAAGCTGTAAATGAAATACATATGGAGTAATCAAGGGTACATTAGCATCTTTTGATAAAATATCCTTGTAATGGTGCTTTTATATGGGAATCACCAGCAACGAGCGTTGTTAGAACATAACCTTGTTTCTCTGATGTAAAGCATTCATTTCTTGGGCGTGAACAAATAGTGAGAATCATACATAGAGCGATACATATCCCCGTGAATAAATAGTGAGAATCATACATAGAGCGATACATATCCACCAAAAGAGGGAATTGCAATACTGCAAACACAATGACGATTACAACAGTAAATGCAGCAATAAGGATTGGTACCCAATTCAACCCGTTATGGTATAGCACGTAGAAACTTGCATTAAATGTCACCATCATTGCTGCTACAGAGATGAGAAGTGTAAGTAGGCCTATCATGAGTTTTCTGGGTAGTGAATACATGAATTCACTTTGATTAGGACGGGTTGTGAGGACGGACAAGAACACCAGGAGTGAAGTTGACGAAGAGAACAAAGAAATGGCATCTACAATAACAAAAACTAACATGGTAGGCTGATGAATGAAAAAAGGAAGTCCATTTTCTCCTTTGTAGCCACTTGGAACTGTAAAGGCTGCAGCAAATGCAACTGTGACGATAAGTGTGGCAACAACCATGCAATCTTTCATCCATTTTAATCCTTTGGCAACTTGTTCTTCGTTTTCTTTAGAGAATAACTCGTATGGTGTTTGGCCATCATTGTTCTTAAATTCCCAAGCAAAAGGTGGCATCATCTTACGAATTTCCTACAATGTTAAAAGAAATAGCATGCAGCCATAAATCATTATATTTTTCATCAATTCAAGTTAGTGTTATACTAAAAAGTTCCATTCAGCACATATGCTATTAATATGTGAATGATTGAACCAATAAACAATGACAAATAAATTAATTATTACAGTTCGTGTTATTATTTATGAGTTCAATCAATCACCCTCAAAGTCCAGCTAGAGAATATTACTACATCTACCGCAAATGTTGGGAAATATTATTGGATGTAGGAGCATTATAATTACTATTTAAATTGTAGATTGTTAAGCTAATTAAGGAGTTTTGGGAGATTAATCTAAAGCTTATACCTGGAACCACAATAATTCTCATTGCATTAGCAAAGATGCTCCAGAAATCTTAGTTGCCATCTCCTTTGAACTCTTGCCAACTAAATGAAGTATATTGTTCCTGTTGCTGTCAGTTGCTAGGCATATGTCGTTTCTGGAGCCCTCCCCTATCTCGTACAATAGGTTGCAAATACCTCGATTACGATGCATTACTGCTATATGACAAACAACTACAAAGATAAGGACAAACAATATACTCCAGTACTGTAAAGAAAAACCTGAAGGTAATTACTAATCAGCAGGGGCAGACTCAATGCTTTAGTAGCCGTAGCATGGGCTACGGCTCAAATGCTTATTCGTAGTGTATTTTTTTTTTTGTTTTTATACTAAGGATACCCCTAAAATAATACAAACATACCCCTAACCAACCAAAACTTGTAGAATAAAGGAGCCCGATTGAAACAGTGGCCCAATTGCCCAAATTATTAGTAATAATATGATTGAAATCGTGTCCCAATTAGTCTAGCTATTTGTTTTACTTTATTTATTTATTGTTGTTTTTTTATATTGTGTGATTGCACCCTAAAAAAAAAAATTTGGATACCCCTGAGTTAATGAGCTAGTTCCGCCACTGCATTTTCCTATTGCGCTTCTAATTAATAATCCTAATTTAACCATTTAAACTCTATATAATCTAAAAATCACAGTAATACACATCAAAATAATTAGTTTCATTCACGTCATTCAAAGTTAAACTATATAATCTAAAAATCACAGTAATCCACGTCAAAATAATTAGTTTCACTCGCGTCATTCAAAGTTAAAGCAAAGAAATTTCCGAAAAGAAGTAACCACATACAAATTAACTTTCAGTTCTACCAGACCAACTAAAAGAAGAATGACTGAGCAATATGACCTGAAAAAATATTTTTCGGCAAAAAATATAAAGGGGAAATTTACCAACAACCGATGAGACCCAGTGTCACTCAAAACTCCGAAGTTGTAATGATCAGATGCTAGTGGATGAATATGCGTATGTGTATCTACTCTGTGAGATTTAGAGAGAGAAAGAAGCGCTTCTTCCCTGCTAAGTAGGGAATTTTTTAGTGTGGGTTTTGTATGGTAGGAGAGGGTTGTTGCCGCCGCTTGGTTAGGGTTTGAGGTGAGTTTAGGAAACTTTGGGGGGAAGGAAGGTTTCGCTAATGAAAATTTTGGAGGGACAAAGTTTTTGTGACTTATGTTTGAGGGAAGATGGTTTTAGGGCATGTTTTTTTTTTAAAGGAGAACTTTATTAAAACAAGGCCAGCCCGAAAAACAACCGGTCTGCCAAACCAACTACAACGAACAAGAAAGCACTATATAAATAAAAAGGACTTTTTGTTAAAAGTACTTATTGACTTATGACTTTTTGAAATGGAGTTTTTAAAATAGTGTTTGGATTAGCTTATAAGGTGAGAAAAGACAATAAGTCAATAAGTTGTTTTTTAAAAAGTGTTTGGCTTAGCTTATTGATGTAAAATGACTAAAATGGACATTCTTTCATAAGTCAATAATATAAGGAGTGTTAAATCAGGGGTAATCTGGTAATTTGATCTTTGAAAAGTTATAAGCTGATTAAAAAGTCACAAGCCGCTAACTTCTTAAAATTGACTTTTTGATGACTTTTTCTCCTTCTCAAAAAGTCATTTTGAAAAGGACTTTTAGGTTTGCCAAACACTAAAGCTGTTTTTTAGCTTTTTGATTAAGTCAATAAGTCATAAGGTGGGTTGGGAAAGCTTAGCCAAACATGCCCTTATTTTACGGTATTGTTTTTTCTTTTATTATTAAAGGTGCGGGTCATACTAAAATGGTGCTCCTCAATTTTAATTTGGTGAAAATTACATATAGAGATGCGGTTGTTTATGGCACCGCATGATTAAAACTAAAACACAACTCATCGCACTAATAAAAGAGTTGTGTACTAGTGACATAACCCGAATACTATTGGTCATTGCCATCCATTAAGGCCCAATATAGGTGATTATAACATGTGTGATCCACTATTGACTATTGTGATCCATTTAGACCCGGTCGATTAAGACATATATAATCTACTATTGGCCATCGTGATCCATTAAGGCCCAACATGGTCCATTAAGACATGTATGATCTACTATTGGCCATCATGATCCATTAAGACTCAATATGGTCCAATAAGACATGTGTGATCTACTGTTGTCCATTGTAATCCATTAAGGTCCAGTATGGTCCATTAAGACATGTATGATCTATACTGTCCATCGTGATCCATTAAGGCCCAATATGGTCTATTAAAACGTGTATGATCTATTATTATCTATTGTGACCCGTTAAGGCCCATTATGATCAATTAAGACATGTATGATCCACCATCGGCTATTGTGATCCTTTTAGGCCTAACACGATCCATTAAGACATTTAAGATCTACTATTGTCCATTGTGATCAATTTTGGCCAATATGATCCAGTAAGACATGTATTATCTACTATTGTCCATTGTAATCCATTTAGTCCAAATACGGTCGTTTCGCACATACTTGAGCTACTACTGACCATTGTGATCCATTGAGGTCTAATATGGTCCATCATGATATGTATGATCCACTATTGACCATTGTGATCCATTTAGGCCTAATATTGTCGATTAAGACATCTATGATCTACTATTGGCAATTATGATCCATAAAGACACAATATAGTCCATTAAGACATGTATGAATCACTATTGGCCATTGTGATCCATTATGTCCCAATATGGTTCATTAACACATACATTATCTACCATTGGCAATTGTGATCTATTAGGACCTAATATGGTCGATTAACACATATATGATTACAGATGAGCTCGGTATCGAACGTACCGGTACCAAAATCACTAATGTGGTACCAGTACCGGTAAGATATGTATGATCCACTATCATTTAGGCCCAATATGGTCCATTAAGACATGTGTGATCTACTATTGTCCATTGAGATCCATTAAGGTTCAATATGGTTCATTAACATATCTATGACCACTATTGGCCATTGTGACCCAGTAAAGCCCAATATGGTCTATTAACACATATATGATTGGGGATGAGTTCGGTACCGGTACTGGTACTGAACATACCGGTACCGGTACTGGTACCGAACATACCGGTACCGAAAATGCCGATACCGGAAATCATCAAATATGGGTACAGGTACCGGTACAAAAAATGTTCAGTATGGTACTGTACATTACTCGTACCGCAACGCTATTTGAAAGTAAAATTCGGTAAACTACCGGTACAGTATCGAACTGAAAGTACCAGTAACGAAAACAATTAACTACGAGAAATTCGGTACCATTATTAATATGCATAAATTAATATATTATTTAGAAGAAAACAAATATGATTTAAAATATATAATATTTAATAATAGTTTGAATTATTAAATATCTAGTAAGATTTTTTTTGTTTTTTAATATTAAATAATGTAATTTTTTAAATAAGAATATTATTTGAGATGAAAGTTTTGAATCAAATATTTGTGGGGGGGGGGGGGGGGAGGGAGTTTAAGTTTTGGGATGAAATATTTTGGAGGAACTTTAAGTTTTAGGATGAAATATTTTGGAGGGAAGTTTAAGTTTTACAATGAAATATTTTGGGGGGAAGTTGTAGAATGAAATATTTTAGGTGGAAGTTTAAGTTTTGGAATTAAATATTTTGGGGGGAATTTTTAAAGATGTAGTAAGTTTAACATTTAGTCATACATTTTTAACGACATTTGATAATATTTCGTCACACAAAATAAACAAAATGATGATTGTGTGACGAATGTTAATGTAAAACCATATTAAATTTTGTAATTTTAAGTGTCACTATTATCTAACCTTTGGTTACATAAAATAATATATGTGGCCATATGTATTATATTTTAGCCACATTATTAAACATATAATGTGGTCGTAGAACACATTTGGCCACACTTTTCTAATGTGGATGTTTTATCTTAACGTGTGGCTAAAGGTTTGGAATAGTTTTGTATTTAGTCACGTGAAACAAATACAGTAACCGTAGATCAAATTTGGCCACACTTTTTTAGTGTGACTAATAAATGTCACAATTTTTTCTTAAAGTATGGCTAAAGGTTTTGAATACACATGTTATTGGTCACAGGAAAACATATAATGTGATCGTGGATAACATTTAGCCACACTTTGCTAGTGTAGCAAATATATGTCACAGTTTTTTTCTTAAAGTGTGGCTAAATGTGTCAAATATCTGTTTTTTCGTCACATGAAACAAAAATATGTGGCCATAGATCATATTTGGCCACACATTTTGATTTGTGGCTAATAAATGTCACATTATTTTCTAAAAGTGTGACTAAAGGTTCTGAACTGGTATAAATGGTCACATTAATAATAAAATGTGTGGCTAAATATGTTTTAAAATGTTATGAATAACCTTTAGCCACATGTTTTTACAAATGTGTGGCGGGGCGGTTTTGCCAAAAGTGTGGCTGTAGCCCCTTTTTCACGTAGTGACGTATTTTACATCGATCAAGAACCACAAAACAAATACCAACATCGGTACTAATGTGATACGTCGAAGAAACCATAAAAACGAATATTGTACCGGTACGGATGTTGTTCGGACGGTATTGGTTTAGTTCGGCACAGTAAAGAACAAAAAATGAAATACATTTGACTCGTTTAGATTAAACTTTCATCGAATCATATGTCAATAATAAACGCATCGCAACCATATAATCGGAATTTTATAAAATGTTATATTATATTACTAAAATAACGAAAAAGGTAAACATCACTTTATAGATTATATATACACACACACACGCTAAAAGGTAACTTTGATAACATGCACGTTTGTGCATCAATCATTTATACATTACTACTCACAACTCGGTTTTAAGTAAACCTTATATCCAGAGGAAAATAAAAATAAACACGCTGCAATGATATATATATATATATATATATATATATATATATGTGTGTGTGTGTGTGTGTGTGTGAAATTTAATAAAAATCGTATCTTAAAATTTATGTACAAAAATAAATTTGCTTAAAAGTAGTAATAATAATAATAATAATAGGAAATTCAGGAAGCACTGTTCATGTGGTTGCATTTTGTAAAGTATATATATATATATATATATATATATATATATATATGATCACTTAAAATATAATATTATATAATTTTGGGTTCCTGGAGATCGGTTTAAAACTAAAAAGGGTAAATGAGATGAGTCGTTTCTTATTTACTTGATCTTGATTCGCTTAAAGTTCAAACTGAGTTGTAACCGAATTAGCGCAAGCGAGTGTAAGTTAAAAGTTTATTTGTTGAACTAGCTCAAGACCGAGTTTCACGTATCGTGCTTGGTTGACCTCTCAAGCCTAAAGATGTATGTTAGTTATATAAATGTGGTAATATCTATATTATAGTATTAATATTATGGTAAAAACAATGTGCATCTTGTTAGGATGTATAAAGTTATAATTATATATGTAGTAATAACTATACACACAAAAATAAAAACAAATAAACAAATAACAAGACGATTTCAGGCTAAAAAAGTATTTATGAGTTGCGCTTAAAATGAGCACTTGTCTCGACTTGACTCGTTTATATCCCGTATATAGCATTTCACACCATTTCAACTATCAAACTCACGTCTTTCAACTTTAATATTTTTTATCTCGTAAAACACAAATGCTTACTGTCTAATCTTAAATAATAAAATATCACATCTATTAAACATTTCACTAATCACTAAGGGTGTTGAGAGTGCCTTCGGTGCAGGAAGGGAGGGTTGAGGTTGCTAAGCGACGCCATTAAGGAACACCACCACACTTGTATTCAGCACGGTGAACCAGTGAGGGATGGATGTTTGCGGTAATTGTTCACCGATAGGTGAGAGAAGAGTGGATGAGAGAGAGTATCGTGTGACGTACTTTCAAACGAGCTCAATGTACAATCTAAAAAGTTGCAAGATGGTTCAGGATGCAAGACCGGAACATTTCTATATTTTAGAAAAGGTTATGAATGAAATAGAAAAATCTGATATAACGTTGGTATGAATAAGATATAATACTAAAAATGAGAGAGATTGGGAAATGTGACTCCCTCACCTTGACCTTTTATATAAAATCAAAGCATAAATTAATTTCTATTTAGACAATATATTACTTTTTATTAGAAATAAAATCATAGTATTAACTTTAATTATTAAAAAAAATGGTATGTAACTGCTATGATACGGTTGGCGGGAATGGTTGTTGCTTTGGCATGTGAATTACCGAAAAAGTCCTTCAAAATGAAACTCACACATATGGTTTGACTCAATGATTTTTTGGTCAAAGAAAAAGTCAAAATTGTTCATGAATTGGAATCCTATGAAATAAACAAAAAAAATTAACTGACATAGCAGATAAACAGAAGGTGGAGTCTCATCCACGATAATGTATTTTTTTTGAACAGTAAACCACTTTATATATATATATAAAGAGCCAGCAAGCAGCTGGAAACAACAAAAACGAAACAGAGAAAACGAATTACAACATTTTTAAAATATCAAAAATTTTCCAGTCCTCCCAATTCGCCGCCTTCAGCTTAGATCTCGTATTAATCCACAGAAACGTATCCTCCTTTATAAGATCCACCGTCTTGCTAATAGAAATAAAATTGTTATTGAAAACCTTTTCATTCCTAGCACTCCACAGCCTCCAAACAGTAGCCAAAACAATGGTATAGACAATCTTTTTCCATACTGAGCTACCCGGATTTTGGAGAATACGATCCACAAAATCTTTTAAATTAGAACATTTGAGGAAGCTAACCTGCACCCAGGCTAAAATATTCCACCAAACACACCTCGCCCAAAGGCAATTAAGAAAGATGTGATCCGGGTCTTCATCCTGCAACCCGCATCGATAACATGTACTCTCGGCCACCGGGATCCCACGACGAATGAAACCCATTTTAGAAGCCACCTTCCCCATACAAGCTCTCCACAGTAGCATGTTTGCCTTAGGAGTAGCCCAGTTGTTCCATCGGAAAGCAAACGACTCCCCGTCATCATCCAAAGTAATCTTTTCAATATCCGAGCGAACCTGTTTGACCGAAAAAGAGCCACCCGGGTCACTTCTCCATTTCCACCTCTCACCATTCGTCAACAGATTGTCTTTTAAAGCCAAACCGATTTTACTCATCTCGGAGTCCACCGACCCAATGTCCTTCCAAACGCCCGGAATACACTTTTTTAGAGGGATTATAGATGCCGCCGCCCCCTTCGAGTTACCTCCATGAATCGCCATCACCACTTTTGCCCACAAGTGATTCGGATTTGCTTTCAACTTCCACCACCACTTGATTAGCATTGCTTGGTTAAAGCTTTGGATACTTCCAACTCCCATCCCGCCAAGTTTTTTAGCTTTTAAGAGAAGATTCCACCGGACCCACTTAAGTTTATGGCCGGCACTCGTCTTACCCCAAATAAATTCCCTCCTGATTTTTTCCAACTTCTTGATAACTCCTTTCGGAGCTGCGAATAAAAGGAAAGAAAATAGGCCGGCAACGTACCAAGAACCGATTTAGCTAAAGTCATCCTTCCGGCGAAAGAAAGATGCCTAGCTTTCCACCTCGAGAGCCGGGAAGCAAATCGATCAATAATAGCTTTCCAAAACTTCACTCTTTTCATGTTTACTCTAATCGGGATTCCCAAATAGGAGAACGGGAGAGCCCCCACTTCACAGTTAACAATTTTTGCCACCCGAGCCACTTCCAAATCTATGACAACTACCAAATTTGCATGCATCCGTACAATTAATTAATCTTGATTAGTGCTTAATGACTGTGCTGAATTATACATAACTGCTTTCCGATTACTGCATCATACTTACATGTGCATCACATATTTCATGATGTCACATCATATTTACATACAAACCATATTGACATAAATGATGCACAGAGCACAGCTAGCACAGTTAGCGGATAACTCAGAAAAATGCTGACGAGGTACAGTACATAGACAGACAGTGTTTTGAGACCCAGTATGAGCCAGAGACAAAGTACTACACTAGTATGGTGTGTAGGGAAGTAAGGACCACAAAACTGCATGCCTAAGTGACAGTTTAAGTGCCTAAAACCCACATAAAGTGCTGAATTCAGCATATTTCAGCAAAAATCAGCAATTTATCAAGTTGGTAACATGCAAAAATATGACTAAATGGTCCTGAATGAATTCCTAAGTGTCGGGAATTAAAAGTGTCACAAAAGGGTACATAAAGAACACTAAACGGTATAGTTTAACACTTTAACGAACCGGTATCTAACCGAACAACCGGACATTACGCGAAACACTAAAATTTTACTAGAAGCATTGTTTTATTATTTCTAAGTTAGTTATGACCCTCGAACGCCCTAACACACTATATGACACCATATATGCATAACCACTAAACACTACACTTAGAATCTAACTAATTAACTTAACCTACCATTAAACCCCAACCAATACCCCCCCCCCCCCCCTCATGTTGGCGGTCACTAGGTGGCCCACCATCAAGATTTTACTTGATCTTACTAGATATCATTTGATCTTATAAGATTTGTTGGAAGATTATGTCATGTACTTAAAGAACATGTTATCCAATGGACAATGCATAAACATGGTTATAAGATGATCTTGAACTCTCATTCTTACACACACTTCACACCATCATCTTTCTCCTCTCCCTCTCTTGGCTCTCGGCCGAGATCAACCACCCACACCACCATCATCATTCATTCAAGTTCAAGGCATCTCAAGGTGTAAGAAGGTCTACAAGAAATCTTGGTGGTCTTGGGGATTGAAGGACCTCTCCTATTTGCTATTATCCATCACATTTGTCACCTTCATCTTCTTGTGTTCTTCCCTAGCCCTTGTGCTAGTAGTAAGCTTCTTGTCACTTGATTTTACTTCATAATTAGTTGGTTAAAAGATGATATGTGTTGTTAATCTTGATGAACACTAATGAACAAGAAGATGAAACTTTAACATAAGCTTAAAACCATATGAATACATGATGATTAAAGTCGATTTGCCTCTTGATGATTGATTATTTGTGTTAGTGATGCTAGACATCATAAGAAACCTACTATATTGTGATGGAATACATGATCTAGTAAGTTAAGGTGATGATCTTGTGAAAGACCAAGATCATCATACTTTATGTTTCTCATGAACTTGAAGAATGAAAATGATTTTATGAATGATGAAGCATGTAACATGATTACTAGACATAGACTTGGATGATTTCAAAAATAGTTTACCAAAGAAACCAAGTTAAATAACAAGATTTATATAGACTTGGCTCTTACTTAAACATACACTATTTTTGGTGATAAAACAAGTGTAGAAACACTTGTGAAGCAAGAAGATTTCATAAAGAAATGTTTTTGTAAAACATGTTTACAAGTTGTAAACACCTAAATCTTTCAAGAATGAAGTTTATAAAGAAGTAAATACATTTTAAAGGGTAACTAAACCTACTAAACTCACCACCAAATTACTACAAGTTTTTATGAAAGTTCAAGTTCATGATTATTATGTAAATAGCATTGTTTTGGCACTTGGTAAGTGTAAGTTGTCTAGGGTTGATTGTTGATTGTTGTAATGATTTTTAAGAAAGAAAATGATATGCTTTGATAGCATGGACACCTCCATTTTTAGGGGAAACTATGGCAAAATTTTCTAAAAATACAAACACTTAGAAAAATATTTTTTAACAATATTTACAAGTGTATTTTAACTATGGTTTTCAATATAAACTTTGCCATAATTTTTGTAACAAAATACAAGTATTGGAGGTTGGTTTTGGTAAGTAAAAATAACTAAATATGTATTTGAAAGGTATATATTTAGAAGACACATTGTGTGTGAATTTTTGTATACTTTGTGTATTAGTTATATTATTTTAGGATTAAAGTAATACAACTTAACAAAAATACCAAGAAATTACAATCCAAAATATTACCAAAAATCCCAAGGAATAAATACATAAGTTACACGCATAATATTGTAAAACCGCACGAAAGAATGTAACTTACAAAAATATTCCGGATAATACCTTTATGAATATATTTTTTGTGAACAATATTTTGGACAAAAGAAATGAAAATATGATTTTTCCAAATATTAGAAAGTTATATCATATTCTTGACAAGGAGAAAAATATATTATATTTGGGAAGTAAAAATATATTTTCTTGGAAATTTCAGAAGATAATATTTTTGGGAAAAATATATATTTTCTTGGATAAACTTGAAATACATTATTGATGGATAAAATAAGTTTATATATATATATATATATATATATATAGGATTAGGTTCAAGAGTGAACACTAGTGTAGCTTGCGAACTGAGTGAACTAATCCTGGCCATACACGTGTGTAGATCAATGACCAAGATTTGATGTTGAAATACACTAGTGTATTTTACGATTTGATGATGAGATCCTGACCATACACGTGTGTAGATCAATGGCCAGGATTTGTTCACTCAGTTCGCAAATACATTAGTGTTCACTCTAGAACCCCACCCTATATATATATATATATATATATATATATATTTTTCTAAAGTGGGACTTGAAAATATATTATTTTGGAACTACAATTATTTTTGCCAAAAGAAAAATTAAGGATATTTTTTCTAAGAAATACTTCTTGAAATATATATTTTAGAACTATATATTGGATACTTATTAAAGATAGTACACGCCGGGATACGACACCAATACATGGCAAGTTATACAAATACAAGAATACGGATATACATGTATGAGATACCCCCATCCTTGGGAAGGAAATACGAATATAAATAGTTGAGAAGTATTATTACAAAACATTGTTTAACAATTATTCCAAAACTAAATAAATATAATTTAAGTTAAAATAATTATCATTTTAGCAAAGTAATTATAACTTGGAATAATAACGAAGACACTTTGAAACGTAACTCAAAGGCACTAATCAATACAAAGACAAGGCACGACCCGCTCGTCTAACGGACCATAGTACGCATGTAGGTAGTCGTGCGTTCTAGAGGAAGCATTGAGTTACATTAGATACGAGGAACACAAAATGGTGAGTTCATATCCCCCTTTTCTCTTAACTGTTTTCGGTTTTATAACTCTCAGGGGTGAAATACATGTTACATACTGATTACAAACAATTACAAATGGTATGATTAGCTAAGGAATGTACTGCTAGATCACGTGAATGGGTAGGCGATTAACTTAAGACCATTAATCCTTGTATAAGGACCGAGGGGCATGAGTGATAGATCTATTGGGTGTTGCGAGCCCCACCCATGGGCCTGCGAGTTGGCCACATGTGGTGACTATGTCGTTCCGCCGGAGGGGCCGGTACGAAATACGCTTACAGGGTTGAGTGCTTCCTATACCATGTCACTTATATTAATGTATTAGCTGCACATTAATTGATCTGTTTTTCCTTGTTGCTTCATACCAGTTTACAAGTTCATACATACATACAAAGGTTTTCAAGGATGATTCGTGCACACATACTAAACACATGAACTCGCTCAACTTTTGTTGATGTTTTCAAACTACATGTATTTCAGGGAATTAGTAAGTGGATCTGGCGGGCGTTGGGAGTTTTATGCTGCGATAGGAATAAAGATGTCACCCATGGTCTTTGGGTTCGGTCAGTGTCTCTTATTCCTGGACAGGACACGTCTTCCAAACCTTAGTTACATATAATATCTTTGGACGAGTTCTTAGTGAACTCATAAACAATTTGTATGGTTTGTAAAAATTGAATTTGAAGTCTACGTATTAAACAATGTTGTTATGTTTTAAACTCATTTAATGGATGACAAATCTATGGTTTTATCATATAGTTGTTGTTATGATTGAATGCAATCGTATTAAGAAAGTCACCCCATAATCACGCTTCCGCAAAAGTCAGGGTGTGACAGCTTGGTATCAGAGCTTCGATCGTAGCGAACTAGGATTCTTCCTCGAGTCTAGACTACGATCATTAGGGCTCTCACGAAAATGTTTTCATAACATACTTCCATTACATACACGAAACGCCCAGATCCAGGAAAAACAAACATTTTTTTTACAAACAAAAGACACGAGACACATTTCAAAGTTTACGTTTATAACTCAGTCTGAGAGGCTGGGTAGTTTAGTCTGAGAGACTAGGGAGTTCAGTCTGAGAGACTGGGAAGTTCAGTCTGAGAGACTGGGAAGTTTAGTCTGAGGGGCTGAGTGGGATAGTCTGGGAAGGCTAGGACGAATATGTGCTTACATTATAAACACTTACATACTTAATGATGATTGTGGATATATGTGCATATGTTGTGATTGTATTGTTACAGACGTTATGTCGTCTTCTGGGAGTGGACTGTCAGATACTGTCGACCCCATGGCCATTGTTTCGGACAATGAGATTGTCCTAAACCCTGAGATTTTTACCTCCGACACTGAGAGTGACGATGACGATGATTTCCAGCCGTTTGCATCACCCGACTTTGGCGACGATGTACCGCATGCTGATGGTTTACTTAACGAGGATCCATTTCTTATTCCTATACCTGACCAGGATCACCTCATCCTCGGACATCCCGATGGTCCCCCTGATGCTGCTCAGGGAGATGGAGTTCCAGCTGATGATGTCATTGTTGTTCCACTTGTGGAGGTTCCTATCGTCGAGGTTTCATCTGATCATTCTGGTCCGGATTCTTTGGAGTCTGTGTCATCTACCACTTTGCATGCATTGGGATTGCAGCGTTACCCCACTGATTCTGATTCTGACATGGCCCTGTCCGTTGCACCTGCTATTCCACACGACTTTGATCATGACGTTGAGCCTGGCCATCAGATTGACTTCATCTCCGACGATCAGCATGATGATGCACCCGTTGACCTTGAGCCGATACCCACTGATCCTGAGCAGGCACTTGCTCCCGAACCTATACCTGCTCCTGATCCTCTGCCTGACCATGACCCTGTACCTATTGGCATACCTGTTGTTGAACCGCTTATACCAGACCCGATCCCTGCACCCGCAGACCCTGCTGCTTTTGCTGATCAGATAGACCCTCGTTACGCGTCCACCAGCAGTGGGTGGATAGAGGATGATGATATGTCCCCTTTTGTTGAGCCTGTTACTCCCCCTCATACACATGCACCTGTCGATGTTGCCCCGTTTCACCCGCTTGTGTCAGATGTACACCGCACTGATCTGCCGATCACATTCCTGCAGGATATCCATTCACCCCGTCCAGGGGAAGGTCCCCCAAGCCAGCAGCCTGGCCATGTTCCAACCATGTCAGCAGCTCTTCCCTTCATGCCACAGTTTACACCTGCTACCCATTATACTTCTGAACCGTCAGGCGAGCCACTCATATGGTTTCCGCCGAACACTATGCCAGTTTCTGATCCCTACCATCCTTCACATTACATTGGTTACACGAGGGAAGATTTACTCCTGTCATTGCAGCTTCAGTAGGAGATTTTGCGTCGTAGAGTCATGGAGCTAGAGGGGATTCCGTGTCCTCCGCCTTGTTCATGACGGTCACCTTTTGCGACTCCACCTGCTCCTCTTTTGCCTTATCCAGATTTTGGTGTTCGATTTCTTACCATGGAGCAGCAGATCAGTTATCTGTTGCGGCACGTTTACGATCTTGAGGAGGAGCTAGCGCATGTGCGCAGTTTTCTTTTCGTTCCTCCTCCACCTCCTCCTCCTCCACCTCCACCATCAGCATAGCCGGTTTTTGGTTATGCAGATAACTTGCTTTTGATGAAAGTATCGCTATTGAGCCCAGCTTGAGAAAACTTTTGAAGACCACTTTTTGTGTATATGACTGTTGTAGACTGATAGACGTTTTGGACAAGGGTGGTATGACCCTGAAGTCCCTTTTTGATGTGATATGATACATTTGTAGAACATGTAACTGTAGTGGTGGTAGATGAAATATGAAAGCTCAATCGCAATATTCTCATTTTATACATTGTTGAATTACTTGTTTATGTTACGATTGAGATGTTATGTGCTTACCTGCTTAATGGATGCTATTACGTATACATGTCATGTACTTACTATACTTATTATGACCTGACCAAACCAATCTTCTTCTTAGAAGATGTCGCTTCAAAGGAACACCGATATCAACAACCCTCTACCGACGACAGAGGCAGAATTACAAGAGCGCATCTCACAGGCTATCGCACAGCACGAGGCCCTTCGCTCCGAACACAGCAGAGGTACCTCAGGAAATAACCCACCCAACGGTAATGCTTAGTCACTTAAGACACATTACAAAATGTTTGGACACTTCCAAGTGCGCTTTGCTAATGCCTTATGTGAATGATGTTGCTTATGTCGCAGGCTGCACCTACAAGCTGTTCTTGAGCTGCAAGCCTCGGGACTTCGACGGCACTGGGGTGCCGTAGCCTTCGTGCGCTGGGTTGAGAAGACGGATTCTGTTTTACGTTTGAGCAAATGTGCACCAGAGCATCAGGTCACGTACATTTCTGGACTGTTTCTAGATGGGGCTCTGTCATGGTGGAACCTTCAGGTTCAGACGTTGGGTGAGGCTGCTGCGTATGCTTTGACATGGGATCAACTAAAGGAACTAATGCATAAGAAGTACTGCTCGAGAGCAGAAATCCAGAAGTTGGAAACTGAGTTCTGGAACTTGAAGATGGAAGGACTAAAGATAACTGAGTACGTGCAGAGATTCCATGATTTATCTCGTGTTGTCCCCTACATGGTAGAACCAGAGTTTAAGAGGATCGAATGTTTCATCGTGGGATTGGCACCTCAGATTCTAAGCCTGGTGACAACATCTAAACCTCCAACAATCACCGAGGCTATCGACTTAAGTGTGACGCTCACTGGAGAAGCGGTTAGACTAGGAAAATTTTCAATCTCTAAAGAGAAAAAGGAGACTCCTGTGGGGCCATATGGAGATAATAAGAGAAAGTTCTCAAACTTCAAATAGGGTACTCAGGCAAATAACAACAAGGCCAAAAAGGGAAAAGAGTACATGGGTAAACTACCTAAATGCGACAAGTGTCGACGTCATCATACCGGGCGATGTAAAGATGGAAAGTGTGACAACAGTGGCAAGGTGGGGCACTGCAGGGAATCGTGTTGGCACAAGACGGGACGTGGAAAGAGAGGTCAAGGGTGTTATAACTGCGGTGACATGGAGCACTTTAGGAAAGATTGCCCAAGGGAGATTAAACAAGATCATGGGAAAAATGTCTAACACCGGAGCTAGGGAAGCACGCCAGGATCCAAACATGGCCATCGGTACGTCTCATAGTAGTCAATGTTATGCGTCTGTGCTATTTGACATTGTTGACAAATTTTAGCTTCAAAATATACTTGATTTAGCAATTAGTAAGATAGATATCCAGTACTCGATAGAACTAGCTTAAGGGAAGCTTCGACGTGGTAATTGGGATGGACTGGTTGTAGAGCAATCAAGCGGAGATTACTATCCGCACCCCGATGGCAAATGAAGAAACAATCATGATTCATGAAGGTAAGCAGAATACGCCCCTACAGCTTCCAATTTGCTTGAAGACACGGAAGTTGTTCCATAAAGGATGTGTTGTTTTCTTGGCTCATGTCGTGGACAAGAGAGCCAAAGAACCAAAACTCGAAGATATCCATGTGACAAGGGAATATCCTGAAGTCTTCCCCGAAGACTTGCCAGAATTTTCTCCTCAACGACAAGTCAAATTTCGCATAGATTTAATTCCAGGCGCCGCGCCTGCAGTCAATGAACCTTAACGACTTGCACCTTCGGAGATGCAAGGATTGTCAGTGTAGTTTCAGTAGTGGATAGAGAAGGAAGATAACAGACCAAGTTTCCCATTGTGGGTAACCCCAACTCTGCTCGTCAAGAGAAAGGACGATAGCTTCCGTACGAGCATCAACTACCAGGAGCCGAACGAGCTAACCAACAAGAGTCGGTAACTCTCGCTGAGGATTAACAAAATATTTATTTAACTAACAATGAGGATCCAACTACTATTTAAAGACTGATCGATGATTGAGTGTCATTAGCGGTAAATTCAGGAAGAAAGTCTGCCGGGAAATTGTGGGGCAAAAACCTGTTTTAAACATACACAAAAATTGTGTTTCCTACACAATGCATAAAACAGTCTTACACAGAATACGAAACGTTGAAAACCTAGAAAACAAGTACTTAGGACCTTTGGGAACCCAGGTCAAAAATCGTAATGGTTGTCACTTGGGAACCACACCTGTTAATTCAACCCACTATCCTGACATATATGCTATTTCAGTTAACCAAACAGAAAGTACTCAAATTTCTCTTGTTGAGATCTCCACTCTTGCTTCTAGCAAATAGATGTTTGCATCTCTACTCCCCTTAATGGTAGTTGCATCGTGTCAATTTTCTTTGCTAAGAGCGAACACACATTTGCTTCAATACTTGGTCATTTCTTCATTTTAGCAAATACTCATTGTTTCCTTTACTTGAAAACTTATATGTCACGCATGCACCATTTGTTACGCATGTCGTTTCGTATCGAATAAACGCCTCACTAAAGTTCAAATATTATTTTGCTAAAGCTAACTATTGGTTTATGATTCGAATAACCTACATTATTGTAATTGTTGGCTCTTTTGCTATCAAGTCAACACACTTTCTTGAAACTTCTTTTCTTTCAAGTTACATTCATGATTTATCTTCGTAACTATGCTGAGATTCCCTTGTTGATACATACGTTTATTGTCAGATTGCGCTGATACCAAGTTCAATTGCTTGAACTTGTCCACTTCGCATATTCAATTTAAAACGCCATATGATGTATTGAGAGCATCATATTCGAATTTTGCAAAGGTTCTTTTGTTTCGAGTCGTGGTAGACTTGATTGGTCTACGACTCCACCAAATCGCTTATTGGTTTCGATACCTTGCGGTGATACTTTCACAAAATTGAAGCTTGCGCTAATTTGGTTACGCACCTCATACACGGATTTAATTGTCTATGTATTTGTTCTAAATCCATTTTGTTTATCACAATTAAAGCGGTCTCAACACAGTTGTATGCTAAGACAATGGTACCTAGATTCATTTCATATCATAATGTACCTCCTAATGATTCTTTCGTTATAAATTGAATACCTTGCAGTGTTTATTGCTTTCCATCTTCAATCAGAAACAGTAGTTCTTTGATGTTCCATAATCGATTGAAAACTCCATGACATTGTGTAAATCAAATCTTCAGGTTGTTTTAGTACACTTTCATTTGTTTACAAACACGGTGAACTTGTTCGGTCACCGCTATTATTGAAATATGTCAACTACGACACCTTGTGGTGTCATTACAAATTTGTAGCTTGTGCTAATCATGGACAATCGTTTCACACAAAACTACATATACTTTTGTTTGACTTGTCATTTAAACATTTCTGATGCAACTACGAATCAAGACAATGATACACCAGATTCGCTTGTATTTCATTCGGTGTATTTTCGCAATTCAAGAATGTCAACACACTAATCCTTACCATTTATTTATTCGAAAGTTGACGGATCATTTTCATATTCAAGTTGTTGATTTTGAGTTCATATAGCGGATGCTATGGTTCCTGAAAACTCATTTGCATATTGTGACCGATTGTTTGAGAATCCATGGGTCAAAACTCCTTTGTTACACCTCTGTTAACTAAGGTACGCTAGATTATACAGCTATACATCTCGTGCCCTTTGACATCAAATGCTAGAACACACACCTTTTAATCATTAGGTTCTTGTGTTGAGATATATCCCTGGAATCACCTGTTGTGAATAAGATTTGATTCGGTTTTGTGGTTATCTACCTCAATATTATCCATATACATACACGCATAATGTGACCCTAAGGAGTTAAGGTAGTATAAATTTCAAGGACGAAATTTTCTAAACAGGGGGAGAATGTGACAACTGCCAAATTTGCATGCATCCGTACAATTAATTAATCTTGATTAGTGCTTAATGACAGTGCTGAATTATACTTAACTGCTTTCCGATTACTGCATCATACTTACATGTGCATCACATATTTCATGATGTCACATCATATTTACATACAAACCATATTGACATAAATGATGCACAGAGCACAGCTAACACAGTTAGCGGATAACTCAGAAAAATGATGACGAGGTACAATACATAGACAGACAGTGTTTTGAGACCCAGTATGAGCCAGAGACAAAGTACTACACTAGTATGGTGTGTAGGGAAGTAAGGACCACAAAACTGCATGCCCAAGTGACAGTTTAAGTGCCTAAAACCCACATAAAGTGCTGAATTCAACATATTTCAGCAAAAATCAGCAATTTATCAAGTTGGTAACATGCAAAAATATGACTAAATGGTCCTGAATGACTTCCTAAGTGTCGGGAATTAAAAGTGTCACAAAAGGGTACATAAAGAACACTAAACGGTATAGTTTAACACTTTAACGAACCGGTATCTAACCGAACAACCGGACATTACGCGAAACACTAAAATTTTACTAGAAGCATTGTTTTATTATTTCTAAGTTAGTTATGACCCCCGAACGCCCTAACACACTATATGACACCATATATGCATAACCACTAAACACTACACTTAGAATCTAACTAATTAACTTAACCTACCATTAAACCCCAACCAATACCCCCCCCCCCCTCATGTTGGCGGTCACTAGGTGGCCCACCATCAAGATTTTACTTGATCTTACTAGATATCATTTGATCTTATAAGATTTGTTGGAAGATTATGTCATGTACTTAAAGAACATGTTATCCAATGGACAATGCATAAACATGGTTATAAGATGATCTTGAACTCTCATTCTTACACACACTTCACACCATCATCTTTCTCCTCTCCCTCTCTTGGCTCTCGGCCGAGATCAACCACACACACCACCATCATCATTCATTCAAGTTCAAGGCATCTCAAGGTGTAAGAAGGTCTACAAGAAAGCTTGGTGGTCTTGGGGATTGAAGGACCTCTCCCATTTGCTATTATCCATCACATATGTCACCTTCATCTTCTTGTGTTCTTCCCTAGCCCTTGTGCTAGTAGTAAGCTTCTTGTCACTTGATTTTACTTCATAATTAGTTGGTTAAAAGATGATATGTGTTGTTAATCTTGATGAACACTAATGAACAAGAAGATGAAACTTTAACATAAGCTTAAAACCATATGAATACATGATGATTAAAGTCGATTTGCCTCTTGATGATTGATTATTTGTGTTAGTGATGCTAGACATCATAAGAAACCTACTATATTGTGATGGAATACATGATCTAGTAAGTTAAGGTGATGATCTTGTGAAAGACCAAGATCATCATACTTTATGTTTCTCATGAACTTGAAGAATGAAAATGATTTTATGAATGATGAAGCATGTAACATGATTACTAGACATAGACTTGGATGATTTCAAAAATAGTTTACCAAAGAAACCAAGTTAAATAACAAGATTTATATAGACTTGGCTCTTACTTAAACATACACTATTTTTGGTGATAAAACAAGTGTAGAAACACTTGTGAAGCAAGAAGATTTCATAAAGAAATGTTTTTGTAAAACATGTTTACAAGTTGTAAACACCTAAATCTTTCAAGAATGAAGTTTATAAAGAAGTAAATACATTTTAAAGGGTAACTAAACCTACTAAACTCACCACCAAATTACTACAAGTTTTTATGAAAGTTCAAGTTCATGATTATTATGTAAATAGCATTGTTTTGGCACTTGGTAAGTGTAAGTTGTCTAGGGTTGATTGTTGATTGTTGTAATGATTTTTAAGAAAGAAAATGATATGCTTTGATAGCATGGACACCTCCATTTTTAGGGGAAACTATGGCAAAATTTTCTAAAAATACAAACACTTAGAAAAATATTTTTTAACAATATTTACAAGTGTATTTTAACTATGGTTTTCAATATAAACTTTGCCATAATTTTTGTAACAAAATACAAGTATTGGAGGTTGGTTTTGGTAAGTAAAAATAACTAAATATGTATTTGAAAGGTATATATTTAGAAGACACATTGTGTGTGAATTTTTGTATACTATGTGTATTAGTTATATTATTTTAGGATTAAAGTAATATAACTTAACAAAAATACCAAGAAATTACAATCCAAAATATTACCAAAAATCCCAAGGAATAAATACACAAGTTACACGCATAATATTGTAAAACCGCACGAAAGAATGTAACTTACAAAAATATTCCGGATAATACCTTTATGAATATATTTTTTGTGAACAATATTTTGGACAAAAGAAATGAAAATATGATTTTTCCAAATATTAGAAAGTTATATCATATTCTTGACAAGGAGAAAAATATATTATATTTGGGAAGTAAAAATATATTTTCTTGGAAATTTCAGAAGATAATATTTTTGGGAAAAATATATATTTTCTTGGATAAACTTGAAATACATTATTGATGGATAAAATAAGTTATATATATATATATATATATATATATATATATATATATTTTCTAAAGTGGGACTTGAAAATATATTATTTTGGAACTACAATTATTTTTGCCAAAAGAAAAATTAAGGATAATTTTTCTAAGAAATACTTCTTGAAATATATATTTTAGAAATATATATTGGATACTTATTAAAGATAATACACGCCGGGATACGACACCAATACATGGCAAGTTATACAAATACAAGAATACGGATATACATGTATGAGATAGCCCCATCCTTGTGAAGGAAATACGAGTATAAATACTTGAGAAGTATTATTACAAAATATTGTTTAACAATTATTCCAAAACTAAATAAATATAATTTAAGTTAAAATAATTATCATTTTAACAAAGTAATTATAACTTGGAATAATAACGAAGACACTTTGAAACGTAACTCAAAGGCACTAATCAATACAAAGACAAGGCAAGACCCGCTCGTCTAACGGACCATAGTACGCATGTAGGTAGTCGTGCATTCTAGAGGAAGCATTGAGTTACATTGGATACGAGGAACGCAAAACGGTGAGTTCATGTCCCCCTTTTCTCTTAACTGTTTTTGGTTTTATAACTCTCGGGGGTGAAATACATGTTACATACTGATTACAAACAATTACAAATGGTATGATTAGCTAAGGAATGTACTGCTAGATCACGTGAATGGGTAGGCGATTAACTTAAGACCATTAATCCTTGTATAAGAACCGAGGGGCATGAGTGATAGATCTATTGGGTGTTGCGAGCCCCACCCATGGGCCTGCGAGTTGGCCGCATGTGGTGACTATGTCGTTCCGCCGGAGGGGCCGGTACGAAATACGCTTACAGGGTTGAGTGCTTCCTATTCCATGTCACTTATATTAATGTATTAGCTACACATTAATTGATCTGTTTTTCCTTGTTGCTTCATACCAGTTTACAAGTACATACATACATACATACATACATACATACATACATACATACATACATACATACAAAGGTTTTCAAGGATGATTCGTGCACACATACTAAACACATGAACTCGCTCAACTTTTGTTGATGTTTTCAAACTACATGTATTTCAGGGAATTAGTAAGTGGATCTGGCGGGCGTTGGGAGTTTTATGCTGCGATAGGAATAAAGATGTCACCCATGGTCTTTGGGTTCGGTCAGTGTCTCTTATTCCTGGACGGGACACGTCTTCCAAACCTTAGTTACATCTAATATCTTTGGACGAGTTCTTAGTGAACACATAAACAATTTGTATGGTTTGTAAAACTTGAATTTGAAGTCTACGTATTAAACAATGTTCTTATGTTTTAAACTCATTTAATGGATGACAAATCTATGGTTTTATCATATAGTTGTTGTTATGATTGAATGCAATGGTATTAAGAAAGTCACCCCATAATCACGCTTCCGCAAAAGTCAGGGTGTGACAAAATCGTCCACTCCAATACCAAAAATATTACATTTTCGGCGGTTCACCTTAAGCCCTGTCACCAAGTAAATCCATCTTAAAAGCCGATTGAGAGCTATAACATTCTTCTTCGACCAAAGGCCCAAGAAGACAACATCGTCCGCATAGCAAAGGTGGGTAATGAGCGGGCCACCATTCGGGAGTTGAACCCCTTTAAAGAAACCATGCTGAACCGCCCGGTTGATGAATAATGTGATCACTTCCGAAGCCAAGATGAACAAAAAGGGGGATAAGGGATCTCCCTGTCTTAACCCTCTTGTGTATTTAAATTCATTCGAAGGCGAACCATTGACAAGCACCGAACCCATGCCTAACTCCAAACATCCCTTAATCCACAAAATCCATTTCGAAGGAAAGTCCATTTTTTCCATTAACCGGAGGAGAAATTTCCAGTTAATCGAGTCATAAGCCTTAGCGAAATCCACTTTGAACACAAGCAATTTTACCTTGGATTTTTTTGCCCAAGCCACCATTTCGCCAACGATCCTCGGACTATCTAGAATATTACGACCACCAACAAAGGCCGACTGCACCGGAGACGAAATGTCACTAATAACAAGCTTAAGCCTATTGGCCAAGACTTTAGCAATAATTTTATATATTGATCCAACTAACGAAATAGGACGAAAATCCGAGATAACTTGAGGGTCATTCACCTTTGGAATAAGAGCCAGAAATGAAGAGTTACAACCATTGCTAATTTTGCCATTTGAGAAGAAGTCGTTAAAAACCCCAATCAGGATCCCTTTAAAGCTGGACCAAAACGTTTTAAAAATTTCATCGAAAAGCCATAGGGGCCAGGGGCTTTACCCCCATGGCAGCTTCTAATAGCCAAAAAGATTTCTTCCTCCGTGAACCGATCACACAGGATATTCACGTTTTGCTCCGATAAACTTGGCAGCCCCTCACTACTGAAATCTGGCCTTCGTCTTACGGGTTCCGTAAACTGTTTTTTAAACCAACTTCTTACTTCTTCTTTTAGCTCCCCCGGATCCGTAACCATCCGGTTCTTAAACATCAGCCCATTAATTCTGTTTCTAGCAGTGTTAATTGAAATCATCCGATGGAAAATGGCGTTGTTCTCATCCCCAAATTTCAGCCAATTCACCCAAGCCTTTTGCTGGAGGTCTTTCGCTTTAACCGTCTCAACATTTTTAATTTGCACCCGAAGATCAGCTCTCTTCTCTTTGCCCGCATCCGAAATCGGCCCAATAGCAGCTTTGGCTTCTATCTCTTCAATAATAGCCTCTATATTGGCCAGCTGCTTATTATTATTATTATTATTATTATTATTAAAATTCACTTCTTTTCTCCATTTTTTTATATCCCATTTGATTTTCCTAAGAATGGACGCAAGAACCACATCTCTGTCTCTATCACCCAAAGAGGAAGACAACGCATTATTCACAATATCTATCAATTTCGGGTCCCCAATCCACGAATTGAAGAACTTAAATGGGATGGGACCGAAATCCGCCACCGAGCACGACAAGGATATTGGGCAATGGTCAGAAAGGCCACGTTTGTGAACGACCACCCTAGCACATGGCCAGTAGCTCATAAAAGCATCATTAACCAAAAAACGATCTAATTTGCTCATTTTAAACTCAAAGTGGCCAGAAATAAATGTGAACTTACCACCCGACATCGAATACTCCAGCAGCCCCGTATTAGAGATAAAGCCATTGAAACCATCACTTGAGCCATAATCCAGCCGGGAGTTGATCCGTTCCTCAGCCGAACGGACCTCGTTGAAGTCCCGAGCAAAATCCATAGACCACTATTCTGGGCAACCACCTCCGCTAATTTAACCCAAAGATCCCTTCTACGACCCACATCATTCGGAGCGTGAATATTGACATTGTTCAGCCGATCACTAACACCTCTATAGAACCCATAAATAAGCAGATACCTCTGATTTTTAGAGACCGAGTCAACCGAAAGCACTGTCGGATTCCAAATAGACAGCAAGCCTCCTGATCTACCAATGGAATCCACCGATTCCGATCTAAAAACAGAATTATCCCAGAAACGACTCGCAGCCGCATCATCAATACCTGCAACGTGGGTCTCTTGAAGCCCCACAAAATCAGCCACTAAACTCCGTTTAAGACCCCTAATCCAAAAGCCTTTCTTTGGGTCTGAAACCCCATTCAGATTCACCGACATAAAATTCATTTATCACAATTTGACTCCATTTCCCCATAAACTATCTTTCTCACCTGATTAGCAAAACCTTCAACCCCAATTCCCAGATCAGCTCCAAATTCCATGGTCCGAAGAACTTCATTCTCGAAATTTAATCGAGTTTCTTCAGTCTCCAAATCGCAAATACCCACTTCCTCCTCCTGATTCACCAGAGAATTTGATCGACAGTTCCTGTTGCCTAGCGACGGAGGCGACGAGGGAGCACCGCCAACCGCCCCATTCTTCTCTAAGCGAAAAATTTCATCTATGTTAAAAGGATCAGAGTTGCAAGAATTAGACATCCCCAAATTAAGATCCGGAATCTCCGTCCCCTACTTTTTATTAATGGGCTTGGCTCCTCTTTTGGGCTTCCGGTTAGTTATATAGCTGGGCCTAGGAGGAGTAGCCTCCAAGACCTCTTGTGTGTTTCCCAAAAGCTCGTCCAAAAAAACCGGCCCCACATTACCTCTCTCTTCATTAATACCTGGAGAATGAAAATCTTGACCCCCACCCGCCGCTTTTTCTTGCACGTGATGATCTCCCTCGGGAGGTGAACGGTTTATGCTATTTTCCATGCATTGAAAATTTCCCACGCAACTCTTCGTTCCACTATTGCCAAAATTCGGAGACTTTTCCTCTTCCGGGGAAGACACCGGAGACGTAACAAAATCCGGCGAATAACTCAGGGACGCCAGAGCTGAAGAATCAGGCTCAAGAAACGCCGGGTACCACTTACCGGAGATCTCCTCCACCCATACCTGAAACGAAATATTTTTCCATTTGACGGTAAATTCAGTCGCAATTCGCTTACCGGTATTGACCAAAACGGCAAGCCGATCTTCCGTCATGTTACCGTCAGACGGATCCACCTCTGACTTAACAAGAAGGCGGCCAACTCTTTCTCCAATCTTGTTGATAATGTGCCTGTCCCATAAAGAAACAGGGACTCCCAAAATTTTTATCCAAGCCACACGCTCGAAAACGGGAGGGATCCCTTCCTAAATGTAAAGCCTGGCGAACCATTTCTCACAATCCTCCACTTTGTTGAATCTGAATTCTTCCGCTTCAACCGGGCTGTTGAAACAAAGCATCACTTTTAAACCTCCCCAATATTTAAGATCAATACCATCCTCCATCAAACCAGCAAGGTGATCCTTAAGGTTATTAAGGATCTCTATATCTTTGGCTTCCCCAATGAGACCTTTGTATTCCAATTTCTTTTTAGTTTCCGTATTCATCGGAGGGAGCTCTAAAACAGCTGAGGAAACCACAACACGATTAGGATTGACGACAGAACTATAGGATCTATAGTTAGAATTCGGAATACTCCCACTCCCTTGAACAGTCCCAACATGGTGAGGGCCCAAAGGACGTCCAGTCTTCAACCTAGAGAAAACCGACACTCTCTCAACCGACTTCTGAGGCTCAATCTTCTTGCCAAACCTGTCAAACTTAGCTAAACTTACTTCGATGACCGCCCCTTCAATCCGAACATCTTTAATCTTTTCGATCCACACAACAGGATCGCTGACATTCGAAAGCTTAATAAACCCAAATCTGTTACCTTCCCGATCTTTTTTCAATGGAACGAAAACATCTTCCAGGTTTTCTAAATGCTCGAACGCCTTCCACACCATCTCACGAGAGCAGAAATCCGGAAGATTTGAAATGAAGAACGAAGTTGCGTTTTGTAACCGGGCAACCCTATTGGCAAAAACTTTCTCCTGTCTATCTTGTTGTCTGCTAATAACATCATTCCAACCATTATTCCTGACAAACTTATTTTTGCCAAATCGAGCCATGAACGGAAAAGGACCAGGACCCACGGAGCCATAGAAAGGTTAATAGGATTCGAACCAGTCTAGCTAAACTATCACCGATAGCCGCGACCGATATCAGACCTACTAAGCAATCCAGAAACCGGGGTGCGAAAGAGGAGCACAAAAGAAACACGAACGGCAGAGGCCGGAAAAACAGAAATCGACGAAACGAAACGACAGGACGAAGCCGACCCAAAAGGAGAATGGAAGAGGAACACACCGTGATAGAGAGGAAGGTAGCCACAGACTTTCGACCGAGAGGGATGGCCTGGGAACCTAGATCGCTATACCGTTATGACACTCGACGTCGAGCACTTCCGGCGACGGCTTAGAGAAGAAAAGAAGATGGCATGGAAAAAGACACGATAATGTATTAATGTTTTTATCATCTTATTCGTATGACAAAGATTCTGTCTTTCTGGCCCTCCAACTTTTACATTTTTTAAATATTGCCCCCTGTACTTTTTAATAGTAGTATATATTTGGCAGAATTTTACCATATAAAATTCACAAAGTAAATTATAAAACGATATTACTCCACATAAGTGGTTAGTTGACGTGATTGTCGTGGTCACGCAAATTTAATCCCAATAACAACTATATAGATAGCGGTAAGTGGGTATCGAACACAGGGAGTTTGTGGAATATGTGTTATTTAGAAGGGTATCTAAGTTAACGAAGATTAAACTAATTGCAATAAAAGTATGTTTCAAGAATTGTTTAATTGGATTGGTTTTAGAAACTAAGAATACTAAATTAATTTGCAAAATAAAAGTTGAGTTTGTAAACAATTTGGAGACGAATGACCATCCTAAGTTTCCGGTTTGCTTCAACAATTGTGCTATCATCCACTAGAAAGAACTACATAGACATAGTTCGTGTGTAATTACTTATTGTGATAAAAGGGAACGAAGTACTCAGATTCCGAGAACGTGAGGTTGTTACCCGATGACCAATCAACCCTTACCCAATCCTAATTTTACCCATGATATCTCGATTGCCAACGGCACCAAGAACGTATGGTTTCAAACTAGAAAAAATCATAAGAATTAACAATTTACAACTAAGCAATCACACACCATGATAAACAAAACATAAATAAAGTTTATCATTCTAGAAATACGAAATCAAAACACAACCGTCTTAAACAAACCTTCAACCTAGGATGTTCATTAAGTGTTTAGCCACACATAGCTTCAAACAACATCTTAACAAAGGTTTCAATGTTCATCAAGATCAAGCACCATAAAACCTAATGATTCCCAAGTGTTCTTGTTGCCAAAAAGTCTCCAAGATAGCTCCCAAATTCGTGTCTAATGATTGATAACCGAAAACAAGTGAAAAGCCACCATAAAACCACTTGAAAATGGCATTTAATGAGGAAGTTACATATTTTGGATCAGACGGAGGCGTAAGGTACGGCTGGGTGCCGTACCTTACGGCTACCCAGAGCCGTAAGCTACGGCTGGGTGCCGTACCTTACGGCTATCATCAATTCTTTACGGCCCTTTGCTCCTGTTTTACGGCAATGCTTCCAAACCAACATAGGGGCCGTAACCTACGGCTGGGAGGCGTAGCTTACGGCCCTGAATGGCATTTTTCTTTGTTTCCTTCTTTTGCTCCACCATTTCTTCAACTCCTGCTTGGCCGACTTTAAACATCCATCCATGCTTCCTAAAACCATCATCTTGAACACTTTAACACCTGCATCATCAACATCTTGTGATTACCTAGTTCAAGCAAATAACCGGATAAAGTATGGTATTTTAGTCTATTTAAAGGCCTTAAGGGTTGTCCTACGGACCACCCGTCACATCCCCACACTTACCCGTTGCTTGTCCCAAGCAACCCATTCAAAAATTATTCAAAACCACTAGCGATCAATTATGCAAACCAAGCTAAATATGCCGTCCTTTTACTAACTTTCAATCATACCACAAGACACACCCCTTACAATAATCTCTCGGTAACAAGAATTATTAGCATAATGCTAAACCACTCAATGCGTGTGTGTGTGCGCGACAATAAGCTTGTATATAAATCAAGTTTCCTCCTAACAAATATCTAGCATGCTTTAGAATCAAAGGGACTTGCGGGTTGTAACAGGGCTAGGTGCAAAGGTAGGAAAATGGTGGAATACATATGAAAGAGCTAATTGATTTGACCCGGTTTTTATTTCTACTACTACGAAGCAAACACCAAATATATACACAATTTCTTCAACATTCTCAACTACAATCGCAACTAAATACTTTTTTTTTTCTCATATCTTTCTCATATTTTTTTTCTTTTTCTTTTCTTTTTTTTTTCTTTTTGTCTCATATCGAATTTCAACAATATATACAAAAACATCAACCATCACAAACTAAATTCCTAAACCGGGTCATCTCAAAAGGGTAAAATTTAATAGGGAGTAGGTTTGGGTCACAATCGAATGGTATAAGGCTCAAACATGGCTTTCTAAAGACCAAACCCCCACCCCTCACAATACCAAGCTCATATATGTAAAGTATGAGGTCCAACCCACCAATCCCGCACTTTCACACATCTAGACGAGGCTACCTAAAAGTCCCCCTATCATTTTCAAAAGCATGCTAATTCTAGGATTTAACAAGTATTCACACACAAGTTCTATTAACACACAACACACACCGCCACTCAAACAATGAAATATCAATAACAATCATGTGTGGCTCAAATCCTCACCAAGAAAAGACTAGGAATAGGTGTCGGTGTGTCAAGTGGAACAATATCAAATTTTCAAATTTTGACAATTTTCGCTTCGGTTTACAAAATTTTAAAATTCCTCAAAAATTTCCCCCATCCCCACACTTGGGATACATTGTCCCAATGTATGGCTTTGAGGGAAGGATCGCTTTTAACCCACAACATCAACCTTTGCTTAAATTCTCAAACCCCAAATTTTTTTTTTTGTTTTTTTTTTTTAAAAACACCACCAATTCCTTCACAACCCATAAACTAAACACATCAAAACACCACCCAATCGCCCAACCAAAAACTTAAACCTGAATATATACAAAGGGGCACAAGATGAGAACAAGACACGACCTGATTAGTAAATCAGCAATGTTGGTAGTGATGCAGCTGCGGTGATCGAACCGGTTCAAAAACATCTCTTAGATTCGCCGATATCTCAACAGGGATGTTGCCAAACATCCCCACACTTGAATCATTGCATCCGCGAGGGTTGAAACGTAATAACCTGCCAACACACAAACACAACACCAAAACAAAACCAAACAAAGCAAAGCAAAACAAAACAAAACAAAACAAAACAAAACACAAATACAATACTCTACATCCTCGGGCTGCCTCCCGAGAGCGCTAAGTTTAAAGGTCTTCAGCCAGACCATACCTGATATGCGTTATGGTGGTCTTAATGCACACTTACCCGCAGCATTTCCAAAAAATGCCCGGAAATTTACATGCCATCTCCATAGATTTGTCAGTATATTTGGCATGATAAAGTTGCTCCTGCGGGCTTTTCTAGTCCACTTCATGACATATACCTTAATGTCTGGTAGTTTCACCCTTCTCATCTTGTTTCTCGAACCCTCTTCCCCACACTTGTTAATTTGAATTATGGGAAGAGGTTCGGTACACATATCCATCCCATCAGCCTGCTCTACCTCATAATCTGCACACATCATCTGATCTACAAGTGACTCTTCATCAGATAAAGGACTCATTGGTGTGGTATTATCCTCCACAACCTCCTCCTTCATATGAGAATAATCTCTAATATCGTCAGGTAATGGTGAGAGGCGTTCTTCTATCTCTATCTTCAATTTTAAAGTATGACACTTAGAGACTAAGCAGCTGATTCGGTCTTCATCGGACAGGTTGGGTGTTGCTAAATATTGCTGGAGTTTGGACAAAGTTACTTCCAATACAGCAAGCTCTTTTTCCTCCTCGGTCTCATAAACATAAACACCCTCGGGCTCAGAATATTCTTCGGGATGATATTGTCGATATCCCAGATACGGTCTATAGATGCGTGCTTCCATCATCTTTTTATTCTAATACTTCGGGTTTTCCGAATACACCGGGCACACATCATAATCATAAGTGTGATCGCGACCGCAACAAAAACATAAACTATCCATCCTTGCCTCATATTAAACTTCCTCGTCCCGCTCGTATCCATATGAATAATAGTCATCCTCCATTTCTGATTCATAATTGTCAACGTATGATGGAGGTGGAAGCTGTGAAACATAAGACACCGGTTTTCCATGTGCCCTCCTGTAGTGAGCCTCGTTGCAACCAATACATGGATGTTGTGGACCCCCGCACAATCTACATGTAAATAAGCTGAAATTTGTGTAATGCCCTGTCATCCTGCACAACACAACTCAACTACCAAGTGTAAATCATGAACATAAAAGAAATCTGTAAGTCCCGTAAACCGGATCTTTCAATGATATCAAACAATCACCAAGTTTGTGCGGAATCCAAACTTGGTGAGATTCAAGATAAACCGAAAAATATGAAAATACGAACCGAATACGAATAACACAATACCGAATCACTTTGAAACTTGCACACGATTCTATTACTATCAACTAGCAAAACCGTCTGGTACAAGTTCCTACACCACCAAAATCGCCTCTCTCACTAGAGAAAATGTAACAATGATCATCAAACCCTAAAACAAGTTAGAAACTTGTTTATATACCTACTAAAGCCCACTTCCCTACATGGGCTCCCCTTGGGCCTGCCTGGCCCACATGGCCTAAAGCTTAGCCCAAGTGACCTATAAAGGTCCACAACCTAATATAAACTAACCCGATATAGCCCAGCTCGTAACCATAACCCGTTGTGTTAATTTGATGCGTCAGTCTCACACTTTAGGGCCTAACAATCTCCCCCTAGACTGATGCCATCAAATTGTCTTCATAGCATGAATTCAGCAACATCTTCAACGAAGTCTATGGTCGTCGCTATGCTGCAGATGTTGTGGAAGTTCTTGACTTCTGAACTCTCAGCACCGGGTCTCTTTCTTCAGCTTTTGTGGTTAGCTTCATATCAGGATCACGATCAGCATTTGCTTGAAAATCTTGTCAAAAAGAATGTGAGAGGAGGATTCTCAGCAGCTCTTTTCTTCTTCAATCTTTGTCTTTCAAGCAGGTTCACGGTACTTCTTCAAATGTACTTTCACTGTCAGACGACGTTTCGTATCCGGTTCTTCTGACTCAGGTACATCATGTTGTTGAGCTGCTTCAGGCTTCTTCAGCAACTAACAGTATTTCAGTCTTCAACTACCCCTGTTCTGCACGTGCTCACAAACTCATAAGCAAACATTTCTTATTCAACAGAGGAACGTACCATATGAACACTAGGTACATCCAAGTACTTGTACTCGGATTTCACAATTTAAATTCTTTCAACCTTTGATGACCAGTCAAATCTTCAAGAACGGTTACATTTTTATTTTAAGAAAAACAATTAAACACTCTATTTTTGGATTTTTGGTTTTATAGAAAAGCAAGACACTATTTCTGTATTTTTGAATTTTTATTTTTGAATTTTTAAATTTTAAGAGCAAGAAACAAATAAGAACTTAAAATATAAACAACTACCATAATATACAATTACAATTGCAATGGGATCAAAATTCGTTCTCAGGCAGACTAAGGAACACTTTTCAGTACGAGCATAATCAAACTGGTCTATGCGATTGCCAATATGTTTGTCCACTTAAACTTTAACGCTCAACTTTCAATTTTTCAACTTCATGATATGCTTTAGGTAATATTATACTATTATACCCGTGTGTCCCATTCCAAGGCATACCCCCGCGATCAAGGTAAGCACAACGATTCATTGTAGCAGGTGAGTATACTGATGTCATCCTTTAAGATATCTTGAATGTGTCTAGGTCTGCATATAATCTGTTTTATCATGTTTTAATTTCTTAACAATGAACACCCAAATAAATACTAATCAAATCCTGGAAATATAAACAGCACACTCTATCATGCAAGTAGCTTCCCTACCACATATTTCACAAGTCAAATCCAGATCTCTGAAATCTTAACTGGGAATAGATTGAGAAGAGAACAGAATAGATCTTAAGTAGAGATGGTATAATATACAGATCAAATGAGTTTTTCTCAATTTGATATAGGTTTCTAGGGTTTCTTTTGGGCACTTGAGGGCCTCTTTCGGGTGTATTAGATCTATAGCGCGACAACGTACAGCTAGGTCAGCATGTATCTGGATGCAGCAGAAGCTGTCGTTGCCTAGCACCTCCAGGTCAGCATATATCTGGATGCAGCAGAGGAGGTACACGACTTTTTCAGAGAAGATTTCAGAATCAGATCAAAATTGTGTGTATCGGGACACCATACAGACATTCAAATAGAAATGAGCTAATTCCAAGTGATTTTCTTTCCTGGGGTCATGTACAATTTTAATTCTAAACAGAAGGACAGCCAAGATATCCCCGGATGATTCAACAATATAAAGACCCGAAACCTCAGATGTTGGCTATCTATCAACGCAAGATTTAAGACATTCAAATAATCATACGCCGTTGGTATGTTACCCACATGGTACATAGTTCGTTATGTTTATATCACTTAGTATCTTTTATCATGTTGAGCGTCAAGCCTATCGACATATCGCAGTAGATCCTAGTCTTTTCAGCTATGGCACCTTACATGTGTTAGTCAAACCCTTTAACACGAACATTTATTTCACTTCCCATATCATGCAATCTTTCTTTTTGGCTTTTTCATTTTTTCAAATGTTTTTGTATTTTTGTCATTTTCTCCCCCTAAAACAATACATATATACAGTAAACTCTTTTTGTATTTTCTGAGTTTTCTCCTCCTAAACTCTATATCTATCTATATGTTACTCTCCCCCCCTAAATTTGTGCATAAATCTTGTATTTTTGCGCAAATTTACCATTTACTAGAGAAAGGACACATTATGTACAAAGTATAAACTAAGAAAAAGAGAGAAAAATATTTTTGCTTAACCGTTCTGTCATCAGATTGAAGACTAATCAAATTCAAATCAAAGTACTGAATTTAAACGGTACCTTTTGCTGATCTATCTTACTTCCCATATCTCCTCCAAAGAAAACATATCATCTGTAAAAAAAATTTGAACTTTTTGCAACAGTGAAATGTTACCCGTTTTTATCTCTGGAACAACCGCTATCAACATTCCAGAAATTGTCCACAGCTCCTCCTTGGTTGTTCCTGAAAGGTAAGGAGATTAGTAAGACATGGGTACCCAGGCCATCGTGGTCCTGGGATTTCCTGAAGCATCAAAATAAGACACTTCTTTTAAACATAGGTCCCCTTTCGTCTCAAGGATTGGAGATGTTGATGCTTTGGATTTGGGTTTCCAAATCTGTTTCGGTCTAGCAAACGCGTTTGTTGCCTTCGGTTGAGCAACTTTAGTTGTTTCAGGTTTGTTAGTTTTAGAAAAACATTTTTGTTCCTGAACAGCCTTGCGTTTGTTTTTAGCAGCATTCCAATCCCCATCAGAAGGTTTAACCTTGGGATTCACATTCTTCATTGCCTTAGGTGAAGATACCTTCATTGGCTTAGAATGGTAGTTATCCTTAGGTGTAACCCTCTGATTTTGATCATAATACGGTTCATGGGGATGATTTGTGCAGTTCCGAGCAATGTGACCAGCAATGCCGCAATTGAAGCATGTTTGTCTCTTCATGTAGAAGGCATTCTGATCATCTTGTGTAGCTCTTGCAGGCCCTGAAGGATAAACTGGTCCTTTTTGTGCTTGTTTTCCTTGCACATTTCTTGCAAACGAGGATGAATTTGGATGTCTATACTTGTCGTTTGCTGGGGCCTTCTGTGGTGGAGATTTCTTTTGATTCTTCTTGTTTTGTTTAGACTGCAAGTCTTGTTCAGAAATCTCACCAGTCTTTCCGAAAGCTTTGTTAGCACAGTCAAATGCATATTTCTCACATTTGCCATTAATAACTGGCTTAACGAAAGCATTTTTCACGTCACGGGTCTTTTGAGAACTATTGCTGCCCGTTGAGGACTGTGGAGAGCCTGATCGTCTGTGATGTTTAGGCTTCTTATTTCCGCGTCCTTTACCTGCTCGCTTCGGCTCTTGTTGCTTGATCTGAACCTTTTCATCTCTAACAGAAGGTTCAGACTGTTTAGCTTGCGCACTTGGAGCCTTGTCCACGTCAATCTTCTCTTCATCCTTCATGTCATCAGCTTTGACAGAATCGGAGAATTCTGGTTTGTTAGATGAAATACCAGAAACTTTAGCAGGAACTTCATCTGAAACATTTGACAAATTTTCAGCACAAGATGGTTCTGCACATGACGCCTTTGAGCTGAATCCACTAGAATCAACTGATTCCAATTTCTCAGAATCAGTTGCTTCAGATGATTCACATTTGGAATCAGATGGTTCAACTGGCTCATTCGTTTCATTTGTCGTTTCAGTCTTTGTTTCACAAGCATCAACGTTTTCGCCCAAACCGTCAGGCCTGAAATTAATCACAGAGCGAAAAACCGAGTTAAAAATATCACATGACGAAATAGAGTCTTGATTAAGTTCATTTATTAAATTTTCATAAGAACCAGACTCTGATGCTTGTTCATCCCCAACTACATTTTCAACTTTTACTTCAACTACTTCATCTGCAGGGGAAGCCGAAGCGTTAGGATCAAAAGTACCATTTGAAACAAAATTTACCGAAGAACTCGCTCGTTTATCAAAAGGTCTGCTGTTGATTGATGACTTATCAGTTTTAGGACCGTAAGCCATCTTGTCCTCATTCATCAATTCCTCCTCAGTCATGGGTAAATATGTGTAGTTGTCATTATATGGAGGAGGAACTTGATTGAAACCCAAACCACGCCCTTTATTTTCCTTGTATGCGAGCTGTTGATCACACAAGTTTTTGACCAATTTGCTGGAAGAATCATACTTTTTAATGTTAAGTTCGTTAATTTGATATCTTTCTCTGATATCTTCCAGTTCTTTGATCAAAATGCATACCTTCTCCTGTGCCTCTAAGAAATGGGCTGTTTTTACACTTACATCATCCTTAAGTTTGATGATGTCTTTTCGCTGAGCTTCAATTTTATCTTTATAAAGCTTTTCATTCTTTGATAAAGTAAAATTTTTATTTTTTATGTCGTTGTAGTCTTGAATCAACTCAGCGTTGTGTAACCGATATGCCTCATTTCTTTCTCTACACTCAGGAGTGCAAAAGACAGAAAGTATCTCTTCACGATCACGAGTAATTTCTTGAGCCAGGGGTTTGTTAAACATAAATGTTGAATTTTGTGTGGATGAGCAAACTGCAGCAGATGTGTTGCCTTGAGTAGACTGTTTGTCAGCATTGTCATATGATTTGATGATTGAGATCAGCTCATCCGGCTTCATTCTGTAACAATCGGTTGTCACTATTATCTGATTAACATTGGTAAACCAACTACAGTTTGCCTGATCTGGAATCTCTTTTATAGCATCCAGAAGCTTTCTGTTGCTCATGTGAGTAGACACCACCATCTCTGCCTTCTCTATTTTAGAGATCAGTTCAGCAAACCGACCTGTAAGTACTTCTATAGATTCACCATATGAGTATCTGAATCCTTGGAGTTCCTACTCAAGCACCTCTCTCTTAGAAGACATTTTTAAGATGTGATTTCTCAAAAATGTGATCTTTTAACTTCAACACAAGCCCAAAGCGAGAACCTGTGTACTCGCTAACTCAAACCTTTTGCAGGCGAAAGAACCCGCTTTCTGAACCGTACCTCAAAACCTGTCAAAACTTTTCACAACCAAACAAACAAACAAACCCCCCCCCCCTTTTTTTTAATTAATTAATTAAACAATATAATAAATACTATTATTATTAAACAAATATAATAATTATTATTATAACAATTTAAAAGTCCTAATGATTAGGCAATGATTAACAAATGATTGTTTATGATTATTATAATTATTAAAACCCTAATATATAAAATATTATTAAAAAATAACTGTATATCTTCTTCTTCGTGTGAATGTTCTTGTCACTGCTTTCTTTCCCGACACCCAAATGTCACTAACAGTCCTCAAGAAAATGATTTCAAGTTGCAGGTGTGACCCGGAGAAGATGATAAACGGTGATGATGCAGGGAAGTGTGATGTCTTGTGCGGGGTAGTGTACGGTGATGAAGATGATGACAGTTGCGGTGTCGAAAACCCGTACTCGATATCGTGATCCGATGAGAGTGAACGAAGATGATGAAGACGGAGAATAACAGTGATAATGACCGGTAATAAGATGTGGAGATGACTCGAAAATGGTTGCGAGTCGGAACCGTGATTGCGACTAGGAATCACTATGAGACTCGAAACCAGAACAGACACTAACTCGAGACCTTGACAACTCGAAACCTCTTGTTGATTGGAAATATTGGTTGCGAGTCGGAACAGTGGAGAATGATGACGATGATTGCGAGTCAGAATGATGATGAAGATGTTGAACGTGTAGACTCAAGAACTCACCACTCGAAACCTTGTGTCGGTATGTTATTAGAAACCTGCAACTCGAAAAACCGGAGCTCGAAATCTCGAACTCGAAACGATGATGGTGTACGTTGTCGGAGGTGATGGAGGTTGCGAGTCGGAACGATGTTTGCGAGTCGGAACGGTGGAGTCGAAATGGAGATTGCGACTGATAACCTTGACAACTCGAGATCTCGGTTGCGACTCGGAAACTCGTGATTGCGACTGCGGAGGTTGCGACTCAAAGAGCCTACAACTCGAAATCTATGCTGATTGCGACTCGAGAACAGAAAGTGATAACTCGAGATCTGCAAGGATGAAAATGGAGGTCGCGACTTGAGAAATCGGAATTGAGAGGTTGATGGGAGTCGAGACCGTGAACTTGTTGCGACTCGGAACCGTTGTAGCTATTATGCAGTACTCGAAACCAGAGAAGATAGGACTCGTAACTGTGGTTGCGAGTCGGAGAAGATGTTTCTTGTTGCGACTCAAAAACAAATGACTCGAAACCTCGAAAGCTATGTTGTCGGTTGCGACTCAACAGATTGATTGGCGAGACAGCTGTATTCCTCAAAGTAAAAACAATTTTCCTTTAATAAAGGAAACTGAATATCGTGAAAGAAGGAGTTTTAAAATCTTTTAAAACTTTTCCAAAAAAAAAATTGACTTATTTTTTTTTTTCGGATATATTTCAAATTTTTGAAAACACAAAAGATTTTTATTATTTTTTTTTAATCCGTTAACATCTTTTCAAAAACAATCAAATAGCAAAATATAGTGATTTTTGATGAAATTCCGATGAACACTACGAAGAACGCGAAGAACACCGAACCAAAAATATGAAAATCTTGAATCTTTGATATCACACCGAGCCTAGAAATAGGTTCATAGCTCTGATACCACTTGTAAGTCCCGTAAACCGGATCTTTCAATGATATCAAACAATCACCAAGTTTGTGCGGAATCCAAACTTGGTGAGATTCAAGATAAACCGAAAAATATGAAAATACGAACCGAATACGAAGAACACAATACCGAATCACTTTGAAACTTGCACACGATTCTATTACTATCAACTAGCAAAACCGTCTGGTACAAGTTCCTACACCACCAAAATCGCCTCTCTCACTAGAGAAAATGTAACAATGATCATCAAACCCTAAAACAAGTTAGAAACTTGTTTATATACCTACTAAAGCCCACTTCCCTACATGGGCTCCCCTTGGGCCTGCCTGGCCCACATGGCCTAAAGCTTAGCCCAAGTGACCTATAAAGGTCCACAACCTAATATAAACTAACCCGATATAGCCCAGTTCGTAACCATAACCCGTTGTGTTAATTTGATGCGTCAGTCTCACACTTTAGGGCCTAACAAAATCTTTTTGGTTTTTTTTTTTAATTTTTTTTCTTTTAATTTTTCAAACTAATACACAAGATAACACACATTGCGCACTACTCCCCGGCAACGGCGCCAAAATTTGACGTGATTGTCGTGGTCACGCAAATTTAATCCCAATAACAACTATATAGATAGTGGTAAGTGGGTATCGAACACAGGGAGTTTGTGGAATATGTGTTATTTAGAAGGGTATCTAAGTTAACGAAGATTAAACTAATTGCAATAAAAGTATGTTTCAAGAATTGTTTAATTGGATTGGTTTTAGAAACTAAGAATACTAAATTAATTTGCAAAATAAAAGTTGAGTTTGTAAACAATTTGGAGACGAATGACCATCCTAAGTTTCCGGTTTGCTTCAACAATTGTGCTATCATCCACTAGAAAGAACTACATAGACATAGTTCGTGTGTAATTACTTATTGTGATAAAAGGGAACGAAGTACTCAGATTCCGAGAACGTGAGGTTGTTACCCGATGACCAATCAACCCTTACCCAATCCTAATTTTACCCATGATATCTCGATTGCCAACGGCACCAAGAACGTATGGTTTCAAACTAGAAAAAATCATAAGAATTAACAATTTACAACTAAGCAATCACACACCATGATAAACAAAACATAAATAAAGTTTATCATTCTAGAAATACGAAATCAAAACACAACCGTCTTAAACAAACCTTCAACCTAGGATGTTCATTAAGTGTTTAGCCACACATAGCTTCAAACAACATCTTAACAAAGGTTTCAATGTTCATCAAGATCAAGCACCATAAAACCTAATGATTCCCAAGTGTTCTTGTTGCCAAAAAGTCTCCAAGATAGCTCCCAAATTCGTGTCTAATGATTGATAACCAAAAACAAGTGAAAAGCCACCATAAAACCACTTGAAAATGGCATTTAATGAGGAAGTTACATATTTTGGATCAGACGGAGGCGTAAGGTACGGCTGGGTGCCGTACCTTACGGCTACCCAGAGCCGTAAGCTACGGCTGGGTGCCGTACCTTACGGCTATCATCAATTCTTTACGGCCCTTTGCTCCTGTTTTATGGCAATGCTTCCAAACCAACATAGGGGCCGTAACCTACGGCTGGGAGGCGTAGCTTACGGCCCTGAATGGCATTTTTCTTTGTTTCCTTCTTTTGCTCCACCATTTCTTCAACTCCTGCTTGGCCGACTTTAAACATCCATCCATGCTTCCTAAAACCATCATCTTGAACACTTTAACACCTGCATCATCAACATCTTGTGATTACCTAGTTCAAGCAAATAACCGGATAAAGTATGGTATTTTAGTCTATTTAAAGGCCTTAAGGGTTGTCCTACGGACCACCCGTCATTAGTCAACATCGACAAGCACACGCCTTTCAAAATAATAATAATAATAATAATAATAATAATAATAATAATAATAATAATATTTTATCTGGTTTCACATTGATGCACTTAAAATATAAGTGTGAAAATTTTGGAGCAGAAGTTGCTTACAGAAAAAATGATATTATTAAATTTGATATTAAGTATTAGTTTGGTTCTCATAATGTTTTTAAATTAAGCGAAAATGTAATAAAAAAGGCTCTTACAATTTTCATAATTCATATCTATATATTTTTTTAATAATATTTGACTTTGATTATACTTTTTTTTAAAGTTTAATAACCTTTATAAAGCCGTTTTTTTTCTTTTACAACGAGCATATTGTGTCTAAATCCTATTTGTTTAGTAAACATTTAGTTGTGCTAAAATGCATGTAGGTAATTGTAGCGAGTCTTATTAAGGTGAACGTATGCATATGATGTGAATGGGGACGGAGGTAGTAGAGATGAGATGAGGATGTTCAGAGTGGATATGTGGGTATATAAAGTTGGACCGGATACAAAATGAGGATTTAAGGGAAAATTAGGATAGCTAGTACACAACTAAAATAAGAAAGGGAAGATTGAGATGGTTTTGACATGTGAATAGAAAACATACAAAGACACTGGTTAGATAATTGGAAACCCTCATTGTCGAGATGAGAAGATGTAGAGGTAGACCCAAATTGACTTGAGATGAGCAGGTTAAAAAAGCTTTACCAGACTTGCATCTCACTAAGGTTATGTCCGAGGATAGTATGATTTAATTACCTCTCATTCCTCTCAGACCCTACTAATATTTATGATATTGATTGGATTTTATATTTTTACTAGATATGATTATTGTTGTTATATGCATATGACGTGGGCTATTAGATCAATTATCAACAACACTCTATGATCTATTTGAGAAGACCACATTCAATAGATACTACATCATGTCTTTTTTGACTCCTTTTTTTTATTATCTAGAAACGATGTAATCAACTCGTAAAAAATAAAAAAAAGGCAGTGATTTCAATTTATTCGTTATTAATATTTTTATAAAGCATTTTACACGTTGAATGATAAATTAGGCACATCAACACTAGACTATGCATTGTGTAATACGATAAATGGGGGTTACACCTTTCACACTTAGACCCCCCGTAGTGGGGCGTTTTAAAAAAAAAAAATTCAAAAAAAAAAACCCGCCTAAAAACGCCCAATAACCATTACACCCGGCCTTTAAAAAAAAAAAAAATTCAAAAAAGCCCCCTTGGCGTGGTTTGAAGCATGCCTTGCCCCCTTCTCCTTGTCCAATCATCTTTCATCTCCCTTTTTGTTATCTAATAAGATTTTTAGGTGTTTTTTCTTTATTTTATTTGATGCCCCAATAATGCCCAATAATGCCCCATCCCCACTACACCCATTTTAGAAAACGCCCAATAATGGCTATTTGCTGACTGGACCGCCACATGGCGTAAAATGCCCTAGGGTGGGGGCATTATCTTCCCCTTCCACTACACATGGTCTTATATCTACATGTGTTAGGAAGAGGTGAAATGTGATGGTTAATTGAGGTGACTCTAAGGGGGTGTTTGTTTTTTTATTTTTATTTCTTTTTATTTTATGAAAAGCACTTCATGATTTCTTATGTCTGCCCCACGCAGATCACGCGTAGACGTTTGAGTTTGCAGTGTGTTTGTTTTTTGGAAGTGATTTCATTAAATAGGTCTTTTGGACCTCTTCCTCGCGCAGATCTGGACTCACATCTTCAAGGCTCTGCTATTTTAAAACACAATATAACACCCAGTGTTTTCGAAAGTCAAAGTCAAGGTCAAAGTCAACGACCGATCGCACGATTTGACTAGTAGTGAATTTCTTGTATCTGTTTATTTTAGCTGTATTACGTGGAGTAAGTGTCAATAATTGACGTGTGTTATTCTCTATTTAATCGACTTACGACTGTGAACTATAGGAAGTAACAATGCGATAAAGTTAACTAAAACGATACTGTAGGATCGGTTTCGGATCCGAACGAGTCGGTTAGAAGAGTTTATCTCAGTTTCAGAGGCGGAAACTAAGAAACCAAGTTCAATTCAGCAATAATACACTTTAAACAGTCGATTTATATTGATAGAATGACGTTTACAATTGATTCAACACTTCGGCATCACTTCGTTGCAAACCGGAAGAACACACCTAGAACTATGTTCTGATTTCGCCCCAAAAGACCTATATATAGTAGTTTAATTCCGCTCGAAATGACATCGACTATAGGAGCGGAATCAGCTTTTTAGATTCCGGGCGGAATCACCTAGATATGCATGTTAGAGCGAAATCAGCAACTACGTAACATAAATGCTTTTGTCTCATATGTAGTGATGCAATGATGACTTCACAATTATGATGTCATCATCAAAGATGATGACATCATCCTCTTCTCAGATCCGCAACGAGACTGAAACTCGACATAAGACGAAGACGACAGATGTATGCACCAACAGACTCCCCCTCAGATGTTGACGAGTCTTCAGTGTCGAGTCTTCGCATCTTCAGTCTTTATCAGCCTTTGGGCTTCTTTTCTTTGAAATGTTTGACGCTGTAAGTATCCTTCAATCTTTATCTTCTCTTTTCTCTATCATCAACAAACTCCTCACGAACAATCTCTACTCGGATGTCTTCAGACTCCCCCTTTCAATATACTGGGATCGCAGTCTGCCATGTTGAAATCACACAGTCCTTAGGTATCGGAACCTGACTCTCTATCATTCAAATAACCTGCACATTCTCTACCCAAAAATAAATTTTCTGATGATAACTTGTAAAACAATCTCACCATCTAATGAACCTCTTGCAGAAATAATACAATCAAAGAATGATTTTACCATGTTAATCATTGATGAACCACTTGAAGATATATCACTTTTATGTTCAAAAACAACACACTCTCCCAAACCATCTGTTCATCATGTTTAGTACTTGGAATTTTGAAAATCAGCTCTCCAACACCAGTTGTCGAAAATCTTTTTGTATTTTACAAAATTTATGCTAAAACACACTGAAAATCTTTTTGGATTTTTGAATAGAATGAAATGCAGTACAGAAATATTTACATACAATATTTTTGTGAGTTTGTGTAAGAGGATCATATCAGTTTATGAGACAAATCACCAACACCGTTAAGCTTTATACATTTTAAGTTCTAAACGATTCACTTAGATTGTCAGTATACTGATCCACTTAAATTTTCACACAAAGTTCAACTGTTTCGAGATACGAGATTAATGTCTTAAGCACTTAAACTTAATCGCGTGTCCCACCTCAGAATATACTCCCGTATCCAGATCCCAATATTCAGTCTTACAGGTGAGTATACCACAGATGATATCTGTAAGGGGTTATAATGCGAGGGCCGTGAGAGCTCAGGTCGATACTTCCGTATACGCAGAGAGATGACAGCTTCGACTTTTGGTATGTCCCCTTTAGAGGATCTTTTGGTTACAACAGCAATGATTAGCAATTTTATTGTCTATCAGTTTGCTGAGGGCGACGCTATATTTCAAGCATTGCAGAAAGTATTCTCCGGGGACTAGGCCATTGCTTCCGCAAAATCAGAAGTCCCGGGATAATACCCCAGATATCACTGAGCATAAAGACCTAGTATCTCAGAAAGAGGGACCTTTCAAACAAGATTTCGGGGGTTACCCATATATCCGAGAGATGTTTCCCCACGATATAAGCAAGTTTGAATTTAGGTTTATATCTCGTCACAATCTACTAAATGTGTAAAAACCTACTCACACATCCACAGTGAGATCGTTTATCACTTTTTAACTTTCCATTTCTTTAGCATGTTGTGATCTTCCACTGATGTACTATCATTTCCTCTTTTATACAACAAAACTCATTTTTCATTTTTACTGTTTTTGTCTTTTTCAAATTTTCAAAAGTTTTTGGATTTTCTGAAAAATTTACTCCCCCTAAAATGGAAACACATTTTAGGAAATTTGAAACCAAACTGTACAATAAATTGACAACTGATATCAAATCGCTTCAATTCGCCATCCACTTGGCATAAACAAACAGAACTCCCCCTTTCAACAAACTATTTTCTCATTTAGATTTCAAAACACTTAAGTTTGTTTTAATCAAAATGATTTTTCCGGAAAATAAGTTTGTTTTTACCACTTGTAGGGGCATGGTTCATCATATTGTCTTTCAATCACTTGTATGAAGATTACATCAAGTTCAAATAAATGACCTTGAGTAATCACTATGTCAGAACAAACCTATGTACCACTTGTACGATGAACTTATCAAAGTAGATTTCAAGATAAATGCCGATACCTACTCCACACTTACCAACCTGGGAGTTCCGGCCTAGTCCTTCACCTGTAAACATTTCATCAATCTTTAAAAATTTCACAAAAACAGACTTAACAAGAATGATGCCGATTCCTGATCCACAATTACAAACTTGGGATCTCCGGCAAGTCCAGAGACTTACTGTTCATAGTATGAGCCATCCCAGTCACAAACCAGGGATGGTTCAACTTTATCTTTCTTCGTCTTCTTCTCATAGAACTCTTTAACTCCTTTGACTTTTCGATCAATCATTTTACCAAAAATATGTTTCACAGTGGGGTTAAAGGCCTTTTCAACAGCGAAAACCTTTTTGTCATCATAAAATTGGTTTGAAATCTCAACTTTACCAATTTTCTTTTTATAGTTTTCAGTCCGAAGTGATGGAAAATTTTCATCATCCACAGTCAGAACTGATTTATCTCCTTTTGAAACAACCTGTGGCTCATCTGATTTTGTGGAATCAGATTCATCGCCAGAAGATAGCTCCTCTGATTTCGACTTATCAGAATCATCGCTAGAGCTACCACCAGACCCTTTAATAACCCATTTCTGGTTGTCAGATTGAGCTCTTTTCTTGTAAAACTTGTTTGAACATTCACCAATTTCAAATTTTGAATTTTTAAACAATTTAGTTCTGTCAATTGGTGGTTCAAACTCAACCACTTTTTCTTTTAGTTTTCGTTATACTCCCTGTTTTGATTGTATTGCCTTTGAACACTCTCTGGCAATATGTCCAACTTTGTTGCATTGGAAACAAGTTCTCGTATCTTTCTTCTGCTCAGCCATCTTCTTCATGTCATCTTGCTTCTTTGCAAGGAACTCACTGTTTGACTGCCTCCAGAATTCTTTCTTTTCTTCTTCTTCTGAGCTAGTTCCTGAAGCAAATGTCATTTTTGCTTTAAAATCACGAACATATTTTTCATTTTTCTGTTTTTCTGTTGGAGTAAAACCAAGACCTTTCTTTTTGAAATTACGGTTAGGATTTGATTTCCTGTGAAAACCAGAACCAGAACTGTAACCTTTTTTCTTGTTTAATCTTTGTTGTACTCTTGAGGTGTATTTTTTAGGTTTATCAGTAAGATTTAAATCTTTTATTTCAGAAATGTTAATTTCTGTAAGTTTGAAAACCTTTTTTATCATCTCAGTTTTACACCTCTTATTGGAAATTCCTCATCAGAATATAATTTGTCAGAATCATTCAATGTATATGCAACTTTGAATGTTTCATCATTCAAATTAGATTTTGATAACAGGAATTCTTTGTTGTAAACCCTTTTAACCGAAGATTTTGGACTATTGACTGTCGAACTCGAACTTTCAGAACCAGACTCTGACTCTGACTCTGACTTTGACTCCAACTTTGACTCCTCATTTTCATCTTTATCCAACACCTGATCGACGACTTTCTTTATTAACTCGGACTCATGATCAGTATCAGATGATGTAAACGTCACATCAATATTTTCTGGCAAGTTAACTGAGGACTCCGACTCCCACTGTAAATTTGTTGCCTTTTCGACTCTTTCTGAATTTGGATTTCTCGGAGAATATCCATTTTCAAGCGGGGTGGACACTTGTTGTAACTGAAACTTTGTTTCTTACCAGAATCATTCTCTTTAGTCTTTTTCTTTGTGTCACTCTTCTTCTTGTTCTTCTTTTCTGGAGTCTTTTCTTCAGTCACTTTTCCATCATCATTTTTTTCTTCAGTTACTTCATCCTCTTCAAATGCTTTCATGCCTTCAACAGTCAGATAAATCCTGTCAATAACATAAGAAGTACATGAGTAACTTTTCAACAAACGATTAACCCTCTCTGTCTCAATCCTTTGTAACTCCAGCTTCTGTTCAAGAGCAGCAAACTTCTCAATGTAGTTGTTCGCCACTTTTTGCTTTATCATGAAAGCTCCTTGAAGTGTTTTCATCGCTGTTGCTTGTTCCTCACTTGTTTGATTATACTGGTTCATAGCTTTGTTCAACACATCATAAGATTCCTTCAAACTGTTCAGATTATAAATCAGTGTGCTGTTCTGCTTCTTTATAGCTTCACAATTGTCACACTTTACTGGAATCTTTTTAGCATCCACATCTTCACCAACTTTGAACTTTGGTACTTCTTTTTTCTTTTGTCTTATCACTTGAACAGCTTCATCATCACTGCTGACTGGAGTCTTGACCTTTTTCTTTTCCTTTTTAGCTTTCTCATCTTCACTGTCACTTTCTGCCATTGTTTTGAAATGAGCTGCCAAACTTCTTGACCAATATTCACTATCATCATCACTATCCTCTTCAACTCGAGCAACAAAGGCTGTGTGAGCTATAGCTTGATCAGGAACATAATTATCCCATGTGAAATTTTCCCAGCTGAACCCTTCAGGTAACTTTTCGTCATCTTGATCTATTATCAAGGCACTACCATCAACTCTCTTTGACGAATCTTGATTAACCACACAAGCTCTCTTTCCAGAGTCTTCAATCACATTCCTTCCATGTGCAGTTTGTGCTTGATGTTGATGTTGTTGAGATGGTTGCTGAGCAACTTGATGGTAGTTGGCTTTTCGGTAGTAATCATTGTTGTTGTTAAAAGGATTCTGAGCTCCACTTGCTTTGCGACTGGTACACTCCCTCTTGAAGTGACCCTTTTCCCTGCAACGAAAACAAGTGACTTTAGATTTGTCAAAACCTAAACTGGAAACACCAGCCTCACGAAGATCATCTCTTCCAGTGATTTGCTTGAATTTCTCAGCTCTCCTCAACACGCTGGCCAAACACCATTTTATGTCCATCAGCTCCATCTCTTCAGCATCGATCTGGTCGTAATCTTCCTTTGTCAGCATTGGATTTCCGATTCGACCTGCAACAAAACTACCATAAGATTCAAGAACGGTTCCCAGTAAAGACATATGGCTTTTTGCTAACTCTTCAGAATATTCCTGATCATTTTCAATGTTCAACACAATGTTGCATTGAAGCTTTTTGCCATTTCTTGTTGTTGAAATGTTCGGATCAAAAGATGGAAATGATGAGAAACTCGTGTTGCTGTTTGATCCTTTTGATGAACTACCAGATGAATTCTTTGCATTGAATGCTGTTTAAACTTTCGGTGACAAGTTGGTGGATTTATCACTAACACCACCTTTGTAGTAAAGTCCGATGTCTTGTTCACCGTCGAAATCTTTCATTCTCAAGACTTTTCTCTGCTCCATCTCCTGAGCTTCAATCTTTTCAATGAATTTGCTGAGTGTTAAACTGCTAAAACCTTTCTTGTTTCTAAGCATCATGAGATATGTGCCCCAAGTCTCGTGTGGCAAAGCATCAGAAAGCTTCTCGATCAACTCTTCATTATCTTTCTTAATGCTCAATCTCTTCATGTTAGCTAGCAAATTACAGTATCTTTCTATTATCTGCCTTGTGCTTTCATTTTTCAACCCACGAAACAGATCGAACTCTTTCTTCAAAAGTGATTTCTTGTTTTTGACCATCTCTTGACTCCCATGAAACTTCGATCTTAATTCTTTCCAGATTGAATAAGAAGTTCCATTATGTTGTAATAACACCAAAATGTCTTCTTTCACAGCTTGTTGCAATAAACTCAACATCATTTTCTCATCTTTGTACTTCTTTCTAGCATCGGCACTAAGATCTTTTATCGGAACCACTTCTTCATCATCATTTGTTGGTCGAATGTACTTCGTCTCGATACATTCCTAAGCATCTAAGTAATTTGCTTGTACCCAGTTTTCGAACTTTTCTTCCCAACTTTTGTACTCTTCGATGTTCATGAGTTTAGGCGGCTTTTGCATCGTGCCCGTTTCATTTTCCAACATCGTGTTCTGTGCAATACTCATCGGGGTAACCGGTGTAGCGAATGCATTGTAAAAATCCTCGTCCATGTTTCAGATTGAGCTGTATCACCTTGTAAAAATACCTGATGACAAACAAACAAACGATCAGTTTAAACTAACTGAATATGTAAAAATGTGTTTGTGAAATCAATCTAAGACTCGTGTTGAAGATTTGCGGACTCGTTTCAATGATGTTGAAGTGAGATCACTAAATGAATGGGCTTGCCAAACAATATGGATCCAATTGAGCCGATTGAATTTGATGTTGAACAATTTCTGATTGGGCTTAGAGATTGGCAGTGGGCTAAACTAATGACTTTCAAACTAATTAAGTTTGGGTCGACAACTTTTGACTGTTACAACTGATTTACATAAACCGAATGATTTGATTGGACCTTTAAATCCCACTAAGCTGACAACAACATTAATTGAGTTGATAATCTGATAACATCACATGGGCTGCAACAAACTCATTTGATTGGGCCGCAAATATAATATGGTCGACAACACTACCACTAGTCATAATTCTATTTGACCTCAAAATCTGATCAATATGTTCACATGTATTTCAAACAATGTCCGACAAATTTTAATACCAAACTTGACTTCATTGGACCTTGAACTCCACTAAACCAACAAGCACTATTTAATGATCACATGCAATTCTTGAATTAAACCAACTGACACACTTTTGAAGCTGAATCACACTAGTTTTTAGGAGCGGAATCACGACAATACTTAGAAGCGGAATCACGACAACACTTAGGAGCGGGATTAGATTTAACTCAGGAGCAAAATCAAACTTTGAAACTTGGAGCGGAATTAAACAATTCTCTGGAGCGAAATCAGAAACATTCTTTGGAGCGGAATCAACCAATTAAAGTATTTGGAGAGGAATCTGATTTTTCGAACAGAATCTCGAGCGGAATCAGACCAATGAAACTAATCTGGAGCGGAATCAAGACCTATTTTCGAGCGGAATCAACTGTGACGTCATATTTCTCTCGAACATTTTCGAGCTGAATCACAAAAATGACCAGTTTTACTTCGAATTTGGACATGAAACTTTCAAGGCTTTCTTAATATGTAATTCCGAGCACACTGATGACAAATTGAACCAATTTTAACCGTGAAAATATGTAAATTTTGAAAAAAAAAAACAGATGTAGAAGGTGTAGAAAAACAGAATTGGCAGCTGAATTGTATAGAACTCTTCTTCCTGAGCTCTGATACCACTTGTAGGATCGGTTTCGGGTCCGAACGAGTCGGTTAGAAGAGTTTATCTCAGTTTCAAAGGCGGAAACTAAGAAACCGAGTTCAATTCAGCAATAATACACTTTAAACTGTCGATTTATATTGATAGAATGACGTTTACAATTGATTCAACACTTCGGCAGCACTTCGTTGCAAACCGGAAGAACACACCTAGAACTATGTTCTGATTTCGCCCCAAAAGACCTATATATAGTAGTTTAATTCCGCTCGAAATGACATCGACTATAGGAGCGGAATCAGCTTTTTAGATTCCGGGCGGAATCACCTAGATATGCATGTTAAAGCAAAATCAGCAACTACGTAACATAAATGCTTTTGTCTCATATGTAGTGATGCAATGATGACTTCACAATTATGATGTCATCATCAAAGATGATGACATCATCCTCTTCTCAGATCCGCAACGAGACTGAAACTCGACATAAGACGAAGACGACAGATGTATTCACCAACAGATACCCGAACTATGCTAATCAACACGCACTCCTATACCTTTCTACCTTTTAAATGTTAACTTTTAACCGTGAAATCACTAGATTTGAGGTGTTCAAGGATGATGTCATCATGTGTTCTTGAGGAACTTCATGTTTTGGCTTCAATCCACCAAGAACAGCTTGAATCTGAAGGATTTCCACATAAATAAACGAAGATCTTTCATAGATCTGAACATATTCACGGTGTAAAGGATTGAAACAGGATTTCTTTAACTTCTTTCAACTCTTTTACACTCAATGCACTCAAACCCGATAGAATCGGACCTAATATTGATCGTCTACTCATTTCTAGTGAAGTATCAGTGTTAGATCCAAGTTTCATCCGAAAGGTAGTGATTTCGGGTTTGGACATGAACTACCGTCTCGGACCGAGCACTGTCGGACTAGGGTGATTCCAGTTCGGTCAGGTCACTAGGGACGAGATAGGGTTCCTATTGTTTAAACCAGTTATCGCAGCGTCTCATCCAAGCTCAACACTTTAAACAAAATCAAGTAACAACACGGTCAGATCGATGGGACGAAGTGTCGTCCGATCTGACTGCTGTCCGACGGGTTGCCACTCGGTCGACCCACTGAATGATCAGGTTGCATCTTGATTTGAAACTTAAACATTTTTCAACATGTTCAATAACAAGGTTGCTACCCGATCGGATGGACATCCGACCAAGTGACCATCCTGCTGTGAGCTTGTTCTCACTAAGAAGCCTCGCCATTCGAGTCGCCGTCCGACTGAACGACCGTTCGATCGACCAACCTGAAGGGTAGAGACACTTCTCTATTTTCTAATTACTACAAGGAAAACTTCAAAAGCCAAGCCATCATACACAAACACATCCATCTCATAGGAAGAAACAATCCACTCGAATAGTCATCCGACCAGACTACCGTCCGACCGAATAACCATCCGAACGGATTGTCATCCACACGACTGGCCGTCCGATCAGATTATCATCCGACCAAACTGCTGTCCGAGCCACTTACACTTTGCATCATTTTACGCGACACTTATCGTTATGCTATCATACTGTTCAGGCTAACCCTACTCTCTAGCGCTCCCTTCAATCCATCCATCGATGTGAGTATACTCGAACCCTTTTTGCTTTATGCACCTTTGGGTGTTACATACGTTACGAATATTCAAATCACATCAATCACACTACTCAATACTATTTATACGATAACCGTTATTGTATGTATTACTTGGCTAAATGAATGCTTGTTTGTTATGTTTACACATGGAATGCTGTTCACCTGCCTTAGCAACGATAGTACTATAGTTTGGACTCAGCACCCGTTCGCGGGGGTTGTTAAGGACTATTATTTGCATGGATCACAGTGGTGATTATGTATTACGAACTGTCCCAGACAGTCGACCCGCAGTCATTGGTGTCAATAGACCCATGTCGATAATTAACGTGCCTCATTTCACCGTGCGTACGTGTTGGTTATGCGTAAACTATTTCGAACCTATATGCTACTATCAAACTTGTATGCTCACCTTTACACTATGTGTATTGACTTTTACTTTAACGTATGTGACAGGTCTTTAAGATGCTTACCTGCTATGAAGTCGAGGCTAGAATAAGGCTCTAGAGGCCAACAAATAGTTGTCTGTACAAATGAAATCAAGGGTCTCTAGAGGCAGATAAATAATTGGGCTAATTGAAAATCTGAGTTGTCGGAATAGAACTATTTGCCTAGATTTTGTCTGTAATAATTTGTTTTACCTTTTGAGACATGGTATGGGACATGTTACTTTAAATTGATTGGTAATGATAATTGTTATGGAAACTTCTGGACAATCTATTTCGCTCAGTGCCGCGCCCTGATGTTTCCGCCATCGGTTGGGGTGTGACAGATTGGTATCAGAGCCATAACTATAAGGAATTAGGCAAGACTCGACCTAGTCCGGGTCGATGTCTTAGAAACAACCTAGACTATAGTTAAGTACCAACAGACCGACTTGTGCATACCCAGTAGTGGTCTTTGTACAAGCCTACCAACTATTTCATGCTATTCTCACTATCACTGCAACCGAAATTTCAGAAATAAACAAGTGGTTGGGCCGAGATCAGGTGTGAAAGCCGCAAACTCTCGACCACGCCGCTTGATCGACTCGCATTTTATCTATAAACTCGAGAAAATTGCGTTGGAATAGGAGTGAAATCCATACTTTGACGCATAATTCTCTTTTATTTCATCAAAAACAGGAACGAAGTTGTTAAGCCAGGGGTGAAACCCTAACCTTGATGACTTGTTCCGACCTTTACAAAACTCTCACCAAAGTTTCGACGGACTCCAACGACCTGAAGTCATGGTATGACTAACGGGAAGTGTGCCAAAATCCCAAGAATCGAGGTAAAGGCACAGTCCTGAGAGTCAAAATGTGTGCAACAAGCCCTTGTGAATAGTTGAACCACTTTGGGTAGTCGAAGTCTAATAGCCGCAGACGATCTATTTCTCGATTTTTATGTGTTTCGATTCTGAGCCCGCAACTGCTGACTCTGATGATTCGTTGATTTTATGTGTTTATATGTGTGTTTATTTGTTTATGTGTTTAATTTTGGAGACTTGTTCGATTTCTGCCTTTACTTCGATCGACACGCACAACTCGCATTGCATTCTATCACAAAATGCTAACAAATCGCTAAATTGTGGACGACCTCATGCTATGTTATACGCTTATACTATACTACTCGACAAGCTAATCGCGATCACTATATTCGAACACTCTCAAACTTTGAATGATAGGTGCCTATATTCTGAGGCAGTCGGAATGCTCTACGTGTCTCTATATGTTCCTATGTGCCTCTTGTGACTACACGATTAGGTGCTTCTGTGATTCTGTGCCCTGCGTGCTTAGGTGCTTCTGTGTTTATAGGAATCTAAGATTATGTGCCTATGTTTTTATGTGATACATGTTACATTGCATGTTCCTAAGCTTTAGTAAGTAGTAGACGAGTGAGGTGAGACTCGAATACATTGTGTTGAGTCCTGTGACGATGTCTGTTGCAGACAATGTCATCTGGATCCCGCCACCCACCACTTTCTCGCCAAGAAAAGAGGGACAAACGTCTTGCTGCTATCATCGCTAAACAAGTAGCAAAAGCTGTGAGTGATGTCTACGAGAACGTCAGCAAGTCGTCTGAAGAATCTCGAACCGAAACTCCCAAAGCTGCACCTAAAACTGCCTTCAGTTTCAAGCAGTTCAAGGCTTGTGGACCAAAGGAATTCACTGGTGAGGAAGGCCCTACAGCGTTGTTCCAATGGTTTGATTCCATTGAGGTCACTCTACGACAGAGCGGTTGCCCAGATGATCTCCGCACTCTAAACGCTACCGGCGTCTTCCAGTCCCGCGCTTTAGACTGGTGGACGGCTGAGAGAAACAAATGTGGAAACGATGCAGCCTACGGTCTGTCGTGGGATGAACTCAAGGAGGTCATGCTGGAAGAATTCTGCCCTCCTCATGAGCGCCAAAAGTTAGAAGATGAATTCTGGCACATAAAGCAGAAGGAAGGTGAAAACGCTGCTCTCACTGCTCGTTTAAGCAGCTCAGCATCATCTGCCCAGATCAAGTTAAGACTCCGGAGATTGCAATCAAGAAGTACATCAGAGCTTTGCCCGACTGTGTTGCCGATTTCGTGCAAGCGGCTAAGACTAAGACGATCGAGGAAACTTATCTACTGGCCGCTGAGATCAACGACAAGCGGGTAAAGGCTGGTGTTTGGGACAAAACTTCGAAGAGTCTGCATTAAGCTACCACCGTCGCACCAACTGTTGAAACCACCACATCGAGCAAAAAGAGGAAGAACAAGAGAAAGTGCAACTCCAGCAACAAGAACTGTGCGATCACTGCTGCACCAGTTCAATCCGTACCTGCTCAGCAACAGCATCAAGTAGCGGCGCCTGTGCCAAACGCACCGCTTGCTAAGCGTGCATACACTAGGCCACATCCGCCTTGCCCTACTTGTACCTACCACCGCCCAACAACCATTGCTTGCCGTTTCTGTACCAACTGCAATATGTATGGTCACTTCACTACCAACTGCCGTGGTCGACAAGGTCAAACCCCAGCTCAAGCCACTGCTCATCAAGCTCTGCTCCCAGCCCCGCAAGGCCAACAAGCGGCTCCGGCACCCGCGATCAATGCCAGAGTCTGCTTCGCATGTGGTGATCCCAACCACTTTGCGAACATGTGCCCAAACAGGGTTGTGAAACAAGAGCCCCAGCAGCAGCAACAACACCAGCAGCAACAGCCTCAGCAGCAGCAACAAGCCGCACGCGCCAGAACTTTCAACATCAATGTGCGCCAAGCCCAGAATGACAACAACGTGGTCAATGGTACATTCCTTGTGAATGGTATTTATGCTTCATGTTTGTTTGATACTGGAGCCGATAATTGCTTTGTGTCGTTCGAATTTGAGAAACTCGTTAGTCGTAAGCGCTCCCATCTCCCCTCGACGTTCGATGTTGAAGTCGCTACCGGAAGAACTGTCGCCGTTAATTCTGTTCCTCGTGATTGTACTCTGGAGCTCAACAGTCACATCTTTCCAATCGACCTTATTCCGATGCAACTCGGAAGTTTCGACGTCATAGTAGGCATGGGCTTTCTTCACGAAAACCATGCTGAAGTTACGTGCTTTGATAAGATGATTTGATTCTCGCTTGCGAATGGTGATTTACTGTGTGTCTATGGTGAAACTGCTTCGAAAGGTCTTAAGCTCATGTCATATCCAAGCTAGCAAGTATCTCCGCAAGGAATACAGAGCTTTCTTGGCTAACATTGTAGTAGCGGAGAAGGAAAAGAAAGAAAAGACAGAAGTGAAAGACGTTCCTGTGGTTCGTGAATTTCCTAATGTGTTTCCCGATGACCTTCTAGGGTTACCGCCAAGTCGTGATATCGACTTTCGTATCGACCTCGTTCCTGGAGCAAATCCTGTTGCCAAAGCTCCTTGCCGACTCGCACCGTCCGAAATGCGTGAACTATCGAGTCAACTCCAGGAATTGCTTGACAAAGGCTTCATTCGCCCGAGCACCTCTCCTTGGGGCGCGCCAGTCCTTTTCATCAAAAAGAAGGATGGGTCGTTCCGGATGTGCATCGACTATCGGAAATTGAATAAGTTAACTATCAAGAACCGCTATCCCCTGCCTCGCATTGACGATTTGTTTGATCAGCTACAAGGTGCTACGTGTTTCTCGAAGATCGATCTACGCTCAGGCTATCACCAGCTACGCATTCAAGAGGAAGATATACCCAAAACCGCTTTTCGCACTAGATACGGTCACTATGAATTCATTGTTATGCCCTTTGGTTTAACCAACGCACCCGCGGTTTTCATGGATCTGATGAATCGCATGTGTAAACCATATCTCGACCGTTTCTTCATCGTATTCATCGACGATGTCTTGATCTATTCCAAATCGAAAGCCGAATACGCGCAACATCTACGTTTGGTTCTCGAGCTACTCCAGGGGAATCGACTCTACGCCAAGTTCTCCAAGTGCGAATTCTGGTTGGAGGAAGTTCAGTTCCTGGGTCACATTGTCAATAGTCAGGGTATTCACGTCGATCCTGCGAAGATTGAAGCCGTTAAGAGTTGGATTACACCTAAGAACCCGTCTGAAGTCCGTTCTTTCCTCGGACTAGCGGGCTATTATCGACGATTTGTCGAAGGATTCTCAAAGATCGCTGTGCCGCTTACCGCTCTCACGCATAAAGACAAGCCTTTTGTTTGGGGAACTGAACAAGAGTCTGCCTTCCAAACCCTCAAGCACGTGCTTTGCAATGCTCCTGTCCTCACATTGCCCGACGGAAACGACGACTTCATTGTCTATTGTGATGCTTCCAAACTTGGTCTTGGTTGCGTCCTTATGCAGCGAGACAAGGTTATAGCTTACACATCTCGTCAGCTCAAAATCCACGAGAAGAACTATACCACCCATGACCTCGAGCTAGGCGCAGTTGTTTTTGCGTTAAAGATCTGGTGACACTACCTGTATGGTACCAAGTGTACGATCTTCACCTATCATAGGAGCCTGCAACATATCTTTAATCAGAAGGAACTTAATATGCGTCAACGCCGATGGGTAAAACTTCTCAACGATTACGACTGTGAGATTCGTTATCACCCAGGCAAAGAAAATGTTGTTACCGACGCACTCAGTAGACGGAGCTATCTGCTTAGCACTCGTAACGTCCAAGCCCAATACGATATTGAAACTCTCATCCGAGAAGCTCAACATGCATGCTTTAATGAACGCACTCTGAAGAAGGAAAGAATCTATCACGACAGAGCCCAGCTTGTGAGTAAATCAAATGGGATATTCCACTTTCTGGACCGAATTTGGATCCCTAAACGGACCGAATTACGACAGATTCTGATGGACGAAGCCCACAAATCCAGGTATTCTATTCATCCCGGTGCCGACAAAATGTACTAGGATCTTCGCTACAAGTACTGGTGGCCGGGCATGAAAAGGGATATTGCTCTCTACGTTGGAAAGTTCCTGGCTTGTGCAAGGGTTAAGGCCGAACACCAAAGACCCTCTGGCTTACTCGAGCAACCACCAATCCCTATGTGGAAGTGGGAGAGTATAGCTATGGACTTCATAACAAAGCTACCGGACACGTCATCAGGTCACGACAGCATCTGGGTTATTGTTGACCGACTGACCAAATCAGCTCACTTTTTGCCAATACGGGAAGACTACAAGGTAGAACGATTAGCCCGAATCTACACCAACGAGATCATTTGTAATCATGGGACGCCTCGCAATATCATCTCTGACCGTGATGCTCGGTTTACCTCGCGACTGTGGGAAATGTTTCAAATGGCTCTCAGTACATTGCTTAATCTAAGTACCGCATTCCACTCCCAAACGACGGTCAGACTGAAAGAACGATTCGTACTCTTGAGGACATGCTCCGTTCGTGTGTCATAGACTTCGGTGGTAATTGGGATACATACCTGTCGTTAGTCGGATTCTCGTATAACAACAGTTATCATTCCAGCATTCAAATGGCACCATTCTAGGCTTTATACGGAAGAAAATGCCGATCGCCTCTTGTGTGGCACGAGATTGGTCACTCACAATTAACCGGTCCTGAGCTATTGCAAGAAACGACAGACAAAATTTTCCAAATTCGAGACAACCTGGTGAAAGCTCGAAATCGACAGAAAAGTTACGCCGATAGACGACGCAAGCCCCTTGAATTTCACGTTGTAGACCACGTACTCCTAAAGGTATCACCTTGGAAGGGTGTGGTCAGATTCGGCAAAAGAGGAAAGCTCGCGCCTCGATATGTGGGACCCTTTAAGATTCTGAAAAGGATCAGCAAAGTGGCTTACAGACTCGAACTACCGGAGGAACTTAGCAACGTCCACCCGACTTTCCATGTTTCAAACCTCTGAAAGTGTCTGGCTGATGATGATTTAATTGTACCTCTCGATGACCTTCAAGTAAAAGAAACACTACACTTCGTGGAGAAGCCTGTCGAAATCATGGATCGCCAAACCAAGCAGCTCAGACGCTCACGCATTCCTATTGTGAAAGTCCGATAGGAAGGAAAACGAGGCGCGGAGTTCACTTGGGAACTCGAAAGCGACGTGAAGGCGAAGTATCCACAGTTGTTTGTTACGGCTTCGAACTAATTTCGGGACGAAATTCCCTCAACTAGGGGAGGCTGTAACACCCCGTGTTTTCGAAAGTCAAAGTCAAGGTCAAAGTCAACGACCGATCGCACGATTTGACTAGTAGTAAATTTCTTGTATCTGTTTATTTTAGCTGTATTACGTGGAGTAAGTGTCAATAATCGACGTGTGTTATTCGCTATTTAATCGACTTATGACTGTGAACTATAAGAAGTAACAATGCGATAAAGTTAACTAAAACGATACCCGAACTATGCTAATCAAATCGAAATCGAATGGTAATCGCACTCGTAACTCGAATTACGCATTTTGGTTATCGTCATAAGTGTGTGTGTGCCTTACGTGTTACTTGTGCATGTTTATTTATGTTATGTTGTGGTAATCAATCGAAAACGCAATCGAAACTCAATCGCAAACTACTCGAATACGCTAAACGAAGGAAATATAGGATGCTTGTATGTTAGATATAGTAGTAGGGATTAAAAGTAATTTGAATAGGAAATTCTATCGCATTCGCATCGAACTCAATCGCAATCAAAACAGCAAGAATCGTCGCGCCGAGCACTCGAGCCGGGTGCCAGCCGGCCGGATTGCCATCCGATCGGGCTGTCACCTGATCAAAGTGCCAGGCTGCCATCCGACCGAGATGTTATCCGACCGGAGTGCCATCCGGGCGAGATGCCATCCGACCGAACCGCCCTTTTCCTCTTTGAGTATCCTATAAATACCCCTTGTCACTCTCAAACTTACTACTTTTGGCAAGTGACGTCCGACCAGCTCGTGTTCCTCACTTTTCATCAGATTTCTCACGATTCCGGTAAGATCTCGTCCTAAATCTTGTACATTCTTAATCTACACGCACTCCTACACCTTTCTACCTTTTAAATCTTAACATTTAACCGTGAAATCACTAGATTTGAGGTGTTCAAGGATGATGTCATCATGTGTTCTTGAGGAACTTCATGTTTTGGCTTCAATCCACCAAGAACAACTTGAATCTGAAGGATTTCCACATAAATAAACGAAGACCTTTCATAGATCTGAACATATTCATGGTGTAAAGGATTGAAAGAGGATTTCTTTAACTTCTTTCAACTCTTTTACATTCAATGCACTCAAACCCGATAGAATCGGACCTAATATTGATCGTCTACTCATTTCTAGTGTTGTATCAGTGTTAGATCCAAGTTTCATCCGAAAGGTAGTGATTTCGGGTTTGGACATGAACAAGCGTCTCGGACCGAGCACTGTCGGACTAGGGTGATTCTAGTTCGGTCAGGTCACTAGGGACGAGATGGGGTTCCCATTGTTTAAACCAGTTATCGCACCGTCTCGTCCAAGCTCAACACTTCAAACAAAATCAAGTAACAACACGGTCAGATCGATGGGACGAAGTGTCGTCTGATCGGACTGTTGTCCGACCGGGTTGCCACTCGGTCGAACCACTGAATGATCAGGTTGCATCTTGATTTGAAACTTAAACAATTTTCAACATGTTCAATAACAAGGTTGCCACCCGATCGGATGGGCATCCGACCGAGTGACTATCCTGCTGTGAACTTGTTCTCACTAAGAAGCCTCGCCATTCGAGTCGCCGTCCGACTGAACGACCGTTCGATCGACCAACCTGAAGGGTAGAGACACTTCTCTATTTTCTAATTACTACAACGAAAACTTCAAAAGCCAAGCCATCATACACAAACACATCCTTCTCATAGGAAGAAACAATCCACTCGAATAGTCATCCGACCGGACTACCGTCCGACCGAATAACCATCCGAACGGATTGTCATCCGCACGACTGGCCGTCCGATCGGATTACCATCCGACCGAACTGCTGTCCAAGCCACTTACACTTTGCATCGTTTTACGCGACACTTATCGTTATGCTATCATACTGTTCAGGCTAACCCTACTCTGTAGCGCTCCCTTCAATCCATCCATCGATGTGAGTATACTCGAACCCTTTTTGCTTTATGCACCTTTGGGTGTTACATACGTTACGAATATTCAAATCACATCAATCACACTACTCAATACTATTTAAACGCTAACCGTTATTGCATGTATTACGTGGCTAAATGAATGCTTGTTTGTTATGTTTACACATGGAATGCTGTTCACCTGCCTTAGCAACGATAGTACTATAGTTTGGACTCAGCACCCGTTCACAAGGGTTGTTAAGGACTATTATTTGCATGGATCACAGTGGTGATTATGTATTACGAACTGTCCCGGATAGTCAACCCGCAGTCATTGGTGTCAATAGACCCATGTCGATAACTAACGTGCCTCATTTCACCGTGCGTACGTGCTGGTTATGCATAAACTATTTCGAACCTATATGCTACTATCAAACTTGTATGCTCACCTTTACACTATGTGTATTGACTTTTACTTTAACGTATGTGACAGGTCCTTAGGATGCTTACCTGCTATGAAGTCGAGGCTAGAATAAGGCTCTAGAGGCCAACAAATAGTTGTCTGTACAAATGAAATCAAGGGTCTCTAGAAGCAGATAAACAATTGGGCTAATTGAAAATCTGAGTTGTCGGAATAGAACTATTTGCCTAGATTTTGTCTGTAATAATTTGTTTTACCTTTTGAGACATGGTATGGGACATGTTACTTTAAATTGACAGGTAATGATAATTGTTATGGAAACTTCTGGACAATCTGTTTCGCTCAGTGCCGCGCCCCGATGTTTCCGCCATCGGTTGGGGTGTGACACACAATCTCAAAACCCTAGCATCCTTTTCCCAGCTAACACCTCCACCTCCTCCGCCACCACCTCCACCTCCTTCGCTATCACCACATCTCTATCACCTCCACCTCCTCTGCCACCAGCTGCCATCGTCGTCAACCCCTGCTGCCATCGTCATCGACCCCTGCTGCCATCATTGACCCCTGTTCATCGTCGACCCTTGTTCATCGTCGATCGCTGCTCCTTATCGTCGGCCGCGGCTGTCATCTTCGGCCCCTGCTGTTCATCATCGGCCCCTACTTCCTCCAAGTCACAGGTATATTCATTCTTCAATTCTGATTTTTGTTGTAAATATGGATTCACATATCTGAGATTGTGAATAATGAGATTGATTTGAGATTAGATAATGTTGTTCTCTGACCCTAAAACTTCTATATGATGATTGAAATAAGACGAATCTGGAGCATTTGATTTCATTGATCGGTAAAGTAACCGTGTTAGATCGTTTCTAGATTGTGTTTAGGTTATTTATGATTAGGTGAATTATTACTTAAATTACCAAAGTTTATGAGATATTAGGACTTGTGATAGATTGTGTTTAGGTTATTTATGATGTTTGATTACAATTGTTGTTCATGTTGATAGCAGTTTGCAGAAGTAAAAAAAAAAAAAAAAAAACCAACAGTCTTCTTCAGCGTCGAAGCTTAACCTGAATGAACCGGGGGGGGGGGGGGGCGAAAACGTATATATCCAAAAATTTATATATGAAAACTACATATATAACACTACTGAGCGAAAAGTTCGGGGGGTCGGGCGCCCCCACCCCCCGGCCCCTTCTATACTTTGCCCCTGGTCTTCTTCCTGCAGACTGCAAAGGTTTGGTCTAGCTCTTCTGCTACAAATGTCTGCAGATGTGGTTCGCAGACTGCAGACGTTTTACCTCTGAAAAAACAAACAACACCTAAATGATTGTGCTATGTATTATTAAATATTTTTAAAAAGAGACATTGGATTTAAATAACTCCAACTTTCACAAATTAGCTGATAACACTCGTACTTTCGATTTGTACCACACTACTACCAACATTTAACTTATTGGCTGATAGCACTCCCAAAATAACTGAACCCTATCCTGGTTAGTTTTTTGTTAATGTGGCACTTTTGTGTTGACGTGGCAGCTGACGTGGATTTTTTTATGACATGACAGCTGATGAGGCACAGGTTTGGCGACGTGGCGGCTAATGTCAACAAACTGGGTTAGAGTTGAGTGAGTTTGGATGTGCTATCGGCCAATAAGTTGAAAGTTGAAAGTGATGTGGTACAAATCAAAAATTGAAAATACTATTAGATAATTGGTGAAATTAAGATTATTTAAATCCAATACACTTAGTGTCATCACACCACGACCATTTGTTACGCTGTTTTATATCCCGTTACCACCGTGACATCTTCCACAAGTGAATAAACATTTATTTATTTTAAACAAGCAAAGTTTAAAAGCTATTGAAGTGTGATTGGGAAAGAAACTGTTTTTTGAAACAAAAGTAACTCTTGGGAATTTCGATGCGTATTCATTCAACAGTCGTTTATAGATGTAGACCATAGGGTATGGTGGGGCAGGGGTTTGGGGCATGAGTTAACACATGGAGTTCGAGCCCCCCCCCCCCCCCCGCTGGTGAGTGACGTGTCTGTGGGGTATGGCGGGGCGTGGCTAGCCCGGCGTGGCTTGGCCATGCGTATTAAAATAAAAAAAATCTAAAATTAAAAAATATGCCCTAGCCAACAAGCCAATAAGAGCCGGCCACATAGGATTGCTAGCATGCCCCACGCCCGGTCTTAAACTCCCGCCCAAGGGGCCACGCCCAAACCCAAGCCCACCCGGGGTGGTGACTTGGGCGTTTCTCTCCAACCCACGCCCCAACCCCCACCCCATACCCCATAGTCATAGAGCATTTACATCCATTCCATCATATTTTCACCCTAAATTACACAGAAAATCACTACATTTTCTCTCTACTTTTGAATTAAATAATATTTTTTATACCTTTATCATTATCTTTTCTCTCTTCTTTACTCACAACCACTTTCTAAATATATTAAAAAATTATAGGGGGTGAACAATGTCCCCAAAATATACAGATGAACAGTAACTTTTTCTCTCTCCTCTACTCACAACCACTTTTTATACTCTTTATATTATAAAAACCATACACACATAATTTGATGGCATGGATGTGAATGCTATGGTGCTTTAAAAGTTTTTTTTTTTGGCAAATCACAATTTTGTTACCTGAAACGCGTTTGAAAACATTTTATCAGCAAGAAATACTGGCGAGTGAATCCTAGTTTAATCAAAACAAGTTTTATCATTTTACAGCATTGAGGGCAATCCAGCAATTACATTTGTTTATGTCACACCCCAACCGATGGCGGAAACATCGGAGTGAGACGAAAACGAGATTGCAAGAGACTTCATAACACTAATTGTGACAATATTTAAATAAACCGATTTCATTTCATAAAGTAAATTGTCAACATTACAAGAAATTCAAACAACAGCAAGTTCGAAACATAACAATAACAAAATTTGATACAACATTTTAAACTTAATACGTCTAAGTGTGTATCTAGGCATCAACGCTACTTCATTTCGTAGTATTCGTCATCCTCAACCTGTAACATGTTCAAAATAAAGTTCAATGCAAAAGCAAAGGCGAGTATACAAGTTTGATACGTACATAGCATAAAAAGATGATTAAACAATTCCTCATAGCAAGCATGTGATACAAGATAAACCTTAAATTCGGCATGTGTCTAACATATCAAACCAATGATGAAACGCAATATGCTCATGACATAACCATAAGTCTACGGGCGGTGCGTTAATCCTATAGCGCTACATATGTCACGAATAGGCTCGTACGAAGTTAATGATAAGTCTAACACAAGTGTCCTCAACCCAAGTTTAAAGTATCAAGCAATCACGTATACAAACATGTTATAGGAATGTTTGTGCATTAAAGTAAAATGTTCATGTGTAAGTTTTGGTAAGTAAACATGTTACACCCCAAAAGTGGTAAAAGTAAAGAGGGGAATTCGAGTATACTTACGGTTTTGCAAGTCTTCTACTTGGTAATCCCGCGAGTGAGTTGGTTGATTAGGAAGTTGGAACACCAAGTCCTTCTACACGAAGAAACGAAGTGTATGAGTTTGGGAATTCGGAAGATTTAGGGATTTAGGAAGTTAAAACACAAGAATATATGTATTCGAAAGTAATCATCTTTTAACACTAAGTACTTGTTCTTGACACTATGAAACCTCAAGGGTTAATGTTTTCATGAGTAATATACTCATTAGAATCGTAACAAGTCTTATGTCTTAGATGATGTTATTCTAGTATATTGACGAATGAACACAAGTCCACCATCAAGGGTTCGAATAGTATATATATGTATAAGTATTATATGTATTATTTAGTCCATTAGTCAAGCATGAGGTAGAAGATAAATCTTCATTTAGGTACCTCTTATGGTTCACCACTACACTTGATGTAAAAACATACAAGGAGGGTCATGAACTAATATCAATACAAGTATAAGAAACAACTATACTATGAGAAATCATCAAGTAATGTGGGGATTCTATGTTGGACAACCCAAGTTGGTCCATAATCACACCTTCATCAAGCTTGAAGCTTGAACATGACTTGTGGCTTAAAACCCTAATTAAAACATAAAGTATTTGAGGTTTATCCTCTGATGTTGTATGTCTCAGCCCCGTTTTTAAGCTTAACTAACCATAGAAGTGGTTATAAGCATAAGGACGTGGGTTTGAGTGAGTTAAACTCAAGTTTGCACAAGTATAAACAAGGTTAAATGAAATCAGATTCAAACAGTGAACTTTGGAGCCATATTGCCAGAGTTCCAGGGACTTATTCTCTGTGAAATACCCATGGAATCGAAGCTAAGGTCGATCCAAGTGTTCTGGAAAAAGAATGAGCGAAAAAGGATAAGAAATGAAGAAGTTATGCTCACTTTAGTGAAGCTTGCTGAATCTGCCCGAAAATCTGATGTTGCTGCGAATTTAGAGTGGTTTGGGAGTGATTAGAGAGAGCTGAGAGTGTTTAGAAAAGTGAAAATGTCTTGGAGATGACTTGGTATTTATAGGGAATGAATTAGGGTTGGGTTGGTTGGCATTTAATATAAGTAGTTAGGGTTTTAAGTAATAAAAGAAAATAATTAAACAACACATATAGTTACGACAATCTGCCAGCCATGTGATCTTTATATATTTTTTTCTATCAAAATTCAATTAACATGTAGATTTGACATGCAATATAGTATATACTCACACCTTAACATTTAGTTCATGTAGTTAAGGATTTAACAAAAAAACCACTTCAACCATTTTCTTTAAACTTGCGGACGCAAGCTGTATAACAGCCACATTACTCCCCCCCCCCCTTTTTTTTCAACTTAGTGTTTGATAATTAAAGGCATGCATAATGTTTAACAAATTTAAGTTTCTTTTTTTTACTATGTAAAATAAAACATAAACGACCAACCATGCAAACATAGGTCTTTTAGAAAAAAAATCAAATATCAGATTTTTAGTTTGTGATGAATTAGTATATACATTAACGTTTATATATATATAATTGGGTTGAGTTATAATACAAAAGATTTAAAAATATGAAGGGTAAGAAGGCACCAGAGAGTGACAAGTGTTCTATGAGTAATTAAATGGAAAGGGTAATTTTGTCTACAAAAGAAAAGAGAATATGCACATGCAAGTCACATGCTATTTCCCCCCTAACTTTTAAACGTCCGTAACTTTTTTATACATCATTTGTTTTTAAAAAAGTTATACCATAAAATCGAGCGTTTTTTTATCTTTAATATGAGTACCATATTGTTATATTTTTCAAAAAAAATTTCAAAAACCCAGTTGCATATTACACAATGGACGTGATGTAAAACACAATGTAAATTAGATTAAAAGCACAATCAATGACAACAGATAAAGACACAATGGACAACATACTAAAACACAATGAACATAACATATAACACAATGACGATAACATATAACACAATAAGAATCAGACTAAATAAAAACACAATTGATGACAACAGATAAAAGACACAATTAATGACAGCAAATAAAAGACACAATGGAGAGCAGATGAAGACACAATGAAAAACAAACTAAAAACACAATACTTAACAAACTAAAACACAATGAACAAGATAATAAAAAAATTGAACAAATTATTAAACCACAATGGACAACATATTAAAACACAATGAATAACATATTACACAATGGACATGATGTAAAACACAATGTAAACTAGATTAAAAACACAATCAATGACAACAGATAAAGACACAATGGACAACATACTAAAACACAATGAACATAACGTATAACACAATAAGAATCAGATTAATAAAAACACAATTGATGACAACAGATAAAAGACACAATTAATGACAGCAAATAAAAGACACAATAGAGAGCAGATGAAGACACAATGAAAAACAAACTAAAAACACAATACATAACAAACTAAAACACAATGAACAAGATAATAAAAAAATTGAACAAATTATTAAACCACAATGGACAACATATTAAAACACAATGAATAACATATTACACAATGGACATGATGTAAAACACAATGTAAATTAGAATAAAAACACAATCAATGACAACAGATAAAGACACAATGGACAACATACTAAAACACAATGACCATAACGTATAACACAATGTCGATAACATATAACACAATAAGAATCAGACTAAATAAAAACACAATTGATGACAACAGATAAAAGACACAATTAATGACAGCAGATAAAAGACACAATGGAGAGCAGATGAAGACACAATGAAAAACAAACTAAAAACACAATACATAACAAACTAAAACACAATGAACAAGATAATAAAAAATTGAACAAATTATTAAAACACAATGGACAATATATTAAAACACAATGAATAACATATTAAACACAATGACCTGAATTAATAACACAATTTATAGAAAACCCAGATATAACAAAATCTTCATTGTGTCATATATTGTGTTATAGGTTTTTATAAAAACGCAATGGATTGAACTCAAATTAACATTGTGTTATAGGTTTTGATAATAACACAATGTATAGAAACTCTACTGACCAAAACCCAGTTAAAAGACACAATGACCTGAACCTTTAACACAATGCCAAAAAACCCAGTAAAAATGAAAATTTTTATTTTATTTTTATATGATAATATGGTACTCTTATTAAAGATAAAAAAAACGCTCGTTATTATGGTGAATTCTTTTTTGAAAAAAAATGTCGTATGAAAAAGTTATGGACTTTTTAAATCGATGGGGGAATTGACATGTGCCTTGCATGTGGAGAGAGAAAATCCATAAATATAGGATTCCTTTTATGCCCTTCTATTATCTTCTTTTCCCTACAACCAATCTCAACCCTTCAAATCTAAGATCAATGGACTAGAATCCTTCTTACACTTCTTATTTATTTTATCCTTTGTATTTGATCCTAACCCATATATAATTAATATATAATTAGGTATTAGTAATATACTATTATTATTATTATTACTAGAATTATTATTATTATTATTTTAGAATTTAACCACGTATTTAATAGTTAACAAGCACGTATAAGTTATGAGTACCAGTATGTCGAGTATCGGTTGCGCATATGCATTTGAGATTGATAACGTATAACCCGAGTATTGCAACACGTATAAGCATGTATAAAAATAGTATTTCATTATGATCAAAGTATCAAACGAATGCACATATCAATGTATAAGCATGTATAAACAAAATATCAATTTCATTACGATCGAAGCCTCGGATTTACAATGGTACGAAACGAAATACGATAACAAGAATTACAAGTTTCCAAAAAAAGAAATACAAGACGAGCTTTCTAATTAAGGAAAAAGCGGAGCGTTACAGTCTCCCCTCTTTAAGGAATTTCGTCCCGAAATTTAGGAAGAAGTGGCGAAAAGATACGGATACTTCGTCTTCATGTCACTCTTGAGTTCCCAAGTAAATTCAGCGCGACGTTTACCTTCCCATCGAACCTTAACGATAATCAGGTTAACATATTTTTGCAAACATCAATAACACACTACCTTACAAACTAAATTTGATCACTTAATTGCTTCGGTAATTTTTGACCAAAACAGTATCCCTTCTCTTTCGGCTTGGTCAAGTATATAACTTGCCTTAACCATTTATTCTTAGTGAACTTCCCGGGTTCGAGTGTATTAAAATACCCCTCACATACACTTTAAATCATTTTCTTTTCTAGTATTTTCAATTGAAGCTCATTTCATAGTTAATTCTTACCGGATGTCTTATCAAGCCTAGAACCGAATACATTTAATCTTTAACCTTGAGCTCTGAGTACCAACTTGTAAGACCAGGACTTATATAACTAAAAATTTATATAAAAGTGTTGCATTTATATACAAGTAATGCAAATAAACGTCCATACAAAATTTCAGGTTTGATAAAAAACTTCATAAGTATTTAAAACACTTCAACACGATAACGTTGTTCGGTTCATAAAATAACTAAACAAAAAGCGGAAGCTTGATCTTCGGTTGTGTTCGATTCTTCGTTATTCTTGATCTTCATCCGTAACATCATAGCTATCACCTATATATCAAATATCATCTCACACGTCAGTTATATGATGCTTAAACGTAGTTTGATAACCCAAGTTTACCAAAACAAACAAACAAAAAAGATGGTGAGAAGACGCGCCGTAAGCTACGACATGTATGCCGTAACTTACGGCACCCCTTTTCTGTTGTTTCCAGCCATCCCCAGAGCCGTAGCCTACGGCGTAGCCCAGCTGCAACATTTCCATTCTTGTCCCTTTTTTTTACAAACATGTCCATAACTTTCCGATTACTTATCCGTTTCGCACGAAAATTGTTTCTACTTGACCGAAAAACATTTGCCAACATTCTTATCTTATAAACCCATAACTCGGGTTTATAACTTTATGTTTTACGCTATCGGTTCTAAATTTATATGTTTATTTATTTGACCCATTTGCATGTTTAAGCAATCGAGACTATGAAATTTACATCTTTTTCGCAAGAACATCATTTTTACGACTTTAGCCGATTACCCGGGTTATTAAATTTGCTTTTCACGCATCCGTTACCCGGTTTGCGTTTATGCTTATTCGACCCGTTCAACCTTTTAATGGTCGAACTTAATTAATCCGAATTATTTTCAAGAATTCACAATCTTCCGATTATGACCCATTATCCGGGTCCATTGATTTATTGTTCGCGTTCCCGTTACCCGATTTGTGCATGCCTTCGTAAATTTAACCCTTCAATCGGGTTTATGCCGAAGTCATTACTCTCGCACCCATTTCGGTATGCGTTACAACTTCGTTTTGACCCATTTGTTTGTTCGTGTGAAATCCATCACTTAGAACAAACCAAGCTTATTATTAATTCATTATTTGACCCATTTGGTTGTTTCATGTGAAATCCCTTACTTTAAACAAGCCAAACTCATCAACATTCCTTATTTTGACCCGTTTGGTTGTTTCATGTGAAATCCATCACTTTAAACAAACCAAACTTTATGAGTAATTACCATTATTCAGTTATACACAAATAACACATAATTTAACAAAAACACAACGAAGCGTAAAGCCATGTACCTTAAAGCTTTCCTTTCAGGCGCGTGTCCGCCCCGGCTTGACCACTCGATGCTTCACCCAAATTGCCTATAGAGTTCAATCCGATTTATCATTTAGAACCCATAGTACAATTTATGATTCATAAACGTGTAAGTATTCAATTACAAGGTTCGTGTTATGATTCTTCCACACCTTTCAACAACTCACATTCACTTAGGCATTATATTAAACACATTATGGGCATGGATTTTTACACCAAGTTTATTAAGTTTTCACTTCAACAATTACCCATGTTTTCCCACCTTATAAAGTCAATATGACTAGTATAGTCGATTAACATCTAGAGCTCACTATATTAACATCAAATACATCAAATTTACTACCATAATTCATGTGTTTAACATATCTACAAAAACCCACTTACATATACATAGTATATTACCCTAATACTTAATCATAACATTTTCTCTACCATTATTCATCAAGGGTTTGCCTCAAATCATATGGGCACTACAAATTTTATCACAATTTCGACAATCCCTACTTCAACTGCACATCATAAGGTTCATCAAGAAATCACTACTTCAACATATACTAGATTTTTGACGTACCTTATGATGAGATGATGTTGTAATCTCTAATTTATCAAGCATGCATCAAAATCACTTTGATTTTCAGTTCAATTAGATGGATTTTGTTAAGTTACACCAAAACAGAAGGTAGACGGGCAACAAGCTGCCCCGCCACCCCTTTATTTAAAAAAAAAACAAACGAACTGATATGTTAACATACACTAAGAACTATTTTTTTGCTTAAGAATGCAAAGAACGATTTTCATACACTCCGAAACTGGCTTAAACGAATTTTGATAACTTATTACAATAGTGCTGGAACTCATTAAAGCTAAACTATAAAATTTAAGATCGTAAGATTCAACAAGTTAGTTCCAACGCCGCTACGCCGCTGAAATGAGTTGAATCAGAGTTCGTTTGAGTCGGTTTTAGAGTCCTAAAAGTCATTCTTAGGCAAAAATTAGTTCGGATGTGATCGTTCACACACTTACACACACACACACACGCATATATATATATATATAAAGTATATCGTACATTACGGCTTATCGTACTTCAGGTACGACAACGTGCGTAATTTGTTCTATAACATGCGTGATTAATGTTTTCAATATGCGTGATTATTGTGTTTCAACGTGCGTGATTTTGGATTTTTGAGTTATAACGTGCGTGATTTTAAAATGAACGTGCGTAATTACCTGTCGTACGTGATGTACGTTAAGCCGTAATGTACGTTAACCTTCCTCTATATATATATATAGGAAGGTTCAATTGAAAACCACTAGTTATTGTGAAAACTTAAAAACTAACTAAAAAAAGTCTAAAAAACATACCAATTTTTTTAACCAAATTTCGCTACTTTTTATATATAAAAAAATAAAAAATAAAAACTTGTACTACACATGTGCATTATATGTGTATTGCACATGTGCACTACAATTTTTTTTTTTTGAAAAAAAAATTATATATAAAAAGTAGCGAATTTTTATAAAAAATTGTAAAAAAAAATTGGTATGTTTTTTAGGCTTTTTTAGTTAGTTTTTGATTTTTCACAATAAAATGAGTTTTCAATTGAACCCTCCTATATATATATATAGGGAGGGTCTCATGCGAGAACCACCCTTATTGTGAGAACCGCGAGAACCAATGTGAACACAACCTAAAATAGCTAAAAAAAACCTAACCCCCCCCCCCCCCAAAAAAAAACCTAACCCCCCCCCCCCCCCAAAAAAAACCTAAACCCCCCTCCCCCCAAGCTAAAATGCTAAAAACTAAACCCCCAAAAAACCTAAAAAAAATCTAAATTTTTTTAATATTTTTTATGCTCAAATCGCTACTTTTAGTGGCAAAAAAAAAAATTTTTTTTAATTTTTTTTTGCTTCGAAAAGTAGCGATTTTTATATAAAAAAATATTAAAAAAAAATTGTGTGATTTTTAGCTATTTTTAGGCATTTTTTGTTGTGTTCACATTGGTTATCGCGGTTCTCGCAATAAGAGGTGGTTCTCGCATGGTCTTCTCCCTATATATATATATATATAGGATTAGGTTCAAGAGTGAACACTTGTGTAGTTTGCGAACTGAGTGAACTAATCCTGGCCATACATATGTGTAGATCAATGGCCAGGATTTGATGATGAAATACACTAGTGTATTTTATGATTTGATGATGAAATACTAGCCATCCACATGTGTAAATCAATGGCCAAGATTTGTTCACTCAGTTCGCAAATACATTAGTGTTTACTCTAGAACCCCACCCTATATATGTGTGTGTGTGTATATATATATATGGTAAGGTTCATGCGAGAACCACCTTTATTGCGAGAACCAATGTGTACACAACCTAAAATAGCTAAAAAAAACATAAAAAAACCGAACCCCCACCCCCCCCCCCCCAAAAAAAAAAAAAACCTAAACCCCCCCACCCCCCCCCCCCAAAAAAAAAAAAAAACCTAACCCACCCCCAAATGTGAACACAACCTAAAATAGCTAAAAATACCTAAAAAAAACCTAACCCCCCCCCCTCCCCCCCCAAAAAAAAAAAAACCTAAAAAACCTTAACCTCCCCCCCCCCCCCAGCTAAATGCTAAAAACTAAAACCCCCAAAAAACCTTAAAAAATAAAAAAAAAATCTAATTTTTTTAAATATTTTTTAAGTTAAAATCGCTACTTTTAGTAGCAAAAAAAAAAAAATTAAATTTTTTTTTTGCTACTAAAAGTAGCGATTTTTTTTTTAAAAATATTAAAAAAAAATTTGTATGTTTTTTAGCTATTTTTGGTTGTGTTCACATTGGTTATCGCGATTCTCGCAATAAAGGGTGGTTTCTAACGGATCTTTGTCCTATATATATATATATATATATAGGGGAGGGTTCATTGGAGAACATTAAAAAAGTGGAGAACAGAGAACACTCTAAAAAATTATACTTAACATGTTAAAAATTATTTTTTTCTAATTTTTTTTCTGTAGTTTTTCTTATAATAAAAAAATCAAAAACTAAAAATATAAAAAAAATGTTTAAAAAACAGTTAAAAATATATGTATCATATAAAATTAATTTAACATGTTAAAAATCATTTTTTTTTAATTTTCAATGTTTTTCCTTATAAAAATAAGTAGAAACTATTGGAAATAAAAAAAATTTTGTAAAAAATTATTTTTACCCTTTTTTTAACTTTTTTTTTATTTTAGTTTTTGATTTTTTTTATTAAGAATGCTTCTATAAATATTTATAAGAAAAAGTACCGAAAAAAAAATAGAAAAAATTGATTCTTAACATGTTAAGTTAAATTTTTAAGAGTGTTCCACGGTTCCCCAATTTTTTAGTGTTCCCCAGTGAATATCAAACTATATATTTATCACATATATTTGTAATTCAAAAATGTATATAGGATTTAAGTAATTGTTACCGAAAAGTTTTAAAAGCTATTAGAAAATCGTTGGATTTTATTTTCTCAAAATTAAAAATATTATTAGAAACATAGTTTGGGGATAAAAATACTTATTTAACTTTAAACAACCTAAGACGTGAAATGTTTTAATGCCGTACGTACCTCTTCCTCTTCTTAACCGAATCGAATTTGGAGTCGGTTGGTGCGAAGTTTGTTCATATACATTCTCTGCTCTCACCCATCCCTTTCTATCAAAGTCATGAAAACTTGAGTTTCTTTCACCACCTTTTATACTCCACACGTGGCAATTTTTTTCCAAGAAATCAAAACCACGCACAGAAATGTAACGCAAGCTGATGTTGATAACTTGTTCAACTTCACCAAAACATTCCAAGTCTATGTTGAATATCTCTCGAAGGGAAGAACACCATGAAATTGTTATTTGTTCTAGATGTTTCAATAATCGCATTGGATTGGTTGGAAATAGATTCTCAAGCTCATTACAGTACTCCACTGTAACGTCTCTTAACAAGGGAATATTATCAAATTCCTCCTCACTACTACTCGGCCATATCCGCTTCAGATTATACATGTATAGAATTTCTACCTTTTTCAACTCGAAAATTGTAACCTGCAAAAATAGCTCCGTCCAAACAATATACATTACATTAATTATAATATTGGCAAAAGAAATAACTAAACCAATTGACATATACAAATCAATTATGTGTAATCAGCTACCTGACTATTAAAGAGTGCTTGTTGCAATGGAGAAGTATTTTTATTGTCAGGATAAATGCTAGTGATGCTGGGAAGTTTATTAACTTCCAGTTCAACCAGTTGCGGTAGCTCAACCACACTGTCAACCGGGAACAAACGTACAAGCTTTGGTAAGTCTACTAAAGATAAATACTTTAGCTCCTCAAAAATGATCATCTCGCCTTTACCATTTATCTCGCCATTGTAATCATGCACCAGTGCTTCCAAAACAGAGCATGACCTAATTGTGAGGCGCTCAAGTTTCCTCAAACCACGTGTCACATGTGTTGGGAAGAGGTATTTCAACTTATTACAATCTTCAACATGAAAGTCTCTTATATACAAAAAAAAGCTTTGATCATAAGGATTGACTGGAACAAAATCTTCAAGATGACTCATATGCTTCATTCTTAAACGTAGACTCTCTGATTTCTTGACCAACTCATCAATTTTGTAGTCCACAAGGTCGCTTCTGTGGTCGTCCCCAAGGTCTAGATGTAATGTAGTTTTGAATGAATTTTTTGGTCCCCGGTATTTACAACCTATAGATATCTTGAACTTATCAAGTTTCTCAAAGGATAGATCTTTTAGGTGGGTCATATCATCGAATTCGACCTCTAATGCACACAGTCGGCATGAAAGCATCTTTAACTCTTCCAAATTAGCATCCGTGAAGTGGATATAACAACCTCTCATATAAAGCTCTTCAAGTTTGACCAAATTTATAAAGACGCCATCATCAATATGAAGGGGGTCACATCTTGTCAGATCTAGTAACTTCAGCTTTCTTAGATTCCCTATCTTAGATGGTAACTTGCGGATGCGACAATAAGCAAGACTGAGCACCTCCAAATTCACAAGATCTCCAATTATGTGAGACCAATTAGGCATCAAGTTGCCTTTATGGAGACAAAGTGATTTAAGGTTGGTCAAAAATTGAAGAGATGGCAGAAGTGGTGGATATTGCATTTTATAAAATGCAATGACTTTGAGATTTTCCATACTTGCATAAAAATCTTCCGGAAACTTGGGCGACTGATCCCCGTCCATAAGTTGTATAAAAGAGAGGTCTGGGTACTTGAAGTCTCGCGGAAACTCCAACATACCCATGCATGTTAATGAAATTCTTTTGCAAGATTCATTCATTTCGTCTCTACCCCACGTGGACACATCACCATGGTTTACAATCCAAGCAAAATCACCTTCGGAAACTGTTGCTAACACAAAAGCAAGCACAAGATCGTGCAATTTAACACATCCAAGTTCACTGTCCATCAACAAATTAGCGTTTACGAGATTGCGCACACATGTATTTGTCCTGTCTCGAGCCTCTCCCAAAGTGGAAACATTTTTAAACAACTTTAGGCCCCATGCATGTCTAACCAGATCCTCTATTTTAATATCAGAGTCCTCGGGAAACAAGCCACAATGTAGAAAAATCTCTTTATCCTCAACTTTTTTTACATACTCGTAGCTTATTCTGATAATTTCTTGCACGTTATCATCAAGATCATGATTCTTTAGACGATTAAGTGTATCCCTCCACACATAATTTTCTTGAGATTTAAGGGTTGTGCCAATGAGCTTGATGGCAAGTGGCAAATTACCACATTTTTTGACAATATCACATCCTATTTCAAACCGATCTTGATCATGTTCTATAGAAACTCCAGTATATTTAGTAAGGAAATTTTGTGCTTCCGCGTCTGACAACACATTGACTCTGACTACTTGAAGAAGGGAAGTATCCGCAATTAGTGTGCAAACTTTTGAATCTCGTGATGTCAACAACAACTTGACGCCTTTTGGCAAAGGACTTGTTAGTCCAATATCCTTGATTTCAACCTTCTCCCACACATCATCTAATATAACTAGAATCTTTTCTTTATCGTCTTCTAACTTTTTTTTAAATTTTCTTTGGAGAGTATCTGCCCTTGCTGTTACAGTCGCTTCGCGTAAACTATCGCCTCCTATACATATGGCTATATCATTTTGAATAGAAAACATGTTAGGATTTCTCCCAAGAGTAACTTTCACAAAGAAATCAAACATCTTCTTGTCTTCTGCAACTTTTTTAAGTTGTTCCATCATGGTGGTTTTTCCTACACCACCCATTCCACACAAGGCTATCACTTGACTCTTGTTGTCATCTTGTTGAAGGAGCTTCAATGCATCGTTGAACTGAATGTCTCTTGACTTGAAGTCAGCTCCACCCGCTGACACTAATAATGGTGTAGAAGTGGTGAAGGCTGTGGCTCTTCCAGTAGCCAATGGGGCATCGGTCCAAGTAAACTCAGAATTTTCTGAAATAAGTTCTTGGATTCTCATAGTAGCCTTGAAAGCGTTTCTTCGGGCTCGGTACCTATTTTTCATGTGTATACATCCAATGTCGTCATTTGAGATGCTTTCAACTTCATGCTTGACCTTCTCAACCTCTCCCAACCAAGCCTCTACATGAGCAGGTATCTCCTTATCATTGATTTTGTTTCTGTTCTTGTGCTCTATAACATCGGTGTTTATAGCCACCAAAAGCCTCAATTTTTCACGCAAGCCCGTAACATGTTTTGTGGAGCAAATCACATATCCTAGGTGTTTCGTGACATGACTTGCCATAAATTTCACAACAGGAGCAACGACTTGGTCGTATAAAATCTTCTCCATTTTCCTGATCGAGACCAACAAATCACGCAAACATATCAACAAAAACAAGTTAGTCTAGTTTCAACTTCAAAAGTTAAATATTGCAAGAACACACAAATAAGAAAGTCAATCAACAAGTGATTTAGGGTCTTCAATAATCGAAAAATGAAATCTTACTTACAGGGTTCATTTAAGTAGAATATTATCATACTAAGACTGTGGGGCATGGGGCTTGGGTTGGGGCGTGGGTTGGGGGAAAACGCCCAAGCCACCACCCCGGGTGGGCTTGGGTTGGGGCGTGGCCCTTGGGGCTTGGGTTTGAGATCCGATGTGGCGGCCTCCTATTCGCTGTCCACCGCCATTTCATAGCGGGTTTGAATTTTAAATTCCAACCGTTTGGCCAAGCCAAGCGGTCACCCCAACCCCCAACATCCCCTATAAATGTAACCCTAAACCCCACCGGCTACCCCATCCCAAACCGTCGCTGTCCACCGCTACCCCACCGGCTACCCCAACCATAACCCACTTGATCCCACGAACCCGCTACCCCAACCCGAAGAAGATGGCCTCTTGGACCCACGAAGAAGAATTGGCTCCCGTCACAAGCGTCGTTGACGCTATGAAGGGGCGGCAACCCGGCCAAACACGATATTGGCCGGAAGCATTCGCAAGCTACCGACATAACGTCGGACACAACCGGCACAACCTCAACGCGTGCCAACATAAATGGCGCGAGCTACGGCCCAAGCTCGATCGTTTCAAGGCCTACTACGAAGCCGTTCCGAGCGGCGAGTTAAGCCACGAGGATCGGGTGGCGGTGGCGAACATTGAGTTTCGAGGCAAGGAGCGAAAGGCGTTCGACAAGCTCGCCCTTTTTGAAATTTACCAACGCTCTAGGTTTTTTTATTTTGTAATTTTTAGGAATTATGTAATTTTTATTTTGTAAAAATTTAATAAAATTTTAGGTTTTTTTTTTATAAATGTTGTGTGAATTGTTTTAAATTTTTTGTAATTTTTTTTTAATAACATGCCAACCCAAGTGGTGCACCCACGCCCCGCCATACCCCACGGACACGTCACTAGGCGGTGGGAGGGCTCGAACTCCACGTGTCAACTCATGGCCCCAACCCAAGCCCCACCATACCTGATACCCCACGGTCTAAATATAATAAATATGAATGTAATCATACAGTTATGTACATGATCTGAATGTGAATTCAATGCAAAACTAGTTTTAAGCACTGATGAACTACGAGTATGGAAATAAGCAATTAAGCATATTTGTGCTGGCCCCACCCCAAAAGAAGAAAAAACCAATAACAAATATTGATGAAGAAATCGGAATTTAGGAACAAAAAAATAGTCAACCAAATAAACTTGCATAAACTTCATTCATAAACCTTTGCATCCTACGCATTTAAATAAAACTTAAATTTCATTTAAATAACTCAAACCGTTATATAATATTAATTTATATAGTATTAATTTACAAGATTTTTATGCATTGTGGGTTGTACTTTGTGCTTTATTGGTTTTACATTGTTTGAGTGTTTATTTTTGTTGCTTTTTGGGTTGTACTTTTTGGGTCGGTGGGGGTTTAACGGGTTGCCCCCTCGCCGAGTCTTAACCTTTACGCTCTCTCAATCTCTCGTTACACGCTTCTCTCTCTCTCCCCCTTACACTCGTGCAGCTTCGATGGCCTTTCTCCGGCAACTCTCCTCCTACTTCAGGTTAGTTTTTGGTTTATTTGTTTACGTATGTTGTTTGTTTGGCTTGGTTGTTTGTTCGACTTGGTTTTTGGGTCTTATTGATTAAAGGGTTTATTTTACTGGGTTTGTGTTACTTATGTGGGTATTTTGGCCGACGTCGTTGACCACTTGTTTGTTGTCTTGACGTTTGTTGTTTCGTCTACTTCGGTTTTGTGTTTATGACTTTTCGTCTGGTAGCTATGTTTGTAACTGTTGTTACTGGAGGATTTACTTCACGGTATCGTTGTAGTTACGTTCGTCTATTATGAAGACGTATTTTAGGGTTTGTTACATTTTGTTGATGTTTCGGGTTTACTTATTTCTTTTGATGGTTCCTATCCGATGTTGATTGTGATGATGTTTTGTTAGGTTATATGTGTTTTAACGTGTGATCATATGGTTGCATGTGTTAGAAAATTGTTAGATTTTATGTTTTTAATGTTGTTTTTATGTTGATGTTTACTGTTTAGTTGGTTTTGACGGTTCGTATCCAAATTTGAATCTAATGACTTTTAGGTTGGTTTTATGTATTTTGATGTGCGATTACATAATTGCATGTGTTTAGCAGTTGTCGGGATTTGTGGTTTTGATATTGCTTTGACGATGTTCATTGTTTCGATTGTTTGGTTGGTTCTGTGATGGTTGCTTCAGACATATTTTGTTGAGTGTTGTTGTGTGACTGTGTAACTGGTCAATAAGGATGACTATTTAGTTGTCCGAGACTGTTTTAGGTTTATGTCTACGTATATGATGGTATGCCTTTTAGATTGTTTTTTGAAGGATGTGTATTGAGATGTATTCAGTTAGTTAGGGTAGCTATTCAGCTGTGTGAAATTGTCTACAGTCTTTCGCAACTACATGCTTCCATGTCTTAAAAAGTAGTTGCATTTTATGTTTTTGATGTTGGTTTGATGCTATTCGGAGACTATTCAGACTGTTTGGTTTGTTGTGTGATGCTTTGTTAAGGCGTTCTTTGATGGTTGTTGATGTGTTAATGTATAATTGGTCTGTGATGAGGACTTTTTAGTTGTCCAAGGTTGTTTTCTCTACGAGTCTTAACCTTTTCTGTTTTTTTTTTTGAAAGATTGTTTTTAGAAGGCTGTGTGTTGAACGGGTATTCGGTCGGTGAGGTTGGCTTTTCATTTGTCTAAAATTGTTTACATTCTTTCGTTGGGTTTGTGATACTTTGTTGAGACGATGGTTGCTTACAATCTATGAGTTGTTGATTATTCGGCTGGTGAGGATGAGGCATTTGTTGTACGAGAATGCTTACTTTGGGTTTCTATATCTGTGAAGCTATGCTAAGACACACTTGTGCTTTGTTTCTTTTACTTGGTTTGGGTGTGTGTTTGTGTTGTTTTTGGGTTTGTACATTTTGAGTAAGTAGTGTTGAGTAGGTGAAACCACTACACAATTATTGGATGAAGTTGGTGTCTAATCTACTACACAATTATTGGTGACAAAGATTAGTGGCAGAAATAATGCAACCACAATTATTGGTGACAAAGATTAGTGGCAGAAATAATGCAACCACTCAAATAATTAGTGATGATCCAGATCATGTTTCGTGGTTTCTTCTTTCCATTCAATCCTATATATAGGATTCTTCTGTATTGTAAAACTTGTAACTCACATCTAAGAAATATGAATTCCTAGTTACCCGTGGACGTAGGTTGCAGGTGGCAACCGAACCACGTAAATACTTGTGTCGTTTATTTTCTATTTCTGCGGTTGAGTGTTTGTGAGTGTGTGTTGCTTCCGCGTGCGTATACCCCCAACAACTGGTATCAGAGCTTCGGCTCGGTTACACACGAAGAACACGGTTGAAGAGAGACTGAATACCTGAGATCGCGATTAGGTTGGTGTGTCGGCAGTTTGAAGTCGACTGGAATCGCCGGAGACCAGTGAATCGCTGGTTGGTGTGTCTTGTGTTTGAAAGAATTACTTGGTTCTTCAGACCATCGAAGAAGATGAAGAAGATATCGTTCAAAAGAAAGGTTGTAGAAGATAAAAGAAATGAAAGTTTTGTTTTTTGGTTTGTTACTCGTTCACAGTGGGAACAAGAAAGAATGCATTTTGATAAAGAAAAGAAGGTGGTTGGGATTCTTTTGGCTATTTTTGTCCAAAGATAAAAGCATCAAAATGAACGAATCTTTTCTTTGAAAAAAAGAGAGTGTGGTCAAAAAGATAAACTTGACCAAGTCTTTTAAATTCTTTTTTTTTGGGTCCAACAATAGAAAAATAAGGGGGTATTTTTTTGTTGTGGGACTAGGTGATCGAGTGGTGATTTAGAGTTTGTGGTTGTCGATTAATTTTTTAGTCGACTGGAGCCGGGTAAACTCTTGAAAATCATCAGATTATTTCTTTTTTTGGGCGAGGTGATCGAGGTTTGTACCAAATTAAAATATTATTTAGCCGTTTTTTAATTCGATTGGAGCCGCTGGGATATTCAGCTGTTGGTCGAGTTTGGGTTGCGGGCTAAATATGGTTTGTGTTTCAAGTTCATGTTTTGACATTTATTATGAACCGAAAAATTTGTGAAACCGAGGTTTGTGACGGTTTCGGGTTTCGGTTGATTGGGTTGTCATGGGAACTTGGATGTGGTACTGGTCGATGGGTGAGAACATGGAGAAAATGGAATCAACAGGGTTGTTGATGTTGACACAAGTGAAAAAAAAAGGTCAATGGCAAGTCATGGAACTATTGCCTGTTGTGGAAAAGATCTTTCGGTTAGGGTTTGAGTTAACTGATCGTGTGCGCGGTCATAGAATCCTTGGTGCCGCTTGATTTCCTTGAAAGCTCTATTGTAGTTATAACCGTTTGCCGGTTAGCTGGTCTTGAATTGTGGATGATATTTCTTGTTCGGTGGTGATCAGCTGTTTGACATTTGAGTGGATCTTTGTACTGGTACTGGGTGAAGGGTTTCACAGAAATAGTACGAGTGAAGGTTCGGCTCATGGAGTGTCGTTTGGCATGGGTTGGAATAACTGTTACAGTGGGAGCTGGGCATAGTTGACTTGTGGGCTGCATGGAGGTTCAGACATCTTTTGGAGTCGATGTTATGAATATTTGAATTCTGCTTCTGAGAATGCGTCTGGGTTTGATGCATTGGGACTCAGTGGAAGGCAGTGAAGACTCTTGGGTCATGGATTCTGGTGCTTCGTTTCACGCCATGCACAGCGGGGAAACGATGGTGAATCTGAAAGAAGGTAACTTTGGAAAGGTACGGTTAGCTAATGATCAAATTCTTTGTGTTACGGGCATGGGAGATGTTAATCTGGTTACTCCATTGGGTAAATGGAAGGTGATTAACGGGAATCTGGTTATTGCACGTGGAAAGAAGCGAGGATCATTGTATACGGCTAAGGTATCTGCTGAGGGAGTGACCATCCCGGTTAAGCAAGACAAAGTTTGGTTCGCTGAATCTAAGGGGCAAAAGAGGGTTCGTATTGCAAGGGCGAAGCCTGGTGCCAAGGTGATTCAAGCTGAACGGGATCGGAGGTTTAAACTGGGAGTTTAGTGACAGTGGGAGCATGGGACGTGTTCCGGGTAAAGTCAGAAAACTCCGTTAGGTTTTGAAGACTGGTATTCCGATTGATAAAATCTCTCCTGGGAAACACTTGCTGAATTTGGAGAGTGGTTTTGATTCTCTGTGTATCTCTGGATCCGGTGGAGTGTGCAAGCCGGTTGAGATAGAGAATGAGTCAGTGGCGGTTTCAGTCACGGCTGGGTCTGGTAAGACTGTTGGGTTGGAGTTCGGGGGAGCTTCAGCTGGCTTTCAGGAATAATGAAGGCGTGGTAACTAGGAAGGTACTAAAGTTTCTTACTGAAATACAGATGCACAGTTGAAGCATAGTTGAAGATTGTTTCGTGGCTTCAAGTGGGAGATTGTTGAGTAGGTGAAACCACTACACAATTATTGGATGAAGTTGGTGTCTAATCTACTACACAATTATTGGTGACAAAGATTAGTGGCAGAAATAATGCAACCACAATTATTGGTGACAAAGATTAGTGGCAGAAATAATGCAACCACTCAAATAATTAGTGATGATCCAGATCATGTTTCGTGGTTTCTTCTTTCCATTCAATCCTATATATAGGATTCTTCTGTATTGTAAAACTTGTAACTCACATCTAAGAAATATGAATTCCTAGTTACCCGTGGACGTAGGTTGCAGGTGGCAACCGAACCACGTAAATACTTGTGTCGTTTATTTTCTATTTCTGCGGTCGAGTGTTCGTGAGTGTGTGTTGCTTCCGCGTGCGTATACCCCCAACAAGTAGGGGGTTTAAAAGGTTGCCCGATATTGTTTGATTATTGTATACGTTTTCCTAATGACGAGGCAGTGATGATGATTGGTTGTAGTAATTTGTCACATCCCAAAAATAGATTTGGTTATGAAACTAAATTAACTAGGAATGAGTGGATAAAATACTATTAGCGGTAAAGGTTAACCCGACAAACATTAGGATTTAAATAAATGAATCTAATGTTAAATAAAAAGTGAATGAATGCTTTTAGAAAATAAATCTTATAAAAGGCTCGACTACCGAGGCTTAAATTAGATCGGGTCGGTCATATTCTTTGACCACCCAAAACCCGATTTTGTTAAGGTGTACATTTTTATGTATGACACAAAAGTAACTAAGTTAACTAACTTAGTCATATGATGACTTAAATACTAAGAGGTAAGTGGGTTAAATCTAAATATAAGTAACTAGATAAACTCAAGGGGCTAAATTTGGAGCCGTAATATTTACTCTTGGTGAAAACCCACCACACACACACACACACTTGTGTGTGAGTTTGCTCTTGGATGAATCAAGAGGAAGAAGGAGAAGAGAATAATTGAGATTTGCATGAATAATCTACGGTTTTAGGAGTGTTTCTCACTTCCTAAGCATCAAGTAAGTATTCGATTGACCTCTTGAGCCTTCTTGGTTAAATTCTTGGTTGGTTTTGATGAATCAACCCTAATTGACTAAATTGGATGTGTTAGATGGTTGAATTCAAGTTTAAATGCATTAAACTAGTGTCAAAAATGATCTAATCATCTCAATTTAGGGATTTGGATTTAGGGTTCATGTTCAAGAAAAATATAAAATTTGATTTGAATATGATTTAGTTCGAATTAATGTTGTATGGATGCTTATGATAATCATACTTGGTGATCTTGTGAAGTATTTGACTAAATGAGATGTTTAGATAGTTGTCCATGTATATGATAAAGTGGGTTTTGGCATGAAAGATGAAACTATGATTATTTGGTCAAAATGATGAATTAGCTCATGATAGTTGAAAGTTTATGTTAATTTAATGATAATAAGTATATGAACTTGTAGAGTTGAAATAAATATTCTAGTTTTGGCCTGTAATTTTAACTAATATAGTGACCTAAAAATGATGCCCACCAAGTGTTCGATAAAATGCCTAAGTGAGTTTTATCAAATTATTAATGTATCTATGTATGTGAATGGGCAGTTTGACTTTTAAAAGTTAAATTGACCAAAATAAAGTGACAAATAAATGAGGTACAAAACTCCATAAGGTATGATGGTCATGATACTGGATGACTAATCTAATCATCTTGTGAATGTTATATAAAAGTTTGACTCTTGACAAGCTAGGTGAGAGCTTGAAAATGAAAGAGTCAAGCGGGTCAAAGACGTGAGAAAACATGATCGGACGCAAGGTAAGTAAAGCTTACACTTCCTAAATTGAACCACTACTTATATAATGGGAAGTAATTGGTAAAGAATAGGTTGACAAAGAATCGGATATGATAAAACAGATGAAATTATGTTGAACTGCATGTTGGTGGTTAAACAAAGATTTTTAAATAGAATACACTATGGTGTAAGCCATAACGGGTCAAAACGGATGAAATTATGTTGAACCGCACGTTGGTGGTTAGACATAGAGTTTTAGAAAGAATGCACTATGGTGTAAACCATAACGGGTCAAAACGAATGAAAGTATGTTGAACCACACGTTGGTGGTTAGACATAGAGTTTTAAAAAGAATACCCTATGGTGTAAGCCATAACGGGTCAAAACGTATGAAATTATGTTGAACCGCAGGTTGGTGGTTAAATATAGAGTTTTGAAAAGAATACTCCATGGTGTAAGCCATAATGGCTCAAATAAGTAAAATAACAATTAGATCGCGTATTAGTGTGATTAAACAAGGAATTTTTGAAATAAGACTTTGTGGTGTAAATCATGATAGGTCAAATGGGTAAGATGATAAGTATGCACCTTTTGGCAATAAACAATACATGATTACTTTGAAATGCTTAAAGGGTAAGCCAAGAATGGGTCAAATGGACAACTGGGTCAAACGGGTCAAATGGTGATGTTGTCACCATTTGAATATGATATTTAATGCTCTGTCTTGTTAAGTCTTATACTTACAGGTAAACATAATATACGGGCATGCATTGCCATGAATTAGTAATAAGGAATAGCAAGGTATTGAGAATGGGTCAATGTTTTGACCCGCGCCAGGTATGTGTAATGGATTATACTTTCGGTAAGGGGTTATGGCCCGATTAAAGATGGTTGGGTTAGATTTGGAAAATAGACCAACTCAAGTGAGGTATAACTAGTATTCGGGTAAAATGCCCTTCGAGCCAAGGATATGCCCATGATGCGAAAATATGATTAAATGAATTTTAATATACTAAACTATTGGAAATATTTATGTCCTTGGGGACATAATTAATCTTGATGGGATAATGAACTAAACATAATCACTAGTTTTCATCTAAACTCTTAAGAGTTCACCGGTTTGAAAAAAAAAAAGGGCTTAAATTTGACTAAAATGCCATCGGATAATGGGTTTGGGTAAACTACCTCCAAGGGTAGATTAGATAAGGAGTCCTATGTTCGAATGATCTTTCCGGTAATTAGATATGAGAGACTTGAACAAAAAAGACTTACAATCTTATAACGGGTCATTTGGGTAAAGCGTAGTACAGGAAGGTATTATGGGATCGTTAAGGTTTGCCTAAAGTAACCAACCATAATTGAAGTTGCGGTTGGAATAAACAATGAAAAACTTGGTATGAAAGTAGGAGGCATGAACTAGAATGCATAATGCCTCTAAATGGGTTAGTTGGGTAATAAACTTCAAACTGAATAGTAGGAGAAAAACTCAAGGAATATGGGCCATAGTAGTGGGTTATAGTTCAACTGGATAGTAGAAGAATAATCCTCTAAAGAATAAAACTGAGTCTGGACCGAATTGGATGTGAATTGGATTGTAGAGGAATAATCCTCTAAATAATAGAAATTGGGTCTAGACCGAATTGGATACGGCTTGCCCTTACACGATGCGCGGGGGCACTCTGTTTTAGCAAAACTGTTTTCTTTGTTATTTTTAAATGTGTTTGACCATTTAACTTAAAAACTAATTGTTTTTTGTGTTTATAATAGGCTTTCGAAAAGGCTGGGAACGGACGGACGACCAAGCATGCGAAAAACGAACACTCCTAAACAACTATCTCTTTGGAGACGTTCACAGAAAGGTTGAAGCATAATCATGCATGACAAAGTTTTTGAGTTTAAAAATTTAAAATTTCTAAACTGTAAATTGAGTGTATTAATCCGTTACGTCGGTTCGTCTGGGTTATCAATTAACCCAGGCTCGTTAGTTATTCGTTATATATATAAAAAAATATGGAACCAAATCGTCCTAATTTCTAAGATATTTGGTAATAACGGTATATAGTGTTACATAATTGGACTTTGTAGATCCTATCTATATCTAGGTTGGGCAATGTTGATGGCAATTTGGTTGTTTTGAGAGTTTCTCTACACCTCTTGCAACTGCTATTGCAGTCATGGTAGATATGGATGACTTTAAATTCTATTATTATAATTTTGAGCTATTGTTCATGTATGTTTTTTTTCTGATTGATATCATTTTGCTTTTGATTTGGTTGAAAAAATTGTTTTGGGAGTTCATCATATGTATGACGACGGTTGTATGGATGTATGGATGTTTGTAAGTACTCTTTTTATTATTTTTTTATTTATTTGGTCAATGATGGTAAGGGCAACCTTATGTTACCAACAATACAACCCAATAGGTATAGATAGGAGGAAACACGATAGCTTGATTAACCTACAATGCAAAGTCAGGTGAAAATGCTATAGCATCACTAACCCAAGACAAGATTCACGTTTTACGACTTCAAGCGGAATATAGTGCAAGGATACGCCAACGTATCACTAATACGCAATGCAGAGTCAAGTGAAGACGTGCTAGCATCAACAACCCAAGACAAGATGCACATTTTCCAACTTCAAGTGGAAGTCAAAGAAAGTATGTTGTATTTGGAAGTAGCATTTTTGTGTTACACAAGAATTCGGTTGATTTTCTTTTGTAAAACTACTGCTCTTTTGGCTGTAATAGTCTTTTCTTTTTGGTTGAAATTATGTATGAAACTGTTACATGAGAAGAGGTTTCGTAGTTGCCTATTAAATTGTTATCTATTCGAAAATAACAATTTTGTCTTATCAAAAAACGCGACTGGTACGCTTATTTTTTGGTAAAAATGTAGTCCTTATAGTTGTATTTTGTATGAAAGTCTTATGTATTCCAAAGAAACACTTTCAATTTGTACGAACTAATGATTAGAGATGTAGTGTGACAAAAAGCCAACGACTTGTAGTACCATAGCCAAAAGTGGTTTTGCATTTGACGATTTATGTTTGTATATGTGTAAGGGGAAAAGGTAAAATGATAAATATAATAAAAAAACTAGTATATTTTTTTTATTCTATAAATAATCCCTCCACTTTCTTTTCTAATATTGAAGTCCCTCAACTTAATAATTTTGAACATAATTATAAACTTTTTTCTAAAATTAAAAAAAAATCCATTATAAGGGCACTGGGGGTGGATGCGTTATTCCACCATGATAGCCAAAATAACGTGTGGAAAAAATAAAAGTTCCACCGCCACCAAAACATTCACGAGTGATAGGACCATTTCCATGATAAAATCAACGCGTTATGGGGTGTGAGTGATAAATGGATGTGAGGGGGTGTGGGGGTTTATTGTTGGGTGTTGTGAGTGATGACCATTGCCACCAAAAAAGGTTGTGAGTGATGGAAAAATGGTTGATGACATGACGGAACTTGATTGGGTGCTTGTGAGTGATGGAATTTTATCACTAGTGACCACCCTCACTCCCCTAAGTTTGGTCCTTGTAAGAATGAAACAAAGAAAGCCACTGGCCATTATGACGGGCAAAGCACCTTGTCTCGGGCTCGGCTGGTTACAAACAAAACTAGTTTGAGACTTTGAGCCACTTCGAGCGAGTTTTTAGACCTTTTTCAAAAGTAGTTATTTTTACGACCTTTTTTAAAAGTATTTATTTTTAATATAATTTATTCTATCTTCTTATTTGTTTATTTGTATTTTTATAACGAGGGCGTAAATTATTGAGAAAAAAAAGTAGAAGTTAAAGTACATGTAACTGATCATAAATATAAACTACCTACTTTGTAATTAATTTTTATTATTATATAGAAAGTTCACAGTTATGTTTAAAATTACTAAGGGTGTACGGTGTGGGCAGCAAAGGGGTGCGGTAAACCTGGTTTGCCGCTCGGGAACACCGCCGCCTACCCTCTTTGCCGCGCGGTGAATTTGATGAACGGTAAAGGTTTGCCGCTCGGTGAATGTGCATCTTCAACGGCTTTATAGCCGTTACAATTAAAAAAAATAATTTTCAACTTTATAAATAAAAACAAATTCACTTCCATTTTCACCAAACAAACCCAACTCCATATTCACTCCCATTCTCACTCAATTTTTCAAATCTTTTCAAACAAATGGAAGGCTCAAACAAAACAAAGGTGAAGGCAAGAAAAAATTGTAGGGTCCGATTCGAAGGCGAGGGCTCAAGATAAACGCGGTGGTTCGGGTGGTTCTAGTGTGCCGTTTCATCCCCAACTTGGCTTTGCTCATCAAACCCAACCTTCATTTTTTTTAACCAACCCATGCAACCGAATTTCAATTATGATAGCCAACCCCTCCAAAATTGGATGCTACACGGTCCGATGATGGTTCGACCCGATGTTTATGATTACCCCCTGGACGCCCAAAATTCTTTTGACCCGTTTGCTTTTCAAACCCCACGCTCACAATCACCGAGAGACATACAAGATGACTCCGAAGAGGAGTTCATTCTCGATACCCAAGAGTAACATTATGATGAGGATGAAGATGTTGCCGTTCAAGAAAATCCCGTGAACCAAAATGAACCCCCAATGGAAAGAAGAGGAAAAGCGAAACGGGAAAATTGGACGTCTAATCAAGAAGAGGCGTTGGCAAAGGCTTATGTTCATTGCACTTTGAATAAAAGATAAGGCAATCAACAAAAGGCGGATGGTTTTTAGAAACAAGTTCTAAAGCACTTCAAACAAACGGTTGGAGGAAGTAACCGAAGCCACCACCAAGTTCGATCAAAATGGCTCGCGATGCAAACAAAATTGAACACATTCAATGGTTTATATCATCAAGCGGTAAACTTTATTATTTATATACGGTTTAATTTTTAATGAAGTATGTGGATTAATTTGTTGTTAATTTATTATTTTAGGATCGTTTACGTCCTAGCGGGTGCGACGAGTCTTTTGTAACGAAGCAAGCGCTAAAGGATTACAAAAACAAAGAAAAACATGACTTTCCTCATGTTGCGGCGTGGGAGGTCGTTAGAACAAATCAAAAATGGTCGCCAGTGCCGTTGTTGGGTGAAGATAGCTCCGGCTCGAGTCAAAAAAGAAAGTCGTCGGATTCGGGAAATTATAAAGCGGATACACCAAATGCCGAAGTCTCGAGCAGTCTTCCCGACATAAACGAGGATCCCTCGCCAAGACGACAAAAGAGAAAGGAGAAAAAGGACAAAGGGTCGTCTTCAAGAAACGAAGATCCAAGAGATATAACCGGTAGATTCGAAGAATACATGACCATGAAGAAAGAGTTGATGGATATTAAACATTTACCAGAAGAAAATACATGACCTTGGCGGATGAGCAACAAGAGGCGTTGCGACAAACTATGTTCGACAAGGACTTGGAGACGTTTAACCGGCCTCACGACAATGTTCACCCTTCGATGTTGGAAATCACACTAGCTAGAAAACGTGAGATCGCAAAAAAATCTGGATGGCCTTGTAATTTTTAGTTTTTTTAAACTTAGATTTTAATGTAATACTTTTTATTATTTATAAAAATTAAAAAATATAAAAAATAGTTTACCAATTCATGAAATGTCACCATTGTCAACACTTTTCAGCATAGTTTACCACTTTCAAGTTGAATGACATGGCACACTCTCATTGGTTGTTTTTTTAAGTTTACCACTTTTAAGTGTCTAACACTCCCTACACCCTAAGTAGATTGACTTTAATATGCAAATAAAAAAAAAAGTAGAGGGACTTTTATAAGGAAAAACATAAACTTTGTTTTTTATGGTAATTGCCCAAAGTTAAACTAAGAACTAATTTTTGCCTAAAAACGATTTTCAAGGACTTCGATACTAGCTCAAATGAACTTTGATTACACTCATTCCAACAAGCTTCGAGTGAGCCGTGAATTTTTTGACCAACATAATCACCACCTAACTTTTCACTCATAATACACCTTTTTTACACACACTCACTAACCATCACACTACTTACGGGGAGCCTACGTGACATTTGATCAAGCCACCTTTTTTAAACACTACACTTAGCGTAACATGCAAATTCTAATAAATTTGTGTGTATTTAATTACTATATGATTTTTATTCAATATCACCATTAAAACAATCTATTGTATATATTATATTCTTATTTATTTTATACAGAAGAAGAAAGTTTGTGAATTGGTTTCTACAAAAAAATCAGTAGGATTTCTGCGTTTTGCAACAGATTTTCGGTCGGTATCAGTTTCAGTTTGGTTCATTACATTAGCGGTTTGGTTTGTTACAGTATCGGTATGAGATATGTTGATACATGATATTGTGGACGCGACTCGGCTCGGCAAGTATTGTGACGACTTTCCTCCATCGTGTGCAAGACCTCAAGCCGACACCAGAGAAAAGACAAGGACTGGGCTCAACATTAAAGTCCTTGGGCTGAGAGAAGATGGCGAAACAGGAATTGGGCCTCAACTGTTTGGGCCAAAGGCCACATCGGCGAATCAGCCCAGAAGTCGACGAAACAGATGTGTTTCGTCGACCATGATTCTGATTCGTCGCCTATATTCTGTTTCGTCCATGTATGTGTGTCTGTTAGTATAAATAGGTTTCATTTGTTCTGTTTCGGTAGACAGAACACATAGACGAACAGGAGAGAACCCACAGAGCACACACACACCAGAGAGAGTTTACAGAGCACATTTGTAAACGTTGGATTGTAACCGAACCCTTTCATTCGTATTAATACAGTGGTGTTAAACGGTGATATTTGCGTGTCGTGTTATTACGGGTTCTATCTCGGTTTGCTATTCCGGTTGGATTCCGCACAACCGGAGTGGTTCGTATACAAGGATTAGGCGACTAGATCCTCCCCTAGCCGGACCTACAAGTGGTATCAGAGCCTTGGCTCTTCTCCTTGTTAAAACCGAGGTGTTCTTGCTGTTTTCGGGTTTGAAAAGTTGAACTTTCTGGAAAATTATCTTAAAAACGGACTGAATCTTGTTGCTTTGCACTATGTTTGCTTAAAAACCTTGTTAAAATAAAGTTCACACATTATTTGTTGGTTTTTATTAAACATTTAAGCAAAATTCGGGTTTCGGAAACTTTTCGGGTCACCGGAAAACTCATAAGTTTACCGGAAATTTCATAGTGTTCTTGATAACCTTCAAAGTGTTCTTGATAAAACCCACTTTTTGATCATAGAAATTTTAAATTAAAAGGTGTTTGTGTGTTTGAAAATTGTGCAAAAGATTAAAATATTAAGTTAGTAAGATTACCTTACTGGTTGGTAAGGTCTAGACGTGCAAGAGTTGACAAAAGAGTGCTGTGTCAGACAGATCTCACTAACCCCTGTTACCTTCTTCGACGGATCAGACATCAGACGAAACAGGTCTCATTCGTCAAGACCCACCTCGACGAAACAGACTTTCTGTTTCGTCGATATAGCTTGTCTTTGGGCTTCTGTTTCGTGGGCTTTGGTACTGGGCTTCTTGTTTCGTGGACTTCTAGCCCAAAAGCAGTTTCGTCGCTTTAGTGGGCCGTTTTGTTTCGTCGAACATATCATACCTTTTTGTTTCGTCATACATCTGTTTCGTGGATCTGTGTTTCGTCAAAACACTTATCTGTTTTAACAGAAGGCGTGTAATTGTGTTTTGACTGTTTGTTTTGAGTGTGTTTCTCAGGTATTTGTCATACTATATCAACAATGAATCCAAGGTGGAATACTTTGGTAAATACAGATATGTATTTTGGTACTCCGTCATCTTCCGCACCGGTATCTTCACAAGCTAATGCAATTTCTACCGGTCAATGGGCATTTGTGTCAAATCAAGTTCCAAGTGTTCAAAGCATTCTTTTAAGCGAAAGCGAAACTGGAAGTTTGAATAGACCTCCCAAGTTGATGCATTTATATGAATATCCAGGATGGATTGATAGATTTCATACATACGTTCTTGGTCAGAATACAGAGTTGTGGTTGCGGTTTATTACAGATTTTGATCAAACAATAGAGGTTGCTGCATCATCTGCTGCTACGTTTGCAGATCTCACGGAAGATCAGAAGAAGGTCTATGATCTAGAAAAGAAGGCATACGCCATTCTCACTCAGGCCTTAAGTAAAGACATCTATCATCAGTTCGTCAGTTATAAGACTACAAAAAGGTTGTGGGACGCGTTGAAGACAAGGGGCGTGGGAAATGAAGCGACACGTCAACTGAGGAAAGAACTGCTAAAGAAAGAGTTTGATGGTTTTACTTGCATGGAGAATGAGTCGTTGGGTGATTTGACAAGTCGATTTAATCACTTGTTGACTGAATTGACAAATTTTGGGGTTGTTACAACTCCTGTAGAGATTGTGAAAAGGTTTGCAGATTCATTGCCACCTCAGTGGAATACGTTCTTGGAAATCATGAAGTACAATGGTACTTTGGCCACAACGAGCTACAACGACTTTGTTCAAATTCTAGAGAACAAGAATCAGGAAGAAACTCTGAAGGCAAAAAGAGTTGCTGTGCCACAAAATCCAGAGATGTATTATGGAACTTCAAGCACTTCTGCAAAACCTGCTTCACACGCTCCAATTCAGACAGCATTTGTGACTAGCACTGACATGTATGGCAATACTATCCAAGTGCCGGTTCCTCCAAAGACAGACATGTATGGAAATCTGCTAGAACCAGTCCCTCAATCAGCACCACAACAGCAACGACCTCTCAGACCAACTGATATGTTCGGAAATCCTTTACCAGTTCGATCTCCCGCAACAACAGACATGTATGGGAATCCACTTCCTCCTCAATCTACCGTACCAACAGATATGTACGGGAATCCTCTTCCTCCTCAACAGCAAGCTTGTTATGGAAGCACATCATCTGCTGGTCAGCAATCAAAGCCAGATACAGTACGGCTCGACACCTCAAGCTTTTCTAAAGTCAGTGTGGAAGTAGCAAAGGAACACATGGAGCTGCTAAACACTGTGGTGAGCGCATACTGTGGTTTAGTAGAAGGTCAGATTGGCAACATTAATCTGACTCAAGAAGACTATCAGCAGATAGACAAGGAAGAGATGGAGATGATGGATATTAAGTGGGCCTTTGCCAGTGCTGTTAGGCGAGCAAAGGATTTCATGGAAAGAACAGGCCGAACCAGCTTGGAAAGCAAGAAAGACACCAAGTATGGGTTTGATAAACAGGCTGTTAAATGCTTCAACTGTGGTGAACGTGGTCATTTCAAGCGTGAATGTACAAGGCCATCTCAGCATGGGAACCAGAATCCTTTCCGAGGTCAAGGAAACAGGGCTAATCAGAACCAAGGAAGGAACAACGAACGAACACTGGTGCCTGTCAACAACCAGAGTCAAGCAGGACCATCTAATGCCAACCAGGCACTTGTGGTTCAGGTAGATGAAGGTTGTGATTGGTCAATCCAGTTGGGAAATGATGCACCTGATGGAACAGCTTGTTTTGCTGAAGTGGTTAATGATCTTAAACACGCCAGTGGTGGAGAATCTTCCACCAATGGTGTTGAATCTTCTGAAGATGAAGACAGCTCCGGGTACAGTGGAAGTTCAGATGAAGAGTCCTCTGCTTCAGGCAATGATCAGGAAGATGACACATCAACTGCATCAGTTAATGCAGACATTGATGAACTTTTGGAGGAAGCTGCAGCAGGAATTCAAAGAAGATCTATTTTGGTGGATCAAGCCGCTTATTCTTCGTCTTCTCTCCATTCAGCCTTTATGGCTAATGTCGACAGTTCATCAAGTCAGGTATGTGTCGATGAACCCACTTCTGTTAGCTGTGATAATTGTGATAGACTGCATGTTAGATGTGCTGATTTGGAAGCAAACATGTCTGAGTTGCAAGGCAAACACGATGCTTTACAAGCTAGTTTGTTTGAATTGCAAGACAAACATGTTTCTGTGAATGATAGGTGGTGTGAATTGCAAAGCAAACACGAGGCTTTGCAAGAGAAATATGATGTGACATTCATTCACAATCAGAAATTAACAGTGGATCTCTCAAAGTGCACTGAAGCCAACATGTTTTATGAAAACCATGAAAAGGAATTTAAAAGGATGATTGAAACATTAAAGAAAGATAAAACAGAACTGACAAAAATGGTTTCCAGAAAACAAACTGACATTAATTTGTATATCACTCGTCTTGAGGTGATGCAAAAAGAAATGGTTTGTGTTAAAACAGAAAGTGAGGCGATCCGACTCAAGTTAGATAGTTATTTGAGTTCTAGCTATGTGTTGGATCACATCATTGATGTTCAGAAAGAGAAAAAGGATGTCACATGCATAGGTTACAAGAAATGTCCACCACCCGTGAGAAACAATTTTGATGCTTTGCCTGATGAGGAGTATAGAACTCACTTTGAACCGTCTGTTCCTCTAGATGTTAATGAATTTGCTACAGAATTTACTACAGGACTCGGATACAAGAAAGAAGTATCATCCGATTCAGATGTGTCAGCAGATACCTTTGTAACTGCCGAACTGAATCAGGATCCTCCAGTTGTGATTGAGGATACTGATTCTTCTGATGATGAATCTGATGATACTGATTCAGCAAAGTCTGATGCGGTGATCAAAGAAGAGGACATACCTCTCGAGAATCATATTCTCTGTGATCCCCCTGCAAAACCCGCTAAGACTGTTGCAACTGAGTCCTCGTCTGAGAAAGAGTCAGAGAGTGTGGATTTGCTGTACACTCTTGTTGGTGATGATAAAATTTATTCAGACAAAGATTTTCCTATTAAGAATGTTAATCAATCTTTAATCAGTAAAGTCTTTGAAAATTCAACAAGCAAGTTTTTGGGTAAGAAAGGACCACATGTTACAGTCACACAGTGTCCTCCTATCCCAAAGGCTGAAGTTAGAAAACAATTTGGGAACAAGAAACTACCAACAGTGCCAAAACAGCAAAACCATACCAAAACAAATGGTAAGGCACCGACTCAAAATCAAAAGAAGCCGAATCAGAAGAAGAAGAAGAAGAATGTGAACTTTGTAAAATCGAAGGGAACGGACAAAATTGAAAAATTTGCAAATCAATCTAATTTAGATTTTGTCCAAAAAGCAACTGTGATGAAGAGGAATGAACCAAGTTGTTCAAAACCTAGTACCTCGGGATCACAAAGTTCATCATCGGCAAGACGACCACATGATACTTCGGGGTTTGTTGAACGAAGATCATGTTTTGAATGTGGTACAATCGGGCATATTGTTCGAAATTGCCCGTATCTTCATAAACAAAAAGGCATAGTTGATGATCCCCGTGGCCCAACTGACCGCAAGCGATCTGTTTCTGTAAAACAAGATCCCCGACTCATAAGAGAAAGGGAAAAGAAACAGAAACGCCAACAGGTCAAGAAAATCGAAAAGGCAATTAAAAGTGATGTGGTTCAAAAACAATATGTTCCAGTTAAACCAGAAAGTTCAAAAACTTCAAACAAACACGAAGTTAAACTTACAAACAATCAAACTGGTAACACTCAACAGACCTGGAAACCAAAAAGGGTTATTGAATCAGGGGGACCATCACAATTTCCAAATCATCAAAAAGTCGAAGTTATTGTTGTTGATAAAAATGGAAGACCCAAGACCACAATGGCTTGGGTCCCCATCTCCAACTAATCGATTGAGTTTATGTGCAGGGTGTTCCAGGAGGAACTATCAGTAGTCATTGGATTGTTGATAGTGGGGCATCCAGGCACATGACAGGCGACATGAAGCTTCTCTACGACGTCAAATCTATTAGAGGAGGTTATGTTGCTTTTGCTGGAGATAAGGGCGGATATATAACGGGTGAAGGAATGATTTCCAACGGGGTTGTTAGCTTTGACAAGATCAACTTTGTGCAACAACTTGATCACAATCTTCTTAGTGTTTCTCAAATTTGTGACAAGCAGTTCTCAGTACACTTTGATGCTAATGGATGTTATGTGCTGAAACCCGGCTTCAAAATTCCAAAAGAATGGATTCTCTTGTCGGCTCCAAGGATAAATGATCTGTATGTCCTTGATATGAGCCAAGCTATCACAACGTCTGCACAAGCAACATGTTTCGTTTCCAAAGCCACAGAAAAAGACACAATCTCTTGGCACAGACGAATGGGTCACATTCACTTACGCAAAATGAATCATTTGGTGTCAAATGAATTGGTGAATGGTGTTCCTCTTAAAAATTTCCATCTTCAAGACGTCTGTGTTTCGTGCCAGAAAGGAAAACAAACGAAGAAGCGACACCCGACAAAGAAAGTCAACACGGTGGCTGTTCCTCTTGAACGTTTGCACATGGATTTGTTCGGTCCTGTCAAGCACAAAAGCATTAGGAATGATCAATATTGCCTCGTGATTACTGATGATTATTCAAGATTTTCTTGGGTGGCGTTCATGGCACACAAGAGTGAAACCTTCGGTATTATCAAAAACTTGATCATTCAGATTGAGAATCTTTACAACTTGAAGGTTAGGCGGATACGTAGCGACAATGGTACTGAATTCAAAAATCATGCCATGGCGGAGTTTTGCACTTCAAAAGGTATTCTTCACGAATTTAGTGCAGCTTATACTCCTCAACAGAATGGCGTCGCTGAACGTAAGAACCGCACATTGATCGAGACTGCTAGGACTATGTTGGTAGAGTCGCAGCTACCCATTCCATTCTGGACTGAAGCTGTGTCCTCTGCATGTTATACTTTGAACCGAGTCCTTACAGTCAAAAGGCACAACAAGACCTGCTTTGAGCTTATCAACAAACGGAAACCAGACTTGTCTTATCTTGAACCGTTTGGAGCTCCTTGCACAATAATCGATCCTAATGGAAAGTTTGGGGCAAGAGCAATTGAGGGATACTTTCTTGGGTATTCCACCCCAAACTTAAGAGTCTGGAATCTAGAGACTAAAAGGGTCGAGGAATGGTCTGAAGTCAAAGTACAAAGGCACACTTTACCGGTTAGAAATCCTGGTCAGCCTTGGATGTTTGAGTACGATGACTTTTTCAATTCGATCAATGTTGAAGCCGTTGAAGAAAGTGCTGCGGCAAGGATGTTTTTCGAGAGCGACAATGCAACAGATTCACCGTTGGTTCGTCCCATTATAGTCAATCAAGAACCATCTTCGGTGAACAATAATGCTCTCGACAATGAGGATTTTCAAGATGCTTCCGAATTGAACGAATCTTCAGAGGATGACGAATTTCTCGATGCAGATCAAGAAGCACCAACAGCAGTTCATGGTACTTCAGAGGGTACTCCTCCAGTGGATGTCCCTCGAACAGCTGAAACTTCTGCATCATCCTCTTCGTCAATTCCGGGCCTTGAATTGATTGTTGATCTCAATCTCAACAATCTGGGTACAAATATTCCAGTTCAAGATAATCCAGAAACAAGGATTCATAATACCCATCCTCGACAAAACATCATCGGGAATGTACAAAGTGGCGTTCAAACAAGAAACATGTTGCGAAACAACAACAATGCAGGCTTGTATGCAACTATCCGAGAATCTGGTCAACAGAATGATTGGTCTTTCGCGTGTTATGTCTCACAGGAAGAACCAAGAACTTGGAAAGATGCTTTGAAAGATAGCTCATGGGTTGAAGCGATGCAGGAAGAACTGCAACAATTCCAGAAGCTTGGTGTCTGGAAACTCGTAGAGAAACCTGCTGGATACAAGAAGATTGGTACCCGTTGGGTGTTTAAATGCAAAAAGGATGACCGTGGGATCGTTATCCGGAACAAAGCAAGGCTAGTCGTTCAAGGTTTTCGTCAGATTGAAGGAATCGACTACAACGAAGTGTATGCACCTGTTGCACGTCTAGAAGCAATTCGGATCTTTCTGGCTTATGCCTCATTCAAAGGTTTCAAGGTATACCAGATGGACGTGAAGAGTGCTTTCTTACATGGTGTGGTGGAAGAAGAGGTGTACGTCGAACAGCCTCCAGGTTTTGAAGATCCTATCCATCCCGATCGGGTTTGGTTGCTCAACAAAGCTCTATATGGTCTACATCAAGCACCGCGAGCTTGGTACGCAACCTTATCTAATTATCTGCTGGAAAACGGTTTTCGCAGAGGTCTTATCGACTGCACTCTTTTCATCAAAGAACAAGATGGAGATCTTCTACTGGTACAGGTATACGTTGATGATATTATTTTTGGTTCTACTAATGATGTTTTGTGTAGGGACTTCGAGCGTGTTATGCAGGATAAATTCGAGATGAGTGCTATGGGGGAAATGACTTTCTTTTTGGGCCTACAAGTACAACAAACTGAGTCTGGGATTTTCATCCATCAGACTAAATATGTTGGTGACATCTTGAGCCGGTTCCAGATGTCAGATGCAACGCCCATCGGTACCCCATTGCCACAAAATCACGGAATTACTCCAGACTTGAAGGGTCAAGATGTTAGCCCCTCATACTACCGCGCGATGATCGGATCTCTTATGTACCTCACAGCATCAAGACCAGATATAATGTACCCAACGTGCCTGCTTGCCAGATATCAAGTGAACCCGAAGGCCTCACATCTTGCAGCTGTAAAAAGGATTTTTCGTTATTTGAAGGGTTACCCTGACACCGGTCTGTGGTACCCTAGGGATAATAACTTTGACTTGATCGCTTTCAGTGATTCTGATTTTGGTGGATGCAAAATCGACGGCAAATCCACAACGGCTGGATGTCAGTTTTTGGGAAATCGCCTAGTCACATGGCAGTGCAAGAAGCAGACGTGCGTCGCTACATCAACATGCGAAGCTGAATACATTGCTGCCTCAAGTTGTTGCTCCCAAGTTCTATGGATCCAACAACAAATGCGTGATTACGGTTTCGAATTCCTAACTACTCCTATTTACGTTGATAATTCTGCTGCATTACAGATCACTAAAAATCCTGTGCAGCATTCAAAGACTAAGCACATCGACATTAAGTATCACTTCATACGTGATTGCTTTGAGAAAAGGCTAATCGATGTTGCTTATGTCCACACCGATGACCAACGTGCCGACCTTTTTACCAAAGCATTTGACAAATCAAGATTTGACTATTTATTATTGGTAAACGGCATTAAGGTCAAGCAAGAGTAATCCACATCGGAAAATCATTTTTGTAAATACCTGTGTGTTTTAAATTTGTCTTAGTTTATTGATTTTAGGGGGAGTAAATCCAAAAATTTGAAAATCCAAAAACATTGAAAAATTTCAAAAACACAAAAACAATAGAAAAACAAAAATGAGTTTCCTGGCGAGCAAAAGAGAAAATGATAGTACATCAGTGGTCTATCCAAACCTCTTTAAACCTAAAATGAAAAATATGTTAAGCAGCTCTATATAAGATGTATCGGTAGGCTCACAATCATTTTAAAGTGTGCAGGGTGATATAAACTTAAATCGACTGAAGACTGGGTGGGAACCATTCATTGGCATATGGTCTTAGTACCGAAATTTCGTTTGAGAGATTGCCGAGGTTCTGAGATATTCGGTCTTTATGCTGCTTATCATCTGGGTATCATGGTTGTATCTTTTACCGAAAAATAACGGGGACGCAAGTCTAGATCTTCCATGATACCATACATACGTGTACATATTGCATACGACCTCAATAAGTGATCAACAATCACATGTCCAAACAAATAAGTGATAAAATATCACAAATTCTTTCCGGGAGTCAAGTTCGTCTCTCTGCTGTACGAAAGTACTGACCTGTTCACGGACTTGCTCCTGTGCCCTCATGCATCGAAAATCAAGTTCCTCATCAATAAGTGATTCTATCACATAGGGCTTGTTTTCAATCAAAATAAGTGAGTTTCTCACATCATATACGGTCAAACAGATGATAATCGGTATACTCACCGGTAAGATGAACCCTCGTGCATACCTTGATACGGGAATGTGTCGTGATGTGGATGAACACCGGTCGGTAAGTATAAATCATACCTTAACGTATCCCCTCGCCATGATTACATCTGATAAGTTGAGCTTATGTGGACAACAATACCGATAATCGTTATAGGATGCTTATCTTAATGTTAACTAACTGAACAACAAGAGCGTTTTGGCATGACCGTACACTGATATGATTCTCTTACCCTCGAAACTCGCAAAAAGAATGTTTGTATATATTTATTTACTGCTTTCAGTCTTTACATTTGAAATATTCAAAAAGCCAAAAAGATTTTATTTCTATTTTATTTTCGATCATACGATGTTGGATCTCGAGTCTTCGTTCCTGAAACCTGATTGAAAACCAAACGACTAAATCTTCATAAACGGTCGAAATTTGCAAGTTTTGAGAGTTAGAAACCTAAAATTGACAAATTTGTTAAACTTTCAAACTGTGGGACGGTGTTTGATTAAATATGGTCATACGTGTGTCATTTGTTTATACTAACTATATTCCAAGCAGTTGTTCTCATTACGCGTTTAGCTTTCTTGCATGTGCAGATGCTAAAGGCAAGGAGAACATGGTCGATGACAAGCTTCGGAATGAAGACACGACGTGAAGGCACTCAAATGATGAAGATGATCGAGTTGCCGCTGGCCATCATCAACACCACAAGGATCTCAAGTACTGAAGACTTTGGTCTTATGTTAAGGGGGAGTTTGTCAACACACTTCCTACATGAAACGGGTAGTTGGTTGATACACTTTCTTCTTACAAGACGTGAAGACTTTGAAGATCCTCCGACATAGAAGATATGAGAAGCGAATCTCTCGAGTAGCGTCCAAGGGGGAGTTTGTTGATACATGATATTGTGGACGCGACTCGGTTCGGCAAGTATTGTGACGACTTTCCTCCATCGTGTGCAAGACCTCAAGCCGACACCAGAGAAAAGACAAGGACTGGGCTCAACATTAAAGTCCTTGGGCTGAGAGAAGATGGCGAAACAGGAATTGGGCCTCAACTGTTTGGGCCAAAGGCCACATCGGCGAATCAGCCCAGAAGTCGACGAAACAGATGTGTTTCGTCGACCATGATTCTGATTCGTCGCCTATATTCTGTTTCGTCCATGTATGTGTGTCTGTTAGTATAAATAGGTTTCATTTGTTCTGTTTCGGTAGACAGAACACATAGACGAACAGGAGAGAACCCACAGAGCACACACACACCAGAGAGAGTTTACAGAGCACATTTGTAAACGTTGGATTGTAACCGAACCCTTTCATTCGTATTAATACAGTGGTGTTAAACGGTGATATTTGCGTGTCGTGTTATTACGGGTTCTATCTCGGTTTGCTATTCCGGTTGGATTCCGCACAACCGGAGTGGTTCGTATACAAGGATTAGGCGACTAGATCCTCCCCTAGCCGGACCTACAAGATAGATGTTCGGTATAGTAACCGAAAGAGATATCCTTGACGGGATATCAACACATGTTTTACATCAATCGAAAACTAATAAACAAATACAAGTACCAATACCAATGTTGTTTGGCATGTATCAGTTCGATTCGCTACTTACGTTACCGCATCGGCATTCACTATAGCGTATATACTGCCCCGTCGAGGCAACCATAAAAAATGAATATGGTACCGACGTTGTTTGGACGGTTTTGAAAAACGAAAATGTCAACTATATTTCGAATTGTAGATAAAAAAAATATGCTTGACGCAACTATGTATTCAAAACTATAAAATGTTAAATTATATTACTAAAATAGTCATGCTTACATGACCATAAAAACAATTAGGATAGTGGTGCTAATATCTTTCGTACGCTATCAGCCTGTTTTTAACAACAAAGAAAGAAAATAAACTATATTGGGCGTTATCACATATAAAAATAAGCATGTCATAACGGTATATTTGAAATCTATAAGGTGTTAAATTATATTACTAATAGGGGAATTGGCCTGTAATAATCTAATCTAGACCTTATTGGCCATTAATAATCTCACCTCAGAATATTCCGGTTAGTTGTGCTTAACCCGGTTAGTTGTGTGTAGTGTGTTACAATGGGTGTTAGGGTATTCAAGGACCCTAACTGGCTCAGAAAAAGATAAATAATGAAAATGACAATATTTTCAGGTTCCGGGTAAAGTCCGGTTGTTCGGTTGGATAGTAATCCGTTAAAGTGCTTAACAAAGCTTTAAAGTGTCGTTAATACCCTTTTTAGTGACACAACTTATTTCTGACACTTGGGAAAGTGTCTAGCAATATTTTTCTCATTTTCTGGCACTTTATTAGTTAGCTAAAAGCTGAATTATTATGTAAAGTGCTGAATTTTGTGCTTAGAGCACGTTTTAGGCACATCCAGTCATTATAACTTATTCCTAGAGACGCAGTTCTATAACCTTTATATCCCTACACTCACCACTAGTGTAGCAACTATCTCAGGCTCATACAGGCCTTAGAGGCAGTGTTTGCCTGATGCTGGCTTTATCAGCATCATCAATAGGTTATCCGTTTAAAGTGCTACTATGCTTTTTGTGCATCATGTTTGTCACTAAGGTGCTGTAAGCAAAACATGGAGTGACAGCAAATAAAGTATGATGCAAGTAAGTGCATGTATCAGTAATCAAGTAGCAGTTTATCAGCAAGTTCAAGTAAGCACAGTAATTAAGCAGTAATTAATTATTAATCAGGTTGTACGGATACCTGGTTTAGTGAGGGTTGTCACAAGATGGTTGGAGATAACAAACATGTATCCTGAAAACAATACCGAACATCCGAATGCAACATTCCAATTAATTTGGGACACAATGCACATAATCGCAAGTTCAGAAAGTTCACAACTCTGTTTATAAAGATACCATGAGAATAATTGTTTAGGAAGTTTTGGTAGCAATTGCTTTAGCTTCTGTCAGCAGGGAAACAAGCTTTCCTGCTTTGTGCAAGGCAACAGTACCTAGATAAAATTGTTGCAGGACATTACATTCTGTTGTTCATTGGCGAAAACTTATAACGGGTCAAACAAGGAAAGTATAAAGATTAAAGCCTTACTGTCACAGCCACCAATGCGCTTGCCGCCAATAAAAACATTTGGTACAGATCGTTGGCCAGTCCACTCGTGCAGTGCTGATTGCATCTCACTTCCATCACCTTCAGACATGGATACACACGTCTTTTTAGACATATTTCAGGTAAAACACCGATCAAACTTTTTTTAACGACCAACAAAGCAGATGATTTATTAATAAACCAACCGAACTAACCAAATTGTTAGCTCGATACTTTACACCAGCAAAACATCACAGCAGAATACAAAAAACAGACAAGTACATTATACACCCAGACCTTCTAAATCGAATTTTAGCCACCTATCCCATGTTAGGTCCGAGGCTTTAGATCGATTCTTGATCCACAAATAAGCAAGGGCCTTTATCTCTTCCATAACCCTCCCAAAATAAGCTTGCTTCTGCTGGAAAATGATGTTGTTCCGACATAGCCATATACACCAGCTTGACGCTTGTCCTACCAAATAGACTGTCTTCTTCCACTTCCTCGACCCGCTAATATACCAGTGGGGTTAAACCAGATCTTTGGCTGAAAAAGCAAACAAAGTAATGCCTTTGCACCACGACATAACTGCATCCCATACCTTTTGAGCGAAATTACACGAGATAAATAAATGATCGACTGATTCATCTTCAACACCACATAAAACGCAGCGGGTCGATTCAATATACACGTTTCTTCTAACCAATTCCAATTTTGTTGGAACCCGGTTTTTGGCCACCCTCCAAGCTAGAAAGTTTACTTTGATAGGCGACCACGTATTCCATTCAAATCTAAAGCCATTGTCAAGCACGCTCGAACTTCTCAGCTTTGTTCTTATACTTTTAACTGTGAACATGCCTGAAGTATCGAGCATCCACTTCCACTTATCTTCCGAAGCAGTCATCTCCACAGAACTCAACATCTCAAACAGCCTATTAATTTCCAGCAGCTCTGCAGGAGTTAGAGGCCTTATGTTCCAATGAAAACGCGTAACCAAGCTGCCCCGAACCCAACCGATCCTGCCCTTAACCAGAGCCTGCTTCGACCATTCAATAGCAAACAAGCTGGGGAATCTTAAACTTAGCGGTACCTCGCCAATCCAGCAATCCATCCAGAATTGTATAGCCTGACCACTACCCACAACTCCGCGGATTAATGAAGGCAGACACACTCTCGCCACTTCAAAGTCCTTCGAAATCACACCAATCTGCTTCCATGGGCTTGATAATGACAACATCATGGGGACTTTAAAGTGTCGTTAATACCCTTTTTAGTGACACAACTTATTTCTGACACTTGGGAAAGTGTCTAGCAATATTTTTCTCATTTTCTGGCACTTTATTAGTTAGCTAAAAGCTGAATTATTATGTAAAGTGCTGAATTTTGTGCTTAGAGCACGTTTTAGGCACATCCAGTCATTATAACTTATTCCTAGAGACGCAGTTCTATAACCTTTATATCCCTACACTCACCACTAGTGTAGCAACTATCTCAGGCTCATACAGGCCTTAGAGGCAGTGTTTGCCTGATGCTGGCTTTATCAGCATGTTCAATAGGTTATCCGTTTAAAGTGCTACTGTGCTTTTTGTGCATCATGTTTGTCACTAAGGTGCTGTAAGCAAAACATGGAGTGACAGCAAATAAAGTATGATGCAAGTAAGTGCATGTATCAGTAATCAAGTAGCAGTTTATCAGCAAGTTCAAGTAAGCACAGTAATTAAGCAGTAATTAATTATTAATCAGGTTGTACGGATACCTGGTTTAGTGAGGGTTGTCACATTCTCCCCCCGTTAAATAAATTTCGTCCCGAAATTTAAGTTCTGCTTGTAGATGCAGGGTTCTTAGGAAATAAGTGGGGGTACTTCTCTTTCATTCGGTCCTCACTCTCCCAGGTGTATTCAGGACCATGTCTGGCATTCCAATGAACTTTGACGAGCTTGACACTGCTCCGGCGGGTCTTGTTCACTTTCCAATCCGTAACCTCTACCGGTTCTTCAACGAAATGGAGCGTGTCGTCAACATGAATCTCGTCGGTGGGAATGGCAATGGTATCTTGAGTTGGGCTTTTCTTCAGGTTGGATACATGAAATGTATCGTGAACATCATTCAGTTCAGCAGGTAAGTCCAGCTTGTAAGCTACTAGCCCTATCCTTTGCAAGATTCTGAAAGGACCAATGTAGCGCGGATTTAACTTCCCACGCTTTCCGAAGCGTGCCACACCCTTCCAGGGTGAAACTTTCAATAAAACCATAACTCCAACTTGGAATTCCACATGTTTCCGGTTTGGATCTGCATAGGCTTTCTGTCTGTGGCGAGCTGCTTCGATGCGTTTTAGAATCTGCGCAATCTTGTCTGTCGTCTCTTGGACGATTTCGGGACCAGCAAGCTGCCTATCACCTGCGTCAGCCCAGCATAGGGGTGATCGGCACTTGCGTCTGTAAAGGGCTTCAAATGGCGCGACACCAATACTGGTGTGGTAGCTGTTGTTGTACGAAAATTCGACCAAAGGCAAATGCTTGTCCCAGCTACCGCCCAAATCCATTACACATGCTCTCAGCATATCTTCCAAAGTTTGTATCGTTCGCTCGCTTTGACCGTCAGTTTGCTGATGATACGCAGTGCTCAGATTTAATTGTGAGCCAAAAGCTTCTTGGAAGGATTGCCATATCCTTGACACAAATCTTCCGTCTCTATCAGAGATGATCGAGAGAGGCACTCCATGACGTGCGACGATCTCTCTTATGTAAATTTCAGCCAACTTGCTCGTATTATCCTTTTCTTTGATTGGCAGAAAGTGTGCGGACTTTGTTAGGCGGTCAACTATCACCCAGATAGTGTCATGACCTCTTGGCGTCCTCGGCAACTTTGTAATAAAATCCATAGAGATTTGTTCTCATTTCCACTTGGGAATCTCAGGTTGTTGCAGAAGTCCTGAAGGCTTCTGGTATTCCGCTTTCACCTTAGCGCACGTTAAACACTTGCTCACATACACAGCAACATCGCCTTTCATCCTAGGCCACCAATAGTAATCCTTGATATCTTGGTACATCTTATCCGCTCCTGGATGGATAGAGTACCGCGATTTGTGAGCTTCATCAAAAATAACCTTCCTTAATCCACCAAACAGAGGAACCCAAATCCTTTTCCCAAAACATAACGTTCCTTCCTCGTTTGGCACCAAAAGCTTCTCCATCCCACGGAGATATTCTTCTTCAAGGTTTTCTTCCTTTAGAGCTTCTTTCTGCGCGGCACGAATGCGCAAGGAAAGATCTGTCTGGATAATCATTTCTAAAGCCCTAACCCTTATGGGCTTGATCCTTTCTTTTCGACTTAGGGCGGCGGCAACCACATTCGCCTTCCCTGGGTGGTACTTTATCTCGCAGTCGTAATCATTTAACAACTCAACCCATCGTCTCTGCCTCATATTCAGCTCCTTCTGATTGAATATGTGTTGTAGGCTCTTGTGATCTGTGAAGATTGTACATTTCGTACCATAAAGGTAGTGTCTCCAGATCTTTAATGCAAAAACCACTGCGCCAAGTTCCAAATCATGTGTGGTATAGTTCTTTTCATGTACTTTCAATTGACGCGATGCGTAAGCAATAACCTTTTGGCGTTGCATCAACACACAACCCAATCCTTGACGTGAGGCGTCACAGTATACCACGAAATCATCTGCACCTTCTGGTAGTGCTAAGATTGGCGCATTGCAGAGCTTATCCTTCAATATCTGGAACGCTTCTTCCTGTTTGATTCCCCAATCAAACTTCTTATCCTTCTGTGTGAGTGCGGTAAGGGGTTGAGCGATTTTCGAAAAATCCTCAATGAATCTTCGATAATAGCCAGCCAAACCTAAGAACTGGCGAATCTCGGTCGGCGTCTTTGGAGTCTCCCAGCTCTTTATCGCCTCGATCTTTGTGGGGTCAACATGGAATCCATTTCCATTAACCACGTGTCCAAGGAATTGGACTTCACGTAGCCAAAACTCGCACTTAGAGAATTTGGCATACAACTGTTCCTTTTTTCAGCAACTCCAAAATAGCTCTTAGATGCTGTTCGTGCTCAGCCTTTGTCTTTGAATAAATCAAAATATCGTCGATGAATACAATCACGAACTTATCGAGATACGGCTTGCAGACTCGGTTCATTAGGTCCATAAATACTGCAGGTGCGTTTGTCAACCCAAACGGCATAACAAGGAACTCATAGTGTCCATATCGAGTTCTGAAGGCTGTCTTCGGGATACTCTCCTCTTGTATCCTTAATTGATGGTATCCAGATCGAAGATCGATCTTTGAATAAAAGCTTGAACCTTGAAGTTGATCAAACAAATCATCGATTCTTGGCAGAGGGTATCTATTCTTGATCGTCAGCTTGTTCAACTCTCTGTAGTCGATGCACATTCGAAAACTACCGTCTTTCTTCTTGACAAATAGGACCGGAGCTCCCCAAGGCGAGAAGCTTGGTCGGATGAATCCCTTGTCTAACAACTCTTGAAGTTGTGTCGACAATTCTTGCATCTCAGACGGGGCAACTCTATAAGGTGCCTTAGCCACAGGCGCGGCGCCTGGAACTAAATCGATGTGAAACTCTACTTGCCTCTGAGGTGGCAGTCCAGGCAAGTCTTCTGGGAAGACTTCTGGATACTCCCTCACGACAGAGATGTCTTCGATCTTCGGTTCTGCAGCTTTCTTGTCTACAATGTGTGCCAGGAAGGCAGCACATCCTTTCTGCAAACACTTTCGCGCTTTCAGGCAGCTGATAATTCTTAACGGCGTATCACGCTTCTCTCCATGAACCACAATTGTTTCTCCATCTTCGGTTGGGATACGAACGACCTTTTCGTGACAAACAATCTCAGCCTTGTTGCCTGATAACCAATCCATTCCTACCACCACGTCGAAGCTTCCCAACTGGACTGGTAGTAGATCCAGAGCAAACTCACGTTCTCCCAACTCGATTACACAACCTCTGATCACTTCATTGGCTTCTACTAACTTCCCATTGGCCAATTCGATTGAGTAGGGAATATCTAACTTACTAGCGGCTAAACCAAGCATATTCTTAAATTCTAACGATACGAAGCTATAATCGGCACCAGTATCAAATAAAACGGATGCATAGCGTTGTTTCACAGGGAACGTACCAGTAACGACATTGGGATCCTGGCGCGCTTCCCTTGCTTCGATATTGAACACTCTTCCACGGGCTTGGTTCAACTCTGGGCAGTTCCTCTTAAAATGCCCAATGTCTCCACAGTTAAAACAACCAAGTCTTTGACCATTTCCAACTCCATTCCCAGCTTGATTGTTGTTTTGGTTCGCATTACCGGCTTGATTCATATTGTTGCCTCGATTCCCGTTTCCTCCATTGTTCCCCTGCGGGCGATTTCCAATACCACCACGATTATTGTTCCTATTACCATAACCTCCTTGGCCTCCCCGGCCAGCACTAGCCCAACAGGAATCCTTCAAGTGACCAGTCTTTCCACAAGCTTCACATACTTTTGGCCCGCATCGGCCAGAATGATGGCGTTGGCAAGAGTTACACTTGGGATGTGCACCCATATATCCCTTTCCTTTCCTTCTAGCACCAGTCATAGCTTGAACCGGTGCGCTTGGTTCTCCTTTCTTGCCATCACTGCTTGTGCCTTGTTTGAAATTCGAGAACTTTCGCTTGTTACCTCCGGATGGCTCGACGTGAGTCTCTTTCTTCTTTGTCTCGATCTCACCGAACTTGTTCAGGCGGATGGCCTCCTCAGTGAGAGCCACGCTCAAATCAATTGCCTCAGTAATGGTTGCAGGCTTGGAGGAGGTCACCATGCTTATGATTTGAGGAGCTAATCCCCAAATGAAGCGCTCGATTCGCTTGTATTCTGGTGTAACCATGTAAGGAACCACTTGAGATAAGTCGTGAAACCTCTGAACATATTCTGCAACTTTCGGGCCTTCCATCTTCAAATGCCAAAACTCTGTTTCCAACTTTTGAATTTCAGCACGAGAACAGTACTTTTTGCGCATTAGTTCCTTCAGTTCAGTCCAGGTTAGTGCGTAGGCAGCAGCTTCACCAAGTGTCTGTACTTGCAAATTCCACCAAGATAGGGCTCCATCCAAAAGTAGCCCAGAAATGTAAGTGACTTGCTGGTCTGGTGCGCATTTGCTCATGCGGAGAACAGATTCAGTCTTCTCGGCCCAACGAACAAAAGCGACAGCACCTCCGGTGCCATCAAAGTTGACAGGCTTGCAGTCTAGAAACTGCTTGTAGGTGCACCCTGCACATACGTTACACATATAAATGGCATTAGCATCTTTGCTAGAGATATCCAATTAGATCACGGTATGTCTTAATGACTTAGTATTACCGTGAGGTGGATTGTTGTTGCCATTGTTGTTGGAGTTACTTGTGTCGTTCTGGGAAGCTGCGTACTGGGCTATGGCTGCAGCAATCACCTCCTGGAGTTCCGCCTCATTGGTAGGCATGCGTGGTTCGCATCTCGGCGGCATCTTCTAAAAGATGGGTTCACGTCGATCAGGCCATAATAGCACGTATACATATAATGATAGTAATAGTACATAACATCTCATGTTATAATCATAGTAATCACACAACATCCCATGTCACAAACAATCAATCACACAACATCCCATGTTACAAATTATAAATAGGCAAATCAAGCATCAAATATGGTGAGAAAACTGCGATTGCCATATATTGAGACCACATAGTAAGCGTACAAGTACATCACAGTGTCATACACATCAGTCGACTAAGGGCTACATCACCCCAGTCCAAAAACTATAACAAATCAGTGTCAATACATCCCATATACATGATTAACAAAAGTCAGAATCAAATGTAGTCTCCAAAAATGCTGTGCAGTCAAAAGCATTCGCCATCTTCTCACCAACGTCTACCCATACGGTACTGAAGAGCCCTACACAGATGGCGGTGGAGGAGGGGGAAAGTGAGTGTAAAACAAACGACACAACTGGAGCCAGTCCTCCTCCATGGCTCCCTGGGAACGCAACCAAGAAGCAACCTGCTGCTCAAGTGCCGAAAGGCGTGCAGCATAGTCAGGTAACAAAGGTCGAGGGTGCTGTGAAGAATCAGGGTGGGTCTGACCCTGACACTGGCACGACGGCGGCTGAGCTCTCTCAAGCTCCTCAATACGCCGTGTGAGCGCCTCCTGCTGGACAACAAATGACATCAGAACGTCCTCAATAGTATACCCCATATGGAAAGAATGGTAGGGGTCGGTCGATGGCATAACAGATGGTGACGTCCAAAGAAACAACTCGCTAGCTGGATCAAAAGGTGGCACATGAAATGGTGGTACAGGGGGTAAAACAGGTGCAAACTGTGGCATAACGGGAGTAGACATCGGCACGTGCCCAAAGGGATGGGCCGAAGAGCCCTCTCCAGGTCGAGCTGGAGGTGTAAACTGAGGGAAAGTAAAAGAGGTATCAATGTGACGGGTATCAGTGATCTGAGGGGGAATAGGTGGAACATCATCGTCAGCAGGGATCCACCCACACTGGGCGTGCTCATCTCGCGGGTCAATCTGTGCCCCAAAAAGTGTACGATGAAACTGAACTGGCATAGGATCATGGTGAGGTGCAACAAGAGGGTCGACTGGTACATCAGCAAAAAGTGGGGGATCAACATGATCAGCAGCAATAATATGATCACCCTCCAACAACGGAGCATCCACTGGGTGATCATCAATAGGTGGGTCAGCAATGAAAGGCTCAATCATAGGTGCGTCAGCATGAACTGGGTCGTGCTCAAACGCAGGGTCTAGAGCGGCTACCTGCTCAGGGGCTATGGCAGGCTCGGGATCATCAAAGGCCATCTCAAAATCAAACTCAGGGTCGATGAGATCAACTGGGTCAACTGGGTCGACTGGATCCTCCATAGGCTGATCCATGGGTATAAACTCTATATCCACATCTGGGTCGAATCCTGGGGGAAAGACAGGATCAGAATCCTCCACATCATCGTGGTCGAAAGCAAAACTCGGAATTGGGGCAACAGAGGATGCCTGGTCGGGATCTGATCCATGAGAAAAGTGCTGCGTACTCTGAGCGTGTGAATGTGCGGAGGCCACAGACTCGAAAGAGTCTGGGACCAGAGAGTGAGCAGGTGACTCCTCAGCGGGAGCATCTACGATCAACAAAAGATCTCCAGCAGCAAGAAGGGCCTCGCCCTGAACCTCATCCTCTACGGGCTCGTCATCAAACAGATCGACGTCGTCGTCAGCGTCGGCGTCGGGGAACAAATCATAAGCAGGATAAGAAGCCAAAGGTATAGGTGCAGGGATCTCTACAAGGGGTAGGTCCCCGACCAAAGGGCCATCAACGAGCTCATCAACACCATCAGGTAAAGCAAAGGGCTGAAAGTCATCTTCGTCTGTGCTAGTAACGTCGGATGTGTGAACCTCACGCTCTGTAGACTCTAGGTCATCTGATACTATAGGTCTAGGGCCTGTGGTGTCTGAATCACCAGTGCCGGTCGAATCCATGTGTCTGTAACATAAACACAAATATACAAATAATCAATCATATATCAGATAAGCACATTAGTTACCAAGTAAGCAATCAAATAATTCTCCTAGTCCCACTAGCCTCCCAGCCTCTCAGACTGCTCTTCCTAGCCAAATCTCCTAGTCCCACTAGCCAATTCTCCTAGTCTCACTAGCCAAATCTCCTAGTCTCACTAGCCAACTACCTCGATCTCTTAGACCGAGCCTCAGCCTCTCAGACTGAGCCTAATAATGAATAAAATGTGCTCAACATTTGTTTGTAAAAACGTTTTGGATCTGGACTTAAGTGGTATGCAGTAAAAATGTTTTCGTGAGAGCCCTAGTGATCATAGTCTAGACTCGAGAAAGAATCCTAGTTCGCTATGATCAGAGCTCTGATACCAAGCTGTCACACCCTGGCTTTGCGGAAGCGTGGTTAATTTGGTGTGACTTCTTAATACCATAGCTTAACCATAACAAAGCTATATGAAATAAAAACCATGCAAGATCATCCATTTAATTAAGTTTTAAAACCAAATACAACGACATTGTCTCAACAGAAACACATCCTACGACATTGTTCAACATACACAAACATCAACATGACATAAACACAGTTTAAGGACTGTGACTTGTCCAGGAAAGAGTCACATTCCCCAAACCCGGATGACCTCGTAAACTAGTGCAGCGGGAAAACGTGCCATACCGCGCCAGATCCTTTAGTTCCCTGAAATACATGTAAGTTGAAAAATCAACAATAATGTTGAGCGAGTTCATGTGTAGTGAGTATATAAAACACTTGTAAGTATAAAAATTCCCTGGTATGTAGCAAATAAGGAAAAAGAGATCACCAATGGTTTGCAAGGCCATTGATATGTGTGAAGTGCAAGTAGGAAGACTCAAACCTTGCGATTTTGCGTCGGGGCACAAAGTCACCCCGAGGTCCGTACTGTTGGACCTGGGGTTGGGCTCGCTACACCCAGATAGATCTACCGCTTACGTCCCTCGGTCCTATAATGAGGATTAATGGCCTCCAGTTCCCGCCTACCCACTCACATGATCTAAGTAATAAACCTCCTTACGCTAACCATACCATGTATAAAGTACTTGTAATCAAAGTAACATGTATTTCACCACCGCAGTTTAGAAAACTGAAAACAGTTAAGAGAAAAGGGGGACATGAACTCACAGTGGTGCGTCTCTACCAAGTATGCCTCCAAATCAAGCAGCTGTGTGACGACCTACACGTACTAATTCTATTAGACGGACGGCCGTGCCTTAGCTTTATGGTTTAAGTTTTCGGGAAACAGTTAGACAACTATTTCGTGTTTACATTCTGTATACTTGGTAATTATTCTCCTTCCCAAGGATGGGGGATTTAATACATGTGTGTTCGAAATATATTATTAAGTCTCACTTAAAATATATTTTATTTCTAACTCCAAGAATATAAATATTCTTCTCAAAAATATTATATTTTAACTCATATGATTTTCCCAAAATAATACTTTAATAAAAATACGCGTTCACGAATATTTCCTTAAAATGCGTAAGTTACGTTTTAATGATCGAGTGGTAATAATAATTACCGGTGTAACTTATATATTTATCGTAGAGGCGTTCGTATTATTTTGGATCCATTAACATTCGGTAATATTATTTTTACCCTAAAAATAATATTTGTATAGTTCACAAAATAATCATAAACACATATCAAGTGTCGTTAAGAAAAATATATACTAAATATATATTTACCAAGTTTTGTTTTGTGAAAATCCCACCTCCGATGTTTTGTAAATATAGTCGTGGCGAAACTTATATTTTGAAAATATGACAAAACGTATTTCTAACACTTGTAGTGAAAATAATTCTAAGTGTTAGGTTTTTGGAAAAATTTCGCCAGAGTTTCCTCTGTAACTGGAGGTGGCCACGCTTTCAAGCGTATCATTTTCTTTTACAAATCAGATCAACAATTTTCTCAATCAACAATAAACCATATTCAACCACCAAGCTAGTAAACAAGTATGTATATCGCATAAGTTACATGAACTTGCATTTTATCCAAGAATATAAAGTAAATCCCTTTACTTTTAGTGGATCTTTATATAAATCAATCCGGTTTCGTAAAAGTCTTGTTTTTAAAGAAATTCCATCGTTACAACTTCTTGTCAACTTTTACAAAAATAGTTATTTTGTCGAAACTTTGTGTTACACAAGTGTTTACACACTTGTGTGTTCTAAAAATCATTCTTGTTAGTGTAAGATCCGTCTTTAGAAAAACATGATTTCTTTGACACTCGGTCCTTTGAAAATACCACTTGTAGATTCGTAGATCTACTAGTCTTAAACACTATTTCACAAGTAAAATCACTTTTACACAAGTTCAAGTTTCATGTGTGGTAGAGTTTCACCTTTTAACCCTTGTTACTTCTAAAATAACCTTATGTCATGATCCAAGAACATGCCTACACCGGGTTAAACGATGATCCGAGCTACCACAACATAGATCGGGTCCAAATAATCACACAATTCGATTACTACAACATTTACACAACTTATGAGCTTTTAACCAACATTTTTAGTGTTTTTAGTAAACTTTTGTGCTTCAACTTGCATGTTAACGAGTTTTAACCGTTACAATTCGTATTAACCACTTTAAAATAGTTCGAGTAGGTGATTTAAGTAACATACCACTAGCTCGAGGCTAGGGAAGAATCTATGCGAAAAATGCGTGGATAAAAGCACTAGAGTGAGGTCCTTCGCCTTCCGTTTGCACCAAGACTCCTTATATGCGACCCTTGATACTAGAATGATCTTGGAATGGCTTGTATGAACGCGAAAATGGATGGATGGGGGGTGGGTGTTCTCGGCCGTAAGCTCCAAGAGAGGGAGAGAGTAGTGTTTGTGTGATTTGTGGATTGTGAATGTTATGTTGTGTTAAGTGATGAACTTATAGACAAAGTCATGTTCAATTAACCAAAGGTCCATATGTCTTCTAGATACTAAGCACCAAGATTAAAATAATCAAAGAAGTACAAGGTATGTCCCCCTCATGGGGACGGTTTGTAATGGGGGGGGGGGTCTAGTTCGATTCTAACTATTAGTTAAGTATATAGTTAGGTTAAGTAGGTTAGTTAAGTGCTTAACCCGGTTAGTTGTGTGTAGTGCGTTACAATGGGTGTTAGGGTATTCAAGGACCCTAACTGGCTCAGAAAAAGATAAATAATGAAAATGACAATATTTTCAGGTTCCGGGTAAAGTCCGGTTGTTCGGTTGGATAGTAATCCGTTAAAGTGCTTAACAAAGCTTTAAAGTGTCGTTAATACCCTTTTTAGTGACACAACTTATTTCTGACACTTGGGAAAGTGTCTAGCAATATTTTTCTCATTTTCTGGCACTTTATTAGTTAGCTAAAAGCTGAATTATTATGTAAAGTGCTGAATTTTGTGCTTAGAGCACGTTTTAGGCACATCCGGTCATTATAACTTATTCCTAGAGACGCAGTTCTATAACCTTTATATCCCTACACTCACCACTAGTGTAGCAACTATCTCAGGCTCATACAGGCCTTAGAGGCAGTGTTTGCCTGATGCTGGCTTTATCAGCATGTTCAATAGGTTATCCGTTTAAAGTGCTACTGTGCTTTTTGTGCATCATGTTTGTCACTAAGGTGTTGTAAGCAAAACATGGAGTGACAGCAAATAAAGTATGATGCAAGTAAGTGCATGTATCAGTAATCAAGTAGCAGTTTATCAGCAAGTTCAAGTAAGCACAGTAATTAAGCAGTAATTAATTATTAATCAGGTTGTACGGATACCTGGTTTAGTGAGGGTTGTCACAAGATGGTTGGAGATAACAAACATGTATCCTGAAAACAATACCGAACATCCGAATGCAACATTCCAATTAATTTGGGACACAATGCACATAATCGCAAGTTCAGAAAGTTCACAACTCTGTTTATAAAGATACCATGAGAATAATTGTTTAGGAAGCTTTGGTAGCAATTGCTTTAGCTTCTGTCAGCAGGGAAACAAGCTTTCCTGCTTTGTGCATGGCAACAGTACCTAGATAAAATTGTTGCAGGACATTACATTCTGTTGTTCATTGGCGAAAACTTATAACGGGTCAAACAAGGAAAGTATAAAGATTAAAGCCTTACTGTCACAGCCACCAATGCGCTTGCCGCCAATAAAAACATTTGGTACAGATCGTTGGCCAGTCCACTCGTGCAGTGCTGATTGCATCTCACTTCCATCACCTTCAGACATGGATACACACGTCTTTTTAGACATATTTCAGGTAAAACACCGATCAAACTTTTTTTTAACGACCAACAAAGCAGATGATTTATTAATAAACCAACCGAACTAACCAAATTGTTAGCTCGATACTTTACACCAGCAAAACATCACAGCAGAATACAAAAAACAGACAAGTACATTATACACCCAGACCTTCTAAATCGAATTTTAGCCACCTATCCCATGTTAGGTCCGAGGCTTTAGATCGATTCTTGATCCACAAATAAGCAAGGGCCTTTATCTCTTCCATAACCCTCCCAAAATAAGCTTGCTTCTGCTGGAAAATGATGTTGTTCCGACATAGCCATATACACCAGCTTGACGCTTGTCCTACCAAATAGACTGTCTTCTTCCACTTCCTCGACCCGCTAATATACCAGTGGGGTTAAACCAGATCTTTGGCTGAAAAAGCAAACAAAGTAATGCCTTTGCACCACGACATAACTGCATCCCATACCTTTTGAGCGAAATTACACGAGATAAATAAATGATCGACTGATTCATCTTCAACACCACATAAAACGCAGCGGGTCGATTCAATATACACGTTTCTTCTAACCAATTCCAATTTTGTTGGAACCCGGTTTTTGGCCACCCTCCAAGCTAGAAAGTTTACTTTGATAGGCGACCACGTATTCCATTCAAATCTAAAGCCATTGTCAAGCACGCTCGAACTTCTCAGCTTTGTTCTTATACTTTTAACTGTGAACATGCCTGAAGTATCGAGCATCCACTTCCACTTATCTTCCGAAGCAGTCATCTCCACAGAACTCAACATCTCAAACAGCCTATTAATTTCCAGCAGCTCTGCAGGAGTTAGAGGCCTTATGTTCCAATGAAAACGCGTAACCAAGCTGCCCCGAACCCAACCGATCCTGTCCTTAACCAGAGCCTGCTTCGACCATTCAATAGCAAACAAGCTGGGGAATCTTAAACTTAGCGGTACCTCGCCAATCCAGCAATCCATCCAGAATTGTATAGCCTGACCACTACCCACAACTCCGCGGATTAATGAAGGCAGACACACTCTCGCCACTTCAAAGTCCTTCGAAATCACACCAATCTGCTTCCATGGGCTTGATAATGACAACATCATGGGGATGTAATTCCAGTTTGTTGACCCACCATGTATACTCCACACCACCTTCCTCCATAAACTTTTTTCGTCCACCTTAAATCTCCACCACCACTTAGCCAATAATGCTAAGTTGGCTTCTTTCAACGAAAAGATTCCCAACCCACCCACTTCCTTAGGAGCCATGACGTCTTCCCATGCCACCCATCTCATTTTTTGTACATCCGCGCCCCCTCCCCACAAAAAAAATCCCTTCTAATCCTTTCTAATTGCTTAATGACCTGAACCGGAGCCTTAAACAAAATCAAAAATACGTTGGCAACAAACTCAACACGGATTTTATAAGTGTGATGCCCCCCAAACGAGATGGTGTTGGCCTTATAAATCGACAAGCGTTTCTTAAAGGTCTCCACCACCGGTACCCAATTTTTTACAAGGTTCATGTTGGTCCCAACTATCAAGCCTAGATGTTTAAATGGAAGCTCCCCAACCCTACACCTAAGTATCTCGGCCAACTGTTGTGTTTCATCCGCAGTGACCCCAATCCCGTAAAGCCAACTCTTAGACGCATTCACCCTTAGACCCGAAGCCAAATAAAAACACCGAAACACCGATCAAACTAAGTATAAGAAAGTTTTCAATACAGTTGGCATGATCATACAATTGAAACTCACATAAAGTGAAGTAATGACCAACAATATGCTTGTACCCATGACTCGTAAAAGTTTGTCAAGGTCTCAAAGAACTAAGTTCACGTGTTATTTGCATTCATTTAGATACCAGCTACATGTTTGCAATCAGAAATATTGCTACCAACTTCTCTAAGTTGCTTGTCAACAGAAACAATTATGTTAGATCAAAATTGCCTGAAATGTTACAGTGAGGCTCATATAACTGCAAATTCAGCATACGTATACTGATATAAATACATTCGAAATTGATCGAGATCAAGAGAGAGGAACTCACTTTCTAGGTCAAGCTCGATGGTTTTGAACGAAGATCCAAGCTCAGTAAACAACTTCTTAACGCTCACACAGTACGGACAATAAGATTTGCTGACAAAATCAAAATCAATATCAAATATATAACGTAAACATCACCACATAAACATTCATTTAAACACAAATCACCCTCTATATCCATAATAGCCGCTATATATCATATATTCAAATTAAATCCATAACATAAACATCGTATACATTAAAATTTAAAAACAAATCGGCCTCTAGATTAGAAGTTCACCTGACCGTGTAGATCAAACCAAGCACACTTTGCAACCGTACCAACTGGTATCGGGCTTACCCTTCCAAAATTAATTGTAATCGCTTCCTCTGAAGCCCAAAAATTGAGGTAAAGAGTAATAAGTTGTGGACCAATTCCCTAAGTTTTCATACCCCAGAACCAGCCTCTCCACATATGGTTGGTCTTTTAAACCAACCGGAATTACAAATTCCTTAAAGGATTCAACGCCTCGACGATACAGGCTACCACTTCTGAGCCTCATTGCTGATATCTCGATTCCGGTCAAATACGATGGAACAACTCCATCAAAATACCGGTACGCGGATGAACAAATGCGCGATACGCGTAGTCTTGTAAGGTTGCATCCAGAGCCCTTGTAGGCTTTGGTAGAGGATTAGATACTTGTGATTCAACAATAGATTCAGGTAAAGTCAGCTTGTACGAGTACAGGTCCCATGTGGCAGCCGCGCTTGCTGATAGCATATGACATTTCTTCCCATTTTTGTCAAGAAAAAACCACTATCAAACAATAAAGAGAGATACAATTAGTACATGTTCAGTAATGGTTTCCCTTTGAATCATGTTCACAGGTTCCACAACAACTACACATGAGAAAAAATGGACTTACAATGTTTCTCTTCTTGCCATCCCTGATTAAGAACCCTTTGCTCATAATTGAGTACGCTTGCTTCTTCGTTGTCCATTGCATTCTATTTTTCGACAGTTTCAATATGTCTTCATAATCAGTTGGCAACATTTCTTCCCAATTTGCATCTGAATCTGATATGGGTTGCTTCTCATCTTTATGTTCCACCTGTAGAACAACATAACCAATTCACACTTTGATCAGATGACTAAAATGGAAGTATCAATCATTATGGATTATCTAACAATGAAAATAATGTTATTACGGCAGAACTCTTTTCCAAGAAAGTGTAAAATACTAAAAGCAAAATAAAAAATGCATTTAATTAATGATGCACATGAATAGTTAAGCTTTTATTTGTCATCTTACTTTTTCCAAGGGCCAAAACTCGATTCCGTAGCAGGGAACATGACGAATTTTAACAAACCATAAATATAAACTTAGATAGAAATAATGCGAATATAGAAACAATTTAAGTCAAATCATTATGATTAATGCATTTTTACCATAGTTTAGCTTTATTCATCATATAATAATCATGTGTAGTGCAAGTGTGAGCCGAAACGAACAACTTCTATGCAAGTGTGTTGATGTCTGCAGTTGCCATTAACTTCTATGTAGCAGCCCTTTCAAAAATCTGTAAATACATTGACTTTAATAAACTTTTTTTAATTTACATTCTAATAATGTACTATTTTTTTTTAATTCCAGAATCTCTTCTTATAAATAAAGTCCAGAAAACTTGTTAAGTTACATCAAAATAGAAGGTAGACGGGCAACAAGCTGCGCCGCCAATCCTTTCTGAATTGCAAACCCCAACCTCCCGAACACAAACCCCTGGCCCCCTGGGGTCGAACAATTGCTGTGGATAACCTGTTGAACCTCATCAAGAAGTTGATGGCTTCTGGCGCTAGGGAGCCAAAAGTATCAAAGGCAAAAGGGATAAAGACATGTTGGTTCTCTGCGCAAGCTTTAGCGTGCTTATCCACATTCTTTGATTCTGCCTTTCTTGATTCTGCCTTTGTTTATTGACTTTTAGAACAATAAACAAATCTCAAGAACATAACACCTACTACTATGACATACTAAGGTGATTAATCCAATAATTCCCACATTTTGGTCCCCAACCATAACCTTTATCTTTTGGTGTGGACTCATCATCATTCAACATCAACAGTTTCTTCTGTTCATCATCACGATCAATTGGAAACTACAAATTAACGATTATTATAAACAGTATGGATATAATGGTAATGAGAGAGAATTTACCATTGTCGTTGCGGAGGATTACGGTGGCGTACGGTCAAGCAACCGTTCCAGGGGTTCAAAGATCCAGAGACGAAACAATGGTGGGTTGCCCGATCTCTCTCTGTCTCTAGCATATTCTCCTCTCAAAGAGAAGGCATGAATGTGAACTTCACTTCAGACTTCTCTTGTATCAACTCCCCTTCATCTTGAGTCAAGTTTACTGCCTATGATTAACCAATCAGATTAGGAAAGTAATACCCAAAAAGTTGATCGAGACTAATTAAAGGAAACCAAGTGTAAAAAGCAAATTAAAAATTTGAACAAGAAATAAGTAGACGAAAAGAATACACACAAAGAATAAACACCAAGCTTTATTAGAACAAGAAACTTTTAAAATTCATCCAAACACGGTCTGTTCTCTTTCTGCATCATTTAACCTTTTTCTTCTTGAGCCCTAAATCCCTAGATACTCCCTAATTGAGAATCAGATGTTGTAATTTATTCCTTATTACGTTGTGACAATCAACAAATTTGATTCACGTTGCAATTTAATCCTAATTACATTGTGATAATCAACAAATGTTATTCAAATTTCGAATCGCTTAACAAGAAATTACAAAATACCTTACACTGTGCTTCCATCACGTCGATCTGATCTACGAGACCTCTGAGCAGCCTCAATCGCTTCACACTGGCGATTAGCTTCTTGTTTGACTTTTGTTGAATTTACTATTCTACCCTTCTAGTGTCTTAAAATTTTGATTAGCCAAAGCTACAAGTTTATATCGACACTACAAGGTGTCTTAGTGATTGAAATAATTCAATAATAGTGGTGACGGAACAAGTATCACCGTGTTTTGAAATCAGATGCAAGGTTCAACGAAGTAAAAAAAAAATCTCATAGGATTTTCAATCGATATTGAAACAAATAAATAATGTTCTCGATCGAAGATGAAAAGCAATGAATATCACAAAATGTTTGATCGATGTTGAAAGAAACGTTAAGAGTTACACCGGAAAATTCAACACGAACTTGTGTACCATTATCTTAATACACAATTGCATTAAGATTGTTTTAATACAATAAAACGAACAAGGGGATTTAATATCAATAAACAAATAAATAATTAAATAATTAAATCCGTGCATGATGTGAGCAACGAGATTAGCGCAAGCTTCAAACTTGTGAAAAACACCACCATAAGGGGATCGTGATCAAAGAAATGATTCAATGAAGTCGAAGACCAAACAAGCCTATTATGGTTCAAAACATATGAAGTGCTTGTTTGGATTATTTCGAATATGATGGCCTCAATCCATCATATGGAACCTTGAATCGAATATGTATTACGAGCAAGTTCAACAATTGAACTTGATTTAGACACATTCCAACAATGAATTCATGTATCAATAAGAAAGTTTCGACATGGCCACAACGAGAAACCATATATACTACTCAAAAGAAAATGAGTTTTCCAAGAAATCCGTTGACTCGATACAAAGAAGTCAACATTTTGCAATAATACGGGTCATCTAGATCATAATGCAAAGATTGAGTATAGCGAAATAATATATGAAATGTTGATAAAACAACCATCCGAAGTGAAACCACATGCGTAAGAAACAATGCATGTGTAACATACGAACTTGTCAAGAAACAAGCAAATGAGTATTCGCTATCATAAAAGAAATCCTCGTGGTACAATGACCATTAGGTGGAGTAGAACTGTGAGAATCCACTCACTATATGCAAAAAGTCGAAATTTCAACAAAAGAAATTTAAGGACTTTACCTAGAATTTCGTGTGATAACCGTTGTTAAGTGACAATACCATGGAATGTCGAACATTGCGTATTTGTCATAAGTGAAATAGGGGGATGTGAATGCATGTGACTTCTTTTGCAGCGCCAACCATTGTGAGTCTCTTTAGACCAAGTATCGACTGTTGTGAAATCTTGTTTTAATGTACCCCAGCGAGATTCGTGTCGTTTGCTGGATCACGTGGCGTTGTGTTGCATTTCGGTTGTTGTTCTCCCGCTGACGGGATTAGCATAGTTGTTGTCATGCCAAATTGTGTTTTCCAAAGGCCTTGCCTCGAAAGTCGTGTGTGATATACTCTGAAGTCCGCTGACGTATAGTTTAAGTTTCATGTATACTTGTGCACTAGCGTTTCGTTTTGCGTAGAATGTGATGTGCTCCGACATCCGTTGACGTATAATTTGAGTTTCATGTATTCTTGTGCACTAGTGTTTCGTTTCGCGTAGGTTACCTGCTCGGGTAAGTAAGATAGCATAGACGACATAGATAATGGCTTTTGCCCGAGTTAACAGTCGCAGTTCCTATGTAATGACCTTAAATGGATTTTGACATAAATTCTCCAAAGGTCCTAGATGCATGTTATCAAAACTCCCATGGTTTTGCTTACTGTATGTAATCATTTCGTGTATCGTGTTTCAAACGCAACTCTTGTGCATGTTTAAAATCAAAACAGTTGACTCGTTGTTCTTGGCAACGGTTAGAACCCATATTCGAGTCTTAGGCATTCTGTATGTGTTCATTTCCTGATATCTAAGTCCCCAGAGATTAGTGAGGTTAAAGCCTAGGTATCTCTACAGAAGCCTAATTCGCTGAAACCTATAGCACTGATACCAATCTGTCACACCCCAAAATATCAGAGCTGGCGTGACTGGACTGGTATCTTCATTGCACAACGGAAGTGTTTGAGCTAAAACTTCTAAACAGTGAACGCTCGTTAAATACTCGAATTCCCATGGGTTATCCTATTCCAACCATTCCATAGTTTTGAAAATGCAACCTGAGAAAGAACATGCGAAAAAGTCAACATAAAGTTGAGCGAGTTCATAGTTTGTTTTGAAAATATTTAAAATAAATCTTTTTGATAACTGGTTTAAAAGTTGTTGAGAAAATATAGTAAAATCATTTTCTCGGCATGATATATGAAAATTGTGAGTCTAGCCCACCAGAGTCTTTGTGCATTGCACCAGAGAGAATGGGCTGAGCCCAAAAGAGTCTTTGTAAGCAGGACCAACACGTCTCTTACTTATACATAAGTTGAAAACGTTACCAAAGTTTGTAAATCCATGTATTTTTGAGTTTCCATCAAATGAATCTTAAAAACATTTGAAAATTTGAGTATCAAAAGCTGGTATGTAAGCGTCTATGAACCTAATGATCATTAATATGTGTGCCGACATAGAAAGCACTCAACCCGGTAGACGATTTAAGTGTCGATTCACTTCGACAGGGACACAAAAGCACTCTAAGTGGCCACACAAGGACCGTGAGTGGGGCTCGCCCGTACCCGATAGATCTACCCCCTGTTCCGTGGTCCTTAAAAGGATTAATGGTGCCTAAGTTAGCGCCTATTCGCACGTGATCCAAGAATTCATTCCATAGCTTAATCATACCTTAGTTAATATGTATTTCAAAAGAAAAGGGGGACATAAACCCATTGGGTTGTCTCGTTGTTCGTACGCAGACCAACCCAGTCCCGTTGTAGTAACTAGGACATTCCCGTCACTAGTCATGAAAATCATGCACATTTTGTAGAACCAGTATGTTTGTATAAATTGTTCGTAAACCATTCGAGTTTCCTTGAAATCCCTTCGCAACATGGTTTAGAAATATGAGTTTTCGTTCATCGAAAAGTTATTTACTTTTGCAAAAACTTGCATGTCTTTCCACCCCGGAAAACATTTATAAACATGTAAAACCGTAAAAAGTGGGGGTTATGAACTCACTTTGACATTCGTGTGCAAGCTAGCTTAGCGTGATTCCGTGATGTCATTCCAAGAATGTGAACTCGCTAACGTGCAACTAAAGCATTCCTAATCAAGTAATAACCTGTAAGTCTCTAATTAAACGTAGCTAAACTACGCGTCGGAGCTCTAGCGAATCATTAACCAACGACTCTAGGGAAGTGTTATCGTCTTGACTTGTAATAACCAATTAATGGTTGCTTTAATCCCACTTGTAGGATCGTCAACCACCTAACGAGTCGATCAGAAGAGTGCTCAGACCGAATCAGAGGCGGAATTCATTGATTCGGTCTTTGTTTAGCTTGGATTCACTATTAAATGTCTCGTATATTGATTTCTGAACGTTTACAGGACTGGAGACACTTCGACAGCACCTCGGCGTCGGAAACTAGAACCTTACAAATGAACTCGTTTGAAGGCTATTTATAGGGAAGACCCTTCCGTTTGAAAATGACATAATCATTTCAAACGGAACCCTTCAAACGGAACACCTCAAACGGTTACATCTTAAACGACCAATACAAACAATTTCAAATTTGACTTTCAAACTGTTATATCTAGAATTTAGTTTTGTCTTCACTTGATGATGCATTTGATGATGTCACATATATGATGTCATGTGTGATGTCATGCTTGTTTAGATCTGCAACGAACCCGAGACTCGACCTAAGACGAAGACGACAGATGAATGCACCAACAGACTCCCCCTCAGATGTTGACGAGTCTTAAGTGTCGAGTCTTTGCATCTTCAGTCTTTATCTGTCTCTTTTCTTTCTTCGCATATACCAGGATCTTCTCTTTGGCTCTAACCTCGTCAGACTCCCCCTCTCATCATGATGGGATCGCCGTCTAGAATTAGCTATCACCTTGAGATCAATCCCTGGCTTTATCTCTGTTTAAGCTCATCTCCTGCACAATCTTCTCACAAACACATAAGTTTTTACTTAAAACAATAAGAAAAACTTACTGGAAATAATTACATCAAGTTCAAATTAATGACCCTGATTAACTAATCTCAACTTCTTTCTCAAGAAAATATCTTCTGTTAACCTCACACTCCCAAACCTGTTCATCATGTTCAGCACTTGAAATTTTGAAAATCAGCTCTTCAACATCAGTTGTCGAAAATCTTTTTGTATTTTACAAAATTTATGCTAAAACACACTAAAATCTTTTTGGATTTTTAAATAGAATGAAATGTAGTAAAAAAAATATTTACAAACAATATTTTTGTGAGCTTCGTGCAAGAGGATCATATCAGTATCTGAGACATATCACCAACACCATTAAGCTTGATTTCATTTTAAGCTCTAAACGATTCACATAGATTGACGATATTGTTGTCCATTTAAACTCAATCTAAAAACTTTCAATCTGCTTACCGATACTTTAAGGTATATTAAGATAGCACTAAGTTCTTATGGACCCCACGATCTCAGCATATCCCCTCATCATGCAATACACTGACTCAAGTAATGCCTTCAAACTTTATCAACTGTGATTTGTGCGAAAACAAAGTAGAATGTTTAAACATTAACAATCAGGTCGATACTTCCGTATACGCAGAGAAAGTCCAATGTTTAAACAAAATAAGAAAAATAAAACAAGTTGAAGTTGTTTAGGCTTTAACCACCAGGTCGATACTCCCGTATACGCAGAGGTGATCCAAAGCTTAAACGAAACACCAAAGAAAATAAAGCAGAACGTTTAGGCAACAACATCCAGGTCGATACTCACGTATACGCAGAGGATGTCCGATGCTTAAACAAAATAAAGAAATAAAACAAGTTTAAATCTTTGCAAAATAAAATGCACAATCACAACGACTTTTCAGCAAAGTTGTGAAAGTTCACAAACTTAACCAGTTTTATGTCTTTCGACAATCAGCGATTACTGAGTAGGCACACAATCAAGAAGGACAAAACTAAGTACTATGCTTTTGACCATGTTTCCCACTAGAACTAGGCTTTTTCATTTAGGTTTGTATCGTTCTCGCAAATCTACTAGTCTAGCTGAGCCTACCATCACATCTTTAGTGATATCGCTTATCACATTTTATCTCTCCATTTCATTAGCATGCTGTGACAGTCCAACTGATCTACTATCATTTCCTCTTTTTGACAACAAAACTCATTTTTGCATTTCTTAATGTTTTTGACATTTTCAAATTTTCTAATTTTTATAAAATTTTTACTCCCCCTAAAATCAAAATATGTCTCAATTTTGATTTTCTGGGAAAATTTGAAAACAAGCTGTACAAACTTGACAACATGATGAGAATCACTTCAATTCTCCATTCACTTGGCATGAACAATCAGAACTCCCCCTGACAACAAAACATTTTCCCATAATGATTTCAAAACACTTAAGTTTGTTTTAATCAAAATGGGTTTTCCGAAAAAATTAATTTGTCTTTACCACTTGTAAATTTGGGGACATCACATCATATTGTTCTTTTCAACCACTTGTAAAGATTTAACATTTATCGATTTTAACAACACAATCATATGTAGAAAATCAAGTACAACTTAATGTCCCTGATTTACCACTTGTAAGACGAAATATCACTTTCGTGAATTTCTCAAGAAATGTGCCGATTCCTGTTCCACACTTACCAACCTGGGAACTCCGGCAAGTCAGGTTTTTCATTTAAACAGATTCACCCAAGCCTGACAGTCATTGGGTGATTTTGAATTCTTGTTCAACAATGGTCGAAAATTTGCATCATCCATTGTTAAACCTGAATTCTCCATTTTTACCTCAACACATGGCTCTTCTGGCTTTACCGTACCAGAATCATTGCCTGAATGTGGCTTGTCTGACTTTGATGAGCCAGATTCATTGCCTGATGGTGGCTTGTCTGTCTTTAACACATCAGATTCATCGCCGACCATTTTCTTCTTCTTCTTTTCCTCTTTCGTCCTCAGATTTGTATCCGATGAATTCGTCTTACTTGACTTTGCAGTCGAGGAAGTCGATTCATCAGAACTCTTATTCGATCTATCCGGTGAACCCGAGGACAAAATCCTTTCTAGATACTCTCTCGCTTTCTTCCTCTTCTTCCTCAGTCTGTCTTTTTGCCCTTGAGAAAGCTTCACTTTCGTTTCTTGAACTTTAGGTTCTTGAACCTTCTGTTCTTTGGGCTTGACATTGACTGATTTCTTTACCTGCTTCTGAGATTCAGCCCTCGATCTTCTCATTGATCTCATTGAGCAATCTCTAGCAATGTGGCCAATGATGTTGCAATTAAAACATCTCCTTGAATCAAACCTCCAACTCTGGCAATTAACAGCAATGTGTCCTTGATAACCGCATCGGTAACACACTCTGTTATCGTACCAATCACCATTTTCAGTCCAAACATTCAAATCATAGCACTGTTTGGCTTGGTGATATCCATCTCTCCTCTTGTATGCTGGATTTGACTTTTGAGCACTGTGGTCCAACCTGCACCACTTATTGCCAACAATTTTTGAATTTTCATTTTTTACTTTTTGTAATTTTTGATTGCGATTGGATGATTGATCTGATGAACTTTTATTTTCTTTTTGAACATTTTTCAAAATTTTCTCTTTTTGTTTTTGTTCCACTTTCTTCTTCAAAGGTTTTTGCTTAGAACATTCTCCCTTTTCAGTTGATTGTGGAACAGTTTCTTGAAATTTTTCTTTTAACTTCAAAAATAAATTCTTTTTGTCAATTTTTTCTTTTTCAACATCAGATTTCTCATCACAATCTTCAACTTTGACATTGTCAAAGTTTGTGACATTGTCACTTATTGGAACATAATTGATCGGTTTTGGACAGGGGAACTCAGATGAAGTCACAAAACCTTTCAATTTCTTTTCAAGCTCATTTATCTTGTTTCTTGAATTCTCAGCTTCGTTTTCAAGCTGAGAGATTCTTTCAAGATGAGACTTGATTGAATTTTCATTCTCATTCTTCATGTTTTCAAGAACAGACTTTTCATTTTTCAAAACATTTATCTGTTCTTGAAATTTTGTCTCATTTGCTTTCAGATTTTTGTTCTCAAGCTTTATCCAGAAATCTTCATTTTCTGAATTCGACTCCTTTTCTTCTAACTCTTTGATTTTCTTTCGAGCACATTCACATTCTTTTTCAAGTTTGATAATTTTCTGAAGATGGGAATTTATCATTTTTTGCTTTTCAATGTTGTTTTTGCTAAACACATCTCTTCCATCTTCAAGAATTTTTATTTGATTTTGAAAATCTTTTTCAATTCTTGATTTTTCATTTTCAAAACTTTTCTCTTTCTCTTTCAACATCTTGTTTTCAAATGCCAAACTGTTCAAATCACTTAACAGTTTGTCATTTTCTGATTTCACCCTCCCACAATTTTCTTTCAAAATAAGAATCTGCTTATCATCAGCTTGCTTTTCATTGTTCAACTTCTTGATCTCCAATGCCAAACTTTCCGCATCTTTCACGAGTTTGTAATTGTCAGCTTCAAGTTTATCACATTTAGAGCACACTGATGCAGAACTTGAAGATTCATTCTTCACAGATTCTTCATTCTTTGGAGCTTGCTCTTCCTTTGCCCTAAATGTACCTGCACAAAAGATTTTAACGAAATCAAGAGGATTTGCATACTCATCAATATAACAACCTCTTTTAATATCATATTTCATCACATATTTTGCCCTCATACATTCAACAATCCTTTTGTTCGTCTCATCAATTACATCTAATCCCATATCCACCAAATGATTTTCTAAAACCTTTATCATTTCTTTCTTTTTCTTTCCGTTTTCAAATTCATGAGTTTTAAGTATGCTGATGAATCTTTTTAGATGTAATTTTGAAAAATTTGAATCCTTTCTAAACTTTTTCAAAAATTCACTCCATTCAATAGGTAATGCATCTGCAAACTTTTCTATTTTTTCAGCATCTGATGGAAATATCTCATGATTTTTTAAGTAACCAAGTAAGACTCCATATCGGTTCTCTAAATTTTCCAATGTTTCATTTTTCAAACATGCAAAATATGTAAACCTTTTGACCCAAACATCCTTTTTGACATTTCTATAACTATCGTCCAAAAACCCCATATACCAATCATTTAATCTTTCTAGATCATGATTTTCCATCTCATCAAACATCTTGTCCATTTTTCAAACCAATCTGACAAATTTCACTCAACAACACACTTTCAATTTTTCAAGTATGAAGTGGACTACACTACACAAAGATTGGGTCGAAAATTTGTTCAACAATTAATGCTAAGATATTTCTGATTGGGCCGCTCAAAATCACTAAGCCAACATCTTTTAAAAATACAATTTTCAATTTTGATTGGTAAAAACAATGTCACATGAGCCTTTAATTTTATCACATGCCCCTGACAACAATTTCACATGTACCGAAAACCCTTATAAAATGAATCATATGATATGCAAACAACATATACCGGCTGACAATCCACTATCATATGCTACCAATATGAATTACCGACATTTTTTTAATTCTTTTCATATAATCGATGACAATCACTTTTAAAATCTCAATTGATTTGATCGATAATCACATGTACAACCTTGACCAATTTACTCACATAACCAACACTATAGTGGATCTGACAATTCAAATCACATGTATCTGATTGGGCCTCAACTAATTGTAAACCCAATAGACTATTTGTAAACCCAATAGGCTGCGACTATGAATCACGTGAAATCTGACAATTTGGAATGCACAATAAGACACTATGATTGCACAGACAACTTCAATTCACATGAACTCTTTACCCAATTACTGACAACCCGAATTCAATGATGTTTCACACAAATCAATAAAACTTTTCACACAAATCAATATCCTATCACGTGAAACACTGAGCTACTTTGATTAAAGAAACATACAACTCGATGAACTTTCAAATGATATTTCAAACGATCAGTTTCAAACGATAAGTTCAAACAGAACATCAGTTTCAAACGTAACAGTCCTGTTTTCAAACGATAGGATCAAATTTCAAACAGAAGGGTATGCATTTTCAAACAGGATGACAATTTTCAAACGGAACACCTATGCTACGTTCAAACAGAACCCATATTTCAGTCCTTTTTTATCACTTTTACTTCGAGTTTAGATCCGATATTCTCAAGGGTTTGTTAAAACACCATTACACACATTTTGTGAAAATTTTAGCCGATTTTATCCGTGAAAACTTGTTCAGTTTTGAAAAGAAGGTGTAGAAGATAGAATATTCCAGCGAAAACGAGCTAAACGGTAAGAACTCTTCCTCCTGAGCTCTGATACCACTTGTAGGATCGTGAAACGACCTAACGAGTCGATCAGAAGAGTGCTCAGACCGAATCAGAGGCGGAATTCATTGATTCGGTCTTTGTTTAGCTTGGATTCACTATTAAATGTCTCGTATATTGATTTCTGAACGTTTACAGGACTGGAGACACTTCGACAGCACCTCGGCGTCGGAAACTAGAACCTTACAAATGAACTCATTTGAAGGCTATTTATAGGGAAGACCCTTACGTTTGAAAATGACATAATCATTTCAAACGGAACCCTTCAAACGGAACACCTCAAACGGTTACATCTCAAACGACCAATACAAACAATTTCAAATTTGACTTTCAAACTGTTATATCTAGAATTTAGTTTTGTCTTCACTTGATGATGCATTTGATGATGTCACATATATGATGTCATATATGTGATGTCACTTATGATATCACATATATGATGTCATGTGTGATGTCATGCTTGTTTAGATCTGCAACGAACCCGAGACTCGACCTAAGACGAAGACGACAGATGAATGCACCAACACCACTAATAGCAGGGATGAATACTAAGTCTTGGAAACGAATTAGTTTCCGAGTGACTTAGAATATATATATATATATATATATATATATATATATATATATATATATATATATATCTAAATATAAATATATTTATGAATTCGTGTTAGTTGTCCCGAATGGTCGTACGTGTATGTAAACAAATATTCGTATAAAAATAATGCACGTATAAACTCGTATAATGTATTCACGTGTTTCCCCGAATAGTCATCATATACGTTGAAAGGTTACAACCTCGTTTGTAAGTTATAAGTGTCGTCGAGAATCGAGAATGTGCGTAAACTTATATTGACTTTAGAAAAATGCTTGGATTTCGGATATGTTTCCTTTGGTTTTGAAATAATATTTATATTTTAACGAAAAACGGGCAGAGTTTCCTCTGTTTTTGGACGATCCCGACAATACAAGTTGTCAATATATTTTCAAAACTCAAAACAATGTAATAACAATGTATATAAGTTTCCGTCGTGTTCAAAACATCCATTTTGGTCGCGTATAAGTCTAACACATAATTATATATTTCGTAAGGATACGTCGGTTCGTTTTTAACTAACATATACACGATTTATATACAAAAATCCATCGCATGAGTTCAAATAATCCTTATAATTTACTCGAAAAATATTTGTCGTTATACTAGTCGGGTCGGTTTGAGCTCGGTTTTGCGCTAAAGGGTATTTATATAAATAATATAACAAAATTCGCATCGTTTAAATTTTACCAAGCCCCGCGTTGACTGAGTTGACTGCGTTGACCAGCAGTTGACTGAGTTTGACTGATTTTGACCAGCTTTGACTGATGTTGACCACGTTTGACCACGTTTGACCAGGTTTGACCGAACCCAAAACTGACCCGTGTTGACCAGGTTTGACCGTTTGGCGGTGTGTTCGCTCGTTTAATAAAGAAACGAACACGAACAGGCGATTTCGTTCATTTAGTTAAATAAACTGTACATGAACAGAGTCCGCGTTCGTTCCTTTATGTCCGTGAAATTTCGGTAACATGTTCGTTTATGTTAGATGTTCATTAGTGTTTTTAGTTTTTATGTTTTATTTAAATACTTCAAAACTCCAACAAATAAAATATATAATAAGTATTAATGTATTATACATTCTGTTCATGAACGCTTGTTTGTTTCCATTTGCGTCCATGAACATTCGTTTGCATCCGTTGCCTAAAATTAACAAAAGAACACGAACACGTTCATACCTGAGCTTCAATTGGAGCAAATGATGAGGAATCTGAGCTTATCCGAGCAAATGCTGATGCTATTGTTTCAGGTTTCTTATCAGTTTTAAAATTTTTGCAGCCTTAACACCATTCAAAAAACCACAGTTTGAAAAATTTCCAGATTGCCCCTGAGCTCCGTTAATACCCGGCTTAAGATGTTGCCGCTATTGACCCTTCATGTCACCGTTATTGCTTTAAATAAACCCCAGTCGTTGATCATGATAAATAAAAAAATAAACCCCGGTCTTAATACATACATACTAATGTTTCACAAATAATAATATTAATAATTATACTAATAGCGTCTTTAATTTAAGTTTACCAATTGAAACCCTGATTCTTCAAGACTAATTTAACAACCAAGAATCTGAATACTTAAACAACTAAAACACATGAGGATCATACATAAGTTAATCTCTTTTTTATTATTATATTTTAAATAAAAGAGGCAACTTTGATCACTAGTTAAATAATTAAAATAATTGAGTTTGAATTATATAAGAGGAGCCACCGCTAGCTTCAACCATGTAGAAAAAAATCAAATTGTTGGTACACTTTATGTGGACACGACTCGGCTCGGTTCGACTCGGCTCAGTTCGACTTGGTTTCGACTCGGTAAGGTCCGGCTCAAGCCCGAAGTCACGACATTCCTCTGTCGTGCGCCCCAGAGTTCGACACGCGAGGCACGGAGCGCCGCAAGTATTTCCCGCAAACACATCACCATGACATCACCTTAGTGATGTCATGATGATGTCAAGCACTTTGTCTCATATGGTGATATTAGTCAAAGTAATTAACTGAAACAAAAGATGGGCCGTAACCTTCTTACTTGGGCTGAAGACCTTGAAGTGGGCTTTGACTTCAGTTGGGCTCCTACACCAAACGACGAAACAAGAATAGGAATTATATGTTTGTCGACGAAACAGAGTGTTTCGTCGACTTTGTTTGTTTCGCCGAGTTCAGGTTTTGTTTCGTAAGTCTTGTGTCTGTGTTTTAGTATAAATACCATCTCAGTTTCACTTTGAAACAGAGATGAGTGCAGAGAGATCAGAAAATACTTGTAAAGAAACTCTGTCAAAATTCCGTCAAAACTGTGTTTGTATCAGTTTGTAATCGGTTCTCATCCCGTTAATCAATAGAGTGTGTTTCATTGGTTAATCTGTGTTGTTATTATTGCTTTATATGTTTGGTTTGCACCGTCACGGGGATTCCGCACCCGTTACCGTGTTCGTGATAAACAAGGATAGGTGTTCGTTATCGATCCACCGGAAAAACGGACCTACAATTGGTATCAGAGCTTTGGCTCTAATCCTTGTTTAAAACCAAACATATTTGGGTTTTTATCAAGTTTGAAACTGTTTATTTATGATTTTCTGAAACTTTGTTCTTGAAAGTTCATATTTTTTCTTGAAAAGAAATCTGAAAATCAGTTGGATCTTGTTTGCTTTGCCAAAGTTTTGCCAAAAACCTTGTTAGTGTGCATCGTTAAATTGTATTACCGGGTTTTTAGTAAAAGTTCGTGCATTTTCGTGTTTCGGAAAGTTATTCGGTGACCGGAAAATCCATAAATTCTGGGTTTGTTCTTCATATCCTCATAAGTGTTCTTATTATTTTTCATAAGATCTATGTGTTTGATCTTAATATTTTGGATTTGAATTATGTATTGCATTATTGTTGTTATTATAATATTTAGTGTTTGAATTTTGTGTATTTGTTATGATGACTTATTGAAAGTGGTAGTATCTAAAAGTATGTGGGTTTGAAAAAGTGTGTCTGTGTCTTTGAAAAATTGGGCTCACTTGTCAGAAAAGGATAAGATCATTTAAAGGTCACATAAGTTAAATCAAGATTTCATCAAATTTTCGTCTGATAAGACAAACTCCATCACAGTTTTCATCACATTTAATCATTTTATTTTATGTCTAGTCGATAGTCAATATAATTCAAACAAGTTTCTTCACTTAAAAAAAAAAAAAAAATTATATATATATATATAACCGGTTTCGTCTTAATAGCTGGATTTCGTCGCACCTTTGAGAATCTGTTTCGTCATCAAAATTTATCAACCGGTTTCGTCACTTTGTGTCCATATAGTTTCATCACTTCAGTTTTGTCGATCCTCATTCACACTTCAGTTTCGTCGATCCTCATTCACACTTCGGTTCCGTCGTTATACAACATCAAATTCGGTTTCGTCGCCAAGCTCACAAGACCTGTTTCGTTGTCAAGCTTACAAGATCTGTTTCATCGTACTGAATTGAGAATTGTGTTTCGTCGACTTCAGCAATCACTCAGTTTCGTCGATAGCGTTTCGTCTAATTTGTTATCATTTTTAAACAGAAGGTTTGCAAAAGTGTGATAACAGTTTGTTTTCAAGAGTGTGATCAGGTTTTCAATTTCATACACCAATCATGAGCTGTACTAGCCCTTCGGATTGGAGTATGGAACCGAGACCAGGTGAAGATCGAACTTCGGCAGCCGCATGGGTAAAGATGGTTTTTGGTGAGAAATCTATAAGTGCAACTCAATGGGCTTTGGTGTTGAATCAAAATCAAAGCATTCAGAATCTTTTGCTTAGCGAGAGTGAAACGGGCAGCAACAATCGCCCGCCAAAGCTGAATCACATAAATGACTATCCATCATGGAAGGGTCGTTTTCACACATATGTTTTAGGGCAAAACACAGAACTTTGGACATGTTTCACTACTGAATGCAACCTTGCCCTCGAAGCAGCAGCATCAACTGAAGCGGTTTTTACTAATATGCTTGAAGACGACAAGAAAGCGTATGATCTTGAGAAGAAGGCGTTTGCAATTCTTACACAAGCACTTCACAAAGACATCTATCATCAATTCGGCTATTGTACAAGCACGAAAGCATTATGGGATGCCTTGGTAGCAAGAGGTGAAGGAAATGCAGCAACAAGAAAGACACGTCATGATCTGTTGAAGAAGAAATTCGAATCATTTCAGTTCTTGGAAAATGAAACTCTAAATGATATGACTACACGTTTTTATCATTTGATTAGTGAAATGTTTGCTTATGCTGTTACTGCAACTCAAAAGGAAGTTGTAGCACGGTTTGCTGATGCTCTACCTCCAAAGTGGAGTCCATTCATTGAGCTTCTAAAGCATGCGGGCATTCTGGATACGGTTAATATCTATGAATTCGTACAGAAGCTGGAACACAAGAATGATGAAGAAATTCGGAAAGCAAAACGAATTGCTGCTCCTCAAAATATCAAAATGTATTCTGGAGGAGGTTTTAACCCGTCAGCTAGTCTGCAGCAACCAAAGTTACAAACGGCGTTTGTATCTAATACAAACTCTTCTCCGTTTCCTCAATCAGCTCCATCACCTGTTTTCGATCCAAGTGCCTATTTTCCTAAACCTACTGTCGATTGTGGTTCGGCCGTACCGTTAGGAAACAGTGATCAAACAAGAACTGCACTTTATGCTGAAGTTGTCAAGAATGTCAGTGATGGTGAATCTTCAGGAAGCTATTACAGTTCAGAATCAGACGTCAAGGAGGGAATGGATTCTGAAGCTGATAATTTGTCGAATGATGCTAACGAGAAATCTGACTTGATCAAGAAAGCTGATGCGACATCAAAAGAAATGGAGAAGATTCTCACTGAAGATGGATCTTTCTCTTCTCAGACTGTCTTTATGGCAAATGTCTCAGCTTCTACAAGTCAGGTAAAATCTGAAATTCTTATCAACTGTAGAGATTGTGAGTATATGAAAAATGAATTTGATAGAATAAAGCTTCACTGTGATTCGATTCATATTCACAATCAGAGTTTAGTTGTTGAAATGGCTAAATGCAAAGAATCGAATATGGCTTTAGTTCGAAACGAGAAAGAATTTAAATCTATGATTGAAACTCTAAAGAAAAATGTTTCCGAAGTGACAAAAACTGTTTATCATAAACAAGTTAGTATAAATGATTACATTAACATTGTTGAGGAAACTAAAAAGGAACTAGCCATTGCCAAATGCGAGCATGATGCAATCAAGCAAAAGTTGGAGAGTTATTCTAACTCCCGATTTGTGCTCGATCACATCATCGACGTTCAACAACTAAAGGGAAACGTTAGTGGTGTTGGGTATAAGAAGTGTCCGCCCCCTTTGAGACATGATTATGCTTATATGCCCGATGAGGAGGAAATGCCTCGGTTTGAACCAACTGTTCCTCTTAATTATGAGGAGTTTACAACTGGTCTAGGGTTCAAATCGGACAGTTCCTCGGAGGGCTCATCTGGAACAACCGAAAATTCAACATCTGTTGGTACGGAACAAAGTCCTCCCACAGTTGAGGACTATGATTCGTCAGATGATGAACCAGATGTGAGTGATGAGGATAAATCTCTTAAAAAGAACAAAGGAGTAGAAGTGCCTTTTGAGAATCACATTCTGTGTGATCCTCCCACTCCTGTTGTGCATTCATCTGCTGTTAAACAAGAGATAGATCCTATCACTAAAACAGTGTCTACTGTTAAAAGTGATAACGTGTTGTACACTTTAGTTGGTGATGACAAAATTTATTCAAATATAACTTTTCCAATTAAAAATGTCAATCAATCTTTGATTGATAAAGTGTTTGAAGATACTACCAGTAAGTTTTTGGAAAAGAGGATTCCGAGAGTAACTCAGTGTGATCCGATTCCAAAAGCTGAAGTTAGAAGAAAATTTGGAAATCAAAAATCACCAACAAAGCAACAACCTATCGCTTTTAAGGGTAAACAACAACAACGAGCTCAAAAACCTAAGGTTACACAACCAAAGGCTGAAACAAAAGGAGCTCGTCACAAGAAGAAAGCAAAAGACGTGAAGTTTGTGGCGTCCAAAGGTACTGATAAAGTGGAGACTTTTGAAAATAAGTCAAATACCGATTTTGTTCAAAAGGTTAACATTTTGAAATGTAATAATGATAACAATTACACTCAACACACAAATGGGTGTGAAGCTAGTACCTCTGGGTCTACAACATCTACGTCTGGTCGTCGATCAAATTCTCCTAAGTTTGTTGAAAGGAGAACTTGTTTCAAATGTGGGAAGTTTGGGCATATCATTAAAGACTGCACAAACTCGCCCAAACCAAATTTTGTAGAAAGAGCACCACCTGAAAAGGTTCACCCACAACGTCGTCCTGTTTCACCAAAACATGATAAAAGAACTGTTAAAGAACAAGAAACAAAACAACGACGTCAAAACGTCAAAAAGGTTGAAAAGGCGTTAAAACCGAAGGTTGTCCTAACAAAATCTGTTGAATCAAATGTTAAATATGAAAAACAAAAACAGATTTGGAAACCAAAATCGGTAAATGTTTCAGGGGGAGCTCAATCTATTCCGAATCATCGGGAAATGGATGTCACAATCCTCGATGATGACGGACGACCCAAGTCTGTGAAGGCTTGGGTCCCCCTCTCCAACTAATCTCTGAGTGAGTGTGTAGGATGTTCCAGGAGGAACTATCGATAGTCATCGGATTGTTGATAGTGGAGTGTCCATGCACAAGATAGGCGACTCAAAGCTCCAAGATATTGTTATTTCTAGGAGTGGTTGCCTTTGATGGAGAGAAAAAGAAAAGAAGACAGAATTGTCTGTCGAAAGAGATTGAAAGCTTCGACAAATTGAAAATCATATCAAAGTGTGATTATTCAAGGCTTTGATCGGGTCCCCAGGGTAGATTCAAATCAAAATTGTGATTGAAGAAAATGTGTTTGTTGAACAAACCAACCGGGTGTGCGGATGCCTTGGCATGGATTGAACAACCGCACACTACTTCTCAAGAGAAAGACAAAGACCTTCGCTGGTGCAATGTTGAAGACCAGCCGGACCCAAAGGTTTCTGATCTTGTTGCTGTGAAGAGATTTCTCAGTAGCTACAAAATCGACTTTGAAATCCACACCGGGTGGATATTCAGTTTGGGAGAGCGCTCAGATTCCTTGCAATGCACGAAGCAGTTGCAGGATACGGTTTTAAATTTCTAATCTCTCCTATACTTGTCGATATTTTAGCTGCTTTATAAATTGTTATCATCTCGTAGCACTCTTTGACCAGACAATGTTGTCATGGTCCACACTGCTTACCGACATGCCAACTGATTTTTCCAAAATTCGATAAATCATTTCTGATTCAAAATTAATTTTGGTAAACGGCATTGAGGTAAAACATGAGTTAACCGACATCGGGAAATCGTTTTTGTATATATCTTTGTGTCTTTTTAAATTTATCTTAGTTTGTTGATTTTAGGGGGAGTAAATCCAAAAATTTGAAAATTCAAAAACAGTGAAAAATTTCAAAAGCGCAAAAACATTGGAAAAACAAAAATGAGTTTCCTGGCGAGAAAAAGAGAAAATGATAGTAGATCAGTGGTCTGTCTAAACCTCTTTAAAACTGGAATGCAAAATGAAAAATGTTAAGCAGCTCTATATAAGATGTATCGGTAGGCTCACAATCAGACTAAAATGTGCAGGATGATACAAACCTAACAGACTTCAAGTCAGGTGGGAACTGCTCATTGGCATATGGTCTTAGTACCGAAATCTCGTTTGAGAGATTGCCGAGATCTGAAATATTCGGTCTTTATGCTGCTTATCATCTGGGTATCATGGTTGTATCAAACCGTAAAAATAACGGAGACGAAGTCTAAGATCTTCCATGATACTATACATACGTGTACATACTGCATTCGACCTCAATAAGTGATCAACAATCACATGTCCAAACAAAATAAGTGATAAATTATCACAGATTCTTTGCGGGAGTCAAGTTCGTCTCTCTGCTGTACGAAAGTACTGACCTGTTCACGGACTTGCTCCTGTGCCCTCATGCATCTGAAAATCAAGTTCCTCATCAATAAGTGATTTTATCACATAGGACTTGTTTTCAATCAAATAAGTGAGTCTCTCACATTTTTATACGGTCAAACAGATGATAATCGGTATACTCACCGGTAAGATGAACTCTCGCGCATGCCTTGATACGGGAATGTGTCATGTGTGGATGAACACCGGTCGGTAAGTATAAATCATACTCTAATCGTATCCCCTCGCCATTATTACATCTGATTAGTTGAGCTTAAGTGGACAACAATACCGATAATTGTTATAGGATGCTTATCTTAATGTTAACTAACTGAACAACAAGAGCGTTCTGACATGACCGTACACTGATATGATTCTCTTACCCTCGAAACTCGCAAAAAGAATGTCTGTAGATATTTATTTACTGTTTTCAGTTTATGCATCTTTGTATATATTTATTTATTGCTTTCCGTCTTTACATTTGAAAAATGAAAATTTCCAAAAAGATTTTAGGTGTGTTTTAATCTAAACTTTATAAAATCCAAAAAGATTTTGCTTCTAGTTTATTTTTGATTGACTGATGTTGGAACTCGAGTCTATCCTACCCAAAATCCTGATCGTAAGCCGGAAAACAATTGCATCTTCATAAACAGTCGAAGTTAACAAGTTTTGAAAGTTAAATGATTAAAATTGATATTTTGTTAAACTTTCAAACTGTTGTCGGTCGGTGTTTGATTGAGATTTGATCTCATATGTGTCATTTGTTTAAATGTTAACTATATTCCAAACGGTTATTCTCATTATGCGTTTAGCTTTCTTGCATGTGCAGATGTTAAAGGCGAGGAGAACATGTTCGATGACAAGCTTTGGAATGAAGACACGAAGTGGAGGCACTCAAAGGATAAAATGATCGAGTTGCCGATGACCCTTCATCAACACCACAAGGATCTAAAGATTTGACAAATCAAAAGATTCACGAGCATGACTCAATGGAGAGTTCAATCTAAGGGGGAGTTTGTTAACACACTACCTAAATGAAAAGGGAGTTTGTTGATACACTTTCTACTTACGAAGCGTGAAGACTTTGAAGATCCTCCGACATGAAAGACACAGAAGACGAACTATCACAGAAGACGAACCATCACGAGTAGCGTCCAAGGGGGAGATTGTTGGTACACTTTATGTGGACACGACTCGGCTCGGTTCGACTCGGCTCAGTTCGACTTGGTTTCGACTCGGTAAGGTCCGGCTCAAGCCCGAAGTCACGACATTCCTCTGTCGTGCGCCCCAGAGTTCGACACGCGAGGCACGGAGCGCCGCAAGTATTTCCCGCAAACACATCACCATGACATCACCTTAGTGATGTCATGATGATGTCAAGCACTTTGTCTCATATGGTGATATTAGTCAAAGTAATTAACTGAAACAAAAGATGGGCCGTAACCTTCTTACTTGGGCTGAAGACCTTGAAGTGGGCTTTGACTTCAGTTGGGCTCCTACACCAAACGACGAAACAAGAATAGGAATTATATGTTTGTCGACGAAACAGAGTGTTTCGTCGACTTTGTTTGTTTCGCCGAGTTCAGGTTTTGTTTCGTAAGTCTTGTGTCTGTGTTTTAGTATAAATACCATCTCAGTTTCACTTTGAAACAGAGATGAGTGCAGAGAGATCAGAAAATACTTGTAAAGAAACTCTGTCAAAATTCCGTCAAAACTGTGTTTGTATCAGTTTGTAATCGGTTCTCATCCCGTTAATCAATAGAGTGTGTTTCATTGGTTAATCCGTGTTGTTATTATTGCTTTATATGTTTGGTTTGCACCGTCACGGGGATTCCGCACCCGTTACCGTGTTCGTGATAAACAAGGATAGGTGTTCGTTATCGATCCACCGGAAAAACGGACCTACACAAAGTAGTCAAATAAACTAATGATTATTAAGAATCAAAAGCCGGAAAAAGAGGGAGAAAGCAAATACACCTGTAGACCGATCACCGTCACCTGTCGTCATTTTCTGAAAATGAAAATGACACTACAACAAAAATGGCTTTTTAGGACCTTTTCTGTGGGACGCTTGTAAAAGAGGGTGCTAAAAAACTATTTAATAGGACTAATGAACATTTGGGGTCCTTTTATAATATACTCTACTAAACCGGTGTCCTAAAAAACTATTTAATAGGATGGATGATTTTTTGGGGTCCTATTATCATTATAATTTAATAGTACACTTAACATGTAGATCCTAATAAAGTACTTTATAAGATATTTAATTGTTAGTGTCCCATTATCTGGTACTGTATTAGGACACTTGATCATCTAGTGTCCTGTTATAACATAACTTATTAGGACACGTTGTAGTTAAGTCATAGATGTTCAGTGTTATAGTACCCTTTCTAGTCCAAGTCATATTAGAAGTTAACTTAATAGGACACTTTACACTTGGGTCTTATAACTTTAAGCTTTATAGGACGCTTAATAATTGTGGTGTTATTATAATACACCATAATAGGACACTTGATATTTGAGTCATAAAATATTAGTTTTATAGGACGCTTATTCGCTAGAGTTTTATTATAATATAACTTAAAAAGACACTTGACACTTGGGTCTTATAAATTTAACCTTTATAGGACACTTAATCATTGTGGTGTTATTATAATACACTGTAATAGGACACCTGATATTTGAGTCATAAAACATCAGTTTTATAGGACGCTTAATCATTATGGTGTTATTATAATACACCGTAATAGGACACTTGATATTTGAGTCGTAAAACATAAGTTTTATAGGATGTTTATTTGCTAGAATTTTATAATAACACTAGGTAATTGATCTGTGAGGGGTGGTGGTTGCCGGTGAGTGGTGGTGGTGGTGGTGAGTAGTGGTGGTGGCCGGTGGGAGTGGCCGGTGAGTGGTGGTGGTGGTGAGTAGTGGTGGTGGCCGGTGAGTGGTGATGGTGAGTAGTAGTGGTGGCCAGTGGTGGTGGTGGCCGGTGGTGGTGGTGAGTAGTGGTGGTGGTGGTGGTGAGAGGTGGTAGTGAGTGGTGTGGCCGACGGTGGTGGTGGCTGGTGGTGGCCGGTGAGTGGTGGTGGTGAGTGGTGGTGGTAGTGAGTAGTGGTGGTGGCCGGTGAGTGGTGGTGGTGGCCGGTGAGTGGTGGTGGTGCTGGTGCTGGTGAGAGGTGTTGGTGAGAGGTGGTGGTGGTGGCCGGTGAGTGGTGGTGGTGATTGGTGGTGGTGAGTGGTGGTTGTGGCCGGTGATTTTTGTATTTACAATTTTATTAAACTTTTATTTTATATTGTATATTGTAAATAACATGATTTTTGTAGTAAAAAAAGAGCCACTGTAACTAGTATTGATATGTAACTAGGATTACTTTTTAGAGGCACAAAAATTGTGCCACAAAAGTCTTTTTTTATATTGTGGCAGAAAAAAGTGTCGCTAAAAGTCCAAAAACTTTGTGCAGCAGATTGTAAAAGTGCCACTAAAGGGCTTTAGCGTTAGCGCTTCTAATGGCACTTTTTTTTGTGTGCCACCCATTCCTATAGTGGTCTATGGTGGCACTTTTTTGGTTTTTTTGTGACATTTTTTGTATGTCACTAGATGGCATTTTATTTGTAGTGATTATAAAAGTGTCCTAATATGTTCTTTTTTAGAACGCTATTTAAGTTGTCTATAGACATATTATGCGACCATAAAATTGGTTTCATGATCTTATTTGGTATATTAGGACCTTTTTCTTGGTACTAAATTAGCTATAATGTTACATCATAAGGGTTCTATCAATTAATTTCTAAGGACGCTTGTAAGTGCATCAAAAGATTAAAAGTATGTAAGCACATGTTAGAACATCGTAAAAGTGTCCTAATATGTTTTTATTAGAACACTATTTTGGTTGCTCAAAGACATATTACGTGACCATAAAATTGGTATCATAATCTTATTTGAGATGTTAGGACGCTTTTTTAGTCCCGGGACTTATTACGACCCCTTACATGAAACGCTTTTACCGTTGGTCCTATTAAATGAAAGGTCCTATAAAATAGCATTTTAGGACGCTTTTGCGCGTACTAAAAACCGAGTTTTCTTGTAGTGTGAAAATAATTAGCATATGAGAGTTTTGAGGTTTACTGTAAAATATTACTGATAACTTTTGAAATCTAAATGTATCAAGTCGGCTGAGAAAGATGAAACCAAGCTGATAATAACACATTGTCAAGCATCCCCTCATCATATCAATCCCCATCTCCTCTCCTATGATGTTGTTTCAAGCTTCCAAAATATCTGAAAATATATCATCCGTAAGTGCACCTTTTAACTACATACGGTTGATTACAACAGACAAACACACACCCTAATTAGCAGTTCAAACACTATAAGTATTTTATCCAATTCATTAGACCAAATCCTGTTTTATAACAGTTAAATAATTCAAATAGATTACCAATTCTAGGAGAAAGGTCTTCAATGGAATTATCAGAAGTAAAACTCAAATAAAGAGAGCTTTTACCATATCCTGAATCCGCAATCACCAACAACTTGAATAAGTAATCCAAATCCGAACCAGAAGACTAAAACATTTGCATGACATAATCAACCACGAACGCTGGAAACCAAAATTGATGTCGTAGTGTTTCATAACCCCAAATATAAAGCATAAAATAGAACTAATGGTGAAAAAGAATACTTGTATATGTGAATTAAGCAAACAAACTGATGGATATGAATCAAAATTCCAGATCTGGGTCGATGAACAGCACAGAGGAATCTAACACAGTTAGGGTTTTGAAAAGAATCAAACGCAGTTAAGAGGAGAGGAGGCTGATAATGATTTTGTGATGTGATAACCTAATTAGAATGACAAAAATCAATCGCTAGGCTTTACATAACTTGTCACATTTCGTTTAGGGTTTAGTCCAAATCTTCAATTCATAGGGATTAGAATATAAATCGAATGAAAAGAGGATGGTCGTTGCTGATGGCACCGCCAGAGGTAGCCGGGATCCATCTTTCTTTCTTTCTCCTGCAATTTCTCTCTTTTTCTGGTTCTCTCTCTCTCTCTCTCTCTGCAAATGAGAAGGCACTAAAATGATGCTTTGGTCGCCCAAATGAGATGAGCGGGATTTCAAAAATTAAATGAATGATTTTGGCCGCCCAAATGAGAGGAGCAGGATTCCAAAAGGGTATAACTGAAAAGTGATTTGAATTTTGATTTTCATGTGTTTTAAACACTTGTACATTATGCTTTAAAGGTGTTTTAAGTAAAGTGGCAAATTACCTTAAGTCGTCCTTCCTATATGCTTTATAATATAATGTAGATATAGATATACATTTAAACAATAATAACTATTGTTTATAGAAATATATTAACATAACTAAATTATATATAAAATAATAATTATAATTAATAAATAATAACGGAGACAAGCCCAATATGAGCTCGAGCTTGAACACTCCCTAAGAGCCAAGCTCAAGCTTTAGAAACAAAGCTCGAATCGAGCCGAGCTCAAGCTCAAGTTTTCATAAGTTAAATGAGCTCGAGCTCGCTCGGCTTGACTCGTTTGCACCCCTACGTATAACCATGTCTAATGAGACATTTTTGGTACACTACAACTCATTAATACCTAACATAACTGGTTATAATATAATATATGATTTCTTATAGTTATAAACAAAAAAATAAATTTCAAAAATATAATTAAAATATATATGATTTATAACATTCTGTAACACACACACACACACACACACATATATATATATATATATATATGGGAAGGTTCATTGGGGAACACTAAAAAAGTGGGGAACAACGGGGAACCGACTCAAACAAACTCCGATTTGACTCATTCCAGCAGCGTTTGAACCGGCTCGTCGAACCCTAACTAAGATCTCTTAACCCTAAACCCTAAATCCTAACTCCTAAACTCTAAACTCTAAAGCTAAAAAATAAGGCTAAAACCTAAGCTAAACCGTAAAATCTAAACTATAAACCTTAAAAGCTAAACCCTAAAGGCTAAACCTAAAGCTAAACCCTAATGCTAAACCCTAAAGCTAAACTCTAAACCCTAAAACTAAACCCTAAAGCTAAACCCTAAAGCTAAACCCTAAAAGCCAAACCCTAACATATTTAGGGTTTAGAGGTTATGATTTAGGGGTTAGGGTTAAGAGATCCTAGTTAGGGTTCGACGAGCCGGTTCCAACGCCCTTGGAATGAGTCCAATCAGAGTTCGTTTGAGTCGGTTCCCTACTGTTCCCTACTTTTTTAGTGTTCCCCAATGAACCTCACACTATATATATATATATATACTATAATAAGAGAACTTTGGCTGATGTAAATCTGCCTATGTGTCACCTCCTAAGCTATGCCACATTGGATCAGCTGATGTCATAATTCCGATTTTTTATAATATTAATTAATGTATATATGTATATATAATCTGTTTTTTATTATGATAAATTAGTGATTTTTTAGGGGGGAATTTCAAAATTTCAAAATTCAAACATAAAGATAGAGGTTTTTAATGGGCGCTCAAATTTCTCCTATGACCAGACCTTTTCTTTCCCCCTTTTTCTTCATCCGTCGTTCCCATCCATCCACAAACCCTAAAACTCACCCATTTTGGACATTAATCGTCAGATCTTCATTCGATTTCAACATGTATGAATGCTCATCCCTCTACTCTCAATCATCTCACATATAACAAACCCTAAAACTCACCCATTTTGGACATTGATGCGAAACCCTAACGTCTTACGCAACGAAGATATGTTAAGTAAGTCAAACAACTGGGCGTTTGTTTCATCTATTCAGCAAAAGGTAAGTTACTCATCCTCAATCCTCAACTCATCTTCCGTGTGTTTTTTAACGCCATTTGCACCTTTTGATTTTGATATTTGATTAAGAACTTCTGTGTGAATTGATGAATATGAATTTAATCGATTGAGGATTAGATGAGTTGTGGTGGTTGTTTCAGATTGCTAAGGAAGGCGGAGCTATATGGAAGTCTATGACCGAATCTGTAAGATCTATTCATAAAATCGATAATTTCCGTTCTTCCGTCCAATCCATCTGCCTCATTGATTCGATTCAGTATTCTTCACCCAAAAGGTTTTTTAGGGTTACTAATGTTATGTATTTCGATTCAGCCTTCATCAGTTTTTTTTATTTTATTTTATTTTTTTTACGAATCCTCTTAACCTCTTCATATTCTCTAATTCGATTTGTTGTTTTGGTGATATAATCAAAAGTTAAAATTTTCATCTCATGTTCTTCCTTTTTGTAATAGATATGAAGATGTGATTAGTGGTGATGAAATTTCATTGGGAACAACATGCAGGCAAATGAAGGCAGAGTAAGGTGTAACTGTAAGTTTCTTTTCTTTAACTATTTAGCTTGATCAAATCCATAAATGAGTGGTTTTTTGTGTTCTTCCTTATTTCTGTCCAGCTTAATGATTTTGGTTCCATGGTTGGGGTCTACCTGGTCTACAAAATTGAGGGTAGCATTTCCTACGAAGGTATGTCTTCTGGATTCTGAGTTATGTTCGTAATCTATGTTTTTAGTATGCAAAACCTGTACTGTTTGACCTTTTTAAGGTTCAATGGGGTTTTTGAAGTATATATGTAATTATGTAACTGGGTTTAGTTTTAGTTACAAAATTGGTTTAGAATATGGGAATTTGAAATTAATATACATGGATTTTAAAGTAGAGATCTTGAACTTAGTGGCAAACCTTGTAAAATCAATTGAAATTCTAAATATAGATCTTTACAGATCTTAGCCAAACGTGAAATTCTAAATATAGAAAACTCGATTTTGCCATTTTTTAAATCTGACCAACTTGATATTTGATGGTTTATGCTTTTTATCATATGCATCTTCAATCTAGCAATCCTTAATGTAGTAAATTTTCTCAAAATGTTCAACTTTGTGCTACAGATAGGGTTTTATTTTCTGATTATAAATGTCCGGTGAATCAAATGTGCTCCGATTTTGGTGTTGAATATGTAGTATTGATTTTTAGGTTATGTTAACTGAGTGCGATTTACTTGCAGGAAGATGTGGTGGAATATGTAACATCCAACATGTGGCTTCCAATTTAGTAGTTTTTTTTTTTTTTTTTTTTTTGCAGTTTGAAGATATATGCTTTTGCCGGGCAGTTGGCCTTTGTGCTCTTCTACCAATTATTTACAAGGGAAGTCATATGGTTATTGAATTTCCGACTTCACAAACAAGTCTCTGGAATCATTCACTATTTCAAATGTCAATGACAGATTGAAAAGGTGATTATTTACACATTCGTACAATCGTTCAATCAATTCATCAGAAGTTATGAAGATGTTAAATGTTACAATGAACTAGAGATTTATGTTTATTGCAGGTGATTTGTTCAGTTTGTGACACAGAGCAACCTGTATGCTCTATTGATTTGAATATTCGATTTATGCAGTGCTTTTTCATTTGCCAGCGACGTTAACAGAGCTTTTTGGATGTTCTTATGCAGCGCTTTTTCATTTGCTAGCGACATCAACTGAGCTACAAAGACAACCGGTATGTTTATTCAGTCATTCAGGTTTGGTTGGTGGTAGATCGGATCGGGTTAATCGGGTCTCTAAAATTCTGATATTAAATTCGAGTGCTGACCCGTATGTTTTTTTAGTTAGCTTTTTGGATGTGGTTGTGTGACAGAATAAGATAATCAGTCATCACAAACCAGTTTATCCTGCAGTAGATGGTGTTTGGATATTCTTATGCAGTTCTTTTTCATTTGCCGGTGACGGCAACAGAGCTGCAAAAAAACCGGTATGTTTATTTAGTTAGTCATTTGTTGTAGAACTTTAATAATTTAAATTTCATTCTACTAATAAGCCCAAAAGTCCTAAATATTTAGTAATCATTTTAGTCATCGGTGAAAACATAGTGTACAATATAAAATTTATTTTTTCAACAAAGAGTGTATGAACTGGGGAACAAAATCGTTCATAAATATTTAGTGGTTCTCAGTTGTACTCCTCCTGCCACCAAACACACACACATATATTTTTTGATGTCTTTTTACTCGATGGCGGAGCTTGAATGAAAACCTGACGGGGGCCGGATTCTTAAAATCAAAATCAGTGGCGGCTGGGCTCTTAAAAGTCCAATATTTTATACTACAAAATATTTTTTCGGCAGTTTTCAGTTAAATTTAATTCACTACGAGCGAAAAACGACAGGGGCGGGGGCATCCCCCGACCCTAAATAAGCTCCGCTGATGTTTGTACTCAGCCTAACTTTTCTTACAAGCTGATAAACTTTGTATGCAATCACAAAATAAGATTTGGTAACAATAGTATGCAATCACAGCTTTCTATATAGTTGCTACATCAATATAACTTTCTGATATGCTAAACTGAGTGTTGTACATAGACCGAGGGAAATTCGATAAACGCAAATAGTGTAATGCCAATTGACTATTATCATTTGAGAGTTGTATTTTAGGTGCAAAATGGAATGATTTTTTTGTTTTTTGATTTACTCATGGTATACGTTATTCCTTATAATGTATGGGATACAAAGTGTCATGGTTTAAGTGTGTTCTGTAGGAACCGTTCGCGTAAATAAATAAAATAAACAAATTTTTATTACTGATTACAATACAAAATTGAAGAAAGCAAAATTACAATATGATTACAACTGAAATAAAACCAAAATACAAGAAGGGGTAGAAAACAGAATTGACTGAGGCACGTGTTCAACACGCTTCCCTTAAAACAAATTCCGAGTCTCCCAGGAGTACTCGTTTTGTTTCCCAGGGTACAACAGTCGGAGCAGTAGTACTGCCGGAGTTCGCCTACAACCCGAAGGTTACCTTGAAGACTTGCTGGAGAAAGATCAGAGATTAGTTGAGAGAAAGTGGTATTTGCTGTTGTGTTGCTGGTCTCCTCTGCAGCTGGGTATGGAGCTGTATTTATACAGCTCCCGGTTTGAAACATCCAAAAACGAATTAAATGAGAGGTTTAAATTGCATTAAACGTCTTCAATGCAATTTAATACGTCATTTAATTCTCAGTCAAAGCTTATTAACTAGTCAGTTACCAAGCTGGACTGAAACTGCACTGTCATTCAATGCTGTAAGCTTCTGCGCGCGCGTGCGCGCGCAAGTCACCCTGGTGCGCGCGCGCCCAGGTCTGCATGCCCATGCGCGGTGCATCCTCTTGGCTCACTGCCATGCGCGGTGCGTCCTCTTGGCTCAAGTCCATGCGCCACGTCACCTGTGAGCCTATACGAGCGTGCCACACAGTCGCACCGTATTGGCTCACTATGGTGCGCCGCGCACGACACAGCAGGACCATGCGCGCAACCGCGCGCCTCCGTGCCTTGTGTACTTGCGTGCGCATACGCATGACTGCCACGTCATGCGCCGCATCACCTACCACTTGGTCTTTGCAACCCCTGTGCTCCACCACGCGCACGCGGTCAAAAATACAAAGGCGGCTCTCGGCGATGCGAGCGTGCGAAGTGCAAAGTGCGCCATCAAAGCGCCACATTGCGCCTCATCGCCCACGCCACGCGCGCGCGCGCGCGAGCGTGTGCGAGTGCGAGTTAGGGTGCTCCGCACCCTTCGCGAGGACACTAGTGTGTGCTTCCATGAAACAATAAGGATGGAGAGTTCCACCTTAAATATCCATTTAAGTTCCATCTCTCCTCCTATGTGGGACAAGGTGCTACTTTCCCTTTTGTTTCAGTATTCAATGTTTCAAACACCCAACTTTGAGCATCGATATCTCATTCATCTTAGCTCAGTTTTGGACGTGGTTTAGTTAGTTGCGAAGCTCTTCCAACATAGAACACAAACCCACAAATAAATATATAAAACCCGCTCATTTTATTATATTTATTTCTAGTCCAAAACAGGAAAAAATCATTTTCCTATATTTGTGAAAAATGCTATTTTCACCTATTTTCCAACAATCCCCCACATGAAAAATGCTATTTTCATCAAATTTCCAACAATCCCCCACATGTATGGAAATGGATCTTTTTCTTACACCTTTCAACGATAAACTTCGACAGTTGAGTATTGCAAGATAGGTAGGTTGAAGCCTTTGAACCTTCTTTTGTGAAGCGCACTTAGCTTACTAGCGGTGTGTAGACGCGATGTCCTTGAACATACCCCCATTTGTGTAAACGACAATACACTTCACACAATACTCTCCCTGGTTTGGCCAACTCCTCATTGTCGTGTCCTATTATGGTCCTGGAACACTAGCCTGGTTCTGCGAGAGCTCTACGATTTGCGCACCCCACAAATCCATTTGAAGCGACCCTACTTCTCTCTAACATAGGTGATTCATCTGAATCATTAAAAGCATCATGGTTATTTGATTTCCCGAAATCGTTACCCTTAATATGCTTAGCCTCACTTCAATGTCACTGATTGGAATGGACTAGGAAGTATATGTAACTCCCTTTTATTTAGTTTGGGGTACTCCCCCACAGTGACTCCGTTTTGATAATATGATTAAGTTGTCCTATTAAACTTAGATCTTGGGATCTCCAGTCAACTAAGTTAGGTTTCCCTCATATTCCCATTTACCATGGGCTTTAGTCCCATTCCTCTTGACGACGTTTCTACTAACTCTCTGCTTAAGCCTTTTGTAAACGGGTCCGCAATGTTATCCGTTGATCTCACATAATAAATTGTGATAACACCCGTTGAGAGTAGTTGTCGTATCGTGTTATGTCTACGTCGCATATGCCTTGATCTGCCATTGTACATCAAGCTTTGAGCTCTACCAATCGCTGATTGGCTATCACAATGTACACCTATGGCTGGCAAAGGCTTTGGCCATCTTGGAATATCTTCCATGAATTGACGTAGCCATTCCGCCTCCTCGCCTGACTTATCCAAGGCGATAAACTCAGATTCCATTGTGGATCTCGCTATGACCATTTGCTTAGAAGACTTCCAAGCAATAGCAGCTCCTTCAAGTGTAAACACGTAACCACTTGTTGATTTGGAATCTTTATTATCCGATATCCAGTTTGCATCAGTGTATCCTTCGATCACTGCTGGTTGTCGGGTATAATGCAGTCCATAATCTCTTGTGTATCTTATGTATCTAAGCACCCTTGTGATAGCTTTCCAATGATCCGCGCACGGATTACTGGTGTATCTACTTAGCCTACTCACCGCGTAAGCCAAGTCGGGTCTAGTACATGTCATTAGATACATGAGACTGCCAATAATTCTTGAATACTCTAACTGAGCAACTCCATCTCCTTTATTTTTCTTGAGATGTTGAGAGGTATCAACTGGAGTTCGAGCTACACTCGTATCTCCCGAGTTGAATTTTTCAAGAATTTTATCCACATAGTGAGATTGACTTAACACAAGACCATCTTGGGTTCTTATGATCTTTACTCCAAGAATCACATCAGCTAAACCCATGTCTTTCATGTCAAATCTCGCTTTCAACATGCTTTTAGTAGCTTTGATGATTTTATCATTACTCCCAATGATAAGCATATCGTCTACATAAAGGCATAATATCACATAACCTTCATTTGTGTCTTTGAAATAAACACATTTGTCGCACTCATTTATTTTGAAACCATTGTCAATCATGACCTGATCAAACTTTTGGTGCCATTGTTTTGGTGCTTGCTTCAAGCCATACAAAGACTTGACGAGTTTACATACTTTACCCTCTTGACCTGGGGCGGAGAAACCTTCAGGTTGCTCCATGTAAATCTCTTCTTCTAAATCGCCATTTAGAAATGCGGTTTTAACATCCATTTGGTGAACTTCCAAATTTCTTAATTAAAGCCGCTATAGCAAGAACCAATCTAATCGAGGTTATGCGCGTCACAGGCTAGTTGGTATCAAAGTAATCTAGACCTTCCTTTTGTCTAAATCCTTTAATCACCAACCTAGCCTTGTACTTATCAATACTTCCATCAGTTTTCATCTTCCTTTTGAATATCCAACGATATCCAAGTGGTTTGCAACCAGGTGGAAGATCTACTAACTCTCAAGTATGATTTTGCAATATTGAATCTATTTCATTTCTTATTGCTTCTTTCCATTGAGGTCCTTCTGAAGAGGCAACCGCTTCGCGATATGTATTGGGCTCGCCCTAAACCATATAGCTAACGAAATCTGGACCAAAGGATTTTTCAACCCTTGGCCTTTTGCTTCGCCTACGGTCACTTTCTTCAACCTCAGGTTGTTCATGTGTCTTATCATGAACTACCTCATCAACTCGTCTAGATGAGCTTTCACCTACTTCAAAATTAGGTGTTGATGACGTTGCATGTGTTTGTCTTCTCAAAGGAAACACATTTTCAAAGTAAGACACAACGTTAGGATTCACCTCCGTGATAGTGTTTACGTGTACATCAGAATTCTTGGACTCATGTACAAGAAAGCGATGTGCACTACTTTGATGCGCATACCCAATAAATATGCAATCAACAGTTTTGGGTCCTATCCTAAGAGCCTTAGGAGGTGGTACAATCACCTTTGCTAGGCACCCCCACAATTTCAAGTATTTGTATGAAGGCTTCTTCCTTTTCCATAACTCATATGGAGTTTCGTCTATCTTTTTGAGTGGTATCTTGTTCAAAAGATAATTGGCCGAGAGAATGCCCCCCCCCCCCCCACATTTCCTGGCTCACCCCAGAACTTATCAACATAGCGTTCATCATTTCTTTCAATGTGCGGTTCTTTCGTTCCGCCACACCATTTGATTGTGGAGAATAAGGAGGTGTACACTCATGTACAATGCCACTTTTTGCGCATAAATCGGCAAAAGGTGCAACATATTCGCCTCCTCGGTCGCTTCGCAAAGCTTTTATCTTCTTTTGAAGTTGATTCTCAACTTCATTTTTATACAAGATAAATTTACTTATTGCTTCATCTTTACTTTTTAGTAAATATACACAGCAATATTTAGTACTATCATCAATAAACGTGATGAAGTACTTATTTCCACCTCTTGTGGGTACCGCTTTTAAATCACATATATCAGTGTGAATTAAATCAAGGGGTTCAGTTATTCGTTCAACCGATTTCGATGATGTTCTTGTAAGTTTGGATTCAACGCATGTTTCACATTTATAGTGTGAATCAATATGGAATGTTGGTATACAATTTAAATTGATTAAACGGCGTATTGAATTAAAATTTACGTGACCTAATCTACCATGCCATTTATTCGATTCAGAAAACTCAAGCATATAAGTAGAAGTACTAGCAATTTTATTCATGTTCTTCTTGACTGCCATTACATTCAATTTAAACATACCATTTTGGGCATAGCCCTTGCCTACATACATTCCTCGTTTAGTAAATACAAATTGATCGCTCTCAAAAACTAAACGAAATCCAAACTTATTAAGCAACCATCCCGAGACTAGGCTCTTGCGCAAGTCTGGAACATATAACACGTTGCTTAAAGTGAGCTCCTTCCCTGAAGTCCACTTCAAAATCACCGTTCCTTCACCCTTGATGTCCGCGGTGGCTGCATTTCCCATGTACAGCTTCTCATCTCCCGCAAGCTCCTTGAAGGTGGTAAAGAGACTCCTGTCTGGGCACACATGACGGGTCGCTCCCGTATCAATCCACCACCCTTTTGGAGTGTTGGTCACAGCATTGACCTCATCCAACATTGCGGTTTTGTCGGAAATCATTGCCACCAAAGGCATTCCATCTTCATCCACCATGTGCGCTCTCACGCTTTGGTTTCTTGCATTGGTTAGCCCGATGCCCCGGCTCGTCACAGTTGTAACAAGTCCCTTGGAACGTTGGAGGTTTCTTTTTCACAACCCCTTTCTTCGGTCCAAGTTTGCTAGCCTTTGTTTTCTCTTTGTCCTTTTTCCCCTTACCCTTCGCGCCCTTAGAGGATTGCCCATGCTCAACCACGTTTGCGCTAGCAGAAGTTTGCGCATGGCTGCCTTTTAGGGCAATTCTATTGCCCTCTTCAATCCGAAGACGAACAATAAGGTCCTCTAAAGTCATCTCCTTTCGTTTGTGTTTAAGATAATTCTTAAAATCCATCCAACCAGGAGGTAACTTTTCAATCATCGCTGCCACTTGAAATGTCTCGCTAAGTGTCATGCCTTCCGCAAAGATGTCATGTAGTATAATTTGGAATTCTTGGACTTGATTCATAATACTTTTAGAATCAACCATTTTGAAATCCAAGAAACGGGCGACAACAAATTTCTTTGTTCCCGCCATAGTTACCTAAATCGCGGTACGCTCCGGTATGGGTACGCAGACCGGGTACGCGATTCGCTAGATTTGGTGTATTCGGTACGATGGGGGGTAGGTTCATTTCGGTACGGACCGGTACGGTGTACCATGAAATATGGTTCAATATACCAAAATCATTACTTAACATATAAAATATTATAATCAAAACTAGATAAAAATATAAATTTCCATCATAAATCAATATATAAATTTCCATCATAAAATTAGATAAAATATAAATTTCCATATTAATTATTATAGCTTTTAGACTTCATAATTTCTATAACTTATTTGTGTTTTAGGTAATTAGGCCCTTTAATAAAATATTGGGCTGTGCAGTTAGTTTTAAGAAAGGCCCATATTACAACACAACATATACTAAAATTAGGTTTTCAAAATAGCTGTCTTGACGTCGTTCATAGATTAAAACAAAATTAGGTCTTCTTCTTCATCACTTTTCTTGCAGCAGTCAAGCCTTTCAGTGTTCCCATTTCTGTGACTTTACACTCCAAATCCGGCGACCTTACACTCCATTTAGTAACAAATTCGTCGTACCATAACAAATCGGAGCGCCGAACCTTACCAAATCGGAGCGCCGGACCTTATCAATCTGGAACGCCGTACCGATTCAACTCGGATCGCCGGACCATGACGTTCCGGATCGTTTACGATTTGCGATTGGGTACACCGCGATCCAATACGTGGATCGTGGTAACCCTAGCGATTTAGGTAACTATGGTTCCCGCATCCTCCGTTTTGTACTTTTCCTCCAAAGACTCCCATAATTCTTTGGAAGTCTTGATATTATAGTACACATTATACAGTGCATTCGATAGGTCGTTTAACACATAGCCACGACATATGAAATCCGAATGCTTCCACGCATCTACCGCGCACTGTCTTTGTGCGTCGGTCTCCCCTTCCACGGGTTGGGGAGCGGTTTCCGTCAAGAACCTCGCAAGGTTCATGGTGGTCAGGTAGAAGAACATCTTCTGCTGCCACCTTTTGAAGTGTAGACCCGAGAACTTCTTGGGTCGTTCAGCGTGATTGGCCACTGTGGACGCTCCCACAGTGGTGGCGTTAAGAGGGGTTCCCGTCACAACATTTGTGGTGTTGTTAACGTTGACATTTTCGTTCGACATACTGAAAAATTAAAATTTTAAAGTTTAGTCAAAAAATTCTGATTTACGCAAAAACCAGAAGTAAACTAGTAAATTTTAATTTTACCACAAATTTACTGTTTAGGCTTCTAAGTCCAACTTTGAAGACCAAAACAGAAAATTTTAATAGTTTTAGAACTTACTGATTGACTTCTAAGTCCAATTTTGAAGACCAAATCAGAAAGTTTTAGCACTTTTTAGGACAGTCTGAAAGTAATAACAAAAGTTTTCAACCAAAGTCGCTCCTTTGAAGATGAAAACAAAAAAAAATATGTTTTTAAAACACAAACCGAGTGAAAACAAAACTGGTTTGAATCACAAACAGAATGGTTTTGATTTTACGAACGGTTTTAAAAATTTGTTTTAAGATTGTAGGAACCGTTCGCGTAAATAAATAAAATAAACAAATTTTTATTACTGATTACAATACAAAATTGAAGAAAGCAAAATTACAATATGATTACAACTGAAATAAAACCAAAATACAAGAAGGGGTAGAAAACAGAATTGACTGAGGCACGTGTTCAACACGCTTCCCTTAAAACAAATTCCGAGTCTCCAAGGAGTACTCGTTTTGTTTCCCAGTGTACAACAGCCGGAGCAGTAGTACTGCCGGAGTTCGCCTACAACCCGAAGGTTACCTTGAAGACTTGCTGGAGAAAGATCAGAGATTAGTTGAGAGAAAGTGGTATTTGCTGTTGTGTTGCTGGTCTCCTCTGCAGCTGGGTATACAGCTCCCGGTTTGAAACAGCCAAAAACGAATTAAATGAGAGGTTTAAATTGCATTAAACGTCTTCAATGCAATTTAATACGTCATTTATTTCTCAGTCAAAGCTTATTAACTCGTCAGTTACGAAGGTGGACTGAAACTGCACTGTCATTCAATGCTGGAAGCTTTCTGCGCGCGCAAGTCACCCTGGTGCGCGCGCGCCCAGGTCTGCATGTCCATGCGCGGTGCGTCCTCTTGGCTCACTGCCATGCGCGCATGCGCCATGTCACCATGCGCGGTGCGTCCTCTTGGCTCAAGTCCATGCGCCACGTCACCTGTGAGCCTATACGAGCGCGCCACACAGTCGCGCCGTATTGGCACACTATGGTGAGCCGCGCACGACACAACAGGACCATGCACCATGCGCGCAACCGCGCGCCTCCGTGCCTTGTGTACTCGCGTGCGCATGCGCATGACTACCACAAAGTGCGCCATCAAAGCGCCACATTGCGCCTCATCGCCCACGCCACGCGCGCGCGCGAGCGTGTGCGAGTTAGGGTGCTCCGCACCCTTCGCGAGGACACTAATGTGTGCTTCCATGAAACAATAAGGATGGAGAGTTCCACCTTAAATATCCATTTAAGTTCCATCTCTCCTCCTATGTGGGACAAGGTGCTACTTTCCCTTTTGTTTCAGTATTCAGTGTTTCAAACACCCAACTTTGAGCATCGATATCTCATTCATCTTAGCTCGGTTTTGGACGTGGTTTAGTTCGTTGCGAAGCTCTTCCAACATAGAACACAAACCCACAAATAAATATATAAAACCCGCTCATTTTATTATATTTATTTCTAGTCCAAAATAGGAAAAAATCATTTTCCTATATTTGTGAAAAATGCTATTTTCACCTATTTTCCAACATGTTCATCTATATAGCAGGTTCATGTCATGCTGGTGGAATGAACTGTGCTGAAGCTTTGCTCTACTGTTTCAGAATTCTAGAACCAGATTGTGGACAGGGTTTCTAAGGGTTTTGGAGCATTTATCATCTGGCCCATTTTTAGATTTTCAAAGCATCACCTCTGCTAGAGAGTAAAAGTAAGGTTCCTACTATGCCATGGTTTCCACTATTGTTAGCACATTTTACCCATTGATTTACAATTGGGTCATTTTTGTGAATGGGCTCATATGACTTGTGTTTTTCTCAATATGCTCTATAAAAGTAGTAGATAAAAGGAAAATGGGTCAAACAGTTTGTGAAGTTAGGCAGAGATCTAGATTATAATTATCATAATGATATTGTGATTAAAAAATGAACAAAGGGCTAACCCAACCTCCTTTGACCCATTACGCAATCCACCGTCTTGACTATTATAGTTTTGGTTTTGATACATTATTCTAATTAACATGTCAGGGAAGTTACTCTGACGATATTTCTCATTTATTTTGATTTCAGGTAAAAGGAGAGAGGAAGAGAAGCATAATGGTTACTAGCAGTTAGGTCCACCAGATAAAGATAATATTGATGTATCATTATAATTGAAAGACCGGTTATATGCGTAGGATGGTGCTGAAATGGTAGAAAAATGGCGGTTCTATAATTCAGAAAATTCTTACAGAGAAGAGACACACGACTTTTGATAGTTTAAAAGTTAAAGCAACCAGCAGGACGCAAAAAAACACTTGGTTAATAGCAAAAAGATATTGCCTATAGCATTGAAGTATCCTACTGGCAAAATCTGATGATTAAATCTTAGTTGCGGATCAAATCTAAAAATCATAATTTGTGAGAGGTAATCCTATACATGTGATTAGCCAAATTCCTAATGTAATACGTAGTTAGAATTATATTTCATTTATTCATTGACTTACGATTTATATAATTTATATTGTTCAACCAGTGTATATATTACAACATAAACACCTGTGAAAGTATAAAGATGTCTACAAAGTTAACTATAGGTCGTATTTGAGTTTACAATCATCTCACGTAATAGTATTTTTATAATGCTTTGAAAGTTTGAATTTTGAATTGGGTGTCCATATTATATGGTGTTAATGGGTCTAGACATGTACCTTTTCAGGCTGGGTTTAAACGGGTCAGGCCCTCGGGCACGTTGGCCAGGTCAAATTAACTTGGTTTTTTTTTAATCTTTTAGGTTTACAAGCTATTGATATACATATAATGTTATGGCAGAAACTATTATTTTAAAGTTACATAATTTGGTCTCTTTTTACAGAAAGGACTAAAGTAGAGATGAGCTCGGTACCAATCGGTATCGAACCGATACCGAAAATTCCCAAAAGTGGATACCGGTACCGAATATATCCGATACGGTACGGTTCGATACCGGTATCGAAAATGTCAAAAGTCGGTACCAAATCGGTACTAAAAAATGTACCCAGCTCGGTAAATTCGGTACCAGTACCGATTCCCAGTACTATTTGCTCATCCCTAGACTAAAGTCCTGTGAACTGTGAAGCCATGCCTCTTTTTGTTTCTATATATTTATTTTATTACAACACAACATGTGAAAGTATAAATGTGTGTAGAAAGTAATTATAGATCGTATGTGAGTGCACAATCATGTCGCATCAAAGTATTATTATAATGCTTTGAATAATCTTACATATATGGATTGTTAATTCCTATAACTGCAGCCAGGGCAGGGATGGAGCTGTTAGGTACTGGGATATTCAACATGGGGAGTTGTCAAGGTATTTTAGATTGTTTTATATGCATCCAATAATATGTGTATCAACTATATAGTTTGGTAATATGTACATCACGTCAATAGTAAGTACTTTGATGAGGTGTCAGCATGTTATAGGTTACAACTGTTGTTTCTTCTTCTTCATTTATAAAAGTCCAAGGCATGCTTTTTGGTTAGTTGCAGACAATTTACTAGGAGCCAAAGGTGCATAAGTAATAGTGTTGGGATTGATTTTAGTGTTGGAAGATGTTATTTATATGAGTTAGTTGGTCTTGATAGAAATGCCCTTTCCCTGATGGTTGAAATTTGTCCAATATGTTGCAATTACTTGCTATACTCAATTGCAATTGGCTAAAGCATTTTTTTTTTCTAGAGGCCAATGTTCCTAAAAGTCAATGGTATTCAATGTTAGGCATTATTAAAGGGCCTGCTAACATTCAGTTTGATCGAAATAGGTGGTTCAATTGTTGGTACCTGTTTAAGTTTTGTAGTGGCTGTTTTAAGATGTGAAAAAACGTCTGATTTATTGCAGGCCAGCCGACTTCTAGAGGTGATATGGCAATATGGGACCGATTACGTGTTCAGCAGAGTCAGGTACATGGTTGTTGATTTCAAGTTGGAGTGTCTAAATTTGTTTTTTTATTAAGTGGGTTTGGGCTGACGGAATTAGTTGACAATTATGGATTAGTTTGGTTAGATGGGCTGCGAGTCGTTTTTATGAGATAGTGGATTGGTTGGTTTGGGCAATGTAAGTTAAGTTTTTTTTTTTTTGTGTGTCTAAGGGGGGGGGGGGGGGGGGGGGGGGGGGGGGGTTGGACACGGTTACATTCAATTTACTGGACTTCTATACAAATTTAGTACTTTTAAAAAATAAGGGTTATGGATTAAATGACAAGCCCAAACGTATACTAATATTAGTGGATTTGTGGTATTTATGGGGTCTAATTTTGTGGTTTGGGCTTAGTCGATTAAAAGTTTTAAATACAATATTTTCTTTATATAATTTTAACGTTATGTTATCTTTTTATAAACATAATTTCATATTTTAGCAATTTGTATTTCTTAAATGTTGCATAGGTTCTACCCATATCTTTTATCTTTAAACATCATGGATTTATTATTCCAACTACTCGTGTAGTTAGTTATTTATCCGATGGTTATAAACGGACTCTTAACCTTAAAAATATTGGTCATAACCGATTCTTTGGTAAATTAGTATTTTTTTAATTAATATTCTTTTGTTGTTTTATTACGTTTTTTTAATTAATTTACATTCTACTATTAATAACATTTTATTCTTATTTTGTAGTGGCTCCCCGAACACATCGCAAATTCTGCTGATTTACACAACAATTCCCAAATAATTATTAAGATTATTGATGGTAGTGAATGAGAATTCAAGATCTCTCGAAAAGAAGCTTTTGATTTTACAAGGTTTGTAACTAAACACAAACAATTTAAATGATGTATTATAATCTATTTTTTAGTATTTGATTTCGATGGTTATTAAACCTACCCGTGTGTTTACACGGGTCCTACAACTAGTATATATATATAACAATGTATTTATTTTATTCTTAGTTGATGTAATAGTATCGAAATAAAACTCTTTATTCTAATATGTCCACTTTAACGAATTTAGTAGCCTCATGTAAAGGATTAAAGAACTAAATCACAACTTAACTGTTTTAGCAAAGGACTTTAATATTAGACCATGTTTGTCCCAATATGTCTATATCCATCAAGACACGCATGGTGCGTTATAACTCAGTATGACTTAACACGATTTGTCACAATCCAATCTACGCATCAAGACTTAATATGACCCTAGTTATTCTCCATCTTGCCTCATTAAGGCTATCATGATAACTTATTACAACGTAATATGACTCGTTACAATCCAATCTAACCTGTTAAAAGTTAACGTGACTCTTAATATCCATGGTGCCTCATAACATCCATAACAACACTTTTTTTTGAACAACAAAGCTTGCTCCTACCTTACATTACACAAATTAATTAAATAACTCACCTTGCCCAGGTTTGAAACTGTGACCTTCCCTTTAAGAGGCATGTGCCTCTACCAAGTGTGCTAACCCCATATTCGCATTACAACACATTGTATGTTAATATGACCGCTTACAACTTAACATCCTATTATGACATGTTGCAATTCCCATCTTGAAGTGATCTTTTTGTCACTGATTTAGTTAATTCTTCTTAATTTGTGCTTATAAATTGTTTTTTTTCTCATCTTAAAGAGGTCTTTTTAATTCTCAATTGTTTAGAAGTTAAAATAAGTTATCTCCATAGATTTAGGTGATTAACCATTGTCATTCCATTGTATTCATTCACTTAATTCTTGAATTGTTTAGGTTTGAATTTCTTTCTGTGCATGCCTGCACACTTTTTAAATATGTAAAAACTGAAATGATATATATATATATATATACGGTTTAATCATTGTTAATATTTGAACGAGTCTTATTTTAGCTTTTCAATACGTTATTCAGAATTGTCTCCATTGATATGCTTTTCAGTAGTTCGATTTGTCTCATCACCTGTTGGTATTTGGAAAACAACAGCAACTAGGACAAATTAGTTGAATCATAATTTAAAGATAAGTTAAGAGTAGTTATATCTATCTGCTTTATTATACATATATCTACAATCTACATTAGTTTATTAGTTTCATAATTATGTGATTTTCATCTCTCTTTAGAAGGAGATATCCATAGACCATAAATAATTAATACATAAAAAAATCAATATTGTATATTATTTTTTTTCTTTATAATTCTTTAGTTCTTTTGCTTATGATTCTATCAAGTAATTAATTTGTTTGTTTCTTTTTAAGAATTGTTGTAAGGTGAGAAAGACACTCAGAAAAATGTAGCCATAAAAACCAACTGCTGTTGCATTGTGAATTTGCAAGTTCTGCAAATGAGGATGAATATGCATCAACTGTAGTAGTTCTCAGCAACTTCAACATAATTTTAGTCCTAGCATGTATGCCAGGTTATATTATAGGACCAAGTTTCAGTGTATTTGCTGCTAGATTGCATTGAATCATATTGTTAAAGGTGCTTCAGTTAACTGAATCATGTTCTTTTTTTTTTTAACGGCAAAGCGAGGAATTCCAATAAAAAAACACAAACCAAACTTAGCAAAGAGTTAAGAAAGCCGTAAAACAGCAAGAATACGAGAGAATCATGAAACAGCAAAGGCTGCTCAACAACAGCCACAAATGACACAAATTACATAAAAAAACTCATCTCCAACACCTTTGCTCCAGTTTATCTAGGGGATGTTTTTCCATATGAATCTATTAGTATCCCACCTGTCACACCCTCAAAATCCACACGCGGAGTACTACCGCGAGGCGTGTGACTGGTCTAGCCACTAATTAATCATGTCGAACCATTTACGTAGTTTACAAATTTTTCCAATTCGCCCAATTAGTGTTCAAGGTTTTAATGTCCAAAAACACAGTTTAATTTAGCAGCGGAAGTATAATGAAAAGTCTATTATAACTTAAAACCACAAGTTCGTTAATTATATATGAGACTTACAAACCACGCTGTCGCAACCCCCGATCCCTTATTCCTGTCACATCCCTTTCTGCGGCGGTAAACATACAACCTGCTCATACTACATGCTCATAAAATAACTTCAAAATGCCAAACATTACATAACCGAAAACATGGTTTAAGTGTTTACATCACAAGACATCATTTTGTCTGATAAGTTTACAACTTTATTCAAAGATAAACAAAAGCGACATCCGAGAGCATGAGAAAAACCGCGCGCACATCCACTAGTTACCTGAAATACATGTGAGTTTTGGAAAAACGTCAACATAATGTTGGTGTGAATTCATGCAATTTTTGTATTTCACGTTTGTATACTTTGTATGAAAACATAATTTGTATCTTGTATAAGTCAAGTCTTTTGTGTACACCACGTACTCATGTATAAATCAAGTATTTCTGTATGTATCAAGTGTTAATGGGTTGCAAAGCCATTAACATGTGACACGACATAGGAAGTCACCAAACCATAGGCATTTTTCTAGTAATCGATTCACGACTGAGACACAAAAACACTACTCGGTTCTAGTGGTGACCAAGAGTGGGGCTGCCCTGAAACCCATTAGATCTAACCTTTTGTTCTGCGGTCTTAGTATGTACACGATTAATGGTGCTTATGGTACCCTATTCGTGACACGATTTCTCGTATCATTCCTCAATTCTTGTATCCATCATACCATTTGTAAACGATGTAATATTTGTAACATGTATTTCACCCCCGAAGTTATAAAACTGAAAACAGTTAAGAGAAAAGGGGGAGCATAAACTCACAACTTTGCGTTCCTTGCGTCGTAAACTTCACCGGATTTGGTTAATTAACGTCATGACCTATACGTGTTTTCTTAACGTTAGTCACTAGACTTGTATCGTACAAGTACAAGTCACTGTCTTTTATGTATATGCTTTATTGTGTTAAAAATAATTCATATTTTTAACTAAATGTCTTACTTATATTATTTTCTCAAAAATACATATAAGTTTCTTGTATTTTGCACTTTGCACCCGAGTTATGTATCTTGTATGTTGTATGTGTATTTTTGTTACAAAAATTATGGCGAGGTTTATATTCGGAAAGCATAGTTTAGAACATACTAGCAAACATTTGTCTAGAAAATATTTACTAAGTGTTAGGATTTTCAGATAGGTCACTGTTTTCAGGTAAAGTCACGTATACTTGTGACATTCTACTTCTAGTATATTAATTATCACACATAATTGCAAGTAATTCTTAATCACAGACAAGCGCTAATCCAGTGCACCCTAAGTTTTGTAGTGTCTTTTCTAGACTCTTGTAAACGGTTTCAGGTAGTGGATGTCGCGGGACGTTTTATGCAATGAAAACTCTTTGTAAAAATTGTTTTCGTGAAAGGATCCTAGTGATTGTAGTCTAGACTCGAGAAGGAATCCTGGTTCACTACAATCGTAGCTCTGATACCAATCTGTCACACCCCTTTCTGCGGCGGAAGCACGAGGTGTGATCATGAAAGGTTCTCATTGCATACGAAAGGTAAACATACTACATGCTCATAAAATAACTTCAAAATGCCAAACATTACATAACCGAAAACATGGTTTAAGTGTTTACATCACAAGACAACATTTTGTCTGATAAGTTTACAACTTTATTCAAAGATAAACAAAAGCGACATCCGAGAGCATGAGTAAAACCGTGCGCACATCCACTAGTTACCTGAAATACATGTGAGTTTTGAAAAAACGTCAACATAATGTTGGTGTGAATTCATGCAATTTTTGTATTTCACGTTTGTATACTTTGTATGAAAACATAATTTGTATCTTGTATAAGTCAAGTCTTTTGTGTACACCACGTACTCATGTATAAATCAAGTATTTCTGTATGTATCAAGTGTTAATGGGTTGCAAAGCCGTTAACATGTGACACGACATAGGAAGTCACCAAACCATAGGCATTTTTCAAGTAGTCGATTCACGACTGAGATACAAAAACACTACTCGGTTCTAGTGGTGACCAAGAGTGGGGCTGCCCTGAAACCCATTAGATCTAACCTTTTGTTCTGCGGTCATAGTATGTACACGATTAATGGTGCTTATGGTACCCTATTCGTGACACGATTTCTCGTATCATTCCTCAATTCTTGTATCCATAGTACCATTTGTAAACGTTGTAATATTTGTAACATGTATTTCACCCCCGAAGTTATAAAACTGAAAACAGTTAAGAGAAAAGGGGGAGCATGAACTCACAACTTTGCGTTCCTTGCGTCGTAAACTTCACCGGATTTGCTTAATTAACGTCGTGACCTATACGTGTTTTCTTAACGTTAGTCACTAGACTTGTATCGTACAAGTACAAGTCACTGTCTTTTATGTATATGTTTTCTTGTGTTAAAAATAATTCATATTTTTAACTAAATGTCTTACTTATATTATTTTCTCCAAAATACATATAAGTTTCTTGTATTTTGCACTTTGCACCCGTGTTATGTATCTTGTATGTTGTATGTGTATTTTTGTTACAAAAATTATGGCGAGGTTTATATTCGGAAAGCATAGTTTAGAACATACTAGCAAACATTTGTCTAGAAAATATTTACTAAGTGTTAGGATTTTCAGAAAATTTCGCCATAGTTTCCTTTGTAAATGGAGGTGTCCATGCTAAGTAGCATATCATTTTCTTTAACATATAACACGTTAGATCGTTCTCAAATAATCAACCCGGCATTCTGACATGCAAGATACTACTTTTGTCGTTTCGGTTTTAATATATAAAACTGGACTGTTTTCGGACATTTTAATAAAATGGTTAACTTATTCCAAAAATTCACAAATTTTTACAGAATGTCTTAAACGAATCACATATTATTGTGTAAAAATATCGGGGTCCAGTTCATTATCAATATTTTATAGAAAATCATTTACCAAACTGCGATCAGATTTGTTACTTTCTGACCGCAGCCTACGGAATAATTCGTTTAAAATTCATTGTAAGTCCGTTTTACGAAATTCCAGTGGGAGGATTACAAATACATCGGTGATCATTTACAGTACAAATTTCATGATCTGACCCTACGCAGAATCCACGTTATGACGGAAAACAGAACGCTTATTTTCAGCAGTAAAAATGCAGCTTGAGCTGCTGTTACAAAACGGGTCTTTAAAAATAGTAAACGGACCAAAAATTATGATTTCAGTGCCATTAGAACCGTATTTCATAATACATAAATCTAGACTTCATAAAAAGCATTTTCGGCTTTATTAAGGTCCGGTTACAGCCCTTCGAAGTTGGCTGAAAATGTAATTCAGCATGTTTATTTATAGTTTAGATGTTACTAAATCGTATCAACAAATGTCCGAACAACGGGTTTATCAAGAAACCAATGATCAAATATCATGTATGATTTAACCCAACCCTCATCCAACAAGATTTCATCTTCACATAGTCTTTTATGTTCAAGTTTCATGTAAGGTTTCATATTCATCATCTTAGTGTTCTTGTTCTAGTGATTTAAACATAATCATCATACTACATATTTTTAAACTAAGAAACAAGATGAACAAGGGTGTACAAGTAACTTACTACTAGCACAAGGCTAGGGTAGAATCTTAGTGAAGATGATGATGAGAAAAAGATGAAGAACAAGCAAGAAACAAGCCCTTTCGAAGCACCACAAGTTGCAAGCCTCTTGTATCCACCTTCTACACTTGAATGAGGCTCAAAGTTGGATGAATGTAGTGGTTATGTGGTGGTGATGGTGGCGGTTTGGGGAGTGCCAAAAGTGAGAGAGAGAGTGAGGTGAGAGAGGTGTGATCTAAGTGAATGATGGTGGTGATCTTGTCATGATTTTATAAGATATGTTCAATATCTTGGTAAGATTTATAAGCAACTAATCTATTAAACAATTAGAATAAAATCTAATACAAGATTGGGAGCATGGTAGCATGATTTGTGGGTCCACCTATGGGCTGAAAATCGGTTTAGGGGGGGGGGGGTGTTATGTAAAATTTGCAACTAATATGTAAATGGTAGTTACATCTCAAGTATGAATCATATATATTAGTTTGTAGGTTTTTAATGGGTGTTATGATAAACGGGGATCAAGACTAGCCAAAAATAAATAAATAATGTGTTTGGCAAAATTTTGGTGTGCCGGGTAATGTCCGGTTGTTCGGTTAAATACCGGTTCGTTAAGTGTTAAATTACACCGTTTAGCGTCTTTTATGCACCCTTTTGTACCCCTTTTAATTCCCAACACTTAGGAAAATATTCTAGACGATAGAACGTAAATTCTGCATGACATTTACATGTTTAAAAGCTACTTATAGCTGAATTTAATAAATTTCTGCACTTAAAGTGCGTTTCGGGTGCTTTCTAGTGCGTATTTTAGCTTCCGTAAAGTCTTTATGTTAACCCTTGTACATACTCTTGGGTTTTAATGTATTCTTGACGTTGGACCTACACCTAGGTCTCAGTTCTAATGTCTGACTGCTTTCTGCAGTTTTGTTGACACAATGTGTCTTACCGGTGAGTTTACTAGTATTTCTGACGCAATGCTCTCGTTAATGCATAAAGCAATATTTGGTAGTATTAATCGTGCATGAATTCACTTGTATAGTATGTAATCAGACAATGTTGACGTTTAAGCACTTAATTGTAGTCATTAAATATTAATTAAAGTGTACGGAAATTACCGGTTTGGTGCCAGTTGTCACAATTCCCGGCAACGGGCGGCTGCGAGCCAGTTTCGGTGGTATCGCGTGTTATCAAATTTGGCAGTGGAATTTTTCATCAAGACCGTAGTTAGGAAATGTTTATCAGAGTAAAACCACCATATTTTATAATATTAAACAAATGGGATAAAACCCAAGTTCATAGTACACACGTTTTCATAGGAATAAATCCTATTTTATTTAATAAAAACATCTATTTTATTTTAGGTAACTTTATTGCCACTTTTCCAAGCCTTCAGTGCTGTCCAGCTGGCTTCTATTTGGCTTTCACATTTTGTTACCTGAAACGCGTTTTAAAAACATTTGTCAGTGGGAAATACTAGTGAGTGAATCCCAGTTTAATCAAGTTTAAGTAAAAAGTCACAGTGCACAGTATTGAGGGCGCATCCGCAATTACATTTGTTTCCAAGTTATATCAATTACCACCACACGGTAATGTCGTTCCGACTTATGGTCATGTTACTCCTTTACCAGGTGGTAACAAATTTTGTATACAAAACCCCAAATTTACCCACTGTAATTGTATTCTTACAAATACTCAATAACTGCTATTCGCATGGAAAGATATTTAAGGTTTTGTAAAAACAGTTAACGAAAAGGTTTACAAAAAGTGGATCAACTCACATTGCTGTCTTAGTGTATCCTGTAGGTTTCCTGAGAATTATCTATAATTTATACAAAAGCACGCGTGTTAGTATGATAACCCATTTTAACATTAGTAATACCCTCCCCGAGGCGGCATTCCAACGACTACGTCGGGCAGAACCACGACAGCCGTTACGGAACCCTAGATCAATCGGGCAGAGCATCTAATACGTATCCAGGGGTTATGATACTTACAACGGAGCAGAACTTCGCTATTTAGGGGGTATAATACCCGCGTATTACTTCTACTACTCAGAATTCGTGTAAGAAAGAAAAGATTTGAGCGACGGAAATGAAATCCCGAGGCCTCCTTATATAGGGCTGAAATCTGACTCTCACGCGGCCCGCGTAAGAGTAGCCATAGGGCTACGCGGCCCGCGTCAACCCTAGGTCAACGAGTAGCTTAGCTGATTCGACAACTAGCTTAGCCGGGTGTTGGGCCACGTGGCCACACCGGGCTATGCCACATTTTGGGACACTCGCGGCCCGCGTCAACTTAATGTATGATTTACGCGGCCCGCATGAACTTAAGAAATCAACGAACTCAGGTTTACAACTTCTATACTGCCCGCGTAAGAGTTGGGGTGGGTTTACGCGGCCCGCCTCAGCTCTAGATTTCTATTTTTATTTATTTTTAATACTATTTCATACATTCCGGGCTCGGTTTTCACATATGGGGTATATTTAAAGACATATATGAATATTCTAAATATTTTTAGGGTGTCAGAAAAATAATCGAGGCTGTCGGTTTATTGAGGGTTGTTACATCCTCCCCACCTTAATTTAGAGCTCGTCCTCGAGATCTACTGGAATAAGTGTGGATATTTCTTTTGCATCTCTGATTCAAGCTCCCATGTGTATTCAGGTCCTCTTTTGGAGTCCCACTTTACTTTGACCAGAACTAGTCTCTTATGTTTGAGGTTCTTGACTTTCCTATCTTCAATTTGTAGAGGTCTTTCTACAAACTTGAGTTGTTCATTTATCTCTATATCCTTAAGAGATACTACTAATGATTCATCAGCTAAGCATTTCTTGAGATCAGATACATGAAACACATCATGTATTCCTCCCATTTCTTCTGGCAGTTGTAGCTGATAGGCTACAGGTCATATTCTTCTAATAATCTCGAAAGGTCCAACATACCTGGGACTTAGCTTTCCTCGTTTGATGAATCTTACTACTCCTTTCCAAAGAGAGACTTTTAACAATACTTTGTCTCCTACTTGAAACTCCAATGGTTTGCGTCGGTTGTCAGCATAGCTCTTCTGTCGATCAAGTGCTGCTTTCAGTCGTTCCTTGACTTGAATAATCTTGTCGGTTGTTTCTTGTACAATTTCAAGTCCAGATAGTTGCTGTTCCCCAATTTCTGCCCAACAGACTGGGGTTTGGCACTTTCGTCCATAAAGTGCTTCGAATGGTGCAACATTGATACTTGTGTGATAACTATTATTATAAGAAAATTCTACTAAAGGTAAGTGTTCATCCCAATTACCTCTGAAATCAATTACACAAGCTCTAAGCATGTCTTCCATCGTCTGGATTGTTCTTTCGCTTTGTCCGTCCGTTTGAGGATGATAAGTTGTACTTAGTTTTAACTTAGTTCCCATTGCCTTTTGGAAACTTGACCAAAAATGAGAGGTAAATCGACTATCCCTATCAGAAACAATTGATAAAGGTATTCCATGTAAAGAAACAATTTCATTTACATACAATTTAGCTAATTGTTCCATACTAAAAGTTTCCTTCATTGGTAGGAAATGAGCTGACTTGGTTAGCCTATCTGCAATCACCCAGATTGTATCATTACCTTTCCTTGTTTTGGGTAATTTGGTAACAAAATCCATTGTTATCAATTCCCATTTCCATACTGGCATTTCTAATTGCTGTAACAAACTTGAGGGTTTCTAGTGTTCAGCTTTAACTTGTGAACAAGTTAAACATTTAGAAACATAAGCTGCTATATCCTTTTTCATTCCTATCCACCAAAAATTTGTCTTTAAGTCCTGGTACATTTTATCACTCCCTGGATGCGTCGTATACTTAGACTTATGGGCTTCTTCTAATATACGATGGCGTAGGTTTCCTAATTTAGGTATCCACATTCTTTTCTTATGGAATCTCCAAGTTTCATCTGTTCCTTGTTCTAATTCTTTAATCATACCTTTTAGTTTTTCAGTATCATCCTTGATTACTGATTCTTGTGCTTTTCTTATCTGATCATTTAAATCTACTTGCAGATTTAATTTAAGAGAACGTACCCTTTTTGGCTTTTCGTGATACTTTCGACTTAAAGCATCTACCACTACATTTTCCTTTCCTTCATGATATTGGATATCACAATCGTAATCACTAAGAAATTCCATCCAACGTCTTTGTCTCATATTCAATTCTTTTTGCCCGAAAACATATCTTAAACTTTTATGATCGGTGAATATGGAAAACTTACTACCATAAAGATAATGCCTCCAAATCTTAAGGGCAAAACTTATAGCTCCTAGTTCTAAATCATGGGTTGAATAATTCTCTTCATGGTTCTTAAGTTGTCTAGATGCGTAAGCTATAACCTTTTGGCGTTGCATTAATACACATCCATAACCTAATTTAGAAGCGTCACAGTAGACTACAAAGTCTTCAGTTCCTTCTGGTAACTCTAGTATGGGTGTATTAGTTAACCTTTGCTTAAGAATTCTAAATGCTTCTTCTTGTTTTGATCCCCATTCAAACTTAATGGATTTACAAGTTAACTTAGTTAAAGGAATGGCTATTCTAGAGAAATCTTTAATAAATCTTCTATAATAACCGGCCAATCCTAAGAAACTTCTAATCTCGGTTGGTGACTCAGGGGTTTTCCATTTAGTAATCGCTTCAATCTTTGTTGGATCTACATGAATTCTTTCATGGTTTACTAAATGTCCAAGAAATTGTACTTGTTCTAACCAAAACTCGCACTTTGAAAACTTAGCATAAAGCTTTTCCTTTCTTAGTAAACTTAAAAGTGCATGCAAATGCTTTGCATGATCCTCTTTACTCTTAGAGTAAATTAGAATATCATCTATAAAAATAATTATGAATTTATCCAAATATGACTTACATATTCGGTTCATCATGTCCATAAATGCGGCTGGGGCATTGGTTAAACCAAATGGCATGACAGTAAATTCATAATGACCATACCTTGTTCTGAATACGGTTTTAGGAATATCCTCTTCCTGTACCTTTAATTGATGATATCCTGACCTTAAATCGATTTGTGAGAAAAATCGAGCTCCTTGCAGTTGATCAAACAGATCATCGATTCTCGGTAATGGGTACCGATTCTTAATCGTGACTTTGTTTAATTCACGGTAGTCAATGCACATACGCATTGATCCGTCTTTCTTTTTAACAAACAAAATCGGTGCTCCCCATGGCGATGAGCTTGGCTGTATAAATCCTTTTTCCAACAATTCGTCTAATTGTTTCTTCAATTCCTGCATTTCGGCGGGTGCCAAACGATAAGGTGCTTTAGCAATTGGTGTTGTTCCTGGTAGTAGATGAATTCTGAATTCAACTTCTCTGTCTGGAGGTAGCCCTGGTAATTCTTCTGGAAAGACATCTGAAAACTGAGACATCACTGGAATGTCTTTTAGTTCTTTTCCTTTAGTGTTAGTGATTATAGAAATCAAATACACTATAGAACCTTTTCTTATAGAACTTGCAGTTTTCATCACAGAGATGAATTTTGTGGATCTAGATGGTTTATCTCCTTTAATTGTGACCGTTTTACCTTTTGGTGAATTTACTTGAATTGACTTTTGATCACATAAAATATTGGCTTTATTGGCTATTAACCAATCCATTCCTAATACGATGTCAAATCCTATTAGATTCATGGGATAAAGGTTTGCCTTAAACTTTTGGTTCAAAATTTCTATTCTTGCTCCCTGCAAGATTTCAGAAATCCTAACAGTTTCTCCATTAGTTGTCTCTACGAGACATTCTTGTGGTAGTTTAGTTAATGACTGATTTAGAAGTTTGCAAAACAAAGTATTGATAAAACTTTGGTTCGCACCAGAGTCAAATAATACTTTAGGAAATACATCATTAACTAAAAACGTACCAGCTATAACGTCTGGGATCATCTTGGCTTCATCTGCAGTTAGAACAAATGCTCCAGCATTTTTAATGTTCTTGTTGTTCGCAGTTGGAGCCAATTTTGGATAGTTTGGTTTGATGTGACCTTTTTCTCCACAGTTGAAGCACATTCCATTGGTTGGTTTCCTTCTGCAGGTCTCTTCCTTATGTCCTAGTGCTTTGCAGAAATTGCAGTAGGTGGAGCATTTTCCAGAATGCTTCTTCTTGCAGATCCTGCAGTATGGTGCAGAGGTAGAACCTAAGTTCCTACGGTTGAAATTCCCAGAACAGAATTCTTGAGTAAGCCTTTGGGTTAGGTTTTTCTTCTGGTCTTCTTCACTTGTACGGATCAGTTCATCTGTCAAGGTATTAGCTAGTTCTACAGTTTCTTCTATATTTTGAGGTCTAGCTGCCTTGACTACATGTCTAATCTCTCCAATTAATCCCCAAATGTAACGGGAGATTAATACCGGTTCTGGTGATGCAAGGGTTGGTACTATTCTAGCATATTCAAAGAATAACTTTGTGTACCCCTTACTATCTACTCCATTCATCCTAAGATTTAGGAATTTGTTTGCTATTTGTTCTTTTGTATTAGGAGGGCAGAATTTCCTTTCTACCATATTCCTAAATTCTTTCCATTCCATATTATAAACCCTATCACTTCCTCTAGACTGAAGGACAGTGTTCCACCATTCTAAGGCTGAATTCTTGAATAGATTGGAAGCAAACATTATCTTGTCTTCTTCCGCACATTTACTTATTTTCAGAACAGCCTCAGTCTTTTCTATCCAGCGTAGGGCTGCAATAGGTTCCTCATTGCCCGAGAATTCTATTGGTTTACAGGACCAGAATTCCTTGTAAGAATAACCATGAGGCATGGTTCTTCTTCTTTTGGGAATGGGCATTTGAAGTACAGGGCCATTGTTCACACTGTGTTCTGGTTCAATTGGTCGCTTACTACTATGTTTACTTTTATTATTCGCTTCTTGAACCGTTTGAATAATAAATGGCATTGCATCTATAATTCCTTGTGCCACTATGTGTTGGACGGCACTATTATCCATTTGGTTTCCATGGTTATTGTCTCTTGGATTCTCATTAACCACGTTAATGTTACTCTGGTTATCGTTATTCAGATTATCTTGATTTCCTTCGTCGGCCATCTGAATTTTAAACATTTACCCCGTATTAATATCACAAAATAATGTTTAATATAGTCAATCACATGACACGCAATTTAACCAAAAGCGTCGATCATTACGACTTACTCTATTCATATACTATGCGTCTATTACACACTAGTACTGAAATAAAAATTACAATACCAACTGAAAGAAAATTACACTAATAGTAGTAGTAGGCATCCGTACACACATATTTTATTTTTATTTAATGATATTATTATATTATTATTACTACTACCGTTTCTTCCCTTCACATTCCCTGATATGGATTCATCCAGAAATCCATATTGCGTTCGTCATATTTCCAGACGAGACGCTCTCCCACCTGTCGCATTCGCTCACTACTTTCTAGAATTTCCTCACCAAAAGTCCTAAGTTCTTGGACGTTTTCTGCACTCATTGGGGGTGCAGGTTCTAGGACTGGGTTTGGAATCTGGGGTGCGGGTTCCTGATATGGAGGTGTATGAGTTCGGAGATGGTAAGTGTTTTGGTCAAAAAATCAGATGAGGATATTGCAACCAAACTCTAGATTACGGGGTATGATGCTTGAAATGTAGAGCAATGATGAGGATCACTTTAATGTAAAATTGCATAAACAACACAAGGGTTTATACGGGGAAAAAGCCCTTGATCAAGAGTTGATCTCCGGCACAAAAAACCCCGGGTGATGGAAACTACCGATCACCAAGCTCAAATAAATGAATAAATGTTTACAACTTCGGATAGTAACGAGCTAGGTACAAGGATCACTATCGTGAAATGTGTAAATGTGAGTGAGAATGAATGAATGTTCGTCGAGAGCTTCAAGTGTGCGAGTATATGAGTGTGTGTAACTGTAAAAATGACTAAGTGTTTCTCTACTAGCTCATTACCCCTTTTAAATTAGAAATAATCTACTCTAACTAACTATCCGACTTTCGTGCCAAGCTTCCACGTTCTCCATAACGTCCATTTTTGGCCAAGCACGTGCGGGATAGTTTGGGAATATTCTCCAGGAATGTCGCCAAGGCTTGGTCCAACTTGTTACTCCTGCAAAATAATACGAAACACGAGTGAACAATTGTTAGTATGAGGATCCTTAAGGTGATCCATGATCCTGATCCTGAAGCTCTTCTGAGGATCACTATCTGTCACAGAAGTAAGGATCACTAAAGAGGATAATAGCTAAGGATCACGGGTCATTTAGAAATCCACCCCTAACAATTGCCCCCAAAATATAAGGAGTTAAATTGTAAATATGTGAGTTATATTTTCTGATCTTATCCGCAACAAACTAACGGATATATAGCCGTTAAAATAGAACTAGCCGTTGCGATCATGACGTCACAGAAGTGACTACCCTGCAGAATCATAATTATAAATAGAGATATAGATAGGATCATCATGCATTCAAATTCGAAAGAGACTCCCTTTAAATTCTCAGTCGACGATCAACCAGGTAATTCTTTCTCCTCTTTCTCCCTTCTTACTCTGTTTTTCTTTCTTTATCTCCGTCACTTCGAAAATGTTGCTCCGAAGTTCACCGGGCAAGGATCACAAGAAGGATAGCCCTTTGAAGAGTCAAAAGATCATCAAAGACTCGGCGAATGAGAGATGTTGCTTTAACGATGCACAAATAGATAACATCCGTCACCGTTTTCCGGTGAATGCCTTTTTCAAACCCTTCGATCCTATTGTCCTGAGTGACTATGTTTCAGAAACATGGGTTGCCTTTCCAGTTACTCCATTTGCCATAGGATACACCTATCCTTTCCCAGAATTTACACAATCCTTCTTTTCTCTTACCGGCATCTCTTACATCCAAGCCATGCCGATGATTTGGAGGGTTTTGTATACCCTGGAGAGGATCATCGAGCAGGAGGGCATTGATTTAGGCATGTCAGAGCTGACACAATTGTATGATGTTACCACCTTTGGATCCCATCGTTATTTATTCAAACGAAAACCTAGTGCAGAACATCCCCTTCTTAAAGTCACCAAGAATGACAAAGATTGGAAACGTCGCTTCTTCTTTGTAAGAAGGGATACCATTCCAGATGGAAAGCATTTACCAAGGGAGTGGTCCACCAATGGTAGGACAGAGGATCCTGAGAAGGATCACCAGGTAGTCTTGTTTTTGTAATAGGATCACTAACCCTTTTTTTCTTGTATCATGCAGCTATTTCCGTCTCACACATCATCACATCACCTGAAACCAAGGATAGGCTCGCTGCTTTTTGGAAGCTTGATCCTGAAACAAGGACATTCAAGATAGACACCCAAGACTCACAAGAAGTATCCTCAGGTTCCATTACCATGTCAAGTAAGTATCCTGCCTGTTATATAGTTTGAATATTAAAATAAATAAATAAATTGAAATAGGATAAGGATACTCATCTTGCTTTGAATGTGTAGGCGCTGGAAAATCTGCCAAGCCTGTATCCCAGTTCAACACGGCTGACATTGATGTCGTACGATCCAGGAAGAAGAGATCCACCACCAGTCCTAGCATTTCCATTCCAAAGGCACCCACTAAAGGAAAGGGTGTCAAGAAGAGGAAAACTTCTGATGCTGAGGATCTTCAAGGTCTACCACTGATCCGCCACCAGTTCCTTGAATACTTCAATGATGTAAGGATCCTTTATTCTGCCTAGGTATCCTACTCGTATGAGGATCACCTGATCTTGAACTGCTTTATCCTTTTCTTTGCAGAAATTTGCTGAGATTGAGGATTACGTGGGGAATGTTGAGGAGCAGGACAAGAAAATTGCTGATCTCCAACAGGTTGCCGTGCTCAAGGACCTTGCACTTGCTGATCTTCGGAAGGAACTCCTAGATGAGAAGACTAAAACAGCCAAACTTCTGATCGACCTTGACTATGAGAAGCATGACCTCATTGAAAATGCTAAGGTATCTGCCGCCATCACGATGTTTCAGACAAAATTGAAGATGGCCCAGGAAGCTCAAGATCCTAGTTTTGACAAAAACAGCTGGGATGTTGAGGGTTGGAAGGCAAGGTTGGCTGATCTTGAGGATGATGAGGAAGAGGCTACTGAGGTCTTGGCGATTGAAGCAAGTGGCAGTGGGAAGGATCTGACGAAGGATACCGCAGCTGGAGGGGATGATGATGCAGCGAAGGCATAGGCTGCATAAATGGGCGATGAAGGACATTTCTAGACATAGCCGGAGCCCATTTTTTAAGTTTGGTGGTAGTATCTTTTTGTGGTTGTGATGTCGAACAATTTAATGGTTTGTACTTTGAACAATAGGCTTTAGGATTAAGGATCATGTACGATCCTTTGGACAATAGGCAGGATTGCAATTGGTGGAGGGATCCTCTGTTTGGGGGATGAAGCCATTGTGATCCTGCCGCCTTTATATTCCTGCACCATCTTTGAACTTATTATCATGGACACCCTTTACCTACCCCAGCGGACGGGCCACGTTTTGCTGGTAGATGCTCGGGTAGGTAATTTTGACAACCTTTTAAGGGTTAGTCTTTTGTTTATAAATAAAAACTTAACCTTTTGTCGCTTATCTCGTGTTGTTATACTTTTTAATATCTTACTTTCCAACTGTTGCAATGTTCATTCTGTTTATACTTATCAAGCCTTGAAAAATTAGAAAAGATATCCAAAAAGTTTAGGATATGATCAAGGATCACATATCCCATAACCGATAAGTTCTAAAAAGTGATATGGTTTAAGAATCACAAGTTCAGTTGTCAAGTATAAGGGTTATTCAAATAATGAATAGAATTAAAAATAGTTAAGGATCATACCTGAGGATCCAAGTTAGGATCCTGACCTTAATAAGGATAACTATAAGATAAACCTTAGAATAAAGTAAGGATCAAGGATCCCTAGTTGCCTATCTTCAAGAACCTGAAATAGAGCATCACTTGGGACTAAGCCAATATAAGATAAAAATTAGCAACTGGGGACAAGCCCAAGGATAACTGGGGACAAGCCCAAGGATAACTGGGGACAAGCCCAAGGATAACTGGGGACAAGCCCAAGGATCGTATGTAAACTGGAGTATGGCCCTAACTGGCGACTATCCAAACTTAGTGGCATGAAAATGCCAAAACCTTAGCTAACGTGAAAACGTTAGAAACCTTAGCTAACGTGAAAACGTTAGAAACCTTAGGAACGGATGTATGGTACGTCTACCATTATACGTAGGATCCTAAGCATAGCCAGTACAATGGAATTATCAGCCCCTAAAACGAGTACTGGTCCCAATGCCTTGAACTATACCAGGATCATCGTGCGCTACAGGCGGAACTGGGGTCAAGCCCGAATAACTGGGGTTAAACCCAAAGGACGGATTGCTTCTGCGGATAACCAACGTTATGCTAAGGATACCTGAACTTTCAAAACTTGAACTCACGTGAGAGATGGATAAAGGATACATGATCCTTATCCTTATATGAGAAAATAAAGAAATGAAATAATTCAAGTTAGGATATTACCTAAGTAAGGATCATCGATACTTTGAGGATCCTTTAAGGATACCCCTATCCTGAGGGTCATCTGTGCTATGAGGATCCAGATCACATAAAATATTTCTTCAAGTGGACAGCATTCCAAGCTCTTGGTAGCAAATCACCTTCCATGGTTAGCGATCTATATGCCCCCTTTCCTGCTTCAGCTTCAATCAAATAAGGGCCTTCCCATTTTGGAGCCAATTTTCCATCAGCAGGATTGGTGGTATTTTGGAATACTTTTCTTAATACCATATCTCCAACTTGAAACCTCCTGATCCTGACATTTTTGTTGTAAGCACCAGCCATTCTTTGTTGATAACTGGCCATCCTTATCCTAGCCATATCCCTGATTTCTTCAATAGTATCCAGGTCTTGAGCCAAGTTCTCATCATTCTTCTCAGGATCACGGGTACTTGTTCTTGCAGTTGGAACCACCATTTCTGTTGGGATCACTGATTCTGCCCCAAACACCAAAGAGAATGGTGTTTGACCAGTAGCATTCTTGGGGGTTGTCCTATCAGCCCAAAGCACATAGGGTAGTTCTTCTTCCCATTTCCCTTTCTTGGATCCAAGCTTCTTCTTCAAATTGTTGATGATGATCTTGTTGGATGATTCTGCCTGACCATTAGCTTGTGGGTGGACTGGTGTTGATGTTATCATCTTAATCCCCCAGTTGTCACAAAAGTTAGTGGTTCTGCCCCCAATAAATTGAGAACCATTATCACATATAATCTCAGAAGGAATTCCAAATCTAGTTATAATATTTCTTTTAATGAAGGATATAACTTCCTTTTCTCTGACTTGGGCAAAAGCTTCAGCTTCTATCCACTTGGAGAAGTAATCAGTCATAGCTAGCATGAATACTTTTCCACCAGGTGCCTTAGGGAGCTTACCAACTATATCCATACCCCATCTCATAAATGGCCAAGAGGAGGATATAGGATGCAATAATTCAGCTGGTTGATGAAGGATATTGCTGTGCCTCTGACAAGGATCACATCTCTTAGCATACTCCACAGCGTCTCTCTTCATGGTTGGCCAGTAGTATCCTGTTCTCAGGATCCTTGAGAATAATACCCTGCCCCCAGTGTGGTTTCCACAATCTCCTTCATGGAAGTCTTTTAAAACTTCTTGGACTTCAGGATCCTCAATGCATCTCAAGTATGGTCCTGCAAGAGATCGTCTATACAACATACTATTTATAATTGAGAATTGAGATACCTTAGATTTGAAAGCCCTAGGGTTTTCTCCTGTAGGAATCTCTCCATGTTGTAAGTATCTCATAATTGGTGAGATCCATGATCCTGATCCTGAATGGGATCGAGTATCCTCACTAGGGATTATTGCAGAATCATTCCCTATTTCCATAGCCACATGATCCTTAATAGCCGGGTTCAGGATATGGATAATAGGAATCTTGATATCCTCCGGGATCTTCAAGGATGATCCTAAATTAGCCAATGCATCAGCTTTTGTATTTTCTTCCCTTGGTACCTGTGACAAACTAAAGGAAACAAAAGAGAGTGCCAAACTTTTGACTATCTCCAAATATTTGGTTAGCTTTTCACCTTTAACAGCATAGGATCCATTAAAGTGGTTTGTAATTAACAAAGAATCTACGTGTACCTCAAGATACCTGATCCCCATATGCTTAGCAATTTGCAAACCAGCAATTAAGGCTTCATATTCAGCCTCATTGTTAGTGGTTTGGAACTCACAAGCTATAGAGTGGGGTATTATGTCCCCCTGTGGCGATTTTAGTAGTATTCCCAGCCCTGTGCCTTTGACATTTGAGGATCCATCAGTATAGAGTATCCAAGGATCCTTGGTCTCTTCTAGCTGCTGGACTTCCAACTCAGCTTCTTCTTGTAAATCACTACTGAAATCAGCCACAAAGTCAGCTAATGCTTGGGATTTGATGGCTGTCCTAGGCTCATATCTTATATCATATGCACTTAGTTTTACTGCCCACTTAGCCATCCTTCCTGACATCTCTGGTTTCCTGAGGACATTCTTAATTGGAAAATTAGTTTTAACAATGATAACATGAGTTTCAAAATAATGTCTCAACTTAGTGGATGCCATAATTAATGCAAGAATAAGCTTTTCAAGGTGTGAATACCTGGATTCGGCATCAAGTAAACTTTTACTTACATAATAGACAGGATGTTGTGTACCTTGATGATCCTTAACAAGGACCGCACTTACTGCTTTTGAGGATACTGCAAGATACAAGGATAGCACATCGCTTTTTTTGGTTTCATCAAAGCCGGGGCCGAGGATAGGTAATCTTTGAGGGCTCTCAAAGCATTTTCATGCTTCTCCGTCCACTCAAATTTCTTGTTCTTCCTTAGGATATCATAGAATTCTTTACACTTCTCGGAGGATTTGGATATAAATCTGTTCAGGGCTGCTATCCTGCCTGTTAGCCTTTGAACAACCTTAGCATTGACCGGAGATTTGATGTTCACTATTGCTTTGATTTGTTCCGGGCTAGCTTCAATGCCTCTCTTTGTCACCATATATCCTAAAAATTTACCTGCTTTAACACCAAAGTGACATTTTGAAGGATTAAGTTTCATGTTATATTTGTCAAGGATATCGAATGCTTCCTCCAAGTCTCTTAGGTGATCCTCAGCTTTTAAGGATTTTACCACCATATCATCTATGTAAACCTCCATAGTTTGTCCAATCTGATCCTTGAACATCATATTCACCAGCCTTTGATATGTTGCACCTGCATTTCTTAATCCGAACGGCATAGCAATATAGCAGTATATACCAGTTGGAGTCATGAAGGCTGTATCCTCTTGGTCGGATGGTTCCATTTGGATTTGTTGAAATCCAGATGAAGCATCCATAAAAGTTAACAGTTCATGACCCGCGGTTGCATCCACCATGGAGTCAATGTGGGGTAAAGGGAAAGGATCCTTGGGACATGCCTTATTTAAATCGGTAAAATCGACACATACCCTCCACTTTCCGTTTTTCTTTTGAACAACAACCACATTGGCCAACCATCTTGGATACTTGACCTCTCTAATCATACCTGCCCGGAGCAATTTCTCCACCTCTTCCTGGATAATGGCATTCCTTTCCGGTGCAAACTTTCTTCTCCTTTGATGGATTGGTTTGAAGGATCTGTCGATGCCGAGTTTGTGAGTGATAACATCCTTGGATATACCAGTCATATCTTCGTGTTTCCATGCAAAGGTAGTCTTTATCCTTTTGAGGAAGGATACGAGGTCTTCTTTCATTTCGCTAAGGATCCCTGATCCGATATAGATTTTGGATTCAGGATCATCAGGATCCATGAGGATTTCTACCACATCCTGCTCTCTTGCCTCCAAGACATCCCTTGGAGGATACTTTGATTGCTATTGCTCCCTGGATTTCGAAGCTGGTTTCATCGATGAAGTATAGCAATTCTTAGCCTCCTGCTGATCACTATCAATCTTCACTATTCCCCAAGGACTAGGGAGCTTCACACATTGATGGTAAGTAGATGGGACTGCTTTCATATCATGTATCCAGGGCCTGCCAAGGATAACATTACAACAAGATAAACAGTCAATAACACAAAATTTTTGATAAGAGTGTAGGCCTTCAATGTATATTGGGAGTTTAATGTCCCCCAGGGTATTCTTAGTTTCACCACTAAATCCTACGAGCACAGAGGATCTTGGTATGATCTCTGATTCAGGAATACCCATCTTCTTTAGGACATCAAGCTGGATAATGTTCACTGAACTTCCTCCGTCTATAAGGATCCTGCGGACAAAATGGTTAGATATGAAAAGAGTAATAACTAAACCATCGTGATGAGGATCCTGGATATCAACACGATCCTCTTCATCAAAGGTTATGACTTTCCCTTCCGAGACACTTGATGTTCGAACAGGTCTTTCTCCGTTATCCATTTTAGTTTCCTTTGCATGCCTTTTAGCTGCTGAAAAGGATGTGCCGCAAATGTCTGATCCTCCAGAAATGAAGTTTATTACTTGTGCATCCGCTGGAGGGGCTGGAGCCTTCTCAGGGATCCTTTCAGGATCCTGAGTCCTTGACTTTTTTCTTCCCAACAACTCTTTTAGGTGCCCCTTGCTCAGCAAGTATCCAATTTCCTTTCTTAGTGCAATGCATTCTTCTGTGAGGTGCCCAAAATCTTCATGGTATGCACACCACTTTGATTTATCCTTAGTTGCAGCAGGCCTATCATTTTTTCTAGGCCATCTAGCTTTATCACCTAGACTCTGCATCGCAAGGATTAGTTCATTGTTATCAACACTAAAACAATATTCAGAAATTGGAGGATAATCCTCATCATCCTCTTCTTGATCAATAGAATGCACGTTCTGGTTATCAGATCTGTTGTAGGATCTGAACTTGTTGTTCCTGAATGACGATCCTTGCTTATCCTGCTTTGAGGATCCTGCTAACCTCTCCTGGATCCTCTTGTCATCCTCTAGCCGGATGTACCTAAGGGCCCGGGTTCTTACCTCATCTAGGTTCCTGCATGGTGTCATAACAAGATCATCATAGAAAGACGAATCCCTAAGCAATCCCATTTTAAAGGCCTCAACAGCCGTGGCTATATCTAAGTTGGGAATGTCTAAGGATTCTTTACTAAATTTGGTAATGTAATCCCTTAATGATTCATTATGACCCTGGGTTATCCTATATAAATCACTAGTTAATCGTTCAAATTTCCTACTACAAGAAAACTGATTATTAAATAGATTAACTAGGTTAGCAAACGAGGTAATAGAGTAAGGGGGAAGACTTAGCAGCAATTTGAGAGCTGATCCAGTAAGAGTGGATCCAAATCCTTTGCACAGGCATGCTTCCTTTAACCTTTCTGGGATTGGATTGATCTCCATCCTCTCCCTGTATTGTGCTATGTGTTCTTCAGGATCCGTCGAACCATCATACAGCTTCATTGTTGGGACATGGAACCTCTTGGGTATCTCAGCATCACAGATTGGTGGTGCAAAACGAGATATCTTATGGCTCCCATCTGCAATCTCTGGGATAGGTTTGACTACTCCCGGAACACTTGATATCATATCCTTTAGCTTTTGCAGTTCTCTGGCCATGGCATGATTGATACCTGGATCCTGCATAAGACCATGGTTAGTAGTATGAGAATTATTAAAAGTGTTACCTCCCATTGGATTCAAGTTAGGAAGAATGGATGTTAATCCATATTGTTGAGGCTCTGGAATGATCGAGGGACCAGTAGAGGCATTGGTCTGCATTGGAATAAAATCTCCCTGATGGACATCTGAACTTCCTGTTTGCAAACTCCTCCAGGATCCTGGCATCTGGAAGGATCCCTGAAACTGGGACGATCCTGGAACAAAGGAGGATCCTTGAACCTGGGATGATCCTGGAACGAAGGAGGATCCTTGAACTTGGGATGATCCTGGAACGAAGGAGGATCCTTGAACCTGGGTTGATCCTGGAGCGAAGGAGGATCCTTGAACCTGGGTTGATCCTGGAGCGAAGGAGGATCCTTGAACCTGGGATGATCCTGGAACGAAGGAGGATCCTTGAACCTGGGTTGATCCTGGAGCGAAGGAGGATCCTTGAACCTGGGATGATACTGGAACGAAGGAGGATCCTTGAACCTGGGATGATCCTGGAACGAAGGAGGATCCTTGAAACTGCTGCATTCCTGAATATCCTCCTGAACTCGTGAGGGATCCCATATGCTGAGGATAGGATCCCGCTGGCTGGAAATATGAACCTGATGCCTGGGTCATTGTTGTTGTTCCGTAGTGCACTCCTTTTGGTCCACCCACCTATTGAATGTCTGGAACCACTGATGGCTGAGAAGTAATCACCGGAGTATCAAAATTCAAAGATCTGGGCATCAGTGGGGAACGATCCTCTGCCGTTTTCTTCTGTTTCTTAATTTCGTCAATCTCCCGGAGGATCCTTTCGTTGGTCTTATACTGCTCTTGTGCATGATTCCTCATCTGCAAAATCAAGGCATAGAGATCATTAGTAGTAGGATTAGTTGAAACAGAAGAAGTAGGTGGTTTTGAGAAAATGGGAGTTGGTTTCTTCGCGGCATTCTCAGTATTCTTCTGGGATCCAGAAGGTGGTGGAGGCAAAGGAGGGACGCCTTGTGAAGAAGTGAATGAGGGCATCAAGTTTGAAGCACTCTTCGCTGAGGAAGCCATTTGCTTGGTTGTAGTGAACCGGAATGAGCACAGAAATGCGTATTCTTCTAAGGACAAAGCACCAATTGCCCCACGGTGGGCGCCAAACTATTTTGGTCAAAAAATCAGATGAGGATATTGCAACCAAACTCTAGATTACGGGGTATGATGCTTGAAATGTAGAGCAATGATGAGGATCACTTTAATGTAAAATTGCATAAACAACACAAGGGTTTATACGGGGAAAAAGCCCTTGATCAAGAGTTGATCTCCGGCACAAAAAACCCCGGGTGATGGAAACTACCGATCACCAAGCTCAAATAAATGAATAAATGTTTACAACTTCGGATAGTAACGAGCTAGGTACAAGGATCACTATCGTGAAATGTGTAAATGTGAGTGAGAATGAATGAATGTTCGTCGAGAGCTTCAAGTGTGCGAGTATATGAGTGTGTGTAACTGTAAAAATGACTAAGTGTTTCTCTACTAGCTCATTACCCCTTTTAAATTAGAAATAATCTACTCTAACTAACTATCCGACTTTCGTGCCAAGCTTCCACGTTCTCCATAACGTCCATTTTTGGCCAAGCACGTGCGGGATAGTTTGGGAATATTCTCCAGGAATGTCGCCAAGACTTGGTCCAACTTGTTACTCCTGCAAAATAATACGAAACACGAGTGAACAATTGTTAGTATGAGGATCCTTAAGGTGATCCATGATCCTGATCCTGAAGCGCTTCTGAGGATCACTATATGTCACAGAAGTAAGGATCACTAAAGAGGATAATAGCTAAGGATCACGGGTCATTTAGAAATCCACCCCTAACAGTAAGGATCTTCTAAAATCTCCCTAATGTATTCGTCATGGTAATAGGGATCTAAAGGATCCATACCTGGGTAGTCTCCTAGAGTTGGCATAGGCATGACTTCGTGCATTTGGTAACGTGGCACATAGTCCCTATTATTGTCCCACCAGGGGTCGTAATTTGGGTCTAGGGGGTTTGGTGCTGCTACCCTTGGTATTTCCTCCGGGTTGAAGTCATGCATCTCTACTTGGTTTTCAGGGTTTTCTAGCTCCATGGGTTGGTCAGGCAATTGTGGTTAGGGTGCTATTATTTGTTCTAGGTTAGGGTCAGCTGCAGTAGTTGCTAATATGCGGATGTTGGCTATACCCCTATTTATCATATCTTGGGCATAGGCATCTGTCTCTCTGTTGGCTGCTACTAATACCCTCTGTTCCTGTAACTTTTTTATATGTTTTCTATGCTCGTGCGCCCCTCGACTGAACCATCCCCTTTTCTTTTGAGGAAATGGTTCCTCGGATTGAGCCTTAAATACAAAGATTCCTTCCATATCAGCAGAGTACCCAGAGAGGGCAGTCTGAGAAGAGGAGGTGCCTTCGCTTCTAGGCGAACCAGACAATTGACGATACGCGTCAGATGGTCCTTGGTCGCTCATACTGTAAACTAACAAATAGTAAAAAAACACATAACAAATAAATACAGTTATGCACGTATTTCTGTAATTTATTTCCTAACACTTTGAATTTTGATGTCAGCAGAACACTTCTGTGGCTGAATTAGTGGCTTAGCTCTGATACCACCTTCTGTCACAACCCCCGATCCCTTATTCCCGAGAACGGGCGACCGCGAGCCAGTTTCGGTGGTATCGCGTATTATCAAATTTGGCAGCGGAATTTTTCATCAGGACCGTAGTTAGGAAATGTTTATCAGAGTAAAACCACCATATTTTATAATATTAAACAAATGGGATAAAACCCAAGTTCATAGTACACAAGTTTCATAGGAATAAATCCTATTTTATTTAATAAAAACATTTATTTTATTTTAGGTAACTTTATTGCCACTTTTCCAAGACTTCAGTGCTGTCCAGCTGGCTTCTATTTGGCTTTCACATTTTGTTACCTAAAACGCGTTTTAAAAACATTTGTCAGTGGGAAATACTGGTGAGTGAATCCCAGTTTAATCAAGTTTAAGTAAAAAGTCACAGTGCACAGTATTGAGGGCGCATCCGCAATTACATTTGTTTCCAAGTTATATCAATTACCACCACACGGTAATGTCGTTCCGACTGATGGTCATGTTACTCCTTTACCAGGTGGTAACAAATTCTGTATACAAAACCCCGAATTTACCGACTGTAATTGTATTCTTACATATACTCAATAACTGCTATTCGCATGGAAAGATATTTAAGGTTTTGTAAAAACAGTTAACAAAAAGGTTTACAAAAAGTGGATCAACTCACATTCCTGTCTTAGTGTATCCTGTAGGTTTCCTGAGAATTATCTATAATTTATACAAAAGCACGCGTGTTAGTATGATAACCTAATTTAACATTAGCAATACCCTCCCCGAGACGGCATTCCAACGACTACGTCGGGCAGAACCACGACAGCCGTTACGGAACCCTAGATCAATCGGGCAGAGCATCTAATACGTATCCAGGGGTTATGATACTTACAACGGAGCAGAACTTCACTATTTAGGGGTTATTACCCGCGTATTACTTCTACTACTCAGAATTCGTGTAAGAAAGAAAATATTTGAGCGACGGAAATGAAATCCCGAGGCCTCCTTATATAGGGCTGAAATCTGACTCTCACGCGGCCCGCGTAAGAGTAGCCATAGGGCTACGCGGCCCGCGTCAACCCTAGGTCAACGAGTAACTTAGCTGATTCGACAACTAGCTTAGTCGGGTGTTGGGCCACGTGGCCACACCGGGCTTTGCCACATTTTGGGACACTCGCGGCCCGCGTCAACTTAATGTATGATTTACGCGGCCCGCATAAACTTAAGAAATCAATGAAATCAGGTTTACAACTTCTATACCGCCCTCGTAAGAGTTGGGGTGGGTCTACGCGGCCCGCCTCAGCTATAGATTTCTATTTTTATTTATTTTTAATACTATTTCATACATTCCGGGCTCGGTTTTCACATATGGGGTATATTTAAAGACATATATGAATATTCTAAATATTTTTAGGGTCTCGGAAAAATAATCGAGGCTGTCGGTTTATTGAGGGTTGTTACACACGCACTCTAGCTGATTGCAATGTCCGTCCTGAGTTGTAACGAGCAACCTGCAAAGCAAGCAGTAGGGTGTCAACATAAAGTTGCCGAGTTCACGAGTTCAAAGATTTCTAGTTTTATTTCCTAAAAACTTTTGTTTGTTAAATTACTCATTTATACCATGCCATGGGGAGCTACCCCATATATAAGCTACTTAACTCCATGATATACCGAAACTATCGCACTTGTGTTGTTGGTGCCCCGTTTGTTAATGTCTATCATCATGGACGGTTGCCGAGGACTATTAGTTAGCTACTTAACTCCATGATATACCGAAACTATCGCACTTGTGTTGTTGGTGCCCCGTTTGTTAATGTCTATCATCATGGACGGTTGCCGAGGACTATTAGTTAGCTACTTAACTCCATGATATACCGAAACTATCGCACTTGTGTTGTTGGTGCCCCGTTTGTTAATGTCTATCATCATGGACGGTTGCCGAGGACTATTAGTTCACGCCCGTCCACTCAAGGCACGGTGTGAGGTTAGTGAGACCTAAATAGCACTATTTAACTAATATCCCGTTCGCCAGGCCAGGTGACTAATCTGTACTATAAGGTGGGGACTTCGTGATAGAGTTTCGTTTAGTAGGCTAGTTCATGAAATAAAAATAGTATTTAACTGAGCCTCCCACACAAGGGGGAAAATGTTGTCCATATCTCACACAAGGAGATAATGTAGCCCCTATCCCACACTAGGAGACAATGTTACCCGTATCCCACACAAGGGGAAGATGTTACCCGTATCCCACACAAGGGGAAGATGTTATTCATTCCGTTCCCAACCACCGGGAATGCATGCTTCAGTAAAGTGTGTGAACTCACTTCGGTTTGCTCGGTAGACAGTTTACTTGTTTTAAGGTTGGTCAACCACGTCCTATTATGGTCACCACTGATTAGGACAATATATGTCATACCCTCAAATTCCACATGCGGAGTTCCACCGCGAGGCGTGTGACTGTCCAGGATCAAGCCACCAATCACATTGAACATTTAATATAAGTAGAATAAAAACCATCACCAATGTGATTAATGACATAACGTTTAAGTCTAAAACATATAAAGATTAAAACAAAGTTCAAAGCATAGTTAGTTCTAAAGCAAAATTTAAATGTTTAGCGGAAGCAAGAAGTTCATATTTAGTTTAAAACATAAGTTCCAAAATAGGAATCCGACAATCGGATTCTAGACGACCACCACAACGCTCTAGGCAACTCCAGCGCAACATCAACGGACCTGCAAGCATGCAGTAGTATGTCAACATAAAGTTGGCGAGTTCACGGTTTTTCCAAAACATTTTTCTTGTTTTATCCCAAAAACATCAATTCATTAAGTTACCGTGTTATCCAAAACATGCCCTGGGGAGCTACCCCATATAGGCATATATGAGCTACTAAACTGTGCAGTTACCGAAACATTGACGTAATTGTTATTTGCCCAGGTCAATGTTCTACCATCATTGACCAGTTTCTAGATAATAGTTCACTCCCGGCTCCCAACACGGTGTGAGGTTTGTCAGACCTAACAGCGCTATCAACTAATATCCCGTTCGCCCCCGGTGATTAATCGGTATATATGTAAAGGGGCTTTCATGGGAGAGTTTTCGTTTAGTGTTTAGTATGAGGTTCCCGATCCCGGAAATACATGTTTTGAACTTATGAGTTTCGTTTAATCACTATTCCGTTCCCTCGGAATATTAGGTTCCCAAACCACCGGGAATACATGCTTTTAGTCTTAGTGTGAACTCACCTTGGTTTGCTCGGCAGATAAAGCATTTGTCCTAAGTTGGTCAACCATGCCCTATTATGGTTACCACTTATTAGGACGGTAAACAAGTAATCACGTATTAATTATACGTATCTAACACGTAATCATCAAGTAGTGTACAACATAGTTATTAAAGCGAGTGCCCAGACGCGCCTTGGCGCAAATAAGGCCTCGGTCCCAACAAATCACCCTAAGTGTGCCTCGCGCCTTTAATCTTTAGGTTAGTTCATGTATGCCAATATTCTTCTGCATAGTTATTAAAGCGAGCGCCCAGGCGCGCCTAGGCGCAAATAAGGCCACGGGCCAACAAATCGCCGTAAGTACGCCTCGTGCCTTTAATAACTATGGTGTACAAATACCAACTATTGTACATTATACTAACATGTATACACATTCATACGTATCATCACCGTTAATTATCACTCAAATATATTGTATAGGTTTGCAGTCAAACAAATAAGACATGGCCATTACAAGTGTGCGACCCACTTGTCAGTGTGCGGTCAACACAAGAGTGTGCGACCTCTGACAGTGTGCGGTCATGCATGTGAGATACAAGAGAGTGTGCGGTCGTATAAGGGTTTGGGCTCAATCAGTGTGTGGCCCACTTAATCAAGCCCAACATAATAACTGTGCGGCCTATTAATAATGTGCGACACACTTGTCAAGTGTGCGGCCCACACTAAAGTGTGCAGCCTGCTTGACAAGTGTGCGGTCATGCAACCCTAAGTTGTACTTTATACAGACTAATTTATAGGTTTAAGTGCTGTAAACGAACCGAACGAACACGAACAAGGCCATGTTCGTGTTCGTTCGTTAAGGAAATTAACATGTTCGCGAACTGTTCACGAACGCATACCGAACATAAGTTTATGTTCATGTTCGTTCGTTAGGGAAATTCAGTTGTTCACGAACAGTTCGTGAACACTGGTCTCGAACACAAATGAACGCAAGCGAACACAAACGAACGCAAGCAAATAAAAAAGAACGCAAACGAACATTTAGCTTGAAAATAAAAAAAAATAAAAATATTGTTATCCTTAAACATTGGATATAAGTAGTTAAATACAACCATCAAATGATAAATCAAAACACAAGAGTCTAATACACCACCAAATGATGAATCAACTTTAACTAACTTAGACATAATTATCCCCAAAAATGTCTTAGCATGTCCAAATTTTAGCTAACTTAGAAAAATATAGGGTTTCAAGTTTTCAATATGTTTAGATAAAAGGTTTATTATTTATTATTTTTTAATATAATCAAATGAACACGGACGAACGTAACCGAACATATTACCGAACGTTCACGAACGCAGTCGAACGAACGAGACCTATGTTCGTGTTCGTTCGCTAAGCTAATCGAACGAAATTTTTTGTTCGTGTTCGTTCGTTAAGCTAGTCGAACGAACATAAACAAACTTCCCGCCGAACGGTTCACGAACTATTCGCTGAACGTTCGATTCGTTTACAGCCCTAGCGACCTAACTTTATCAGAAAACTTAAACACAAACAATCAACATTTCATTTTAAGCACCAATCACTCAAATCCTAGTATTTACACAAAATCCTCAATCCAAACTTACACCCAAGACAACTCATATTCAAACTTTCAAACATATGTTGGTCCTACTTGTATTCGAAACAGTTAAAGAGTATTGACATACATAATTATTCAACAACCAACGGACATGTGTATATTCTCATTATTCAAAATAACTTTTGGATTCTTATGTACATTTTGCAAACAACAGTTAATATATAACAAATTGTTATAGAAGTCCTACCATCATACTTATCAATTTTGAGGAAGAAACACATGCTTTTCAAAACAGTGAAGATATAACATCTAGCCTATCAACAAGCAATTTCCATTTCCATTTCCAATACATACAAATGAAAGTGCATTTGGACGGCGGGAATAGTTCTCATTGGTGGTTGGCCAAAAGTGGCGGCCACTTTGGTGTTTTTTATTTTTTTTTCTTTTTTCATATAATAGTTATTTATAGGTCATGTCAAATTACAATTTTATCTCAAGTATAAAATTACGATTTTACCCCCGATTCAAAACAAAATTTTGCTTTTGCCCCTTGCTTAAATTTACGATTTTGCCCTAAGTTAAAAAATACAATTGTGCCCCAAATTCAAATAAAATTATGGGTTTGCCGTCAGCTATAGTCCTGCCAAATTACGATTTGGTTCCCAGTTTAAAACTACAATTTTGTCCTCAGCTAAAAATTATGATTTTGCCCGCAGTTAGAATATTACGATTTTGCCCCCAATTCAAAATAAAAAAATGGTTTTGCCCTCAGCTCAAAATATTATTTTACCTTCATTTTAAAATTAGGAAAATTGTTATTTAATAAACCAACATTTGCCCAGTTGGTAAAGAATAATCCTACCTACAGAATTGGTAAATAATAATCCTACGTTTCAATATGTTTGTACTCAATAGACCTCCGTTAGTTTTTTTGTAACTGAAGTTAGTTTTTAAGTTTTATTTGTTACACAAACAGTCCCTGTAGTTATACTTTACTAGTTTTAAGTTTTATTTATTACACAAACAGTCCCTGTAGTTATAAAAAAATCATAAAAATAAAAAAAAAAAATCTAAAAAATCAAAAAATTCAAAAAAATCATAAAAATTCTAAAAAATTCTAAAAAAATCAAAAAAATTCAAAAAAATCATAAAAATTCAAAAAAAAATCAAAAAAATCATAAAAAACCATAAAAAATCATAAAAAGTCATAAAAATTCAAAAAATTCAAAAAAAGCAAACGTTTCGACCCGGACCGTTTCGACCCATACCGTTTCCACGCGTACCGTTTCGACCCGAACCGTTTTCGACCCAGACCGTTTCGACCCGGACCGTTTCGACCCGTACCGTTTCGACCCGTACCGTTTCAAAAACGGTGGTGGCGGTGGTGGTGGCGGTGCTGTGGTGGTGGCGGCGGTGGTGGTGGTGGTGGTGGCGGCGGTGGTGGCGGTGGTGGCGGTGGTGGCGGTGGCGGTGGTGGTGGTGGTGGCGGTGCTGTGGTGGTGGTGGCGGTGCTGTGGCGGCGGCGCGGTGTTGGTGGTGGTGGCGGCGGTGGTGGTGGTGGCGGTGGTGGTGGTGGCGGTGGTGGTGGTGGGTCGAAAACGGTTCGTGTCGAAACGGTACGCGTGGAAACGGTACGGGTCGAAACGGTACGGGTCGAAACGGTCCGGGTCGAAACGTTTGCTTTTTTTGAATTTTTTGAATTTTTATGACTTTTTATGATTTTTTATGATTTTTTATGATTTTTTTGATTTTTTTTTTTGAATTTTTATGATTTTTTTGAATTTTTTTGATTTTTTTAGAATTTTTTAGAATTTTTATGATTTTTTTGAATTTTTTTGATTTTTTAGATTTTTTTTTTATTTTTATGATTTTTTTTATAACTACAGGGACTGTTTGTGTAATAAATAAAACTTAAAACTAGTAAAGTATAACTACAGGGACTGTTTGTGTAACAAATAAAACTTAAAAACTAACTTCAGTTACAAAAAAACTAACGGAGGTCTATTGAGTACCAACATATTGAAACGTAGGATTATTATTTACCAATTCTGTAGGTAGGATTATTCTTTACCAACTGGGCAAAGGTTGGTTTATTAAATACCAATTTTCCTTAAAATTACGATTTTACCTCAGCTAAAAATTGCAATCTTGCCATGGTTTTTTTTTTTTTTTTTTTTTTTTTTTGGCAAAACCATGGTAGTATTTTATTTTACTTGGTTGACTCAATTTTGTTTTTATTCATGGCAAACAGCTGCCTAGCACTCGCTAATTGGTCCTGACATATTATTGTTTTGCCACCAACTCTAAATAACACGCTTGTCATCCTTTTAGTTATTTTTTTTATCATAACTATGGTACTGTTTTTCTTTAATTGGTTAACTTGATGTATCTTTTTTGATATCGTGTTATAAGTAGCATGTATAACTAACCGACATAAAGGCGTACATGTTATTAAAGTAAGAAATACTCGGTTTAGCGTCCCGTAACGCGGGCGGCGCATAACTCTAGTTGATATATATATATATATCTATTAATTCATCACATCTTGATGAATAGTAACTTATTTTTGTCTTTTGTGTTTTTTTTGTGTGTGTTAACTTTAGAGTTTTTTTTTATCTTTTGTTTTAGAAGTTTATTTTTTATTTTTATAATTCATTACATCGGGATTTGGTCGTCGTTTGATTGCTACTTAGCATATTATTTGATTGTCACGTTTGGTCTCTTAGTTTTTTTTTGTTCGGTTACTATTTAGTACTATGTTTGGTCGTCTTTATGTCATGTGACTTGGTGTAAAATACAAAACAACACACTGAAAGCACAAGACTAGACATCACAAAACCGCACAATACACAAAAACAACTTACCACATTCATCTCGGACATCATCACAATCAGCACAAGAAAGACGTTGAAGCCGAAAGAAGTGGTCTGCAACAGTCGTTAAAGAATATTCAGAGTATCCCAGAATAATAGGATAGTTTGTTTATTCATGTAACTATATATACGGGGTGCCGGATCATAGGAAACACACACTCTCGAGCTCTCATACTCGTACACTCTCTCATTTTTAGCTGCAATCACACTCAAACACTCACAATTCACAATCGTTGTAACACTTAGATCTGATCTGAGCATTATCCTGACATTGTATCCTGGTTATTCAAGCAATAAGAAGAACAAGGCAGCTGACGATTGTCAACTCCCAAGGTTTTGTTCTGGCGATCTAAATTGATCAAGGGCTTTCCTCGTACATATCGTGTCCACATTTACCTTTCTTGTATGTTATCTATTAACTGTTATAGTTTGATATCCTCGAACTGTATACTGAAACTGTTATTATTTTCAATCAAGTTAACACATTTTTGCAAACATCAATAGCACATTACCTCACAAACTAAATTTGATCACTTAATTGCTTCGGTAATTTTTGACTAAAACAATTTGGCGCCCACCGTGGGGCAAGTGGTGCAATTTTTATTCAAAACTTTTCTAAAATCGTTATTCGGTTTTTTGCTCTCAAAACTTTTTACAAAACTGTTTTCAATGGCCTCTCAATCAAACTTGAGCTCTTCTTCAATGCCTACTTCAACCTCTACTGCGGCTGGTTCATTACCTCTCATAAGTTCAAGCTTCTCAAAGTAGGAATGAAAGCCAAACACCCCGAGACACTTCTACTGCTCAGAATGTTTACAGATCCGACATTTTAGGGAGAACTCTTGTCCTTGCTTCTAATGATGAAATTTTGTCTTTGTTTGGCAATATACAAGATCAGATGAAAAAGCAGCAGGAAACCAACTAGATCATAATAAAGAAAATACAACTCTTGAAGTCCAACTCCAAGAGACCTGCTGAGGATACTGTTACCCCGTTGCAGCCCCGGATGTTGAACTTTAGTTTTGAAGTATTCACTGAAGATAATTAGGGCAATATCATCCCGAGCCATTCTCGGAGCGATATCCTGGAAATACCCTCAACGGCCAGGATATCAACCGTGAGGGATTCAGGATATGGTCAGAATCATCAGGCTGGTAACCTGTCTATTAACACCAATATCGCTGCCACAAACAATCTCGAATATTCGCAGGATGCAGATGCAACATCAGCATTATCCAGAGAACTTCAAAAATTGAAGGATATGATATCAAGTGTGCCTGGGGTAGTGCAGCCTATACCGGAAGTATCCCAGGATAGCCACAGGATATCACGATTTAGTTACCTTATTTGTGATGCAGAAATACCAAAAAGATTTCAGACTCCCAACATGAAGCTTTATGATGTGATGTCGCAACCCCCGATCCCTATGAAAATACAGGAACGGGCGGCCGCAAGCCAGTTTCGGTGGTATCTGATATTGTCTAATTTTGGCAGCGGAATTTTCATCAGGACCGTAGTTAGGAAATATTTTATCAGAGTAAAATACCACACTTTCATAATATTAAACACATGGGATAAAACCCAAGTTTTAAGTACACACATTTTCGTAGGAATAAATCCTATTTTTATTTAATAAAAACATCTATTTCTTTTTAGGTAACTTTATTGCCACTTTTCCAAGCCTTCAGTGCTGTCCAGCTGGCTTCTATTTGGCTTTCACATTTTGTTACCTGAAACGCATTTAAAAACATTTTGTCAGTGGGAAATACTGGTGAGTGAATCTCAGTTTAATTAAGTTTAAATAAAATCCATTGTACAGTATGGTCTCGCAATTACATTTGTTTCCAAGTCATACCAATTACCACCCACGGTACTATCAGACCCGACTTGTGGAAAAGTTACTCCTCGCAAGGCAGTAACTAATTTTATATACAAAACCCCAACATACCGACGATAATTGTATCCTTACAAATACTCAATAACTGCTTAATATATAATTAATTGTGTGAGGTTTTGTAAAAACAGTTAACAAAAAGGAGATTACTCACATTGCTGTCTTAGATTATCCTTTAGGGTTTCCTGGTGACAATCTATAATTTACACAAATGCACACGTGTTAGTATTATAACCCATTTTAACATTAGTAATACCCTCCCCGAGACGGCATTCCAACGACTACGTCGGGCAGAACCACGACAGCCGTTACGGAACCCTAGATCAATCGGGCAGAGTATCTAATACGTATCCAGGGGTTATGATACTTACAACGGAGCAGAACTTCGTTAATTAAGGGGGTATTATACCCGAGATTATGCCTACACTTCAGAAATGTGAGATTTGAGAAAGAAATGAATGAGCAGACTGAAGATCCGATGCCCTCTACTTATAGGGCATGTTTTCGACTTTTACGCGGCCCACGTATGGTAAGACAACGGGCTACGCGGCCCGCGTCAAAGGGGGTCAACGGCGTAGGTGATCCGGGTCACTTAGTAGGTTCAACACGTTGATGACACGTGTCGGCTCAAGGGTTCGCCGCGTTTTCGATCTCTAGCGGCCCGCGTAAGATCCCTAAGGGGTCTACACGCCCCGCGACAAACTCAAAAATTCCATTTTTAATAATATCAAAGGTATTCGGGGCCCGTTTTCACGTATGGGGTGTTTTTAGGGACATATTGGGATATTTTAAATATTTTTAGGGTGTCGGAAAATTTATGAGGGTGTCGGTTTTCTTTAGGGTTGTTATATGGGACAGCGGATCCTGAAGAGCATGTTGCCCAATATAGGGAAAGGATGGAAATAAATCCAATCCGACCAGACCTCAAAGAAGCATGCTTTTGCAAAGGCTTTGTTTCCACCTTAACAGGATCAACCCTGAAATGGCTTTTAAATGTTCCACCTCATTCTATTACATCTTTTGCTCATTTAGTTAATTTATTTAACAGTCAATTTTCTTGTAGCAGGAGCTTTGAGAAACTAACGAGTGATCTTTACAGGATAACACAGGGACGACAAGAATCCCTGAGGGATTATGTTAACAAATTTAGTAGAGAATCCCTGGATATCCCGAACCTTAATGTTGCCACGGTAGTCCAAGTGTTCAAAATGGGATTATAGAAGGATTCTCAATTTTACCAAGATATTGTAATGAATCCTTGCAGGAATCTGGATGAAGCTCGGAATAGGGCCTTGAGATACATAAGGCTCGAGGATGACAAGAAAATGCAGGAGAGGATGAATGCATCCTCAACATTTGAGTCAATGAATAGGAAGTCAGAATCCTCGTATAAACCATACCGATCCAAGCCATATGCTAAAAATGACAACAAAAGAGTGAATGTTGTCGAGGATGAGGATGGAGAAGAATATCCTGACCATTCAGAATATTGTTTTTCAGTAAATGTTCCCGAACTAATGTGTGCCATGCAGGGATTGGGGGACAAGGCAAGATGGCCAAGAAAAAATTCACAAAAGGCTGATTGGAAAGACGAGTCAAAGTGGTGTGCCTTTCACGAAGATTTTGGGCACATGGCAGAGGATTGTATAGCTTTGAGAAAAGAGATATGTTACTTGCTAAGAAAAGGTTATCTAAAAGAACTTCTTGGCTGGAAGAAGAATAAGAATTAGGATACTGACAAGAATCCTGAAAAAGCAGCATCTCCACCACCCGATGCAAAGATAATCAACTTCATCTCGGGAGGATCTGACATATGTGGGACTTCATATTTTGCAGCCAAAAGGCATGCTAAAGAAGCCAAAGCAGAGAGAAGATATAAGCCAACAAGAATGACGATGCTCACAGATGATAAAGTGATAACATTCGATAGTGATGATTGGGATAACATCCAGGATCCCCATCACGATGGGTTGGTAATTACTTTATATGTTGCTAACCATTTTGTCCACGGGATACTGGTAGAAAATGGCAGCTCAGTCAATATCATCCAGTTGGAGACCTTGAAGAGGATGAATATCCCGGAAGCTGAGATTACTTCGAAGTCCACTATACTTGTAGGATTCAGTGGAGAAGTGAAGAATACTATCGGAGAAATAAAGCTACCTGTTTATGTTAAAGGGGTAAACTCGTTGCATCGCTTCTGTTTTATGGATTCATTGTCCTGCTACAACATAATATTAGGCAGGCCTTGGATTCATGATAAGAAAGCTGTACCCTCCACTTATCACCAATGTGTGAAGTTTCCTACTCCTTGGGGAGTGGTGAAAGTTGAAAGTGACCAGCAGGAAGCAAAGGAATGCTACTCTTCCTCGATGAAGGCTTCAGCAAAATCCCGGGCAGTGTCACACCCCGACCCGGAATGGAAATAGGTGATCGGGGCATGATTGGGTTGATCCAAAGCTTATGACTTGCTATTACGTGTTTTAAATATTCATTAATCTAAACTGAATGGTTCACATAATAAACTGTAACAACTCTCACTAAAAAGTCCTAATTATTATTTTAATTACTCATTAGGAAACCTTAATTAAGACACCCAATTAATTCTGCACAAACCCTAAAATTTTCGAAACAATCAGAATCAGGATTAGGGCCCCTAAAACTCAAGGGGGGTATACCCTAGTTAACGATTATCAACAATTACTCGTTGTAAAATTCAGAATTAACGAAACTACTGAGTCAGCAAAGCTAGTCCCAACCGTGGCTACCCTATAACCTAGTTTCAACCCTTACGCATCGTAAGAGTTTTAATGTTACGATGCGCAAAGGAGCTTACGCACCGTAACATACTTTGTGTTACGATGCGCAAGCCTGACTAAATTTTGGGTATAAATAGAGAACCTTGGGACTTGAATTATGTCCTTGGAACGACGTAATTTCGAGTTACGTAGACTGAGTTATCACAGAAACAATCAAATTAACACACACTAATCACGAAGTGCTGCCGCAATCAGGGTAATAACTCGATCGCTATTACGATTCAACGTCCGATCGATTATAACTATCCAACGATTGTTTAAGTGCCGCTCAAATTGAGTTTATACTTTATTGATTCATCGTGATTTCGACTTGAATGTTTGAGTGTTGTTCGAATTCGGACTATACTCTGTCATTCGTTGTGAATCCGCTGAATTGTTAAGTATTGCACTAATAAATCGTTGTGAGGGTTTAATCTCGTGAATTGTCGTAACTGTTGTATTAGGTACTAACCTATTGTGTGTGCATTATTATTTAAATTAGGTTAATCAAGGCTAATCAGTAGGCTTATAATCTGCTCGTTAAATCTACAATGTGAGTCATTCTCTTTTTATCAAATTGCTTTATAAATTCTTAAATATTTTCAAAGATTATAATTACAGTGATTAAGTTTATGTAATCACCAAATTACAGCCGGTATGTGGGGTATTGTGCACAATATTGCAGTTTATTACTTTAGGTGGGCGAACCTAAAATTTGTGATAACCGTCATTCATTGGGGCAGCCAATGGTGATATGACCACAGTCACAGAAAAGAGTCGAGTGACAAATACTGTGGGTAGTTGGTTTGATATCAGAAACATTGTAATCTCTTAATACTGTGAATTATAACAAACGAGTCGTTTTAGTAAAACTGAATGATTCACTCAGTATTTCCCCGCTGACAAAACCTTTTTCAAACATGTTTCAGGTGATCTGTTGTGAGCAAAGGAAAAGTGCCGTGGAGCACTACAAGCTTAGAAAAGTGGCTCAATATAAATAAATAAAGAAACATGTTTTGAGAAATAAAGATTTCCCAGTGAAATCACTTTATTGTAAATTATGGGATTTATCCCTCTATTATATATAAACGAGCAGTTTTATTATTAATCGATCCTGTTTAAAAGACTTCCGCTGTCATTAAATTAGATACCATCAGATTTCCTGCCTCACGGCTCTGGACCGGGTCAAACCGGGGCCAAGGGTCGTGACAGGAAAAGGTGGTATCAGAGCCACTGTTTAAAAGCTTACTATTGATTTTAGCCTATTAAAATAATTGATAGATACTTAGGAAATTTAATTGCTATTCTGTGAAAATATGTTTTATTAACTGATTAATTGTTGAGTTACAGTATGGGTAAACAAAAGATTTCTGCTATCTACCACAAATTAGATACTGCACCCACAGAAAAAGGAAACTCTTCCTCCAAATACCCAGCAGATCTGGAAGAAGGGATATTTGTCCGTAAAGCAAATTATGAAAATCCTCTCACCCAAGATAAAAGAAATTCGATTCTTAGAAAGAGACAGGAGAAAATAAAGAAACCCCAAGTCAAGAAAGTGAGGTTTAATTCAGAAATCTAGGAATTAGGCAATAGGTCACCTTGGGAAGACACATTAGAGGAAAAATGGGCAAACCTTTATATGCTAGCTACCGTAGCAGAAAATGCAAACCTCTAAAATATCAATAAGCCTGGTCTAGTAGAAAATTAATCCCTAGTAAATAAATAAGTGATAGTGTGTTTCCTTTCCTATGGTCTTTTGTACAAATCCGTATGCAATAAAACTTTAATGTTTATTTGTAAAACTTTGTTCCAAAGTTTTAACTTAGCATTTTTGTGCATTTTGCATATATGCTATCCAGCATGAATGAGATATCAGAAGCATTTCAGAATCTCAACCTCTACCCAGTACCAATTGAAGTCTCCCACGACTTTACTGGTTATATTGCTGACATAGAGGAACCTCTGGAATTCCAAGCTCCACCGCTGGAAAAAGCAAAACCTAAAAAGAGAAGAAGATATGTAGGATGGAGGAAAGTACGCAGGAGAAAGCCAGCCACTAGGAAACTCCCCAAAATAGAAAACCCGATAAACAAAGGAAAAGGAATCGAAATCGGAGAAAGTTCTAAAACAGCAGAGATAGAAATCAAGAAAGATTCTAAACAAAAAGGGATAGAAATTGGAGAGAGTTCTAGACAACCTGAAGAAATCACATTTCAAGACGAAATAGACCGTCTTCTGGCAAATTGTGATGTTATTAGCCCTATCCATAATAATCTATATCCTTACATGGCCACAACCCAACTTCCTGTAAATCTGGAACCAGCTATTCCAGACCCACTAATTCACACTCGACCTTTAGGTCAAATGGAAGAATGGTGGACAAATGACTGGCAATTCGAAAATATCGTCAACAGTCCTTATTCTTTCCTTCCACAGTGGGATCCAGAACCTATCCCCAATCCTCCAATGAGCAACGAAAACCTAGCCGAACTTCGTCAGTTCGATGAAGAGCTGATAGGTACAGGAAATAGGATCCGAGAAATAGGGGAACAAATCTCTTGGAAGTACGACGAAAGGGAGCGTCGCTACTAAACTGCCAGTTGACCAAAGAATAGTGGGGTTGGGAAGAATGTTTGTATAATAATAATAATAATAATAATCAAATATAACTCTGTAAAATGGGAAATAAAACATTGTAAGATAAACAGTGTGTATGGATGCCTATATAATATATAAAGCAAAATAGAAGTCGAAACATCGACAATTTTGGACATATATCTGTGTGTAAGATTTTATGTGCTTCGATGTAATTGTTTTAGTTACAATTATTTGATACTAATAGTTATATTTATAATAATTATCAGATGGAAAACGCTAATAATGAACCAGTTAATGAGGTTAATCAATCTGAGCAACAACCGGAAGATCAATATATGACCAGACAAGATATTGAAAATATTGTCGCTCAAGGGATAGCTAATGCTATTCCCCGCATTCGTTGCTGCTATAAAGAATCCAATTGAACCCCAACAAATTGTTCCTAGCAAACGTAATTCTAAAGATAATTTCAGTAATAGTGTAAACGGAGGCAATGATAATATCAATCATAATGCAGAACCACATCAGGCTCCACCTCCTAAGAAAATGAAAGCCGCAACATCTGGTTGCACTTTCAAAGAATTTCTTGCTTGCAAACCTGCTGAATTTGCAGGCAACGAAGGAGCAACTGCAGCACTGCGTTGGTTGGAGAAAACCGAGGCAGTAATTGCCATAAGTAAATGTGCTAAAGATGATCAGGTCATGTATGCATCAAATCTCTTCAAGGAAGGAGCACTCGAATGGTGGAACACAGTGTTACAAGCCAAAGGAAGAACAGTGACATATGCTCTGAACTGGGAAGAATTTAAGATTCTTGTAGAAAGAAAATATTGTCCCGAATATGAAAAGGAACAAATGACAAATAAGTTCCTAACTCACCGGATGATGGGGGTAGATTGTCTTGGTTATACTTCGACATTCTTTGAATATGCTAAAGTGGTACCAACACTGGCTTCGCCAGAACCGGTACTCATTTCTCGCTACATTTGGGGATTAATTGGTGAAATCCGCAATATCGTTAAAGCTGCGAGACCTCGCACTATTGACGATGCTGTGGAATTAGCTAATACCCTAACTGATGAACTAGTGCGCACAAGAGAAGAAGATCGAAAGAAGGAATTGGCTCAAAAGATTACCCAAGGATTTCGTGTGGGTAATGATAATAATAGGTTCAAGAAAAGAGGAAGGAGACAATCTGCACAACCACCTTTTTGCAAAACTTGCAAAAAGAATCATTTTGGAAAATGCAATGTAATCTGCAACTTCTGCAAAATGGCAGGACATAGTGAAGGAAATTGCAAAAAGAAAACCATAGTCTGCTATAACTGTGGAGAAACAGGACATTATAAAACAGAATGTCCTAAATTGATTAAAACCGCAGACAATAAAGGCAAACCAGCTGATGGAACAACAAAGAAGAATGCCCGAGCATTCCAGCTAACCACTCAAGAAGCTGAACTAATCCCTGACGTCATAGCTGGTACGTTCTTGGTCCACGACGTTTATGCAAAAGTATTATTTGACTCTGGTGCAAACCAAAGTTTTATCAATACCTCATTTTGCCAAGCTCTTAACTTACCATTAACCACCCTTAGGCAAATATTTACAGTCGAAACGACAGATGGAAATTCTGTTAACATAAATAAGGTTTTGCAAGAAGGAAAAATAGAATTGTTAGGCCATAAGTTTTCTGCAAACCTGTTACCTATGAAATTAGCCGAATTTGATGTTGTATTAGGAATGGATTGGTTAGTAGCCAACCATGCTCGAATATTGTGTGATCAGAATTCCAAAGAGATTCAATCACCCACCGGAGAAGTAATTAGGATTACAGGAGATAAACCACGTAAACCCATGAAGTTCATATCAGTAATGAAAGTTGCTAGTTATGAACGAAGGCAAGGAATAGTGTATATGATTTCGGTAATCATTAGCACTAAGGGTAAAGAATTTAAGGAGATTCCTGTAGTCTCAGAATACCCAGATGTATTCCCAGAAGATTTACCGGGATTACCTCCGGATAGGGAAGTAGAATTTAGGATTCATCTAATTCCAGGAACTACACCGATAGCCAAGGCACCTTATCGGTTAGCACCTACTGAAATGCTAGAATTGAAAAAGCAATTAGATGAATTACTAAGTAAAGGATTCATACAACCTAGCTCATCCCCTTGGGGAGCGCCAGTGTTGTTTGTAAAGAAAAAGGATGGATCAATGAGAATGTGTATCGATTATAGAGAATTGAATAAGGTTACAATTAAGAATCGATATCCATTACCTAGGATTGATGATCTTTTTGATCAACTTCAAGGTGCTAGGTATTTTTCTAAGATAGACTTAAGATCCGGATATCACCAGTTAAAAGTTCAAGAAGAAGACATACCTAAAACTGCTTTCAGAACTAGGTATGGTCATTATGAGTTTACAGTCATGCCCTTCGGACTAACAAATGCCCCAGCAGCATTTATGGACATGATGAATCGGATCTGTAAACCATACTTGGATAAATTTGTAATCGTATTCATCGACGATATACTTATTTATTCCAAAAGTCAGGAGGAACATTGCGAACACTTGCATGCACTCTTAACCTTGTTAAAAAAAAGAGAAGCTTTATGCCAAATTCTCAAAGTGTGAATTTGGTTAAAAGAAGTGCAATTCTTAGGACACATGGTGAATCACGAAGGCATTCACGTAGATCCTGCTAAAATAGAAGCAATCACTAAATGGAAGATCCCACAAACAGCTATGGAAATTAGAAGTTTTATAGGCTTAGCCGGATACTACAGACGACTTATTAAGGATTTCTCTAAAATAGTTGTACCTTTGACTAAGTTAACTTGTAAAGACACTAAGTTTGAATGGGGACATAAGCAAGAAGAAGCTTTTAAGATTTTAAAGCACCGATTGACAAATGCTCCAATTTTAGCATTACCTGAAGGAACAGAAGATTTTGAAGTATATTGTGATGCTTCAAAATTAGGATTCGGATGTGTATTGATGCAACGCAAAAAGGTAATTGCGTATGCCTCCAGGCAGTTAAAAAAGCACGAGGAGAATTATACGACTCATGATTTAGAATTAGGAGCCGTAATATTTGCCTTGAAAATTTGGAGACATTATCTGTATGGAAGTAAGTTTACTGTTTATACAGATCATAAAAGTTTAAAATATATATTTGGACAAAAAGAGTTGAATATGAGGCAAAGAAGATGGATGGAAGTTCTAAGTGATTACGACTGTGATATTCAATATCACGAAGGAAAGGCAAATGTAGTTGCAGATGCCTTAAGTCGTAAGTATCAGGAAAAACAAAAGCGAGTCCGTGCTCTTAGATTAAATCTACAAGTAGATTTAATGGAACAATTAAAGAAAGTACAGGAAACAGCAATCAAGGACGATGCTGAAGGAATGAAAGGTTATATAAAGGAACTAGAGCAAGGAAATGATGGAATTTGGAGATTCCACCAGAAACGAATTTGGGTACCTAAGCAAGGAGAATTAAGAAATAAGATCTTAGAGGAAGCTCATAAATCTAGGTATACTATGCACCCAGGAAACAATAAGATGTACCAAGATTTAAGAAAGAATTTCTGGTGGATAGGCATGAAGAAAGATGTAGCAAAATATGTTTCTAAATGTCTTACTTGTTCCCAAGTAAAAGCTGAACATCAGAAACCTTCAGGACTACTACAACAATTGGAAATGCCTGTATGGAAATGGGAACTTATAACAATGGATTTTGTTACTAAGTTGCCTAAAACAAGAAAAGGTAATGATGCGATTTGGGTAATTGTGGATCGATTAACCAAAACAGCTCATTTCCTACCAATGAAGGAAACCTTTAGCATGGAAAGGCTAGCCAAGTTATACGTAGACGAAGTGGTATCTTTACATGGAGTCCCACTCTCCATTGTATCAGATAGAGATAGTCGTTTCACTTCTCATTTCTGGAAAAGTTTCCAGCAAGCAATGGGAACTCGACTAAACCTAAGCACAGCATATCATCCTCAAATAGACGGACAAAGTGAAAGAACGATACAAACTCTAGAAGACATGCTCCGAGCATGTGTGATAGATTTTGGTGGAAATTGGGACAATCACCTACCCTTAATTGAATTCTCCTATAATAATAGTTACCATTCAAGCATTGAAACTGCTCCATTTGAAGCACTATATGGACGTAAGTGCAGAACTCTAGTTTGTTGGGCAGAAATAGGAGAAAGTCAATTATCAGGTCCAGAAATTGTGCAAGAAACTACTGACATAATAACTCAAATCAAAGAAAGATTGAAAACAGCTCGAGATCGTCAGAAGAGCTATGCAGATAATCGCCGCAAGCCGTTAGAATTTCAGGTAGGAGATAAAGTACTTTTGAAAGTTTCTCCTTGGAAAGGAGTGGTTCGATTCGGTAAGAAAGGAAAGCTAAGTCCAAGATACGTAGGACCATTTCCTGTGATCCAACGTATAGGACCAGTTGCTTATCGTTTGCAACTACCAGAAGAATTAGCAGGAGTACATGATGTATTTCATGTATCCAATCTTAAGAAATGCTTATCAGATGAATCACTGGTAGTACCTCTTCAAGATATAAAGGTGAACGAAAAACTGAAATTTGTTGAGAAACCTCTTCAAATTGAGGATCGAAAGATCAAGTTTCTCAAACATAAACGACTAGTTTTAGTCAAAGTTAGATGGGATTCAAAGAGAGGAGCTGAATACACTTGGGAGCTGGAATCAGAAATGAAGCGAAAGTATCCTCATTTATTCGAGTAAATCTCGAGGACGAGATTTTTATTAAGGTGGGGTGAATGTAACAACACTCACTAAAAAGTCCTAATTATTATTTTAATTACTCATTAGGAAACCTTAATTAAGACACCCAATTAATTCTGCACAAACCCTAAAATTTTCGAAACAATCAGAATCAGGATTAGGGCCCCTAAAACTCAAGGGGGGTATACCCTAGCTAACGATTATCAACAATTACTCGTTGTAAAATTCAGAATTAACGAAACTACTGAGTCAGCAAAGCTAGTCCCAACCGTGGCTACCCTATAACCTAGTTTCAACCCTTACGCATCGTAAGAGTTTTAATGTTACGATGCGCAAAGGAGCTGTAGGATCGGTTTGCAACCCGAACGAGTCGTTCAGAAGAGATTTATCAGTTTCAGAGGCGGAAACTAAGAAACCGATTGCGAAACAGCTTGCGTATCACTTTAACACTGATTATATTGATATACTATCGTTTACAATCAGTCCTCACACCGGCAGCACCTCGGTATGGAATTTCAGAAAACGTTACAAATGAAATGACATGCTAGACTATATATACTATTTAGATTTCGCTTGGAAACACTTCAAGCGAAATCTTTATAAACATTTTAAGCGAAATCTTCAATTCAACACTTTTGTCTTCAAGCGAAATCTTCAAACTGTTTTGTCTTCAAGCGAAACATGCAATCTGATCATTTGTTATGATGATGTCATTGTTGTGATGTCATTCTTGATGTCACACAAGTGATGTCATCATTCTATAAGATGATGTCACGCTTGATTAGATCTGCAACGAAAACCAAGACTCGACATAAGACGAAGACGACAGATGAATGCACCAACAGACTCCCCCTCAGATGTTGACGAGTCTTAAATGTCGAGTATTCTCAATCTTCAGTCTTTATCTGTCTTTTTTCTTTCTTAGCATATACCAGGATCTTCTCTTTGGCTCTAACCTCGTCAGACTCCCCCTCTCATCATGATGGGATCGCCATCTGGAATTAGCTATCACCTTGAGATTAATCTCTGGCTTTAACTCTGTTCAGCTCAACTCCTGCACACATTTTCTCACCAAAACATAAGTTTTTACTTAAAACAATAAGAAAAACTTACTAGTAATAGTTACAACAAGTTCAAATTAATGACCTTGATTAACTAATCTAACTTGTTCTTTCTCAAAATCAGTTTCTTTTTTTAAACTCACACTCCCAAACCATTTCATCATGTTCAGCACTTGAAATTTTGAATATCAGCTTTCCAACATCAGTTGTCGAAAATCTTTTTGGATTTTTCAAAATTTTATGCTAAAACACACTGAAAATCTTTTTAGATTTTTTATTATAACAGAAATGCAATAAAGAAATATTTACAAACAATATTTTTTGTGAGTTTGTGCAAGAGGATCATATCAGTTTATGAGACCAATCACTAGCACCGTTAAGCTTTATACATTTTAAGCTCTAAACGATTCACATAGATTGACGATATATTTGTCCACTTAAACTCAATCTAAAAACTTTCAATCTGCTTACCGATACTTTAAGGTATATTAAGATAGCACTAAGTTCTTATGGACCCCACGATCTCAGCATATCCCCTCATCATGTAATACACTATCTCGAGTAATGCCTTTAAACTTTTATCAACTGTGATTTGTGCGAAAAACAAAGCAGAATATTTAAACATTAACAATCAGGTCGATACTTCCGTATACGCAGAGAAAGTCCAATGTTTAAACAAAATAAGAAAAATAAAACAAGTTGAAGTTGTTTAGGCTTTAACCACCAGGTCGATACTCCCGTATACGCAGAGGTGATCCAAAGCTTAAACGAAACACCAAAGAAAATAAAGCAGAACGTTTAGGCAACAACATCCAGGTCGATACTCCCGTATACGCAGAGGATGTCCGATGCTTAAACAAAATAAAGAAATAAAACAAGTTTAAATCTTTGCAAAATAAAATGCACAATCACAGCGACTTTTCAGCAAAGTTGTGAAAGTTCACAAACTTAACCAGTTTTATGTCTTTCGACAATCAGCGATTACTGAGTAGGTACACAATCACGAAGGACAAAACTAAGTACTATGCTTTCGACCATGTTTCCCACTAGAACTAGGCTTTTTCATTTAAGTTTGTATCGTTCTCGCAAATCTACTAGTCTAGCTGAGCCTACCGTCACATCTTTAGTGAGACCGTTTATCACATTATAACTTTCCATTTCTTTAGCGTGCTGTGACAGTCCAACTGATCTACTATCATTTCCTCTTTTTGACAACAAAACTCATTTTAAATTTTTCAATGTTTTTGACATTTTCAAATTTTCTAATTTTTTTAAAATTTTACTCCCCCTAAAATCAAAATATGTCTCAATTTTGATTTTCTGGGAAAATTTGAAAAACCAAACTGTACAAGAAATGTGACAACATGATGAGAATCACTTCAATTCTCCATTCACTTGGCTTAAACAATCAGAACTCCCCCTCACAACAAAACATTTTCCCATAATGATTTCAAAACACTTAAGTTTGTTTTAATCAAAATGGTTTTTCCGGAAAATAAGTTTTGTGTGTCTTTTCACAAATTCGGGGATCTTTCATCACTTTGTTTTCTTCAATCACTTGTAAGATTTAACATTTATCAATTTTAACAACACAATCACATGTAGAAAATCAAGTACAACTTAATGTCCCTGATTTACCACTTGTAAGTTCGAAATATCACCGAAGTGAATTTCTCAAGAAATATGCCGATTCATGTTCCACTCTTACCAACCTGGGAACTCCGGCAAGTCAGGTTTTTCATTTAAACAGATTCACCCAAGCCTGACAGTCCTTGGGTGCTTTTGAATTCTTGTTCAACAATGGTGGAAAATTTGCATCATCCATTGTTAAACCTGAATTCTCCATTTTTACCTCAACCAAAGGCTCCTCTGGCTTTGACGGACCAGAATCATTGCCTGCACATGGCTTGTCTGACTTTGACCTGTCAGATTCATCGCCTGATGGTGGCTTGTCTGACTTCGACACGTCAGATTCATCGCCGACCATTTTCTTCTTCTTCTTTTCTTCTTTCGTCCTCAGATTTGAATCTGATGAATTTGTCTTGCTTGACTTTGCAATCGAGAAAGTCGATTCATCAGAACTCTTATTTTTATCAACAGATGAACCCGAGGACAAGATCTTTTCGAGATACTCTCTCGCCTTCTTTCTCTTCTTCCTCAGTCTGTCTTTTTGCCCCTGAGAAAGCTTTACTTTCTTTTCTTGAACTTTAGGTTCTTGAACCTTCCGTTCTTTGGGCTTGACATTGACTGGTTTCTTTGCCATCTTCTGAGAATTAACCCTCAATCTTTCATTTGATCTCCTTGGGCAATCTCTGGCAATGTGGCCAATGATGTTGCAGTTAAAGCATCTCCTTGACTCAAAACTCCAACCTTGGCAGTTAACAGCAATGTGTCCTTGATAACCACATCGGTAACACACTCTGTTATCATACCAATCACCATTTTCAGTCCAAACATTCAGATCATAGCACTGTTTGGCTTGGTGATAATCCTTGCTCCTCTTGTTTGCTGGATTTGACTTTTGAGCATTGTGGTCCGACCTGCACCACTTATTGCCAACATTTTTTGAGTTTTGATTTTCCAATTTTTGTGATTTTTTATCACGATTGGATGATTGATCTGATGAACTTTTATTTTCTTTTTGAAGATTTTTCGGTTTTTTATCTTTTTGTTTTTGTTCCACATTCTTCTTTACAGGTTTTTGCTTTGAGCATTCACCTTTCTCAGTCGAATGTAAAACAGTTTCTTTAAACATTTCTTTTAATTTCAAAAATGTTTTCTTTTTCTCATCATCATCATCAGTTTTCTCATCACAATCTTCAACTTTGATATTATCAAAGTTTGTGACATTGTCACTTATTGGAACGGAATTGATCGGTTTTGGACATGGATAAATTGGTGTTGATGGCGAAGTCTCAAAACCTTTCAATTTCTCTTCAAGCTCTTTGATTTTAATTCGAGCTTTTTCAGCTTTATTTTCAAGCCGAATGATTTTCTGAAGATGAGAATTTATTTCAATTTGTTTTTCAAGATTATTTTGAAAAATGGCGGATTTCTCATCTTCTAAAATCTTCATTTGACTTTGAAAATATTTTTGAAATTTTAATTTTTCATTTTCAAATTCTTTTTCCTTTTCTTTCAAAATCTCGTTTTCTAATGTCAAACTGTTTAAATCATTTAACAGTTTGTCATTTTCAGATTTCAACCTCTCACAATTTTCCTGCAAATCAAAAATATGTTTCTTATCAACTTTCATCTCGTCTTTCAAAACTGAAATTTCTTCAGTCTGTTCCTCTCCCACTTGAACACCTTTACTCTTGCTCTTCTTTAATATTGATTTTACACTTTGACTTTTCTTCTTCTCAGCATTGATCACCATCTGTTCTTCAATCTTTTTAACGAGTGGACTAATTGTCAGTTGGGAAAATTCTCCAGAAGTCTTCAAGTTTAAGATATAATTTTCCCATTCTTCTCGAGGTAAAGCACTGACAAATTTTTCAACCCATTCTTCTGATTCTTTTTTAATACCCTTCTCAGACATTGAGCGAACAAGATGGCTATACCTCTCAATGATACTCTTTGTACATTCTCCTGGACAACCTGAAAATGAATCAAATTCTTTATTTAATACATTTATTCTATCAATAGTTTCTCTTGTCATTTTAAAGAAATTGATATCCATGATTCGGAATCCCGGTTTTTAAGACAATCCCGTTGAGCTAAAAATCAAGTCCAAGCTAGATCACCTTTCAAACACAATACCAATCACTTAAACATGATTAGTCTGATAACTTTGAATCCCACAACACTAATCCAAGTCACATGGGTCGATCAATATTAATATTCAAACAAGTATGATTGGACTTCAATTAAAATGAATATGATTGGGCCGCTTTAAAAAGATTCTCGTGATATGGGTCAGACAATCTCAAACATACATTGGGCCAATTTATCCACTAAGCCGACACAACATGTGATTTCTTTTCCAATTTAAGAGAATCGAGACACTTTATTAAATTTGTGACCCCAATTTACATGCCCTGACACACAACCACATGATTCTCTTGTCCCAATCAACTGACACCTTTAATAATCACTTTCAATTTTTTTAAACAAAGCACTAACGTGATCAAACTGACAAACTCAAATTCAATAAACTTTCACAATCCCCACTAACAGACCACTTCGATTAATGTCCATCACATACAAACCGACAATCTCTATTTAATGATCACATGCACCACTTTGAATCACTTAATCAAACCGATGCAATCCTGACACAAGTCACAAGATTTTGTTTAATGTTTTCACACAACACACGATGCACTTTCTCGTGAAAAACAAAAAACAGTCAACTTATATCAGTTATAGAGAAAATATCAATAAACAACCAAATATGATTGCACCAAACAATTCACGTGAACACAAACTATTGGACCTCTAACTGAATAGTGGGCGACATAAACTTTGATTCTTTTCCAACTACCGATAACCTGACATCCACGTTTAATGAAATACACAACTCGATGTATTTATCACGTGAAAGACAGTTCAAGCGAAATCCACACGTATTTCAAACAAACTGCTGTTTTCAAGCGAAATCCTCGATTTCGCTTCAAACTATCACTTTTTTCAAGCAAAATCCAACATGATGTCAGCAAATAGCGATCTGATTTTTGTCCGATTGAACAAGATTTAAGCCGATTTTAGATCTGAAACTCTCAAGGGTTTGTTAAAACATGTTTACGCATATTATGTGAGAATTTGAGCCGATTTTATCCGTAAAAGTTTGTTCGATTTTGAAAGAAGGTGTAGAAAATCAGAAAAAGTGACAAAAAACGAGCTGTTTTAGCGAAATCTCTTCCTCCTGAGCTCTGATACCACTTGAAGGATCGGTTTGCAACCCGAACGAGTCGTTCAGAAGAGATTTATCAGTTTCAGAGGCGGAAACTAAGAAACCGATTGCGAAACAGCTTGCGTATCACTTTAACACTGATTATATTGATATACTATCGTTTACAATCAGTCCTCACACCGGCAGCACCTCGGTATGGAATTTCAGAAAACGTTACAAATGAAATGACATGCTAGACTATATATACTATTTAGATTTCGCTTGGAAACACTTCAAGCGAAATCTTTATAAACATTTTAAGCGAAATCTTCAATTCAACACTTTTGTCTTCAAGCGAAATCTTCAAACTGTTTTGTCTTCAAGCGAAACATGCAATCTGATCATTTGTTATGATGATGTCATTGTTGTGATGTCATTCTTGATGTCACACAAGTGATGTCATCATTCTATAAGATGATGTCACGCTTGATTAGATCTGCAACGAAAACCAAGACTCGACATAAGACGAAGACGATAGATGAATGCACCAACAGGAGCTTACGCACCGTAACATACTTTGTGTTACGATGCGCAAGCCTGACTAAATTTTGGGTATAAATAGAGGACCTTGGGACTTGAATTATGTCCTTGGAACGACGTAATTTCGAGTTACGTAGACTGAGTTATCACAGAAACAATCAAATTAACACACACTAATCACGAAGTGCTGCCGCAATCAGGGTAATAACTCGATCGCTATTACGATTCAACGTCTGATCGATTATAACTATCCAACGATTGTTTAAGTGCCGCTCAAATTGAGTTTATACTTTATTGACTCATCGTGATTTCGACTTGAATGTTTGAGTGCTGTTCGAATTCGGACTATACTCTGTCATTCGTTGTGAATCCGCTGAATTGTTAAGTATTGCACTAATAAATCGTTGTGAGGGTTTAATGTCACACCCCAAATTTCCACGTGTCACCGGTGGGCCCGGTAGGGGAGTATCGTGACGTGGTTGGCAACATAATAGTCAAACAACACAATAATTAAATGCACAGCGGAAGCAAAAGATAATTATATTACAATCCGAATATAAAGTAATATCCAAGTATTACAACGGAAAGTAAAGGATCCACAGGCGGATCTTAAAACATTATCATTGTTCAACAGACTTTAGACGTCTAGAACTTGCAAGATTCCTTAGTAACGTCCTGAGCCGCTTCCATCCTATTACGTACGTGTACCTGTCACTTAGACTTTTGAAAATACGTCAGTTTTCACTGGTAAATACACTCAACCGACTCATTTGAAAAGAGTTTATGAAAATTTGTTTAGGTGCACAAGACACATAAATATTTCGACACTTGGATTAAAATGCACAGAGGCAATATTAATCTTTTATACTTTGTATACTTGATTACTTGGGACAAACTATATTTCATGTTATCAGTTTTACATAACTTGCTCTACATGCGGGGCCCGGATCTATGCCGGTTCATGATTAACCGACACACCACTATTCCCCTATTGGGAATTCCATATTGGTATAAACATGTGGCATCTGTCAGGTGTATGCCTACACCCCGTGCTTAGGTCGTGGCCATTGCAATTTAATGAGTCAAGGATATCCAGGACACGGTCGCATTAATCCCCAATGTTTCAGTCAAGCAATACGAATTAAAACAGGTTATTTGGATTTCCCGACTCATTGGTCTTCGAATCCCATACCTGAACATGCGGTATTTATATTACCGTATCCCAAGCCCGTAATAGGGAAAATAAGTTAAGAGTATTTACCTGAGCTAGCTCCTGTCTTAAATAGCAGAAATTTATAACTCAGCCGTATTCACTTAAGCAAGCGTAGGTACAATTTACCGGAAAGCTCTAGTCTGGAATGATGGTATAAATAACTAATTAGAATGCTAACGGGTCTTTAATTAAGCTTAAGCTTAGACCGGTTAGTCTTACAGAAAGATACGGTTCGTACGCACGATTAAGCGAAGACCGGATAGAATGTGATTTATACCCGACAAGTTCAGGGACTTGTATAATATGGTACTACATACACATTCTGGATTTTGAGATAAAACCGATAAGGTTTGACCCGTTTCGGCTAACTTATATAAACCAGTTATATAAACTGATCCGAACGCGAATAACGCGTAACGGGTAACCGAATAGGTCACGAACAGGTTTCCTAAGTTAATATGCTTAAAATATGTTGTGATATCATAATGATACCTTCCATAATGCCCAAAACGAGTTAAATCTTATATTAAGCCCCGTAGGGGTATTTTGGTCATTTTAAAGAGTATAAAAGGGATCATTTAAGCTTCTGTGATCCGGGTTTGAATAATTCAGTAAAATAGTTTATTTTAACTTGGTATATCAGTTGGTGTTAAGTCCTATGTGGCAAAATGGTTTTAAACCCTTACTATGCACTTAATACGCGTTATAACGTCGTTTTAAGCGATTTACGGGTTAAAATAGTATTCTGAGTTTCTAGGTCAGTTTATAAAGTTCAAAACACTAAATTTATTATTTAAAATCAGTAGCAATTGGATTGGCGTTAAAAGGATTTGTAAAACTCATTTTATACCCGAAAAGGGTATATTCGGTATTTACCGAATTAAGGCGCTAATCCAAGCTTATGATCAGTCTACAAATAATTACAAATCTTTAAAAATCCTAGAATATTATTTAACATCAGTGGTTAAAAGATTTGGTGTCACAACTGAGTTTAGATAGGTTTTACGCTAATGGCGCCGTTTAATTAATAAACATGTTTATAAATACGCCATTAAGCATAACTCCTAATCTAGACTTCCGATTGACGTGAAATTTTGTAGACATGTTCAATAGTCAGTATTAAAGGCTTTTGCACTTTTACATTTTCTAAAATCTCGTTTTATGGTCATAAGGGCATTACGGTCAATATTTAGGCGTTTAACGGAAACATCGGACGATTAGGGATTCGAGTGGTATAAACGCAGAGGCTTATACACACATGTATCTAGGTCCTAATGGAACCTTAAGGCATATCTAAACCTATAAGAATCGGGTCAGAACTGAGGTCAAAGCAAAAGTCAAACCTTTGCGTATCTCGGTTCCGAATCGGTTCTAAACATAAAGTTGTCGAATCAAACAAGTGTATACAAGTTTTTATACTTATTTTCAGTTGGTAAGAATGATAAAATAGGCTATACGCCATTTACATCGCTAATCATGCATTATACCAAACATAACAATTCTGTTGACTTTTTCGGAAGAAGTTTGACTCGATAATCGACCTAGTTAGGATTCGAATTGGTGAGTGCCCTTTTAGGGGTTTATTAACCATATAAATACCAACTTATAACAACCTTTGATTCGACTAAACTCTGGACCGATTGTGATTTATCACAAAGTCAAACCGTAGTTACGACGGTTTGATTTCTAGGCTATAAACTAAGTATGAATGAATTAGGAAGGATCAAGGGTACTTACACTTGTCTAATGGATGATATGGAATGCTTGAATCAGCTCTTGAGCTCTTGTAAATGTCCAGAAGATGAAATGAATGATGAATGATGAATGTTGCACAAAGTGGGTCATTTAAACAACTTCAAACAAGCTTAGATGATTGACAACTAAGTCTAGGAGGAAGCAATAACATCCACAAGCATCCTACACACTATAAAGCACCTTAGGGCAGCCCAAGGTATCAAGCAAATTGATCAAAGTCGGTTTAAACATCAACCCACAGCTGCACATAACATTCTGTCCAGATAAGGCAGTAGCGTAGCGCTACTGCCAAGGATTTCATGCTAGCGCTACGCTAGGGTGATGAAGATCAGCTCAGCAAGTTTTTGTTATTTGCATTTCAGTCCCTGGTCCCTCGAAACATCGTTTTCAAGCTGTTTCTTGTATGCTAAGACTTTGTAATTTATATATGGGGGCTTTAATACTTATACCCACTTTGTCAAGTCCTCGGGTAACTTTGTGATCACCCGAAAAGCCCTAAATTTCATTATTGACGATTCTAACCCTCACACACGAATTTTATCACAACTTGCTCATACGATAACGAAACTTGGTGAAATTTTTATGGTACATTCTAGTGAGCACATTTAATCGTTACAAGGCTTCGGGTTTGCTAAAAGGTCACTCAGAGGTATATCTTAAACATGTTGACACATTTAACCCCTGTAGTTTGTAATCTCTCACTTTCTTTCACAATTCGCTTCGTATGATCCATGATCTATTCGTTTAAGGTTATAAACATCATGTAAGGTTATTGCAAAGTATATTTATTCATTGTTGACACTTTGAACCCTTCTATTTACACAGTTTCACTGTTTGTCAACTTTAGTCCTTCAAGAACATTCTTTCACACGTTCAAACCTATGACACGTGTCAACACATTATAGGACGTAAATTTTCGGGGTGTTACATCCTCACCCCCTTAAAAGAAATCTCGACCTCGAGATTTGTTAAAATAGATAAGGGTACTTTTCTCTTATCGTGGGCTCAACCTCCCACGTATACTCGGGACCTGTACGGTTATCCTATTTGAACTTTACAATTGGTACTTGCTTCCTTCGAAGCTTCTTAACCTGTCGATCCCCAATCGATATAGGATGTTTATCACATCGTAATTCCGCATACCAATTTGTGATAGTGCTCTTTGACTTATTGGCGGAACACCTCCTTCCGTCACTAGTGTGCAATGTATTTAGAGCTCCGCCAACCCACTTAAATAGGTTTTAGCTCACAAGCTACTTGATCTTGATACATTTGATTTCCTTCAAATGATTTCCATATATTCAAAGCTTAGCTAGCCTGATAATTTAACCATTTTGGTACACCCTTCTTGGGTGATATCTTTTGTTAAACCATTTTCCTTAATCAAAACTTAGGAAGTTTGCTATTTTCATAACTCCTTGATTTCTTGCCATATACTGGCAATCCTAAAATCGATTATGGATTTGTATAATCTTATTTGTTGTTCCCCAGGCAACTTTCAGATCTTGCTAATTGGACTTACCAACTCTCTATCTAATACTAGACATTTAATATTCCATCTATACAAGGTCTCCAAAGGAGTAGCCTTAATACTTACATATCAATTATTATAGAAAAGCTTATTTTAAGGTGAGTAGGTCATTCCAACCACTGCTTAGCTAATGTTTAGGGAATAGCTAATCCTTGCCGTTAGTCGAACAGATCGACGATCCTGGGCAGTTGATGGCAATTTCTTAATCGTTACCTAATTAGGGTTGCGGTGATCAATGCATAAGCAAGATGAACCGTCTTTCTTATTTACTAAAAATTGGAGTTCTTAGAACTTTGAATGTTGGCTTTATGACACCTTCTCTAAAAACTTATCGATTTGGCTCTTAATTCTTCCTATTCTGTTGGTACTAACAAATATAAGGCTTTTACAATTATTGCAGCCCTAAGCGGGATGTTTGTCCTAGCATCCACTTGCCTCTCAAAAGGTAAACATGGTAATTCTTATGAAGAAAATAATCATGACACACATAGAGATGTCATAGTTGTCCGTGTTCTCAGGCTTTGGTTCATCTATCGATGTCGGTGTCAGATAAATGACACATTCACTTTACAAATGTAAGGGTGCCCTAAGTAGAGATACTTATAGGGACATTTTATATTGGATATCTTCTTTGAATACTACTAGTCGACTTTAGTATTATATGACCATTGGGATGTCTCAGGGGTTCCATGTATTAAACCTCCATGTTGATCAGACATGGAAACAATCTATGGGACACCCTAGGATACGCCAATCCTCATATGACACTTTTATCAAACATAGTTTGGCATTCGTAGGCGATAGAAAACAATGAGAAAATAATTAAAATAATATACGTTGTCGTACTCTATGCAAAGAAAGAGTGCTCTTAGATTTTCGGAACGATTCCTTGCCGATTTATACGAATCGGTTACTATGGTCTCCTTGGTAGTTATACCTTGTGGATGATAATAAAATTTTGCTAAGTTTATGGTTCATGAAGATTTATTATTGCCTGTATATATAAAAAAAACAGGACACTTAGCAGACATTATTATTGCTAAATGATAAGGAAGTTTATTGTACAAGTGCTTATATTAAATTAGAATGGAGATTTTCACAAACTAGGCACCTAGCTCAGTTGGCTAGGCGCGCGAAAGGGTGCGGCCGGCCTAGACCCGGGTTCGATTCCGGGGACGGTCAGTTCCACCATTTTTTTTATGTTTAATATTAATTAAGCGTACGGACACGTGTAATTACGAGGGTTGTCTCATAAGGAGTCTTGATAATTAATTGCTTCTTATCACTTACAATTTGGACTTGATTTTTAAGGCAACCACTCGATTTTTATCACTATATTGAGTCCTTAAGTATGCAACCAAAAGTTTGCTAAGCTTATGGTTTACTAAAGGTTTATTATTCCTTACATTAACGTAAAATACTTAGCAGATACAATTGATGCTAAAAGGTAAGGACGTACCTTATTATTGATATGCACTGTCTCTGGCCTTCAACTGGTAGTTTAGGCGTTTCCTTTCTTATCCATCCCAGACTTAGCTGCTCCTCCCTGGGCAGCCTCCGGGCAATTAGTACTGATGTGGCCCTTTTCACCACATCTGAAACAGCTTGCATTCTTTATGTCCCTACATTCGTGGGACTGGTGGCCAGTTCTTTTGCAGATGCCACATTGCTTTATCTTTTGGTTTGATCGACACTGTCCCCAGTGTCTTCTTTTGCAAGTTTTGCATGTAGGCTTCTTGTCGGAATCCTGTTGGTCATTGTTGAACTCGGATTTGTTCTTCTTAGGATTCTGGGAATTATTCTCCTCCCTTTTACGCTTCCCATCTTCAGAGGCCTTGGCAGCCTTGTTTCTAACCACATCTAGTGTGAGAGCTAGCGACAATTCTGCCGTTGACCTGAAGGTAGTAGGTCTCGATGCTTTCACACTTGCCTTTATTTCTGGGGCTAAACCCCCAATAAAGCGAGCAATTCGCTTTGGTTCCGGTGTGACCAAATAAGGAACCAATCGAGACTTGGTATTGAAACTTGTAAGGTATGCTTGACAATCTAAGTTCTCCATGACTAAAGTCAAGAATTCAGTCTCAATCTTCTCAACCTCGTGTTGAGGGCAATAGTTGTCTTTGATCAGCGTCATGAACTGTTCCCATGTCATATTATATAACGGGACTTTCCCTGTAGCTTGGATCAAAGATTTCCACCAAGCTAATGCCTCACCTTTGAAAGATTGTGACACAAATTTCACAATATCCCTATCATCACAACCACTAATATCCACAACCGCATCCATTTCGTCCATCCAAGTCATGCAATCAACAGCTCCTTTTTCCCCAGTGAAGTCCCTGGGTTTGCACGAAACAAAGTACTTATAGGTGCAACCCCTATTACGAGGTTCTTGGTTCTGTGGAACTCTTTGGGATGGATTACTCCTTTGATTCGAGGAGTGATGAGAATTACTGTTGTGGGCAGTGTGGGTCCTGGAGGGTGTTCTAGTGTGTGATGCAGAATGGGTCCTCGTATGGGTACCACTTGATCCATGGTGCTGTCTATCCATAGCCCTATTAACCGCATTATCTATCATTGCTTGTAATTCTGCACCCTCTACGTTTACTTGGGCATTATCAGGTACTATCCCTGGGTGACTGTTGACCTCGTTTGAGTCTGCCATGTAGCTTGAACTGTAACATATCGACAATAGTCTATTGGTGAGTTTATTATAGAATTTTCTTTTAGTCTCAGAGGACGTTAATTATAGCCCATGGGCACTTCATCCATATGGGATGCTTATATAAATAAGGATTTAGAATACTTCCATAAAAATGACTTATGTGATTTTATCGTATCACACTTTGTCGAGCATGTAATTATGCTTTTATATGTTAAATAAGGATTTGAATCTCTTGAATAGGTTCTACCTTCTCGGCCTTGTATGCAGTGACATTTAGGCTAGGTTTTACCTTTAAGATTCTTTTTAATAATTAACGCAGAACAAAATTTTAAATCGAGATGTTAATAAGGATCTGAATCTAATTGTGGAACTACCATCTTGGCCCTGTCTTAATGTGACATGTGGCTAGGTCTTGTCCTTTTAGATTTTGCCATTTTATTATAATGGTAGATCTTATAATATAGGAATGATATTTTAAATTTATCGTTCCTTTAAAATCTATACAAGTATATGGTTGCCCTAAACGGGACTTCTACCGAAAATGACTCGCCCATGCAAGAGCTAATCTTATAAATAACAAAGGAACCAAATAAGGACAAAATAAAACGAAATTTGAATTTGTCCTATGTTCTCGTCTAGACTCAAGAATGTGCAACTGTGTAACTGAGATTAAACACAAAAGGCTAGTGTTTAATTCACTCAGTGTTGGCTCTGATACCAACCTGTCACACCCCAAATTTCCACGTGTCACCGGTGGGCCCGGTAGGGGAGTATCGTGACGTGGTTGGCAACATAATAGTCAAACAACACAATAATTAAATGCACAGCGGAAGCAAAAGATAATTATATTACAATCCGAATATAAAGTAATATCCAAGTATTACAACGGAAAGTAAAGGATCCACAGGCGGATCTTAAAACATTATCATTGTTCAACAGACTTTAGACGTCTAGAACTTGCAAGATTCCTTAGTAACGTCCTGAGCCGCTTCCAGCCTATTACGTACATGTACCTGTCACTTAGACTTTTGAAAATACGTCAGTTTTCACTGGTAAATACACTCAACAAACTCATTTGAAAAGAGTTTATGAAAATTTGTTTAGGTGCACAAGACACATAAATATTTCGACACTTGGATTAAAATGCATAGAGGCAATATTAATCTTTTATACTTTGTATACTTGATTACTTGGGACAAACTATATTTCATGTTATCAGTTTTACATAACTTGCTCTACATGCGGGGCCCGGATCTATGCCGGTTCATGATTAACCGACACACCACTATTCCCCTATTGGGAATTCCATATTGGTATAAACATGTGGCATCTGTCAGGTGTATGCCTACACCCCGTGCTTAGGTCGTGGCCATTGCAATTTAATGAGTCAAGGATATCCAGGACACGGTCGCATTAATCCCCAATGTTTCAGTCAAGCAATACGAATTAAAACAGGTTATTTGGATTTCCCGACTCATTGGTCTTCGAATCCCATACCTGAACATGCGGTATTTATATTACCGTATCCCAAGCCCGTAATAGGGAAAATAAGTTAAGAGTATTTACCTGAGCTAGCTCCTGTCTTAAATAGCAGAAATTTATAACTCAGCCGTATTCACTTAAGCAAGCGTAGGTACAATTTACCGGAAAGCTCTAGTCTGGAATGATGGTATAAATAACTAATTAGAATGCTAACGGGTCTTTAATTAAGCTTAAGCTTAGACCGGTTAGTCTTACAGAAAGATACGGTTCGTACGCACGATTAAGCGAAGACCGGATAGAATGTGATTTATACCCGACAAGTTCAGGGACTTGTATAATATGGTATTACATACACATTCTGGATTTTGAGATAAAACCGATAAGGTTTGACCCGTTTCGGCTAACTTATATAAACCAGTTATATAAACTGATCCGAACGCGAATAACGCGTAACGGGTAACTGAATAGGTCACGAACAGGTTTCCTAAGTTAATATGCTTAAAATATGTTGTGATATCATAATGATACCTTCCATAATGCCCAAAACGAGTTAAATCTTATATTAAGCCCCGTAGGGGTATTTTGGTCATTTTAAAGAGTATAAAAGGGATCATTTAAGCTTCTGTGATCCGGGTTTGAATAATTCGGTAAAATAGTTTATTTTAACTTGGTATATCAGTTGGTGTTAAGTCCTATGTGGCAAAATGGTTTTAAACCCTTACTATGCACTTAATACGCGTTATAACGTCGTTTTAAGCGATTTACGGGTTAAAATAGTATTCTGAGTTTCTAGGTCAGTTTATAAAGTTCAAAACACTAAATTTATTATTTAAAATCAGTAGCAATTGGATTGGCGTTAAAAGGATTTGTAAAACTCATTTTATACCCGAAAAGGGTATATTCGGTATTTACCGAATTAAGGCGCTAATCCAAGCTTATGATCAGTCTACAAATAATTACAAATCTTTAAAAATCCTAGAATATTATTTAACGTCAGTGGTTAAAAGATTTGGTGTCACAACTGAGTTTAGATAGGTTTTACGCTAATGGCGCCGTTTAATTAATAAACATGTTTATAAATACGCCATTAAGCATAACTTCTAATCTAGACTTCCGATTGACGTGAAATTTTGCAGACATGTTCAATAGTCAGTATTAAAGGCTTTTGCACTTTTACATTTTCTAAAATCTCGTTTTATGGTCATAAGGGCATTACGGTCAATATTTAGGCGTTTAACGGAAACATCGGACGATTAGGGATTCGAGTGGTATAAACGCAGAGGCTTATACACACATGTATCTAGGTCCTAATGGAACCTTAAGGCATATCTAAACCTATAAGAATCGGGTCAGAACTGAGGTCAAAGCAAAAGTCAAACCTTTGCGTATCTCGGTTCCGAATCGGTTCTAAACATAAAGTTGTCGAATCAAACAAGTGTATACAAGTTTTTATACTTATTTTCAGTTGGTAAGAATGATAAAATAGGCTATACGCCATTTACATCGCTAATCATGCATTATACCAAACATAACAATTCTGTTGACTTTTTCGGAAGAAGTTTGACTCGATAATCGACCTAGTTAGGATTCAAATTGGTGAGTGCCCTTTTAGGGGTTTATTAACCATATAAATACCAACTTATAACAACCTTTGATTCGACTAAACTCTGGACCGATTGTGATTTATCACAAAGTCAAACCGTAGTTACGACGGTTTGATTTCTAGGCTATAAACTAAGTATGAATGAATTAGGAAGGATCAAGGGTACTTACACTTGTCTAATGGATGATATGGAATGCTTGAATCAGCTCTTGAGCTCTTGTAAATGTCCAGAAGATGAAATGAATGATGAATGATGAATGTTGCACAAAGTGGGTCATTTAAACAACTTCAAACAAGCTTAGATGATTGACAACTAAGTCTAGGAGGAAGCAATAACATCCACAAGCATCCTACACACTATAAAGCACCTTAGGGCAGCCCAAGGTATCAAGCAAATTGATCAAAGTCGGTTTAAACATCAACCCACAGCTGCACATAACATTCTGTCCAGATAAGGCAGTAGCGTAGCGCTACTGCCAAGGATTTCATGCTAGCGCTACGCTAGGGTGATGAAGATCAGCTCAGCAAGTTTTTGTTATTTGCATTTCAGTCCCTGGTCCCTCGAAACATCGTTTTCAAGCTGTTTCTTGTATGCTAAGACTTTGTAATTTATATATGGGGGCTTTAATACTTATACCCACTTTGTCAAGTCCTCGGGTAACTTTGTGATCACCCGAAAAGCCCTAAATTTCATTATTGACGATTCTAACCCTCACACACGAATTTTATCACAACTTGCTCATACGATAACGAAACTTGGTGAAATTTTTATGGTACATTCTAGTGAGCACATTTAATCGTTACAAGGCTTCGGGTTTGCTAAAAGGTCACTCAGAGGTATATCTTAAACATGTTGACACATTTAACCCCTGTAGTTTGTAATCTCTCACTTTCTTTCACAATTCGCTTCGTATGATCCATGATCTATTCGTTTAAGGTTATAAACATCATGTAAGGTTATTGCAAAGTATATTTATTCATTGTTGACACTTTGAACCCTTCTATTTACACAGTTTCACTGTTTGTCAACTTTAGTCCTTCAAGAACATTCTTTCACACGTTCAAACCTATGACACGTGTCAACACATTATAGGACGTAAATTTTCGGGGTGTTACATTTAATCTCATGAATTGTCGTAACTGTTGTATTAGGTACTAACCTATTGTGTGTGCATTATTATTTAAATTAGGTTAATCAAGGCTAATCAGTAGGCTTATAATCTGCTCGTTAAATCTACAATGTGAGTCATTCTCTTTTTATCAAATTGCTTTATAAATTCTTAAATATTTTCAAAGGTTATAATTACAGTGATTAAGTTTATGTAATCACCAAATTACAGCCGGTATGTGGGGTATTGTGCACAATATTGCAATTTATTACTTTAGGTGGGCGAACCTAAAATTTGTGATAACCGTCATTCATTGGGACAGCCAATGGTGATATGACCACAGTCACGGAAAAGAGTCGAGTGACAAATACTGTGGGTAGTTGGTTTGATATCAGAAACATTGTAATCTCTTACTACTGTGAATTATAACTGTTGGTGCATTCATCTGTCGTCTTCGTCTTATGTTAAGTCTCGGGTTCGTTGCGGATTTGATCAAGCGTAACATCATCAAAAATGTCATCATGTGACATCAATGATGACATCACAACATTTTAGATGATGATAATTAGTTCTCGAAAGTCAATATATACACAAGAAGACAAAACAGGTTTCATGAGACAAGACCGTTTGAAATTGTAATTGTTTGTATTGGTCGTTTGAGATGTAACCGTTTGAAAGGGTTCCGTTTGAAGGGTTCCGTTTGAAATGGTTATGCCACTTTCAAACGGAAGGGTCCTCCCTATAAATAGCCTTCAAACGAGTTCATTTGTAACTTTCTGATTTCCGACACCGAGGTGCTGTCGAGGTGTCTTTGTACTGTAAAGTGTTCAAGATCAATAAACAAGACAATTAATAGTGAATTCAAGCTAAACGAAGACTGAATCAATGAATTCCGCCTCTGATTCGGTCTGAGCACTCTTCTGATCGACTCGTTAGGTCGTTTCACGATCCTACAAGTGGTATCAGAGCTCAGGAGGAAGAGTTCTTACCATTTAGCTCGTTTTCGCTGGAATATTCTATTTTCTACACCTTCTTTTCAAAACTCAACAAGTTTTGACGGATAAAATCGGCTAAAATTTTCACAAAATGTGCGTAATGGTGTTTTAACAAACCCTTGAGAATATCGGACCTAAATTCGAAGTTTAACCGGTAAAAAAGGACTGAAATATGGTTCCGTTTGAACGAAGCATAGGTGTTCTGTTTGAAAATTGCCATCCCGTTTGAAAATGCATACCCTTCTGTTTGAAATTTGATCCTATCGTTTGAAAACAGGACTGTTACGTTTGAAATTTGTGTTACGTTTGAAATTATCGTTTGAAACTATCTTACGTTTGAGGTTGTCGTTTGAAAATGACCACCGATTGAAGACATGACAGCCAAATAGGAATATTATGTGATCTTGTTGACGGTTCATTAATTCATCACGTGAACATTACTTTTTCGTCTGATGTGTCATAAATGTTGGATTGATATTAAATAATATCTCATGTGATAATGTGATTTCATGTGATGTATCTGATCTTTTAGTAACATGTTTTGAGGTTGTCAATACATCGGTAAAAGAAATTACATGATTGTGTCAGTCTACATGAGGTGATCAGAATTGTTTGTCTTTGCATGTGATATTGGTGTATCATTAGTCCAAGTGAACATATCGGTTTGTATGAAAAAGAGATCATGTGATATTTGTCAGGTTGTCTTGGTTTGATCGTTTTTTTTAGTCAACATTATCAAAAGTATCATTTATAATTGCATGTGTCTGCCACTACATTTGAGGTCAAATAGATTTGTTTCGGTATTGATGTTTGTTGGACAAGTTTAAAAAAAGATGTCAGCTTGCATATGATCACTGCTGGTTACATTTTCAAAGTTGTCGGCCATTTATATTTGAATCAAGAATTTGAGATTAAGTGGGCTTGGATCAAGCTTAGTGAGATTGAGATTTGCGATTGCATTTAATTATCATCGACCAAATCATTGTTTAGTGCAGCCTCAAAAAAAAAATTGAAAGTGTGTTTTGAAGAAAATTTTGTCGGATTTGTTAGAAAAATGGCAATGATTTTTGATGAGAAGGAAAACAATGATCTTGAAAGTTTTAATAATTGGTATATGAGAACTGTGGATACCAATTATAGGAATGTGAGTACGGACATTTGGATTAAAAGTTTTGAATTTTTCATATGTCAAAAGGATGAAACTTTGAATGAGATGGAAACACGATTTAAAGTTCTAACGGACAATTTGTGGAGAAAGGGTATTAGAATGTCAACTGATGAACATATATTGAAATTGACAACTGCATTACCTGCTAAATGGGATGAATTCATGGTTGAGCTAAAAAGAAAAGATTTTTTCCAAGAGCTTAATCCACATCAGTTCTTTAATGAGGTTCATGCAGAGTGTCGTAAGGAAGAAAAGAAAAGAAGGGAGTTTTTGAATGAGATAGGAAAGAATTTACAAGATTTAGAATTGGATGTGATTACAGAAATCGATAAAAAAGTTCGGATATGTCTTGCAACAAAGAGGAATCTGAAATATGATATTAAAAGGAAATGTTATATTGATGAAAGTATGAATCCTTTTAATTTTGTTAAACTTTTTGGTGCAGGAACATACAAGATGGAAAAAGATCAAGATTCAAAGATTGAAGAATCTGTGAAGAATGACTCTTCAAGTTCTGCATCAGTGTGTTTTACATGTGACAGCTTAAAGACGGAAAATGACAAACTCGTGAAAGATGCGGAAAGTTTGACTTTGGAAGTCAAAGAGCTGAATGATAAGAAGCAAACTGATGTAAAACAGATTCTGGATTTACAGGGAAATTGTGAAAAGCTAAAAGCTGAAAATGTTAAACTGTTAAATGATTTGAACAGTTTGACATCAGAAAACAAGAAGTTGAAAGAAAAAGCAAAAGTTTTTGAAGAGAAAATGAAAAGTTTTGAAAATGAAAAATCAAAGATTGAAAAAGATTTTCAAAGTCAACTAAAAATTTTAAAAGATGAGAGAGATTTGTTTGGTAAAAACAATCTTGAAAAACAAATTGCAATCAATTCTCATCTTGAAAAGATTATTCGACTTGAAAAAGAGGCAGAATGTGCTCAAAAGAAAATCAAGGAATGGGAACAAAAGTTGAAGGTGTTTGTGAATACTTCAACTATTCCTTGTCCAAAACCAGTTAATTCAGTTCCAATAAGTGACAATGTCACAAACTTTGACAAAGTCAAAGTTGAAGATTGTGATGAGAAAACTGATGATGATATTGAAAAAAGAAAAATATTTTTGAAGTTAAAAGAAAAGTTTCAAGAAACTGTTCCACAATCAACTGAAAAGGGAGAATGCTATAAGCAAAAACCTTTGAAGAAGAAAGTGGAACAAAAACAAAATGAGAAAATTTTGAAAAATGTTCAAAAAGAAAATAAAAGCTCATCAGTTCAATCATCCAATCGCAATCAAAAACCACAAAAAGTAAAAAATGATAACTCAAAAATTGTTGGCAATAAGTGGTGCAGGTCGGACCACAGTGCTCAAAAGCCAAATCCAGCAAACATGAGGAAGGAATATCACCAATCCAAACAATGCTATGATCTGAGCATATGGTGTGAAAATGGTGATTGGTACGATAACAGAGTGTGTTACAGATGCGGTTATCAAGGACACATTGCTGTTAACTGCCAGAGTTGGAGGTTTGAGTCAAGAAGATGTTTTAACTGCAACATCAGAGGTCACATTGCCAGAGATTGCCCAAGGAGATCAAATGAAAGATTGAGGGTTAATTCTCAGAAGATGGCAAAGAAACCAGTCAATGTCAAGCCCAAAGAACAGAAAGTTCAAGAATTTAAAGTTCAAGAACAGAAAGTTCAAGAAAAGAAAGTTAAGCTTTCTCAGGGGCAGAAAGACAGACTGAGGAAGAAGAGGAAGAAGGCCAGAGAGTATCTGGAGAAGATTTTGTCCTCGGGTTCACCGGATAGATCGAATAAGAGTTCTGATAAATCGTCTTGCTCTCCAAAGAATGACAAATCAAGCAAAACGCATTCATCAGATACAAATATGAGGACGAAAGAAGAGAAAAAGAAGAAGAAGAAAATGGTCGGCGATGAATCTGACATGTCGAAGTCAGACAAGCCACTTTCAGGCGATGAATCTGGTTCATCAAAGTCAGACAAGCCACATTCAGGCAATGATTCTGGTATGGTAAAGCCAGAAGAGCCAGTTGTTCAGGTAAAAACTGAGAGTTCTAGTCTAACAATGGATGAGGCAAACTTTCCACCATTGTTGAACAAGAATTCAAAATCACCCAAGGACAGTCAGGCTTGGGTGAATCTGTTTAAATGAAAAACCTGACTTGCCGGAGTTCCCAGGTTGGTAAGCGTGGAACAGGAATCGGCATCTTTCTTGAGAAATTCACGAAAGTGATATTTCGATTTACAAGTGGTAAATCAGGGACATTAAGTTGTACTTGATTTTCTACAAGTGGTGTTGAGGTTTAAAATCGGAAAATGATAAAACTACATGTGGTTAAAAAGAACAAGATGATGTGATGTCCCCGAACCTATAGGTGGTTGGTACACAAAACTAATTTTCCGGAAAAACCATTTTGATTAAAACAAACTTAAGTGTTTTGAAATCACTATGGGAAAATGTTTTGTTGTCAGGGGGAGTTCATGCCAAGTGAATGGAGAATTGAAGTGATTCTCATCATGTTGTCATGTTCTTGTACAGTTTGTTTTCAAATTTCCTAAAATGTGTTTGCATTTTAGGGGGAGTAAGATTTTAGAAAATCCAAAAACATTTGAAAATTTGAAAAAGCCAAAAACATGATAAAATGAAAAATGAGTTTTGTTGCATAAAAGAGGAAATGATAGTACATCAGTGGACTGTCACAACATGCTAAAGAAATGGAATGTCAAAATGTGATAAACGGTCTCACTGATGATGTGCCAGTAGGTTTTTGCACATCTAGTAGATTGTGACGAGATATAAACCTAAATTTCAAACTTGCTTATATCGTGGGGAAACATCTCTCGGATATATGGGTAACCCCCGAAATCTCGTTTGAAAGGTCTCGTATTCTGATATACTAGGTCTTTATACTCAATGATGTCTGGGGTATTATTCCGGGACTTCTGCTGAACGATGGTTCTGACCTAGTCCTCGAATAATACTTTCTGCAAATGCTTGAAACATAGCATCACCCTCAGCATATATGATAAGACAATAAAATTGCTTAGCAATGCTGTTGTAAAAAAGATCCTCTAAAGGGGACACACCCAAAAGTTGAGTCATGATCTCTCTGCTGAACGGTAGTTCTGACCTGAGCTCTCATGATTCTTCATAATTTATTAACCCCTACAGATATCATTTGTGTCATACTCACCTGTAAGACTGAATATTGGGATCTGGATACGGGAGTATATTCTGAGGTGGGACACGCGATTAAGTTTAAGTACTTAAAACATTAATTTCGTATCTCGGATCAGTTGAACTTTGTGTGAAAATTTAAGTGGATCAGTATACTGACAATCTAAGTGAATCGTTTAGAACTTAAAATGAAATGAAGCTTAACGGTGTTGGTGATTTGTCTCATAAACTGATATGATCCTCTTACACGAACTCACAAAAATATTGTTTGTAAATATTTCTTTATTGTATATCATTATATTCCAAAAATCCAAAAAGATTTTAGTGTGTTTTAACATAAATTTTGAAAAATACAAAAAGATTTTCGACAACTGATGTTGAAGAGCTGATTTTCAAAATTTCAAGTGCTGAACATGATGAACTGGTTTGGGAGTGTGCGTTTAAAAGAAGAAACTGATTTTGAGAAAGAAGTTGAGATTAGTTAATCAGGGTCATTAATTTGAATTTGATGTAACTATTACTAGTAAGTTTTTCTTATTGATTTAAGTAAAAACTTATGTGGTGGTGAGAAAATTTGTGCAGGAGTTGAGCTTAAACAGAGATAAAGCCAGGGATTGATCTCAAGGTGATAGTTAATTCCAGACAGCGATCCCATCATGATGAGTGGGGGAGTCTGACGAGGTTAGAGCCAAAGAGAAGATCCTGGTATATGCGAAGAAAGAAAAGAGACAGATAAAGACTGAAGATGCATAGACTCGACACTTAAGACTCGTCAACATCTGAGGGGGAGTCTGTTGGTGCATTCATCTGTCGTCTTCGTCTTATGTCGAGTCTCGGGTTCGTTGCGGATTTGATCAAGCGTAACATCATCAAAAATGTCATCATGTGACATCAATGATGACATCACAACATTTTAGATGATGATAATTAGTTCTCGAAAGTCAATATATACACAAGAAGACAAAACAGGTTTCATGAGACAAGACCGTTTGAAATTGTAATTGTTTGTATTGGTCGTTTGAGATGTAACCGTTTGAAAGGGTTCCGTTTGAAGGGTTCCGTTTGAAATGGTTATGCCACTTTCAAACGGAAGGGTCCTCCCTATAAATAGCCTTCAAACGAGTTCATTTGTAACTTTCTGATTTCCGACGCCGAGGTGCTGTCGAGGTGTCTTTGTACTGTAAAGTGTTCAAGATCAATAAACAAGACAATTAATAGTGAATTCAAGCTAAACGAAGACTGAATCAATGAATTCCGCCTCTGATTCGGTCTGAGCACTCTTCTGATCGACTCGTTAGGTCGTTTCACGATCCTACAATAACAAACGAGTCGTTTTAGTAAAACTGAATGATTCACTCAGTATTTCCCCGCTGACAAAACCTTTTTCAAACATGTTTCAGGTGATCTGTTGTGAGCAAAGGAAAAGTGCCGTGGAGCACTACAAGCTTAGAAAAGTGGCTCAATATAAATAAATAAAGAAACATGTTTTGAGAAATAAAGATTTCCCAGTGAAATCACTTTATTGTAAATTATGGGATTTATCCCTCTATTATATATAAACGAGCAGTTTTAATACTAATCGATCCTGTTTAAAAGACTTCCGCTGTCATTAAATTAGATACCATCGGATTTCCTGCCTCACGGCTCTGGACCGGGTCAAACCGGGGCCAAGGGTCGTGACATAAACAATCAAAATAAACAATTACATATGAGACATATAACAATTAAATTCCACTAAACTAATCCGTTTCTTGTTAACTAAGGCCCATCCTATGCCCAATCTTCTCTTCGTACCTGATCACCTGTATCATGTGTAAAAATGGTTTTTGGGTCAACAAAAGTTGGCGAGTGAACCTTATTGTTATTGGAAAAATAATTTGTTTAAGTTTGATTAATTGTGAAAATGTGCGTTAACCAATGAAAGTAAATATGTTGTATGTCATATATCATAACTCATAACACAATCTCAAATAATAAACAAACCAACTGAAATGATTCAATAAATGCATGCATGTTGCACGGTATTATGGTGTGCCAATGAATAAATGCATGTTGCACGGTATTATGGTGTGCTGCAAGGTCTAAGCTCAATCAAACGGAGCTGAACTCGTATGGTTGGCGACGTCAAGTTCCGCTCATAGGTAATGGGGAACAGACGACTCTATGATGATGTGATATCCAAAATGTATGAAATGCACCAAGTGATAAACAACCAAACAACACATAACACAACCTCAAACAATAAACAAACCAAATATAATGATTCATATGAATGTATGCATGTTGCACGGTATTGTGGTGTGCTGCAAGGTCTAAGCTTAATCAAACAGAGCTGACCTCGTATGGGTGGCAACGTCAAGTTCCGCCATAGGTAATGGGGAACCGACGAGCCTATGATGATGTCATGTCCAAAATGAATGAAATGCACCAACATGAAAAACAATCAAACAACACATAACATAGATACTCTACATAATGGTAATTGCACGGAATTGAACATGTAAAATGCGATAAAAACATTGCGACACATGATACACCCCAAAACGTATAAATAAAATGGAAAAAGGGGAAGTTGTAAGATTCACTCACAATTTTGCGTATATGGATTCCTTGTACAACTAGGCGCACGAGTTGGGTTTGAAGAACCGGTGACACGAGATTTATCCTAAAACAAAGTTGGGAGCGAACTAAATAAATATAATTTTGGAACTACTTGTTGGATAATATTATTATTTCATAATTGATTCTTAAATAAGTTTATATGATTTATTATATAAACTTAACCAATTTATAAAAGAAATTAATTATGGTTAACTTTTATGTAACGGCCTCAAAAGATAGGAATTACATTTGCTGATCATTTTTAATGTTAAGCCCAAAAAGAGTAATAAACCAATGAAAATTTTCCAAGACTCGCAGGAGACTCGGATTGAATTCGGGTTCTCCGGTCCCAAATCCCACTAATCCAACAACTAGAGGAACTTGTCTTTGAAAACTTCCTTTTATTGGTTCATTTGCATCATAGTTACTGAGTTTCTTTATTAAAAACTATAAACCGTATGGGTACCGAGTCGCACCCGCGACCCCCGCGTTATTCAATGCACACCATAACTATTTTACCAGAATCTAGTTGATGTTAAGATGATTGATATTAGCCCATTTATACTCTGTATTAATTAGTAAAAAAATTGGTTTTACTTAAACAAAAGAAGTAAAAACACAGGGAAAACATGATAGAACCCATGATTCCCCAATGACTTATCACCTGAAAAAAAAGCCATCAGATGATTGTTGTTTTTATGTTGAAAACGTTGAACTGGCATACGTTATTATACTCTTTTTTTAAGATTATTACCCAGCCCTATATCCTATAATTATGCATGCTTCCAACTCGTATAAGTTTACGAAACGGTATTCATGAGCCATCGTCTGTCAAATTAAAAAGAAAAATGGATGAAAATAAGAGAGGAAACGTGTGAGGAAAAATATCCGAAACAGTGATGTATGTTTCCCGTTGTGAACCTCGACGCGATTCCGGCGAGCTTCCGTTACTTTGACAGAAACTTTGGACTCCGATGGGTTCGTCTGAGATTGGAGGGAAGGTGTAAACGAACTAGAGAATATTCTGGGGTCTCATTACATAAGGGGTCGATTGGGTTTTTCAAAAGACTTGGATTTTTGGTTTAAGGAAAAGTCTTGAATCGTGATGGACCGGGACGTGAAAATGGTGATGTTCTTGATTGGCATAAAAACAGCAACGCGGACTAAAACCCCATCCCGACAAATGAGTAGAAATGATTGCTGGTTACCATGTTGGTAGTGAAGACTTGGCGGCAAGCTTTGTTTTGAAAAAAAAACGGAACTGATAATGTGTATTTAAGAGTTTGTGATGGTGAGATTTGCACAAATCCTCCTGGTGGTGGAGCGGTCTGTTCGTTCTCTGTTGCCCCCGTAGACCCGGGTTCGAATCCTGTGGTCTTCATGTCTTTTCTCTTTTTCATTGTTTTTTATTTACTTACAAGGGATCCAAGTTTCAATAAATGTCACAACCAGTCCCCTCAACTCTACTTAACTGTACTAACTTGAGTTGCCTTAAAATTACTTTAAAACCATAAAAAATTAACTAGATCTATAATATGAACTTATTAATTTTAGTTGTAATATTAAATTAATAGATTAAGGTTTATTGGATTTTAATAATCCTAAGTTTCACCAGTTGGCCGATAATATTCCCAACTTTAAAAATTCCATCCAATAATCCTAATTTGTAAAAGTTTGGCCGCCATTGATCATTTTCAAACATATTAGAATTTGGTCTCCTCAATAGATTCAATAACACATAGAGACTCCTTAATTGATTTAAGTGCACCTATGTTAGAAAATGATCAATGGCGGCCAAACTTTTACAAGTTGGGATTATTGGAGCGAATTTTTAAAGTTGGGATTATTATAGGCCAACTGGTGAAACTTAGGATTATTAAAATCCAATAACCCATAGATTAATTAAATAATTAACCAATTCGATAAATGAATTTAAATTAAGGAATAAATCTCTTCAACGGTTACTTAAATTCGCAAAAAAAATCTAAGGTCCAAAAGGTGAGGATCCGGATTTCAAAACGAGTCGGATTTTGGGAGCCCATTTTGACGGATGTTGTTTTGGTCAAAAATTACTGAAGCAATTTAGTGATCAAATTAGTTAAGTGAGGTAGTGTGCTAAAATTATATATGAAAAATATGTTAACCAAGTTAGTTGTAAAAACAGTTTCAGGATACGGCTCGGGATATAGAGCTGTATCTATGATCAAACAATGAGTAAAAAAGTAAAGGTTGACACGTGATGTACGAGGAAAGCCCTTGATCAATCTAGATCGCCGGCACAAAACCTCGGGAGCTGACAATCGCAGCTGCCTTGTTCTTCTATTGCTTTAAATATCAGGATACAGTGCAGGATGTAGAGCGGATCAACTAGGTGTTACAATATGATTTGAATACAAGTGTTTGTGTGTAGTGTTTGCAGTGAGCTAGAGAGCAAAAGTGTTCGAGAATGTGTGTGTAAGTTGCGTGCCTTAATCTGATCCGCCCCCATCTATTTATAGTAAAAGAAGTGTAACAAACTATCCTAATAAACCGGGATCCGGCGAATATTCCCCACTCGAACGTTGTAGACCTGGTCTTTCGGGTTCAACGTCTCTCACATAACATATACGCCCGAGTCTTGAGGAGAAGAAGTCCATCTGACCGTTATTAACCCACAGCCTCTAACCTGCACGTGGTTAATTCAATCAACCTCAGGATATTGCCTAGGATGTTAGCAATATCCCAGTCCAGTATCCTGGTCACAAATAAACAATTAAAAGCAGGATATTAGTCAAGATATGTACACTCAGAAAATGACCCATAACAATTGTCCCCAAATATATCTGTTGGTATACCAATCCAACGGATATATTTTAAAAATTCTATCTCGTAAATCAAGGCATTTAAAACGAAACGATGGTTGAGGTGACATTGTGCCATTTTCAATGCAATATTTACTCTTTACCCCCTATATTCAGCCTATAATTAGCTGAGGCATTTTTCTTCTTGTTATCATTACTCTCCAAGCGATTCTCAGGTAATCATCCTTCTCTTCATCCTCTGTTCTTTCTCTAAAGTTTCTTTAGTTTGCTCAATACATGGCATCTCGAACAAGATCTCGTTCGGATGAACCAGTCCCAACCCTCGTGAGTCAAAACCTCATACGAGAACCGGAAAAAGAAATCTGCTGCTTCAACAATGCCGATATCACTGCCCTCAAGAATTCCGGCGCCTTTCCCACTGGAACAGTCATTCGCCCTTTTGATCGAGAGATCCGATCAGACGTGTCATCGGACGAGTGGGTTTGTTTTTTCGCCTACCCCTTTTCTTTGGGACTCCAGTACCCATTTCCACCTTTTATCTCTCGTTTCTTCGACCTCACCGACCTTAGTTATGCCCAAGTTATGCCAATGGTCTGGCGAGTTTTGATGGTACTGGATCAAGTCAGATCTCACCATTGCCCTGGCCTGTGTATTGAAGACCTTCCTATAGCATACCGGTTGAGGTCCCATGGCGACAGCCGTTTTCTTTTGTTTTCCACCTCCAAAAACCCTTTAGTCCTAAAGGCCACCAAGAACGAAGACCGATGGCGGCGAAAGTTCTTTTTTGTGAAAAGAGATTCCACCGACAAGGGTTTCGATCTGCCGATTAGATGGTTAACCAAGGGTAGGATCTAGGGTTTTAGGGATATCCCCAAGTGTATCCTTAAACTATATCCTAAACTTATATCTTGATGTTTTATGCAGCAAATTTCAGAGACTTAGCACCCCCAAGCGCGGAATCCGAGTCCAGGATCAGAGAAATATATCGACTTCCTGCTAGTGAAAGAACCTTTTCCCTATCTCTTGCAGATTCAAGCCAAAAGTCAAGTTCAGAGATGTCTGGTAAGTATATTCTTAGCAATTATCTTTACCCATTAAACCGATTATCTTTCAGAGGTATTATAAGTTTAAAAATATCTTCCCTTGTACAGTACCAGTTGTCAACCTTGAAGGCTTCCAACTTGACGAATTGGACAGTTACTCCAGTCTTGTACCTGCTAAACAAGAATCCAAGCCGAAATCATCTGCCACACCAAAGCCTACCTCTTCAAAGACTACTGCCGCTCCTAAAGCTCCTCCGGCATCCGGGACCCGGGACCCGGGCCTCTAGTTCCCGGAAGAGAAAAGAAATGGATTCTCCAGCCGCCTCTGAGACATTCTCTCTCGAGAATCATGGGTTTAATGAAGCTACTTCATTCCTCAAGCAGGTAAGAATTCCATTCCAATATCCTGAACATGCATGTTAATCATTATCCTGCTCATTTTACAGTGGTACCTGTATCTTTAACTGCAGGGCTTGGAACGTCTCATGCACTTGTACGAAGACGCCTGTGGGCTTAACAAGATGCTGGAGATCAAGCTCGAAAAAGCTGAAGCCACCATAGCTGATCAAGGAACAATTGCAACTGCCAAGTCCGAGAAATATGAAGACAAATACAAGGCAATGACCCAGGAACACCAAGCTGCCCTCCACAAAGCCAATGAGGATGCTCAAGCCAAACTAGATGCCGCCCTTCTCCAATGTCAGCAGGATATGAGTTCATATCGGGACAGTCTCAAAGCATCCGTGGCCATCTCTCTTCTCCAAGCCAGGTTAAGGATGGCTTATGAAGCCAAGGACTTGGGCTTCGAATGCCCCTCCTGGAATGTAAAGGCTTGGGAAGCGAAACTACAGGATCTTGGAGGTCATCCCGTCGCTCATCCTGCAAAGCATGCTGGTGAAGAGCCTTCTAAGGTGGCAAGGGAAGTGGCCAATGCTGGTGATGATGCCGAGAAGAATCCTGAGGGGGATGCTGGTGCAGATGCTGGGAAAGAAGTTGCTGATCAAGAAGGTGCCGCTCCTTAGGCGACGAAGTGGGCGATGATGGATATACGTGCCAAGGCCGGAGCCCACTTTTTTAAATTTCATGGTTGTGGTTTGTACAAACAATTTACTTTTCCTGTCGTTGAACAATTTATATTTCCTGCACTAGAACAATACGATGACCAAAGGTGGATGGGTCCTGGGTTTTCAGGATGAAGCCCTTGGTCATCAGTTAGTATAACCTGTTTTGAATGTCGTATCGGTTGAAGGTGGACAGGTCCCGTTTTGAGATAGAACCTTCAACCGTAACATAAGTATGGTAAAAACTAACCGTGCTTTTGGTGGATGGGCCTCGGTTTGAGGTGAATCCAAAAGCACAACTTTTGACATGTTAATAATATAACTTGCTTTTGACTTATCTGTTGTTGCCTTTTAATTTCCGTTATGCATTCCTTAATGTAGATTTTAGCTTTGCAAAATTTTGTACAACTGGCTTTCAAAAATATCTTGATCCATATACTCAGTAATATATTATGAAAACTTTAAATAGAGCTTTTAGAAATTCAATCAATCTTCATAGGAAACTTTTTTAAAGAATGAAATACAGTCCATTTTTCAAAACCTGTTTTGACAATACTTGTTTGATCAAAGTTTCAAACTAGTATCAGTTTCAAATATTTTAATCAAATATCCTGAAAAGTATTTGGAAAATATATTTTGAGAATATATCCCAATCAGGATGTCTAAGCTTTTGTCAAACATAGTTTCAAAAACTTAAATAATGTTTACAAAGGAAAGATCATACCAGGAATAGGGTATAACCCTAAACTTCAATCCCTTTGCAACTCTTCCAATGAAGATGTCCCCTGTCTGAGACACTTAGTGTATTAGGTCCGAGCTTTATCCTTTAAGCTTTACACCATCGCCTCAGTAGGAATGTCCCCTGTAATTAATATCTTCGAATATTTAGAAATTTTCTGGACATCAGTTCCATTTGTATAGACAATTTTTCGTGTTACAGGGGTAAAACCCAAAATCTACTTGAGACAAATTCCTCGTATCCTAGGGGAAATCCCAAATTTTCGTGCGCTACAGGCGGGAGTGTATAAACTCCAAGACTTAGAAAGGTGAAAACCTTTAAACCTTAGAGAGTATGAAAATACCCTTTCGTGAGAGAGGGTGATCAATCCTCATATACCTTTAGGATTTAGGATATAGCCAATAGTAACGAAATTGTCGGCCACTTTTACATGGACTGGTCCCGCCACCTTGAACTATTCCCGAATAACTTGCACTCCAGGCGGGGTGTCTAAACCCAATTCGGAAGAAAGGTGAATACCTTTAAACCTGTGAAAGGATCAGTATCCCTTAGACGTGAGAGAGGGGGCCAATCCTCTAATCTTCCGAAGTATCTTGAGTGTGTATCCTGGTGCTATATCCCGAAGCATATACTGCAAAACATCCTCAAACTAAGGTGGGTGTTAGCTTGGTTAACACCCCTCCGATGCTTAAGTCAGTATTGGGTTTCAAAGAATAAATCAAATCAAACATATTTAAAAGAGATAGAATTCATACCATCCTGAATTAGGAATTAAATTCCAAACTCACTTGAAATAAAGCTTAAGGTGTATAGCATTCCAAGATCTCGGCAGCATATCCCCCTCCATATTCTTGAGTCGGTATGCACCTTTTCCTGATTCTGATTCAACCTCATATGGTCCTTCCCATTTTGGAGCCAGCTTTCCATCAGCAGGATTAGTAGTATTTTGAAAAGCCTTTCTTAACACCCAATCTCCAACTTTAAACCTTCTGGTCCTTATATTCTTGTTATATGCTCTGGATATCCTTTGTTGATATGCTGCCATCCTTAGCCTTGCTGCATCTCTTGTCTCATCAATAGTATCCAGTTCCTGGCATAGGACTTCAGGATTCCCGAGATTGGATCTTGCTGTGGGTATCACCATCTCCGTCGGGATCACTGCTTCTGCTCCAAATACTAAGGAAAATGGGGTTTGACCAGTTGCATTTTTTACCGTCGTTCTGTCAGCCCACAAAACAAAGGGTAGTTCTTCTGCCCATCTTCCTTTCTTGGCCCCTAACCTTTTCTTCAAGTTGTCGACAATTATCTTGTTTGGGGATTCAGCTTTTCCATTTGCTTGAGGATGTACCGGGGTGGACGTAATCATTTTGATTCCCCAACTCTTGCAGAAGTCAATAGTCCTCTTACTTATAAATTGAGATCCGTTGTCACAGATTATCTCAGCCGGTACTCCAAACCTACTCAGAATATTCCTTTTTATAAAGGATACCACTTCCTTATCTCTAACTTGAACAAATGCTTCTGCTTCAACCCATTTGGAGAAATAATCCGTCATTGCCAACATGAAAACTTTCCCTCCTGGAGCTTTTGGTAATTTCCCTACTATGTCCATCCCCCATTTCATGAATGGCCAAGGGGATACTATAGGATATAGTGGTTCAGCTGGTTGGTGCAGTATGTTACTGTGCCTTTGACATGCATCACATCTTCGAGCATATTCTGTAGCATCTTTCCTCATTGTTGGCCAATAGTATCCTGTTCTCAACACCTTTGAGAATAATGACCTGCCCCCAGTATGGTTACCACAATCCCCATCATGTATATCCTGAAGTACTTCTTTAGTTTCGGGATCCTCCAAGCACCTTAGATATGGTCCTGCAAGAGATTTCTTATACAAGATATTATTTATAATGGTGAATCGTGATACCTTCATCCTAAATTCCTTAGGATTTTCGTCTCTAGGGATGTGTCCCTCTTTGAGATATCTTACGATTGGAGCCGTCCAGGATTTAGGATCCTCCTCAGGATATTCAGCAACAGGATCCTGAATATTCACTACTTCTGTATCCTGAGGATCCGTCGCAGGATATAAGATATGCAATATTGGTATTTAGGTTCCTTCTGGTATCTTGACTGATGATCCCAGGTTTACTAGGGCATCTGCTTCAGCATTATCTTCCCTTGGTACCTGTTCAAGTGTAAAAACATCGAAATATCCTGCTAATTTTTTGAGAATATCAAGGTATTCGACTAACTTCTCTCCTTTAACTGCATAGGTTCCATTAAAATGATTAGTGATTAACAAGGAGTCAACATATACTTGCAAATTCTTGATATTCATATTTTTAGCCAACTCAAATCCTGCAATTAAAGCCTCATACTCTGCCTCATTATTAGTAGCAGGAAATTCACACATAATAGCCTAGGGTAATATGTCCCCCTGTGGCGATTTTAGTAGTATGCCTAAACCTACACCTCTTACGTTAGATGCACCATCAGTATACAATGTCCAACATTCTAAGTTCTCTCCTAGCTGCTGTACTTCTAAATCCACTTCATTTTGAATGTCACTACTGAAATCAGCCACAAAGTCAGCTAAAGCCTGAGACTTTATGGCATTTCTTGGCTCATATACTAAGTCATAAGCACTCAATTTTACTGACCACTTAGCCATCCTGCCCGACATCTCGGGTTTCCTAAGCACGTTTTTAACAGGATAATTGGTTTTAACATGAATCCTATGTGTCTCAAAATAATGTCTAAGTTTTGTTGATGCCATAACTAAGGCTAATATCAGTTTCTCTAGATGGGAGTACCTAGTTTCAGCATCTAACAAGCTTTTACTAACATAATAAACAGGATATTGCTGACCTTCATGGTCCTTTATAAAAACGGCACTTACAGCATTCCCTGATACAGCGAGGTATAGGGATAGTGGTTCACCATTTTCAGGCTTCATCAATAGAGGTGCAGTTGAGAGATATCGCTTCAAATCCTGCAAGGCTGCTTCATGCTTTGCTTCCCATTCAAACTTCTTATATTTCTTGAGGATATCATAGAATTCCTTGCATTTTTCCGAGGATCTTGAAATAAATCTGTTCAATGCTGATATGAAGGATGCTACTCGGCCTGTTAACCGTTGAACATCCTTCATATTCGAAGGTGATTTTATATCCAGGATAGCTCTAATCTGCTCCGGGCTCGCCTCTATGCCCCTTTTCGTCACCATATATCCTAGAAACTTTCCTGCCCCCACTCCGAAATGGCACTTAGCAGGATTTAGTTTCATGTTATACTGATCCAGGATATCAAATGCTCCCTTGATATCCTGGAGGTGATCCTCAGCCTTTTTAGATTTCACCACCATATCGTCAATATATACCTCCATGGTGTCCCCCAGCTTATCTTTGAACATCATGTTCACCAATCTCTGATAAGTTGCACCTACATTTTTCAAACCGAAAGGCATAGCAGTATAGCAATAAATACCTGTCGGTGTCATGAAGGCCGTATCCTCCTGATCCGAACGTTCCATTTGAATCTGCTGAAATCCTGAGGACGCGTCCATGAATGTTAACATCTCATGCCCGGTAGTAGCATCCACCATTGCATCAATATGAGGAAGAGGAATGGGTCTTTAGTGTTTTGGTCAAAAAATCTGATGATGATATTGCAACCAAACTCTCTGTTTAGGGGAATGATGCTTAAAATGTGTAACAACAATGAGGATCACTTCAATGTGGAATGTACAAACAACACAAGGATTTATACGGGGAAAAAGCCCTTGATCAAGAATTGATCTCCGGCACAAAAAACCCCGGGTGATGGAAACTACCGATCACCAAGCTCAAATAAATGAATAAACGTTTACAACTTCGGATAGTAACGAGCTAGGTACACGGATCACTACGGTGAAATGTGTAAAAAGTGTAAGTAATTGCTAAGTGTTTGAACGAGAGCTTGTACGAGAGTGTTTGCGAGTGTGTGTAACTGCCAAAATGACTAAGTGTCACTAACTAGCTCGTTACCCCTTTAAAATAAGAAAAATATCTAGTTAACAAACTCTCCGATTTTCGGGCCAAACCTCCACGTTCTCCATAACGTCTAGTTTTGATCTAGCACGTGCAGAATACTTCGGGAATATTCTCCAAGAATGCCGCTAAGACCTGGTCAAGCTTGTTATACCTGCGAGATGTTATAAAACATAAGTAAACAATCGTCAGTATGAGGATCCTTGAAGTGATCCATGATCCTGATCCTAAAGCCCTTCTGAGGATCACCACCTGTCACAGAAGTGAGGATCACTAATTAGGATAATGAATAAGGATCACTAATTGTTAGAAAATCCTCCCCTAACAATTGCCCCCAAAATATAAGGAGTGAAATTGTAAAATTAGCGAGTTATGTTTTCTTGATCTTATCCGTAACAAACTAACGGATATATAGCCGTTAATTTTGAACTAGCCGTTGCGATGATGATGTCACGGAAGTGACAACCTGCAAGATCATGATTATAAATAGAGATATAGATAGAATCACTATGCATTTAAATTCGAAAGACACTCCCTTTATAATCTCAGTTGAAGATCGATCAGGTATCTCTTTCTCCTCTCTCTTCCTTTCTTACTCTGTTCTTCTTTCTTTACCTTAATCACTTCAAGAATGTTGCTCCGAAGTTCCCCGGCTAAGGATCACAAAAAGGATAGCCCTCTGAAGAGTCAGAAGATCGTCAAGGACTCGGTGAACGAGAGGTGTTGCTTTACCGATGCACAGATTGATAACATCCGTCACTGTTTTCCAGCGAATGTCTTTTTCAAACCCTTCGATTCAACTGTTCTGAGCGACTACGTTTCTGATACATGGGTCGCCTTCCCAGTCACTCCATTTGCTATAGGGTACACCTATCCTTTCCCGGAGTTCACACAATCCTTCTTTTCCCTTACCGGCATATCTTACATTCAAGCCATGCCGATGATCTGGAGGGTTTTATACACCCTAGAGAGGATCATCGAGCAGGAGAGTCTTGATTTAGGAATGTCAGAACTAGCGGAGTTGTATGATCTTACTACCTTCGGATCCCACCGTTACTTGTTTAAACGGAAACCCGGTGCAGATCACCCTCTTCTCAAAGTCACCAAAAACGACAAAGATTGGAAGCGTCGCTTCTTCTTTGTAAGGAGGGATACCATTTCAGATGGAGAGCACTTACCAAGAATATGGTCCACCCATGGTAGGCTGGAGGATCCTGGGAAGGATCACCAGACGGTCATGTTTTTGTAATAGGATCACTAACCCCTTCTTTGTCTTGTGTCATGCAGCCATCTCCTTTTCACGTCTCATCACAACACCCGCAACCAGGGAAAGACTTGCTACTTTCTGGGGACTTGACCCTGAAACTAGAACTTTTAAGACAACAACCCAAGACTCACAGGAGGTATCCTCAGGCTCTGTCACAATGTCGAGTAAGTATCCTTGTTTATAATTTAAATAAATAATTAAATGTATATTAAGAAAAGATACTTATCTTATTTTGGTTGTGTAGGCGCTGGAAAATCTGCCAAATCTGCTTCAAGGTTCAGTGTCACCGATCTCACCACTGTTAAATCCTCCAAAAGAAAGATTCCTACTAGCCCGACTGTCTCAATCCCCAAGGCACCCCTCAAAGGGAAGGGAATCAAGAAGAGAAAGACTTCCGAGGCTGAGGATTTGCAGGGCCTGCCCTTAATTCGCCACCAGTTCCTCGAGTACTTCAATGATGTAAGGATCACTATCTCTGCTTGCATATCCTGCTGTTCTAAGGATCACTTGCTCTTGAACCGCTTTACCCTTTTCTTTTGCAGAAATTTGCTGAGATCGAGGATTACGTCGGTCATGTTGAGGATCAAGATCAGAAGATTGCTGATCTCCAGCAGGTTGCTGTGCTCAAGGATCTTGCAATTGCTAATCTTCAGAAGGAACTCAAGGATACCAAGCAGAAGATGGCCAAGGTGCTGGTTAACTTTGATTATGAAAGGCAGGAGATCATGGATGATGCTAAAGTTTCTGCCGCCATAGCAATGTACAAAACCAAACTCCAAATGGCCTTGGAAGCTCAGGATCCTGCCTTCGACAAAGGCAACTGGGAGATTGAAGAATGGAAGGCAAGGCTGGCTGAATTGGGTGATGAAGAGGAGGCTGAGGAGATTCTGGCAATTGAGGCTAGTGGCAGCGGGTTGAAGGATAAAGCTGAGGATGCAGCGGCTGGTGGTGATGATGCAGTGAAGGTGTAGGCTGCACAATTGGGCGATGATGGATATATGTGCTAAGGCCGGAGCCCAATTTTTAGTTTGATGGTTGTGATGTTTAAAACAATTTCATGGTTTGTAATAACTCTAAACAATAGTTCTTAGGTTTAAGGATCATGTATGATCCTTAGGACAATAGGCAGGATTGCAATTGGTGGAGGGATCCTCTGTTTGGGGGATGAAACCATTGTGATCCTGCCGCCTTTATATTCCTGCACTACTTTTGAACTCATTATCATGGACACCCTTTACCTACCCCAGCGGACGGGCCACGTTTTGCTGGTAGATGCTCGGGTAGGTAATTTTGACAACCTTTAAAGGGTTGGCCTTATGTTAATAAATAAAAACTTAACCTTTTGTCGCTTATCTTGTGTTGTTACCCTTTTTAGTATGTTACTTTTCTACTGTTATAATGTTCATCCTGTTTATATTTATCAAACCTTAGAAAATTAGAAAATATATCCATAAAGTTTAGGATATAATCAAGGATCACATATCCCATAACCGATGAGTTCTAAAAAGTGATATAGTTTAAGAAACACAGGTTCAGTTGTCAAGTATAAGGGTTCATCAAAAGAATAATGAATAAAATCAAAAGAGTTAAGGATCATACCTGAGGATCCAAGTTAGAATCCTAACCATAATAAGGATAACTATAAGATAAACCTTAGAGTGTAATAAGGATCAAAGATCCCTAGCTGCCTACCTTCAAGGACCTGAAATAGAGCATAACTTGGGACTAAGCCAATATAAGAAAAGAGTTAGCAACTGGGGACAAGCCCAAGGATAACTGGGGACAAGCCCAAGGATAACTGGGGACAAGCCCAAGGATAACTGGGGACAAGCCCAAGGATAACTGGGGACAAGCCCAAGGATCGTGTGTAAACTGGAGTATGGCCCTAACTGGCGACTATCCAAACTTAGTGACATGAAGATGCCAAAACCTTAGCTAACGTGAAAACGTTAGAAACCTTAGCTAACGTGAAAACGTTAGAAACCTTATGAACGGATGTATGGTACGTCTACCATTATACGTAGGATCCTAAGCATAGCCAGAACAATGGAATTATCAGCCCCTAGAACGAGTACTGGTCCCAAAGCCTTGAACTACACCAGGATCATCGTGCGCTACAGGCGGAATCTGGGGACAAGCCCAAATAACTGGGGTTAAACCCAAAAGACGGATTGCTTTTGTGGATAACCAACGTTGTGCTAAAGATACCTGAACTTTCAAAACTTGAACTCACGTGAGAGATGGATAAAGGATACATGATCCTTATCCTTATATGAGAAAATAAAGAAATGAAATAGTTCAAGATTAGGATATTACCTGAGTAAGGATCACCGATATTTTGAGGATCCTATAAGGATATCCCTATCGTGAGGACCACTTATGCCATAAGGATCCTGCTTACATGAAATATTTCTTCAGGTGGACAGCATTCCAAGCTCTTGGTAGCAAATCACCTTCCATGGTTAGCAATCTATATGCCCCCTTTCCTGCTTCAGCTTCAATCAAATAAGGGCCTTCCCATTTTGGAGCCAATTTTCCATCAGCAGGATTGGTGGTATTCTGAAATGCTTTCCTTAACACCATATCTCCAACTTGAAACCTCCTGATCCTGACATTTTTATTGTAAGCACCAGCCATTCTTTGTTGATAACTGGCCATCCTGATCCTAGCCATATCCCTGATTTCTTCAATAGTATCCAGGTCTTGAGCCAAGTTTTCATCATTTTCCTCAGGATCACGGGTACTTGTTCTAGCAGTAGGAACCACCATTTCTGTTGGGATCACCGATTCTGCCCCAAACACCAAAGAGAATGGTGTTTGACCAGTAGCATTCTTAGGGGTTGTCCTGTCAGCCCAGAGCACATAGGGTAGCTCTTCTGCCCATTTTCCTTTCTTGGATCCAAGCTTCTTCTTCAAGTTGTTGATGATGATCTTGTTGGATGATTCTGCTTGACCATTAGCTTGTGGGTGGACTGGTGTTGATGTTATCATCTTAATCCCCCAGCTGTCACAAAAATTAGTGGTTCTGCCCCCAATAAATTGGGAACCATTATCACATATAATCTCAGAAGGAATTCCAAATCTAGTTATAATATTTCTTTTAATGAAGGATATAACTTCCTTTTCTCTAACTTGAGCAAAAGCTTCAGCCTCTATCCACTTGGAGAAGTAATCAGTCATAGCTAGCATGAATACTTTTCCACCAGGTGCCTTAGGGAGCTTGCCAACTATATCCATACCCCATCTCATAAATGGCCAAGAGGAGGATATAGGATGCAATAGTTCGGCTGGTTGATGAAGGATATTGCTGTGTCTCTGGCAAGGATCACATCTTCTGGCATACTCCACAGCATCTTTCTTCATGGTTGGCCAGTAGTATCCTGTCCTCAGGATCCTTGAGAATAAAGCCCTGCCCCCAGTGTGATTTCCACAATCTCCTTCATGGAAGTCTTTTAAAACTTCTTGAACTTCAGGATCCTCAATGCATCTCAAGTATGGTCCTGCAAGAGATCGCCTATACAACATATTATTCATAATTGTGAATTGAGATACCTTAGATTTGAAAGCCCTAGGGTTTTCTCCTGTAGGAATCTCTCCATGTTGTAAGTATCTCATAATTGGTGAGATCCATGATCCGGATCCTGAATAGGATTGAGTATCCTCACTAGGGATCATTGCAGAATTATTCCCTATCTCCATAGCCACATGATCCTCAATAGCTGGGGTCAGGATATGGATAATAGGGATCTTGATATCCTCTGGGATCTTCAAAGATGATCCTAAGTTAGCCAATGCATCAGCTTCTGTATTTTCTTCCCTTGGTACCTGTGACAAACTAAAAGAGACAAAAGAGAGTGCCAAACTTTTGACTATCTCCAAATATTTGGTTAGCTTTTCACCTTTAACAGCATTTGATCCATTAAAGTGATTTGTAATTAACAAAGAATCTACGTGTACCTCAAGATACCTGATCCCCATATGCTTTGCGATTTGCAAACCAGCAATTAAGGCTTCATATTCAGCCTCATTATTAGTGGTTTGGAACTCACAAGCTATAGAATGGGGTATTATGTCCCCCTGTGGCGATTTTAGTAGTATTCCAAGCCCTGTGCCTTTGACATTTGAGGATCCATCAGTGTGAAGTATCCAAGGATCCTTGGTCTCCTCTAGCTGCTGGACTTCTAACTCAGCTTCTTCTTGTAAATCACTACTGAAATCAGCCACAAAGTCAGCTAATGCTTGGGATTTGATAGCTGTCCTAGGCTCATATCTTATATCATATGCACTCAATTTCACTGCCCACTTAGCCATCCTTCCTGACATCTCTGGTTTCCTGAGGACATTCTTAATTGGAAAATTAGTTTTAACAATGATAACATGAGTTTCAAAATAATGTCTTAACTTGGTAGATGCCATTATTAATGCAAGGATAAGCTTTTCAAGGTGTGAGTACCTGGATTCGGCATCAAGTAAACTTTTACTTACATAATAAACGGGATGTTGTGTACCTTGATGATCCTTAACAAGGACCGCACTTACTGCTTTTGAGGATACTGCGAGATACAAGGATAACACTTCACCTTTTTCTGGTTTCATTAAAGCCGGGGCCGAGGATAGGTAATCTTTGAGGGCTTTTAGAGCATTTTCATGCTTCTCCGTCCACTCAAATTTCTTGTTCTTCCTTAGGATATCATAGAATTCTTTACATTTCTCGGAGGACTTGGATATGAATCTGTTCAAGGCCGCTATCCTTCCTGTTAACCTTTGAACATCCTTAGCATTGGCCGGAGATTTGATGTTCACTATTGCTTTGATTTGTTCCGGGCTAGCTTCGATGCCTCTCTTAGTCACCATGTATCCTAAGAATTTACCTGCTTTAACACCAAAATGACATTTTGAAGGATTAAGCTTCATATTATATTTGTCAAGGATATCAAATGCTTCCTCCAAGTCTCGTAGGTGATCCTCAGCTTTTAAGGATTTCACCACCATATCATCTATGTAAACCTCCATAGTTTGTCCAATCTGATCCTTGAACATCATATTCACCAGCCTTTGGTACGTTGCACCTGCATTTCTCAATCCAAACGGCATAGCAATATAGCAATATATACCAGTTGGAGTCATGAAGGCTGTATCCTCTTGGTCGGATGGTTCCATTTGGATTTGTTGAAATCCAGATGAAGCATCCATAAAAGTTAACAGTTCATGACCCGCAGTTGCATCCACCATGGAGTCAATGTGGGGTAAAGGGAAAGGATCCTTGGGACATGCCTTATTTAAATCGGTAAAATCGACACATACCCTCCACTTTCCGTTTTTCTTTTGAACAACAACCACATTGGCCAGCCATCTTGGATACTTGACCTCTCTAATCATACCTGCCCGGAGCAATTTCTCTACCTCTTCCTGGATAATGGCATTCCTTTCTGGTGCAAACTTCCTTCTTCTTTGATGGATTGGCTTGAAAGATCTGTCGATGCCGAGTTTATGGGTGATAACATCTTTGGATATACCAGTCATGTCTTCATGTTTCCATGCAAAGGTAGTCTTTCTCCTTTTGAGGAAGGATATGAGGTCCTCTTTCATTTCGCCAAGGATCCCTGACCCGATATAGATTTTGGATTCGGGATCATCAGGATCCATGAGGATTTCTACCACATCCTGCTCTCTGGCCTCCAAGACACTCCTTGGAGGATACCTTGATTGCTATTGCTCCCTTGACTTCGAAGCTGGTTTCATCGATGAAGTGTAGCAATCCTTAGCTTCCTGCTGATCGCTATCAATCTTTACTATTCCCCAAGGACTAGGGAGCTTCACACATTGATGATAAGTAGATGGGACTGCTTTCATATCGTGTATCCAGGGCCTGCCAAGGATAACATTACAACAAGATAAACAGTCAATAACACAAAACTTTTGATAAGAGTGTAAGCCTTCAATATATATTGGGAGTTTAATGTCCCCCCAGGGTGTTCTTGGTCTCGCCACTAAATCCCACGAGCACGGAGGATCTTGGTATGATCTCTGATTCAGGGATACCCATCTTCTTTAGAACATCAAGCTGGATAATGTTCACTGAACTTCCTCCGTCTATTAGGATCCTGCGGACAAAATAGTTAGATATAAAAAGAGTAATAACTAAACCGTCGTGATGAGGATCCTGGATATCAATACGATCCTCTTCATCAAAGGTTATGACTTTTCCTTCGGAGACACTCGATGTTCGAACTGGCCTTTCTCCGTTATCCATTTTAGTTTCCTTCGCATGCCTCTTAGCTGCTGAGAAGGATGTGCCACAAATGTCGGATCCCCCAGAGATAAAGTTTATCACTTGCGCGTCTGCTGGAGGGGCTGGAGCCTTCTCAGGGATCCTTTCAGGATCCTGAGTCCTTGACTTTTTTCTTCCCAACAACTCTTTTAGATGCCCTTTGCTCAGCAAGTATCCAATTTCCTTTCTTAATGCAATGCATTCTTCTGTGAGGTGCCCAAAATCTTCATGATTTGCACACCACTTTGATTTATCCTTAGTTGCAGCTGGCCTGTCATTCTTTCTTGGCCATCTAGCTTTATCACCTAGGTTCTGCATGGCAAGGATTAGTTCATTGTTATCAACACTAAAGCAATATTCAGAAATTGGAGGATAATCCTCATCATCCTCTTCTTGATCAATAGAATGCACGTTCTGATTATCAGATTTGTTGTAGGATCTGAACTTGTTGTTTCTTAATGAGGATCCTTGCTTATCCTGCTTTGAGGATCCTGTTATCCTCTCCTGAATCCTCTTATCATCCTCTAGCCGGATGAACCTGAGGGCCCGGGTTCTTACCTCATCTAGGTTCCTGCACGGTGTCATAACAAGATCATCATAAAATAAGGAATCCCTAAGTAATCCCATTTTGAAGGCCTCAACAGCCGTGGCTATATCTAAGTTGGGAATGTCTAAGGATTCTTTACTAAATTTGGTAATGTAATCCCTTAATGATTCATTATGACCCTGGGTTATCCTATATAAATCACTAGTTAGTCGTTCAAATTTTCTACTACAGGAAAACTGAGTATTAAACAAGTTAACTAGGTTTGCAAATGAGGTAATAGAATAGGGAGGAAGACTTAGCAGCCATTTGAGAGCTGATCCAGTAAGAGTGGATCCGAATCCTTTGCATAGGCATGCTTCCTTTAACTTTTCTGGGATTGGATTGATCTCCATCCTCTCCCTGTATTGTGCTATGTGTTCTTCAGGGTCCGTCGAACCATCATACAGTTTCATTGTAGGCACATGGAACCTCTTGGGTATCTCAGCATCACAGATTGGTGGTGCAAAGCGAGATATCTTGTGGCTCCCATCTGCAATCTCTGGAATAGGTTTGACTACTCCCGGAACACTCGAGATCATATCCTTTAGCTTTTGCAATTCTCTGGCCATGGCATGATTGATACCTGGATCCTGCATAAAACCATGGTTAATAGTATGAGAATTATTAAAAGTGTTACCTCCCATTGGATTCAAGTTAGGAAATATGGAGGTTAATCCATATTGTTGAGATTCTGGAATGATCGAGGGGCCAGCAGAGGCATTGGTCTGCATTGGAATAAAATCTCCTTGATGGACATCTGAACTTCCTGTTTGCAAACTCCTCAAGGATCCTGGCATCTGGAAGGATCCCTGAAACTGGGATGATCCTGGAACGAAGGAGGATCCTTGAACCTGGGATGATCCTGGAACGAAGGAGGATCCTTGAACCTGGGATGATCCTGGAACGAAGGAGGATCCTTGAACTTGGGATGATCCTGGAACGAAGGAGGATCCTTGAACCTGGGATGATCCTGGAACGAAGGAGGATCCTTGAACCTGGGATGATCCTGGAACGAAGGAGGATCCTTGAACTTGGGAAGATCCTGGAACGAAGGAGGATCCTTGAACTTGGGAAGATCCTGGAACGAAGGAGGATCCTTGAACCTGGGATGATCCTGGAACGAAGGAGGATCCTTGAACCTGGGATGATCCTGGAACGAAGGAGGATCCTTGAACCTGGGATGATCCTGGAACGAAGGAGGATCCTTGAACTTGGGAAGATCCTGGAACGAAGGAGGATCCTTGAACTTGGGAAGATCCTGGAACGAAGGAGGATCCTTGAACTTGGTGCATTCCTGAATATCCTCCTGTACTCGTGAGGGATCCCATATGCTGGGGATAGGATCCTGCTGGCTGGAAATATGAACCTAGTGCCTGGGTCATAGCTGTTGTTCCGTAGTGCACTCCCTTTGGTCCACCCGCATATTGAATGTTTGGAACCACTGACGGCTGAGAAGTAACCACCGGAGTGTCAAAATTCAAAGATCTGGGCATCAGTGGAGAATGATCCTCTGCTGTTTTCTTCTGTTTCTTAATTTCATCAATCTCCCGGAGGATCCTTTCGTTGGTCTTATCCTGCTCTTGTGCATGATTCCTCATCTGCAAAATCAAGGTATAGAGATCATTAGTAGTAGGATTAGTTGAAACAGAAGAAGTAGATGGTTTTGAGAAAATGGGAGTCGGTTTCTTCGCAGCATTTTCTGTATTCTTCTGGGATCCAGAAGGTGGTGGAGGCAAAGGAGGAACGCCTTGTGAGGAAGTGAATGAGGGCATCAAGTTTGAAGCATTCTTCGCCGAGAAAGCCATTTGCTTGGTTGTAGTGAACCGGAATGAGCACAGAAATGCGAATTCTTCTAAGGCAAAGCACCAATTGCCCCACGGTGGGCGCCAAACTGTTTTGGTCAAAAAATCTGATGATGATATTGCAACCAAACTCTCTGTTTAGGGGAATGATGCTTAAAATGTGTAACAACAATGAGGATCACTTCAATGTGGAATGTACAAACAACACAAGGATTTATACGGGGAAAAAGCCCTTGATCAAGAATTGATCTCCGGCACAAAAAACCCCGGGTGATGGAAACTACCGATCACCAAGCTCAAATAAATGAATAAACGTTTACAACTTCGGATAGTAACGAGCTAGGTACACGGATCACTACGGTGAAATGTGTAAAAAGTGTAAGTAATTGCTAAGTGTTTGAACGAGAGCTTGTACGAGAGTGTTTGCGAGTGTGTGTAACTGCCAAAATGACTAAGTGTCACTAACTAGCTCGTTACCCCTTTAAAATAAGAAAAATATCTAGTTAACAAACTCTCCGATTTTCGGGCCAAACCTCCACGTTCTCCATAACGTCTAGTTTTGATCTAGCACGTGCAGAATACTTCGGGAATATTCTCCAAGAATGCCGCTAAGACCTGGTCAAGCTTGTTATACCTGCGAGATGTTATATTGTTATACCTGCGAGATGTTATAAAACATAAGTAAACAATCGTCAGTATGAGGATCCTTGAAGTGATCCATGATCCTGATCCTAAAGCCCTTCTGAGGATCACCACCTGTCACAGAAGTGAGGATCACTAATTAGGATAATGAATAAGGATCACTAATTGTTAGAAAATCCTCCCCTAACATTTAGGACAAGCCTTATTCAAGTCTGTGTAATCTACACAGACTCTCCATTTCCCATTTTTCTTCTGTACTACGACTACATTCGCTAGCCATCTTGGAAACTTGACCTCCCTGATCATTTTGGACTTCAACAATCTTTCAACTTCCTCCTGGATAATTGCATTTCGTTCAGGAGCAAACTTCCTTCTCTTTTGCTGTATAGGCTTGAACGACCTGTCAATTCCAAGCTTGTGAGTAATAATGTCTTTGGATATACCTGTCATATCCTCATGCTTCCATGCAAATGTTGACATCCTGTACTTCAAAAAATCAGTTAATCGTTCTTCAATATCCTGAGGGATATTGGTTCCTACGAGCACCGAGATATCAGGATTATCCTAATCCAGGATAACTTTCTTCACATCCTGCTCTGAAGCCTCCAAGATATCCCGGGCCCGCATCTTTAATTGCTATGCTGGATTAGGCTTGGTTGAGGATTTCATTGAGGATGAGTAGCATTCCTTCGCCTCCTGCTGATCACTATCAACTTTGACGACCCCCCAAGGGGTAGGAATCTTGATGCACTGGTGACAAGTCGAAGGCACAGCCTTCATGTCATGGATGCATGGTCTGCCTAGTATGATGTTATAGCAGGATAATGAGTCCATCACACAGAAGCGTTGTATCGAGTTGACCCCTTCAACATATACTGGTAACTTTATCTCTCCTACAGTATTTCTAGCTTCTCCACTGAAACTAACGAGCACAGTGGACTTCGAAGTAATGTCCATCGGAGATACATTCATTCTCTTCAATGTTTCTAGCTGAATTATGTTGACGGAGCTACCATTGTCCACCAATATCCTGCGTACAAAATGGTTAGCAACATATAATGTTATTACGAGAGCATCATGGTGAGGATCCTGGACAGTATCCCTGTCATCACTATCGAAAGTGATCACTTTATTGGTTGTAAGGGTAGTCATCCTAGCTGGTTTATCTCCCCTTTCAGTCTTTGCTTCTTTTGCATGTCTCTTGGCCGCAGAATACGAAGTCCCACAAATGTCGGATCCTCCTGAAATAAAGTTAATTATTTTGGCATCTGCTGGGGGTGATGCTGCTCGTTCAGGATCCTTCTCAGGATCCTGCCCCTTTATTCTTCTTTCTTCCCAGCAAATCCTTCAGATACCCTTTGCTTAACAGGTAACTGATTTCTTTCCTTAGAGCAATGCAATCCTCGGTCACATGTCCGAAATCTTCATGGAAGGCACACCATTTGGACTTATCCTTCCAATCAGCTTTCTGTTGATTCTTTCGAGGCCACCTAGCTTTGTCTCCTAAACCCTGCATAGCATACATTAATTCAGGTATATTGACAGAAAAGCAGTATTCAGATAATTCAGGATATTCTTCAGGATCCTCGTCTTCCACAGCATTCACTTTCTTGTTGTCATTTCTGCCATATGGCTTGGAGCGATATGGTTTATACGAGGATTCTGATTTCCTATTGGTTGATTCGTAGGTTGAGGTAGAATTCATCCTCTCTTGCATCTTTTTGTCATCTTCCAAGCGGATATATCTCAAAGCCCTGTTACGAGCTTCGTCAAGATTCTTGTAGGGATTCATCACAAGATCCTGATAAAACTGAGAATCCTTTTGTAACCCCATCTTAAAAGCCTGCACAGCTGTTGCAACATCAAGATGTGGGATATCCAAGGATTCTCGACTAAACTTGTTCACATAATCCCTCAAGGATTCCTGAGGTCCTTGAGTTATCCTGTAAAGATCACTGGTTAGTTTCTCAAAACTCCGACTACAAGAAAACTGACTATTAAATAAATTAACCAAAAAAGCAAACGAAGTAATTGAGTGAGGAGGAACATTTAACAGCCATTTTAAGGCTGATCCTGTCAATGTAGAACCGAAACCCTTGCATAAGCATGCTTCCTTGAGATCTGGAGGGATAGGATTGATTTCCATCCTTTCCCTATACTGGGCAATATGCACTTCAGGATCCGTAGTTCCATCATATAGTTTCATGTTGGAGGTCTGAAATCTTTTTGGGATTTCAGCATCACAGATAGGATATGCAAAGCGGGATATCCTGTGGCTGTCTTGAGATACTTCCGGAATTGGCTGGACCACTCCAGGTACACTGGATATCATGTCCTTCAATTTCTGAAGCTCCCTAGTAAATGTTGACGTCATACCTGCATCCTGCAAAGACCCATTATTTTTAGTAGCAAGAATATTATTATTTGACACATTACCGATGTGAGGATTCTGGCTATATCCTGAAGCGTATCCTGAGCTCCTCATAGTTGACATCCTGACCGAGGAGGGTATCTCAGGGGTCTGATTCTGAGAATGGCTTGGGACGATATTCCCCCGGTTATCCTCAGTGTAAACTGCAGAACTGAAGTTCAAAGCCCTAGGCTGTATAGGAGTGACAGTTTCTTCAGCAGGTCTACTTGGGCCGGATTTCAAGAGTTGTATTTCTCTCATCAGTGTCCGATTAGTTTCCTGCTGCTGCCTCATCTGTTCCTGTACACTACCAAACAAATTCAGAATTTCATCATTAGATGCCAAAACAGGACCGGATCCCTGGGTACTAGGAGCGGTAATAACATCCCGAGCTACATGGCTTTCAGCTCCGTGTGATGAAGCTTGCATTCTTGGAAGAGGAGGTGGAAGCACCGAACCAATTGTTGCAGAGGTTGTAGCAGACATGGTGGAAGAGCTCATGTTTGATCTCGAGGCCATTGAAAACAATTTAGAAAAGAGTTTTGACAAAATAAAACCGAGTAATGATTTTATTAAAGTTTTTAGCAAAAATAGCACCACTTGCCCCACGGTGGGCGCCAAATTGTTTTGGTCAAAAATTACCGAAGCAATTTAGTGATCAAATTAGTTAAGTGAGGTAGTGTGCTAAAATTATATATGAAAAATATGTTAACCAAGTTAGTTGTAAAAACAGTTTCAGGATACGGCTCGGGATATAGAGCTGTATCTATGATTAAACAATGAGTAAAAAAGTAAAGGTTGACACGTGATGTACGAGGAAAGCCCTTGATCAATCTAGATCGCCGGCACAAAACCTCGGGAGCTGACAATCGCAGCTGCCTTGTTCTTCTATTGCTTTAAATATCAGGATACAGTGCAGGATGTAGAGCGGATCAACTAGGTGTTACAATATGATTTGAATACAAGTGTTTGTGTGTAGTGTTTGTAGTGAGCTAGAGAGAAAAAGTGTTCGAGAATGTGTGTGTAAGTTGCGTGCCTTAATCTGATCCGCCCCCATCTATTTATAGTAAAAGAAGTGTAACAAACTATCCTAATAAACCGGGATCCGGCGAATATTCCCCACTCGAACGTTGTAGACCTGGTCTTTCGGGTTCAACGTCTCTCACATAACAGATACGCCCGAGTCTTGAGGAGAAGAAGTCCATCTGACCGTTATTAACCCACAGCCTCTAACCTGCACGTGGTTAATTCAATCAACCTCAGGATATTGCCTAGGATGTTAGCAATATCCCAGTCCAGTATCCTGGTCACAAATAAACAATTAAAAGCAGGATATTAGTCAAGATATGTACACTCAGAAAATGACCCATAACAGATGTTACAGTCTCCCCTACTTTTAGGAATTTCGTCCCGAAATTAAGAGGAAACTGTGATCGGTAACTGTTTTAGCATTTCCTAAGGGTTTACACTAAGGTAGAATCAAAGTAGGGTTTAAGTTTGATTGCGGCGGTAACGTTCCTGGCAGAGGAATCGCTCTTTGTTGCCAGAGGTGTAGAAATGATAAGCGTCATAACACGGAGAATGTTTGTAAAATGACAAGGACTTGCTACTGAGTTGTAATCATACTCATGACGTAAGAGGTGTAGGATTAGGAATTCTACTAAAATCGTCACAGGGGGACATATTACCCCAGGCTATTAGATGTGAATTTACTGCTACGAATAATGAGGCTGAGTATGAAGCTCTAATAGTAGGATTAGAACTAGCAAAGGATATGAATATTAGATGTTTACAAGTATATGTTGATTCCCTGTTAATTACTAACCATTTCAATGGATCTTATGCAGTAAAAGGCGAAAAGTTAGCCGAATATCTTAAAATTGTTAAAAAAATTAGCAGGATATTTCGAAATATTTTCACTTGAACAGGTACCAAGGGAAGAGGATGCTAAAGCAGATGCTCTAGCAAATTTAGGATCTACTGTCAGGATACCGGAAAGAAGTCGGATACCGATAGTCCATATCTTGCATCCTGCGATGGAACATTCCAAATCTCAGGATAAACAAGTAACAAGTGTCCAGGATCCTGGTGATGGTTATCCTGAGAAGTATCCTGAATCTTGGATGGCTCCAATCGTGAAGTATCTACAAGAAGGGGATGTCCCGAAGGATGAAAACCCTAGAGCTTTCAGGATGAAGGTATCTCGTTTTACTTTCATAAATAATATCTTGTATAAGAAATCTCTTGCAGGACCACATTTGAGATGCTTGGAGGATCCCGAAACCAAGGAGGTACTTCAGGATATACATGAAGGAGACTGTGGTAACTATACTGGGGGCAGAGCTTTGTTTTTAAAGGTGCTGAGAACAGGATATTATTGCTCAACCATGAGAAATGATGCTATGGAATATACCTAGAAATGCAATGCATGTCAGAGACAAAGCAACATACTGCATCAGCCCGCAGAACCATTGTATCCTATCATATCCCCTTGGCCATTTATGAAATGGGGGATGGATATAGTGGGAAAGCTTCCAAAGGCTCCAGGAGGAAAAGTTTTTATGTTAGCAATGACATATTACTTCTCTAAATGGGTTGAAGCAGAAGCTTTTGTCCAAGTTAGGGATCAAGAAGTGGTATCCTTCATAAAAAAGAATACCCTGACAAGATTCGGGATAACGACCGAGATAATTTGTGATAATGGCTCCCAATTTATCAGCAAAAGGACTGCATATTTTTGTGAGAGTTGGAGCATAAAGATGATTACATCAACACTGGTGCATCCTCAAGCTAATGGGCAGGCAGAATCCTCAAACAAGATAATCGTCCATAACTTGAAAAAGAGGTTAGGTGCCAAAAAAGGAAGAAGGGCTGAAGAACTACCATTTGTCCTGTGGGCAGATCGAACAACTGCAAAAAAAATGCTACTGGGCAGACCCCATTCTCATTAGCAATGATCTCAACTGAAATGGTGATACATACAGCTAGATCAAGCCTAAGAAATCCTGAGTCAAATCCTGAAGCCTTAGGTCAAGAGTTGGATACTGTTGATGAGACAAGGGATGTAGCAAAACTAAGGATGGCAGCATACCAGCAGAGGATAGCTAAGTCATACAACAGAAATATGAGGACAAGAAAATTCCAAGTTAATTAGGGATTAGGTATTGAGAAAAGCATTTCAGAATAAAACTAATCCTGCCGATGGAAAACTAGCCCCAAAATGGGAAGGACCATATGAGATAGAATCAGAATCCGGAAAGGGAACATACAGGCTCAAGACCATGGAAGGAGATATGCTACCAAGATCCTGGAATTCCATACACCTCAAAGCCTATTACAAGTGAGTTTAGAATTTAAATTCTAACTCAGGATGGTATGAACTCTACCTTATTTAAATATGTTTAATTTATCTCATTTATTATTCTTTTTTGAAACCTTGTACTGACTTAAGCGGCTAACACCCACTCTCACCTTCAGTGGCGTCTCTGAGAATTCACGTACCCTGTTCGAGCTCGAAAAATGTGCCCATATGCTTTAACGATAAAAAATATATTATAAAGCATAAAAATGTATTGGGTTGGGCCCAATAAACCTAATGTTAAGTTGGGTAATTATAAAGCATAGAGATGTATTTGATAATGGGCCTCTATATTGGATTCGGTATGTGTATATAATTTTTTAAGAAAAATAACATATATATATCAATTTTTTTTAAATAATCCCGTGCCCCTCGAAATCACGGGCCTTGTGCGGAAGTCCTCCCCGCACACCATAAGAGCCGCCCCTGCTCACCTTAGTTTGAAGGTGTCTTGTAGGGATACATTTCACGATGACACTCCAGGATATTTGCTCAAGATAAATCGAAAGACTAGAGGATTGGCCCCCTCTCTCACGTTTAAGGGATTTATATCCCTTCAAAGGTTTAAAGGTATTCACCTTTCTCTCGATTTTGGTTTAAACACTCCACCTGGAGCGCAAGTTATCCGGGTATAGTTCAAGATGGCGGGACCAGTTCATGTAACAGTGGCTGAAAATTTCGTTATTATTGGCTATATCCTGGATCCTTACGTTATATGAGGATTGTTCACCCTCTCTCACGGATGAATATTTTCATACTCTCTAAGGTTTAAAGGTTTTCAACTTTCTAAGTCTTGGAGTTTATACACTCCTGCCTGTGGCGCATGAAACATGGGTTTATCCCCAGAAAAACACGGAATTTTGGGTACTCCCAAAGTTATGTTAAACTGCGATTGTGTTTATACACATTTCTTTGTTAATGGAAGATTACGAAGTTTAATCACTAAGTAAAGGATTACTTAAGTAGGCTATATGCTGATGAAATGCCTTGTACGGACAGGGGACATCTATGCTGGGGACATAGCAAATGGTCCTAAGGTTAATTATGAAGTGCTACCTAAGTGTTTCTGGTATGGATTCCTATTTCTCCTAAGTTCGAAGGCCTTATCTGAATAAACAGGATATTTTTTAAGAAAAGTTATATTTTACTAAATTTCAAAAAAGAAAGTTTTGGAACTAGAATGGTAAAACAATCAAGATCATACTAATATCCTGATCAGGATACTGAGACTAAATTTTTCAAAACAACATGTAACACAGAGATAAGGTCGAAAGGTTATTTTAATATTAATGATTCAAAATATTACATTATTGGCTTCATCTCAAACCGAGACCCATCCACCAAGAATGTAAATTGTTCTAAAGCATATTAACATAAACAGTTGAAGGCTTCATCCTGAAAACAGCAGGATCCATCCATCTTAAACTGTTATACAGGTGCAGGAAAATAAAATTGTTCTAAGTGCAAGAAATGTAAATTGTTTAAAGATTACAAACCATTCAAATTAAAAAGTGGGCTCCGGCCTAGACATCATTATCCATCATCGCCCATTTCGCTGCCATCATGGGGGAGCACCATCACCAGCATCCTTGACTCCACCTTCACCAGCATCCGCCCCAGCCTTCGTCTTGTCACCCGCTTCAACCGCTGACTCTGCCGCCTTCGAAGGCTCACCGGTCCCAGATTCGGCAGGATATGGCACATGGCTCCCTCCCAGGTCACTCAACTTAGCCACCCAAGAATCAACCGGCCAGGTCAGGCATTCAAAGCCTGCATCTTTAGCCTCATATGCCATTTTTATCCTGGCCTGAAGAAGGGAGACAACAGCCAAGTTTTTAAGACCGTCCCTGAAGGAGGACATCGCCTGCTCATGTTCGACCTGGGCCGCAGCTAGTTCGACTTCGGCGTCCAGGGTGACCTTTTTCAACTTGTCCTCATAATGCTGAGTCTTGGCCTCGGAAATCTTCCCCTGGTCAGCTATAATGACCTCGGCTTTTTTCAGTTTAGCCTCACGGGTCTTCACTGCCTCGTAAGCCTCGATGTACAGGGACAACAGATGTTGCAGACCTTACGAAGCAAAATACATGTATCACTAATACAGACTATCCAGGATACAGAAACAGTATATGTATATAGGATACAGGGTCAGGATATTTACCTTGTTGAGGAATGAAGTCAGAGGCTCAAAGGAGTCAACAAAGCTGAGGTCATCGTAGGAGAAGCCTTCAGGAGTAGCAGCAGCAGTATCCGAGCCCTTTCTCTTTTTGGACCCGGAAGCACGGGCCCTAGTCTGTGTAGGTCTGGGAGGAGGAACATACGGCTTGGAGCTGGTAGTGGCCGGTGTCTCCTTCTTCACTTAGACAGGCCCCGAGTAGTTGTCCAGTTCTTTGAGATCAAAGACGATGTGATCTTTGGCAGAGGCTACACAAAAAAATGGAGTAATGTCACACCCCTAAAATACCACCTGCGGAAACACCGTGGGGCATGTGACGTACCAGGATCTAGCCACCAATCACATTGATCATAATTGTATTTAAATAAAACTTTCATTCATTAACATAAAGTGTTACAAACATTACATATCATTCATTGTATACAGCAGAAGCATAACTCAATTGTTACGTGTTTCATAAATCATGTGTACATAAACCATTAAGCTTGTACTGCGATTCCATGTATCTCGACCCATGACCACTCCAGCATCCCAGACAGCAAGTCCCAATGATATAAACCTACAGACCTGCAAGCATGCAGACAAGTGTGTCAGACGACACTGGTGAGTTCAAAGTTTTGTTAACGTGTTTAGTTACCAGATATGAGTATAAAACGATTCAGTGATTTGATGTTGTAATAACTCGTTTACCACTGATGGCTTAAAGTTTGTTTGCCTAAACCCCATTGCCTCTATCAAAGCAATGGTCAGGACTGGATCATTAGTTCACTCCCGAACTCCCCGGTGCGGTGTGAGGTTGCCAAACCTAAATAGCGCTATTAACTAATACCCCGTTGACTCCCCGACAACAATCGGTAGATGGGACTTGGTTGATAGATACACGAGTATTAACAAACATCCCAATAACCCGACGTTCCTCCCAGGAACATTTACCAGATGTCCCTCCCCGGGACGCATGCTTGGAAAAAGAGCAGTGAACTCACCTTTGGTTTGCTCGGTAAGATTAGTTACTTGTTTAACAGTTGCTCAAACAAGCCCTAACATGGGTACCAGTAACAATCAGTTTCGAATGCACATACACTAGATATTTCACGCATGATTAATTCATATACTCCCTAATCACATACCACGTAGTCTAATGTATAAGTAGCACACATTCTACCATACGTATTGTAACAGTTGACCGTACAATGTAATCGGCAACATGCATCAAAATATCACATAGTAGGCGACTAAATCCCCCAATATCAGTTTGTCCACAATACCCTATTTAGAAATCCCAAATCGTAACAGTTTCCGATCACATGGTTTGTCCACGGCCCATCATAACTGGCCCAATCGAGTAGTGTGTGTGCAAGTGGATTCAAGGTGTGCGGCCCAATGTATTATGTGACTATGTGTTAGTTATGTGGTCCAAGAATGTGGTTTAATCCAACGACATACGTAACCACCTTGTGCGTGTGCGGTCCGAGTCCGTGATTGTGGCCCAATGTAAATTGGCCCAGAATAGGTGTGCAACTAGTTTATGATGTGCAATCCTAATGTAACAGGCCCAATATAAGGTAAACTCATGCAATTTACACACAATTGTATTCAAGAGTTGAAGTGGTCATTCACCTTTCTAAATACAAGTTCCCTCATATCCAGATAGTGTTGTTATCAATCAATAAACGAAACCATCCAACCAAAACATTTACATCGTACACAACTATCTATATTATCGACATCATCATAAGGCCTACTATTCAACTCGTTCCCTTTCCTGGTGAATTACCTCTATGCGACGAAACATCTAGGCGACGAAACACCTAATTTTCGTCGGGATTACATGTGACGAAACATGCATCTTTCGTCAAGACCCATGTTTCGTCGAGAGCCATGTTTCGCCGAGGAAAAACAGTTACATATCCAAATCAGTTAGAATTTCACGTTTCCTAGAATTCTAATCGTGGCACTTTCTATCATCAAAGAAATTAACATCAGATTGACTATCATGAATGCATTACAATATATGTTCATCCTACTAACTCCACCGTGAATTGTCATGTTCCAAAACTCATCAAAACCCTAATCATGTTCTACTGTTAGTCAAGATCGTTCATACATTTCGGGACGTATAGTCAAGATCATTCAATCATGGTAGCACCATCAATCACCATAACAAATAGCTCGATTACAGGGATGATAATCAATCATACAATCCATTAACTAGTCGCACATAATCAAGAACAATCAACAAAGATAAGAACAATCAACAAACAAACAATAGAATCAGATTAATACATAGAGGACGTACTAACCGAGTTACCAAAGAAGGAATAGCGTGCTAGAATTAAACGAGAAGAATGCTTCGATCTCGTAAGGGGAGGAATGTCGTCGACCGATAAAGAAGAGTGTGCATTAGGGTTTGCTACTTGACTTCCAAATAACATTACACCTCCCTATCATGTATACGCATACACATGGGCTGGGGTTTTGAGTTCGTGCCTGATTCAGTGTGTGGGCCAAACAAGAGGAGTCCAATTAGTCAAGAGGTGTGTGTGTGTGTCTCGCGTAGGCTTGCGGCCCGGTTTAATTGACTAACCAATAAAACATGTAATGGTTTCATGTATAATTATCCATCACACACACATAAACATTTAATAAATCACACGTACACATATACATTTAATGAATCAAACGTAAAGACACGCGTCAAAGGTTGTGGAATTAAAGTGGTGCTAATCTTAAATATTCAAGTTGTCACATCATCCCCAACTTGAAAGAAATTTCGTCCCGAAATTTGACAAGTAATCCGAAACAGCAAAGTGTTAAGTCAGGATGACTGTGGAATTTTCCGCGGGTACTACATCATCCCCAACTTGAAAGGGAATTTCGTCCCGAAATTCACTAGTGATAGCAAAAGTTGATTCAACCGTCTGAACAATTGAGGATACCAAAGCTTTATCAGATCCTTTCATTCCGACGTGGATTCCGATCCACGCTTTGAGCTCCAACGAACTCTCACGATCAAGATTTGACTATGCTAACGAATCTTGACTCCCTCGTCCATGTTTTCGATAGACTCCTTGCCAACTGCAACTTGTCTAATAAAGGTGTCACAAACGTTTCATCGGACAAACACCGCTTTAGATTCAAGACTTAAATGACATTGTGCACGTTACCCAATCTGTCGGGTAACTTGAGTTTGCAGGTCATGACCCTGATTCTTTCCAGAATTTGAATGGCTCAACGTGACGTTAATTTATCTTGCCACGCTTCCCAAAGCGCACCGCACCCTCCCAGGTTGAAACTTTCAACCAGAACTCGTTCGCCTGCAGCGAACTCCCAGTGTTTCCTAAGCTTAATAGCTTCCTGGACGGTCACGCGTTGCCGCCAAACGATTTTAGATCTGATCAACCTTTCTAGGTGCTTTGAGTACAAGTCCTAGACCTGTGATTAGGTTGTCACCCACTCTAATCCAACAAGGAGTTTAACGTTACTGCTCGTGCAATGCCTCAAACAGGGCTGTCTGAATACTAGAATGGTGACTGCTACGGTAGAACTCAGCCAAAGGTATGTGTCCTCCAAATTTTCACCAAGTCAATCATACACATGCTCGCAGCATGGCTTCGGGTGTCAGGGGGTTTCGTTGACTCTGACCATCTGTCCTATGATGACGAGTAATGCTCATGCCTAGATGTGAGCCAAGGGTGTTGTGTGTCGCCTGTCATAAATCAAGTATAGTTCAAAATCAGGGATAACAAGAGTTGGCACCTCGTGCCTGAAAGCCGCCTCTCTCAGAGGTACATTCACAGCTATGAAGACTCGTCAGTTTCCTTGATTGCAAGAAAGTGTGCTGGTAATGTGAGACAATCAACGATCACCCAGGTGATATTGTTTCCGTTTCAAGTTCTAGGTAGCCCAGTGACAAAATCCATGGTAGTCTGTTCTCGTTTCCATATGGGTGTTTCTGGTTGCTAATACTTCACCTTGACTTTCCCACAAGTCAAACATCATTCCCATACCTAGCTAGGTGGGCCTTCATGCCCGATCACCAGTACAAGGTTTATATATCCTAATGTCTCTCATCAAAACCCAGACGACTAGAACATCGAGGCCGGTGTGCTTTGCTCAACATAAATTTCCTACAGTTACTGTATAATGAGATCCACATTCGTTCCATGAGGTAGCAAATATTGTCTGACCAGCCAAGGTTGCTTCTCCATGCCCCGCATGGGTTCAACTTAAAAATCCTCTTCCTTCAGTTCTCCAGTTTGAACAGGGCGAGTCGGATCAGGTAAGTTAGAGTCGATAGTGAGCTGCAAAGCTCGTGCACGTTGAAGTTTCAAAGTTGTAATCATCCAAAAGTTCCCTCCAGCGATGCCATTAACTGAATTAGCTCTTTCGAAGCCAAGGCACACGAGAGGCCCTTGTGAGCGGTCTAAATAACGCTTCCGGTACCGTCCAACTAATGCCTCCATCTAAAATCCCAAGACCACGGTTTTCACCGCCGGTGGTGTGTCGTGCAGTTCCTCTATGTAACTCCACCACGTAAGTCATCACTCTCTCGTGTTGCGTGGGTGTGTAACTGGGACTCTGATTCGGAACATCATGGTATACCACTAAATCACCCGCACCCTCGGGTAAAGACGATACTTAGTGCATTGCAAAGTTGGAATTCGAAAGCTGAAAAGACGTCCTCCTGTTTTGTCCTTCACGAACACAGCACCCTGCTGTGCTAAAGAGATTTAAGCTGTGCGACCTTTGAAAATCCTGTGAGTAAGCTGCGATAGTATCTAGCGAAACCAAGGAATTGCTGCGTCCCCGAAGGAATCTTTGGTGTCGATCAGTTTCTAACAAGATGCATCTTAGCGAGATCCACGTGTATTCCCACTCCGTTGGTTACATGATCAAAATGCATCTCTCGAATCTAGATGTGACATTTAACAAGATTTCGCACGTAATGGCTCCTCCGACAGGAGCGCTAAAATAGGATACATATGCCGCCCATGGTGTTCCTTTCTCCTGGTAATGATTCAGAACGTCCTCAACAAATACGGTCGATACATGTGATCTCTAAAGCTGCTAGTGTGTTGATCAACTCAATGATCATGGTGTACAAAGTCGAAATGGCTGCATTGCGTTCGACATGCTGTACGAAGAGCATTCTCCTCTTGGACTTCCATCTGATGATAGTTCGTTCGCTAGTAAATCCTTGAATGGAAGCTTGTCCCTCGCAATTGGTTGACAGGTGGCCAATACATGGTCGAGACAAGCGGTTCCTAACTGTCACCTTGTTACGTTCTCGATAATCGGTACACATACGAAAAGGCTTATCTTCACGGGTATAACTGGGGCTCCCCAAAGCAAAAAACTAGATCCGATAAAACTCCTGTCCAATAGTTCCTGAAGTTGATTAGGCAGTTCCTGCAACCTTCCTGATGTAAGACAATAAGGAACACTAGTAACAAGGACTGCTTCTGACATGATACCGATCTGATATTCCACCTGACGATGTGAAGGTAAACCTGATAGTTCTTCTGGTAGCACTTAGGAAGAAATCACGAACAATTGGTGGATCCTCGATCCTCTTTTCCTTAGCCTTAACATCAGTGCGAGTGCTAACATAGCGGAATAATCCTTCCGTAGACACTTCTGGGCCTTCATAGCTGGAATGGCGCTAACCCTTGCACCACTTTGACGCTTTAGAACAGACAACGATCCTCCACTAAGGAAAAGGATATGCAAAATCTTCTCCTTACAGGGTCTATCTACGCGATCTCTGGATAACCAATCCACACTAACTACTACATCAAAACCATTAAGGATAGTAGTAGGAAGGTCGATGTCGAGCACTTGTCCCATGAGGTCGAGTTTGCATCCCACAAACATATGTGGTTCCGTTTGCCTTGTCATCAGCCGATTCCACAACAGGTTCGGTTTCAAGAAACATCGGTGTTAAATAGAACAGAGACGAAGTGTTTAGCTTCCCATTCAAGCTACAATGTTGCTATAATCCTGGCGTCGCCCATGCCAATCCTAAATGCCCTTCCATGGGTATCATTTTTTGTTTTGTTGTTATCGTTACGAGGATTTCCAGTACTGACGTCGTTTCCTTGGTTGTTGTCGTTTTAATTTAACCATGGCCAATCCATGTTGTTGGCACCTCCATTTCCATACTGTTGGTTACAATTACGAGTATCTTGATGTTGCCGTGACTGTTACCTCTAATGTCATTGCTTGTAACGGATCCCTACGATCTTTCACCGACAAGGTCCATCTTTTCACATTCTGCATCACGTCCTAAGGCGTTACTCATCGTGCTGGCAGTCACACATTCCATACTACTGTCAGTTGTCCTCACTTATGCCCCGATTGATTCCTAAGAGTTGGTTCCCATGAGTCGCTGACTGGGGTTAAAGATTCAATTGAAGTCAAATTGCTGATGTTCGCTGCCGGAAATCAGGGTCGTCCAAATACTAGGGTCGGTAAAGTACTACGTTTACCCTCTTGTCCATCGTCCTTGCAAGTTAACTGAGTAATACACGGTATGTTTCCAAGGTATTGCAGAAGTGATCGCACTTCGGGGTCTAAGTCGTCAGTACATTGAGTTCCCACAAACAAAGAGGAGTGAGAGAGGTATAGACCAATCATTGATGCTGCAACATCCAACTCGGGGACGCTCGTACAAGCACCTAACATTCTACACAGTTCGCTAGGAGTTCAGGTGGGTGTTCAGGTAATACTCGATAGCATCGAGATTCGAAAGGTTTCAGAGGGAAATGAAAAGATCACATTCAAGTAGGAGACAATCACTGCTATGACTCCTATAGACTGTTGTGTTTCACATCAACCAAATAACGGAACAGAACCCCTTTTCACTTGTTAAGCCTCACTGGGACTCACATGCACCCCACATTATTATTATGTGTGCACCCATAATAATATTGCGATTTGCATGCTTATCTCAGTTCCTCCTAACTCATGTCAAATGGTTCCTCAAACTCGAGTGCCAAACAGAGGTTATCAAAACGATAAGATCACAGAAATCCCAAGACTATGACATACTACCAATGCATCATAATGTAAGCAAGCAATTCATGTAATCATACTATAGTGACAAGTGTGTGTCCGTACGCTACATCTTAAACAAATGTGTACTGGCCATGTAATGTATGCAACAAGTGAGGAAAACGAACCTTGCAATCTAGAGCTGAGTGTCATGGTCGTATTCACGTATTCAGAACTGTTCGGTTATAGTCTGGTTTTACAAAAAACATTTTAAAACCAAGTTTACTATAACTAGTGGCTCTGATACCAAACTGTCACAGCCCTAAAATACCACCCATGGAAACACCGCGGGGCATGTGACGTACCAGGATCTAGCCACCAATCACATTGAACTCATAATTATATTTAATTAAAACTTTCATTCATTAACATAAAGTGTTACAAACGTTACATATCATTCATTGTATACAGCGGAAGCATAACTCAATTGTTACGTGTTTCATAAATCATGTGTACATAAACCATTAAGCTTGTACTGCGATTCCATGTATCTCGACCCATGACCACTCCAGCATCCCAGACAGCAAGTCCCAATGATATAAACCTACAGACCTGCAAGCATGCAGACAAGTGTGTCAGACGACGCTGGTGAGTTCAAAGTTTTGTTAACGTGTTTAGTTACCAGATATGAGTATAAAACGATTCAGTGATTTGATGTTGTAATAACTCGTTTACCGTTGATGGCTTAAAGTTTGTTTGCCCAAACCCCATTGCCTCTATCAAAGCAATGGTTAAGACTGGGATCATTAGTTTACTCCCGACCTCCCCGGTGCGGTGTGAGGTTGCCAAACCTAAATAGTGCTATTAACTAATACCCCGTTGCCTCCCCGGCAACAATCGGTAGATGGGACTTGGTTGATAGATATGCGAGTATTAATAAACATCCCAATAACCTGACGTTCCTCACCGGAACATTTACCAGATGTCCCTCCCCGGGACGCATGCTTGGAAAAAGAGCAGTGAACTCACCTTTGGTTTGCTCGGTAAGATTAGTTACTTGTTTAACAATTTCTCAAACACGCCCTAACATGGGTACCAGTAATAATCAGTTTCGAATGCACATACACTAGATATTTCACGCATGATTAATTCATATACTCGCTAATCACATACCACGTAGTCTAATGTATAAGTAGCACACATTCTACCATACATATTGTAACAGTTGACCATACAATGTAATCGGAAACATGCATCAAAATATCACATAGTAGGCGATTAAATCCCCCAATATCAGTTTGTCCACAATACCCTATTTAGAAATCCCAAATCGTAACAGTGTGCGATCACATGGTTTGTCTGCGGCCCATCATAACTGGCCCAATCGTGTAGTGTGTGTGCAAGTGGATTCAAGGTATGCGACCCAATGTTTTATGTGACTAAGTGTTAGTTATGTGGTCCAAGAATGTGGTTTAATCCAACAACATATGTAACCACCTTGTGCGTGTGCGGTCCGAGTCCGTGATTGTGGCCCAATGTAAAGTGGCCCAGAATAGGTGTGCAACTAGTTTATAATGTGCAATCCTAATGTAATTGTCCCAATACAAGGTAAACTCATGCAATTTACACACAATTGTATTCAAGAGTTGAAGTGGTCATTCACCTTTCAAAATACAAGTTCCCTCATATCCAGATAGTGTTGTTATCAATCAATAAACGAAACCATGCAACCAAAACATTTACATCGTACACAACTATCTATACTATCGACATCATCATAGTGCCTACTATTCAACTCGTTCCCTTTCCTGGCGAATTACCTCTATGCGACGAAACATCTAGGTGACGAAACACCTAATTTTCGTCGAGATTACATGTGACGAAACATGCATCTTTCGTCGAGACCCATGTTTCGTCAAGAGCCATGTTTCGCCGAGGAAAAACAGTTACAGATCCAAATCAGTTAGAATTTCACGTTTCCTAGAACTCTAATCGTGGCAGTTTCTATCATCAAAGAAATTAGCATCAGATCGACTATCATGAATGCATTACAATATATGTTCATCCTACTAACTTCACCGTGAATCGTCATGTTCCAAAACTCATCAAAACCCTAATCATGTTCTACTGTTAGTCAAGATCGTTCATACATTTCGGGACGTATAGTCAAGATCATTTAATCAAGGTAGCACCATCAATCACCATAACAAATAGCTCGATTACAGGGATGATAATCAATCATACAATCCATTAACTAGTCGCACATAATCAAGAACAATCAACAAAGATAAGAACAATCAACAAACAATCAATATAATTGGATTAATACATAGCGGACGTACTAACCGAGTTACCAGAGAAGGAATAGCGTGCTAGAATCAAACGAGAAGAACGCTTCGATCTCGTAAGGGGAGGGCTGCCGTCGACAGATAAAGAAGAGTGTGCATTAGGGTTTGCTACTTGACTTCCAAATAACATTACACCTCCCTATCATGTATACGCATACACATGGGCTGGGGTTTTGAGTTCAGGCCTGATTCAGTGTGTGGGCCAAACGAGAGGAGTCCAATTAGTCAAGAGGTGTGTGTGTTTGTCTCGTGCAGGCTTGCGGCCCGGTTTAATTGACTAACCAATAAAACATGTAATGGTTTCATGTATAATTATCCATCACACACACATAAACATTTAATAAATCACACGTACACATATACATTTAATGAATCAAACGTAAAGACACACGTCAAAGGTTGTGGAATTAAAGTGGTGCTAATCTTAAATATTCGAGTTGTCACAAGTAATTTCAAACTTAATCATAAAATATCTTGACTAACAAAACTTATACTAGAATGTTGAGATCAGAAACCCTTACCAGACATATTGGAGTTGTAATGTTTGCTTGAACTTGTTGGGTTTGGGAAAAAGCTTCTTTCGATCTCAGGCAGCTTATAGATGGCTTCAATCCTTGCCACTGATTCGGGAGTCGGAGGAGCTAACTTCCTGAAATCTATTGCACAAAAGAAAATGAAGATATCAGTTTAGGATACTGAAACAGGATAATTTTGGGGATATTCCTAAAACCCTAAATCATTCCCTTAGTTAACCACTTCACCGGAAAACTGTCACCATCAGGGATGGAGTTCCTTTTTACAAATAAAACTTGGTTTTCCACTCTTCCTCGTTCCTGGCGGACCGAAGGATAAGAGGGTTGTTAGAGGTAGAGTAAAGCAAGAATCGACTGGACCCGTGGGATCTTAAACGGTAAACTATGGGAAGATCGTTGATGCTAAGACCAGGGAAGTGATTCTTCGTAATACGGTCAAGCACGATTAAAATCCTCCAAACCATGGGCATGGTTTGGCTGAAGCTCAGATTGGTGGTCCGGAAAAACTCCATGATAAAATCAGAAAAGGGAAATCTCAAACCCAAGGTGAAAGGGAAAGCTAAGAAACAAAGTCACTCGTTGGACGACACATCTGATGGGAGATCCCGATCAAATGGCCGGAAGATCGCACCATCCGGGAAGGTACCTGAAGAATGGAGAGATGTTATGTCGACATTGTCGGAGGAGCAGATCTCTCGCTCCATATTTTGGAGCAAATCTTGGGGTGTGAATGTCGGAGCTGAATCGCCAGAGGAGGAGCGAGTTCTTTTTGTCATAACTGACTAAGGACGAAGAAGACGGAGATGAAAAGGGTTAGAGATAGGGAGAGAAGATTACCTTTTTAATCTATGCAATGGCAATTAAAAAGAAAGGAAATTAGGAGAAGATACAGGCATGCAATGAGTGAAAATTTCATGGGGAGTTATTCCATGTCACATCATATCTTCAATCCATTAAGGGCCTTGAAAAACTACAAATATAACCGTTAGATTGGGTATATCCTACGGCAATATTTTTGGGGACAATTGTTATGGGTGGAATTTTGAACCCATATCCTGACAATATATCTTGATTTTATGTTAGCTATCTGTGATCAGGATACCGAACCAGGATATTGGTAACATCCTGCGGGAGTATCTTGATTATCACTAAGGATTTGCTTGTAGGTTGTGGCTACAGGTAGTTAACGTTCACAAAGACTAAGTCCCCCGAAGACTCGCTCAAATTAGTTGGAAGAAAGACGTTGAAGCCAAAAAAAGTGGTCTGCAACGGTCGTTAAAGAATATTCAGAGTATCCCGGAATAATAGGATAGTTTGTTTATTCATCTAACTATATATACGGTGTGCCGGATCATAGGAACACACACACTCTCGAGCTCTCATACTTGTACACTCTCTCATTCTAGCTGCATCACACTCAAACACTCACAATTCACAATCGTTGTAACACTTAGATCTGATCCGAGCATTATCCTGACATTGTATCCTAGTTGTTCAAACAATAAGAAGAACAAGGCAGCTGACGATTGTCAGCTCCCGAGGTTTTGTGCCGGCGATCTAAATTGATCAAGGGCTTTCCTCGTACATCTCGTGTCCACATTTACTTTTCTTGTATGTTATCTATTAACTGTTAGAGTTTGATATCCTCGAACTTTATCCCGAAACTGTTATTATTTTCAATCAAGTTAACACATTTTTGCAAACATCAATAGCACACTACCTCACATACTAAATTTGATCACTTAATTGCTACCGTAATTTTTGACCAAAACAGTATCCTTCTCTTTTGGTTTGGTCAAGTATATAACTTGCCTGAACCATTTATTCTTAATGTACTTCCCGGGTTCAAGTGTATTAAAATACCCCTCACATACACTTTAAATCATTTTCTTTTCTAGTATTTTCAATTGAAACTCATTTCATAGTTAATTCTTATCGGATGTCTTGATCAAGCCTAGAACCGAACACATTTAATCTTTAACCTTGAGCTCTGATTACCAACTTGTAAGACCCAGACTTACATAACTAAAAATTTATATAAAAGTGTTGCATTTATATACAAGTAATGCAAATAAACGTCCATACAAAATTTCAGGTTTGATAAAAAACTTCATAAGTATTTAAAACACTTCAACACGTTAACGTTGTTCGGTTCATAAAATAACTAAACAAAAGCGCAAACTTGATCTTCGGTTGTGTTCGATTCTTCGTTATGCTTGATCTTCTTCCGTAACATCATAGCTATCACCTATATATCAACTATCATCTCACATGTCAGTTATATGATATGCTTAAACGTAGTTTGATAACCCAAGTTTACCAAAACAAACAAACAAAAAGACGGTGAGAAGACCCGCCGTAAGCTACCACATGTATGCCGTAACTTACGGCACCCCTTTTCTGTTGTTTCCAGCCATCCCCAACTGTAGGTTACGGCTGGGAGCCGTAGCCTACGGCGCAGCCCAGCTGCAGCATTTCCATTCTTGTCCCCTTTTTTTTACAAACATGTCCATAACTTCCCGATTACTTGTCCGTTTCGCACGGAAATTGTTTCTACGTGACCGAAAAACATTTGCCAACATTCTTATCTTATAAACATAACTCGGGTTTATAACTTTATGTTTTACGCTATCGGTTCTAAATTTATATGTTTATTTATTTGATCCGTTTGCATGTTTATGCAACCGAGACTATGAAATTTACATCTTTTTCGCAAGAGCATCATTTTTACGACTTTACCCGATTACTCGGGTTATTAAATTTGCTTTTCACGCATCCGTTACCCGGTTTGTGTTTATGCTTATTCGACCCGTTCAACCTTTTATTGGTTTTACATTGTTTGAGTGTTTATTTCTGTTGCTTTTTGGGTTGTACTTTTTGGGTCGGTGGGGGGTTTAACGGGTTGCCCCCTCGCCGAGTCTTAACCTTTACGCTCTTTCACTCTCTCGTTACACGCTTCTCTCTTTCTCCCCCTTACACTCGTGCAGCTTCGATGGCCTTTCTCCGGCAACTCTCCTCCTACTTCTGGTTAGTTTTTGGTTTATTTGTTTACGATTGTTGTTTGCTTGACTTGGTTGTTTGTTCGACTTGGTGTTTGGGTCTTATTGATTAAAGGGTTTATTTTACTGGATTTGTGTTACTTATGTGGGTATATTTGTGACAACTAGTATAAATCCCTATTATGTTTCACTTTACTTTGTAATTACATGTACGTTATATGAAATGATTATAGTGTTTGATTATATTTGAATAGTTGTGAGCTTGGAAATGTGTTATGTGAAAAGTTGTATGTATGTATGTATGTATACTACAAAACCTAGTCGCACAAAGATTCTGGGTCGCACACCCCTCCACGGCCGCACACTCTTGTGCCTTTGCGCTCGGCCCAACCATTCACCACATCCCAAATGAAGCCCAAGATGGGCCCGACTCGCATTGCCAAACATACACAAGGGTCTTGTGTGGGATTTCCATATCTTAGCAAAACACAATGCATAATCTCAAAAACCTAAGTTCTCTCCCCCTCTCATTCGAACTTGACGGCAACCTTTTCATCTCTTGAAGCCTTCTTCGTTCCAAGCATCCGATCTGGACGTGGTTGACCACTTTAGCTCAAGTGATCTTTATCTGCCGAGCTAATCTAAGGTGAGTTCACACTTTTCTTAAAAGCATGTGATTCCCGATGGTTTGGGAATGGGTTAAACAACAACTATCCCCCTTGGGTGGGATGCAACCTGCGTATTCTTCTTAGGAAGAATACGTACAACCCATCCTCCTGGTGAAGGACGACAACCGTTATAATACATGTCTTAAGCATACTAGACAACAACTCTATCTTAAAGTCCCCATTCAGTTTATACCGGCTTAATCGACGGGCCAATGGCGAATGAGTTATTAGTTAAATAGCGCTATTAGGTTTGACAAGCCTCACACCGTGCCGCAGAGGACAGGAGTGGAATAATATACTTGGGCACTTAGTCAATGATGATAGACATTGCCTCGGGGCACTCAACATAACTACAGTCAGTAGTCGTTATGGTAAGGGTCTAGTGGTTTAAAACGGTGGGGTAGCTCCCCATGGCATGTTTTTATAAAGAACAAAGGAACTTAACAACTTATGGTTTTAGAACAACACTAAACAAACAACTGTGAACTCGCCAACTTTATGTTGACACACTACTGCATGCTTTGCAGGTTGTTAGGTACATGGCTGGAGCTTGCAAGGGGAGTGGACGTTGTCGCAAGGAACCAACTGTGGGGTTCCTACTAATAAACATTATGATTTTTATATTGTTTTATGGGTTTTAAACTTTATGCTTCCGCTAACACTTAAACTTGGTTTTGGGTTATTGTTTTTGTGAACACTAAACGTTTTGGATTGGGATGGTTTTACTTTATTTTACTTAACGTTCAGTATGATTAGTGGTATGATCCTGGTCAGTCACACGCCTCGCAGTAATACTCCGCTTGTGGATTTTGAGGGTGTGACAGATTGGTATCAGAGCCATTGGTTATAGCGAACTTGGTTTTAAAAAGGGGAAAATCTTTTTGACAAAAACCAGACTATAACCTGCTCAGTGCTCAACGATCCACAACGACACTTCGCTCCACGTGCAAGGCTCAACACTTTAGGTGGTATGATTTATGTTTGTATTGCCTACTTCCTAGTTTACTTTTGCATGGTGTGTTGCTTATGGTATGCCTAATTAGGGTAGTAGCATGGTATCTATTAGCCCTAATGCATTATTTTTGACACCCAACTGATTACTTGAAACTTGACGTGTGGTAATCAAATTCTTTTCCTGTTTTTCTCCTCACCCCACTACGACAACCGTTTTATGTGTTCTACCTATTCATGCGATTGTCTCGACATGACATCGCCGTTACAGCCAGAATTCAGATCTGACTCTCCGTACATTCGGTTTTGCGCGTCAGCATTCACGTAGACAAGAACCGGCCCAAAGGAACTCAGATTTAGGATAACAATATATCCACGCGTCTATGTTGACAAACCCCATCATCTCCACCTGTCGTCACCGGAACCCATCGTTACAGTCACCAGGAATGAAGCAGTCACAGTTACACGCGTTTGTCGTTGTGCAACTCAAAACCCTATTATCCAACCCTGCTTTGGATAAATGATATACTCACGTGACCGTTATGCATCGAATTTCCATTTCGTGATTGCCACCATCAATCACTACTGGAGCTTCCGCTGGAGAACATAATAGTTGGCAGAATTCTTCGGTTATTTGTTGGATTTTTGTTTTCACTCAATTCTTCGAACATCACTAATCTCTCGTTTCCTCGATCCGCAACAGATATAACGAAACGCTAACAACCATACCACAATTTCCACCAATCACAAGGTTACCCCTATTACCCTATTGGGTGGTCAATTCTTAGCCTAACTTGATTTACACCTTCGTATACCCAACATAACAAATAGATGCTTCCTAATGAGGGGATAGTCTTCGGGATATTCGAGGACAGGGATACGGATTACTCAACCTACAGACAAACACCATGATCTACAAATTTCCCTTACCCCCTTACACTACAAGAGTCATATTTTGATTCTAGGATAGTTTTCTTAATTACGCGGAACCTATTCACTAGCTTTTGTACCGACCTATGCTTGTTGATTAATTCAATGTCTAACTTCTACTATTGACTTAGACAGAACCATCATCCCTTACCACGGTGATACTACGACCTCGCTTCTCCATGCAGAGACTCTAATACGAACACACTCTAGTTTAGAGAATTTGGAAGGCTCGACTTTCGATCATTAGTGATCACTTCTTGAAACCCTGAAGATGGAGATGTGTTGTTGATACGATCATACCCCCTTGAACATGTTTTCACGTCCTTTCTTTGAAACCTCTTGACTACACGGGCATATTTCAGATTCATTCCCACGACCTAATTAAACCCCTTCGAATTTGGTTGCTTACCGACTCGATAAATCGCAAACTCATCCGAGTTCATGGATCAAGGTGAATTATTCCTCCTTCGCGTGTGGGTGAGCTCGATAACCCTGACGGAAGTTTCAGTGAACCTTAATACTACAAACACGTGCGACAACCATTCTTCTCTGATTAATTCTTGTTATGCTTAATATACCAACGTGGCACCTCTATTCGGCAAACGACGTTCTTCATTTTAACCTCATACAACTTGTGTACGACCGGTTATATCCTCGACATCAGGAAGACCTTTGTTACCGATCTTAAACGTTACGCATCGATTGCGACTACCCTTTTTGCATGTTTTCACATCCATTCATGATATACTTCTCGAATTCTATGATCCTTATCCTAATGACATTCTTCGCGAACTCTCGCTTGGATGAGTTACTTTCTGCGAACGTTACTCGAGGAGCAACGGGCCATAAATACCACAGATATGAAGATATCACAAGCACTGTCCCTAGAACTCGATACGGCCGACATAGGTTCACGACATTCAAATTTAGCCTACCCTGATGAATATGTCACTTGTTTTCTTCGACGACATCCGAATCTACTCCAAGAACCAGAAGGAATCCGAACAATACCTACCCTTTACCATGGAGCTCCTACGACACAAACAACCTTACGTTAAGTTTCTAATGTACGACTTTTGACGTCACGAAGCCCGCTTTTCTTGATCGCATACACAAACCCTCATAGCACTAACTTGAAAGATTGCTTCGAAATCCGTGTTTCAACAGTTGACGGTGAAACTCTGTAGTGCACCCATTCTTTCGTTACCAGAAAGCACAGACGATTTCGTTGTTTATTGTGACGAGTCTATCCAAGGACTTGGTTGTGTGTTGATGCAACATGAGAAAGTCACTGCTTACACATCACACCAACTCAAGGTTCACGAAAAGAACTACACTACCCACGATTTGGAGTTGGAAGCAGTAGTGTTTGCACTCAAGATATGGAGACATTACTTGTACGGTACCAAGTGCACCATCTACACCAATCACAAGAGTCTCCGGTATCTCTTTGATCAGAAGGGGGTTGAACATGCGACAACGTCGATGAGTCAAACTCTGCAACGACTACGAGTGCACGATCAAGTACCATCCAGGAAAGGCCAACGTTGTGGCCGATGCCCTCAGTCGGAAGGAAACCAAACCTAAGCGCGCACGTGCGTTATAGCATACTATCCACTCCAGTCTTCCTACCCAAATCCGAAACGCTCAAGTTGCAGCACTGAAGGAAGAAAACCTCTTAGCTGAGTCCATGTGGGGCCTGGAAAAGCGACTTGAACGCAAGGACGACGGTACTTACTACTTCATGGAACATATATGGGTTCTATCCTATGGAAACCTATGAGAGCTAGTGATGGACGAAGCACACAAGTCTCGTTACTCGGTGCAACCTGGTTTTGACAAGATGTACCAAGATCTCAAAACTCTGTACTGGTGGCCCCACCTGAAAGCTAACATAGCGACTTATGTTAGTAAATGTTTGACCTGTTTTAGGGTTAAGATGGAATACCAGAAGCCATCAGGACTACTCCAACAACCCGGGACCCCAACATGGAAATGGGAGCAAATTCCCTTGGATTTTGTCACTGGCTTACCTAGATCTCAGCGAGGAAACGACACTATCTGGGTGATTGTGGATAGACTGACCAAGTCTGCACATTTACTGGCAATCAAGGAAACTGATCAGTTTTCTACACTCACAGACGTCTATTTGAAGGAAGCAGTTGCTAGGCACAGAGTGCCAACCTCTAGCATTTCTGATCGGGACCCGCGCTTTACACCTTATTTGTGGCAGGCGATGCACAAATCCTTTGGCTCACGTCCAGACATGAGCACAACTTTTCACCCGCAAACGGATGGTCAAACTGAACGTACCATCCAGACTTTCGAAGACATGCTGTGGGCATGCGTAATCGATTTCAGTAAAGGTTGGGAAATACACCTACCTATGGTAGAAATCTCGTACAAATATAGTTACCACACCAGCATTCAGGCTGCTCCGTTCGAGGTTTTGTACGGACGAAAATGCCGATCACCTCTATGCTGGGCAGAAGTTGGCGACATCCAAATAACTGACCCGGAACTTGTTCTTAACACAACAGAAAATATTGGCCAAATCCGACAACGAATGGCGGCAGCTTGTGACCGTCAGAAAAGCTACGCTGATAAGCAGAGGAAACCTCTCGAGTTCCAGGTTGGGGATCGAGTGCTACTCAAGTCTCACCTTGGAAAGGTGTGGTTCGCTTTGGCAAACGGGGCAAACTTAATCCGCGTTATGCCGGACCCTTCGAAATCACCGAGGAAATCAGCAAGGTGGTGTACAAACTAAATTTGCCCGAAGAACCTAGTGGTGTTCACAACGTCTTTCATGTGTCGAATCTAAAGAAGTGTCCGTCAAATGAGATCCTAATCATTCCTTTTGAGGAAACTCACTATCGACGACCAGTTGCGCTTCGTCGAGGAACCGGTGGAAATTATGGATCGAGAAAATCAGAACTCTCAAACGCGGCAAGATATCTATTGTTTGAGTTTGTTGGAACTCCCGTCGTGGCCCAGAGTTCACCTGGGAACGATAAGACCAAATGAAACGCAAGTATCCCTAGTTGTTTAAGAAAGGTGAGTCCAACACCCGAAATTCCAAACCAACGGGGGGATGATGTGATACCCCAAGAAAAACACACAACACAACTAGCTTCCTTAGTGACTACGTGCTAAATTTCGGGACGAAATTTCTTTCAACTTGGGGATGATGTGACAACTCGTATAAATCCCTGTTACATTTCGCTTTACTTTGTAATTACATGTACGTTATATGAAAAGATTATAGTGTTTGATTATTTTTGAATAGTTGTGAGCTTGGAAATGTGTCTGTGAAAAGTTGTATGTATGTATGTATGTATGTATACTACAAAACCTAGTCGCACAAAGAGTCTGGGTCGCACACCCCTCAACGGTCGCACACTCTTGAGCCTTTGCACTCGGCCCAACCATTCACCACAGCCCAAATGAAGCCCAAGATGGGCCCGACTCGCATTGCCAAACATACACAAGAGTCTTGTGTGGGATTTCCATATCTTAGCAAAACACAAGGCATAATCTCAAAACCCTAAGTTCTCTCCCCCTCTCATTCGAACTTGACGGCGGCCTTTCATCTCTCGAAGCCTTCTTCGTTCCAAGCATCCGATCTGGACGTGGCTGAGCACTTTAGCTCAAGTGACCTTTATCTGCCGAGCTAATCTAAGGTGATTCCCGATGGTTTGGGAATGGGTTAAACAATTATCCCCCTTGGGTGGGATGCAACCTGCGTATTCTCCTTGGGTAGAATACGTAGAACCCGTCCTCCTAGTGAAGGACAACAACCGTTATAATACATGTCTTAATCATACTAGACAACAACTCTATCTTAATTCCCCACTCAGTTTATACCGACTTAATCGCCGGGCCAATGGCGAACGGGTTATTAGTTAAATAGCGCAATTAGGTTTGACAAGGCTCACACCATGCCGCAGAGGATGGGAGTGGACTAATATATTTGGGCACTTAGTCAATGATGATACACATTGACTCGGGGCACTCAACATAACTACAGTCAGTTGTCGGTATGGTACGGGTCTAGTGGTTTAAAACAGTGGGGTAGCTCCCTATGGCATGTTTTTATAAAGAACAAAGAAACTTAACAACTTATGGTTTTTGGAACAATACTAAACAAACAACTGTGAACTCGCCAACTTTATGTTAACACACTATTGCATGCTTTGCAGGTTGTTAGGTACATGGCAGGAGCTTGCACGGGGAGTGGACGTTGTGGCAAGGAACCAACTGTGGGGTTCCTACTAATAAACATTATGATTTTTATACTGCTTTATGGGTTTTAAACTTATTGCTTCCGCTAACACATAAACTTGGTTTTGGGTTATTGTTTTTGTGAACACTAAACGTTTTGGATTGGGATGGTTTTACTTTATTTTACTTAACGTTCAGTATGATTAGTGGTATGATCCTGGTCAGTCACATGCCTCGCGGTAATACTCCGCTTGTGGATTTTGAGGGTGTGACAATTTTGGCCGACGTCGTTGACCATTTGTTTGTTGTGTTGACATATGTTGTTTCGTCTACTTTGGTTTTGTGTTTATGACTTTTCGTCTGGTAGCTATGTTTGTAACTGTTGTTACTGGAGGATTTACTTCAAGGTATCGTTTTAGTTACGTTTATCTATTATGAAGACGTATTTTAGGGTTTGTTACATTCGGTTGATGTTTCGGGTTTACTTATTTCTTTTAATGGTTCCTATCCAATGTTGATTGTGATGATGTTTTGTTAGGCTATATGTGTTTTAACGTGTGATCATATGGTTGCATGTGTTAGAAAAATGTTAGATTTTATGTTTTTAATGTTGTTTTTACGTTGATGTTTACTGTTTAGTTGGTTTTGACAGTTCGTATCCAAAGTTGAATCTGATGACTTTTAGGTTGGTTTTATGTATTTTGATGTGCGATTACATAATTGCATGTGTTTAGCAATTGTCTGGTTTTGTGGTTGCTTTGATGATGTTCATTGTTTTGATTGTTTGGTTGGTTCTATGATGGTTGCTTCAGGCATATTTTGTTGAGTGTTGTTGTGTGAATGTGTAACTGGTCAATAAGGATGACTATTTAGTTGTCCGAGACTATTTTAGGTTTACGTCTGCGTGTACGATGGTATGCTTTTTAGATTGGTTTTTGAAGGATGTGTATTGAGATGTATTCAGTTTGTTAGGGTAGCTGTTCAGCTATGTGAAATTGCCTACAGTCTTTCGCGACTACATGTTTCCATGTCCTAAAAAGTAGTTTCATTCTATGTTGTCAAAGACGCAAGGCGCAGGCGAGGCGCATCGGCCTCGCCCGGAGTCTAGGCGCAAGGCGCAAAAAAAGTGTGGGCTTTTTTAAGAAAAGCGCACATAGAGAAAAAAATATAAAAAATATGTTATGCTTTGAAAATAAATAAGATTCCACATATAATATAAAAAAACTTTTATATATGTCATTTAAGATCATGGAGCTAATAGTTAGTAGCAAAAGTTTAGGACTTATATGTTGTAAGTTTTGGGTGTTTGAATAAAAGTCTCAGATGTGTGAATAAAAGTCTCAAAAGGTGGTAAATACTTTGTCCCACATTGGTGTGGAAACAAAGTGAGTGGTTGTTTATAAGTTAAAACCTTTACTACTCTATTGTAGCTTTATGACATGTTTTACCACAAGTCCTACCCGCGCGCAGGGGGTGCAAAAATGAGTTTTTGAGCTGGAATTTGGTTGAACTCGTGCGTGCTCGCACCTGCGGACACCAATGCAGCTCCGAAAAAACCCGGGCCCGCGTGAGGCAGTTTTTTATACGCACTCAGTATCGTTTTTTTCTGTTTTTTTTTTTTTGCTTATGCGTTGTGCGCCTCAGGCCGTTTTTTTTTTCAGAAAAAAACCCATTTTTGCGCCTAGGCTGCCACCAGGCTCTATAGGTGCGCCTCGCTGCGCCCGGGCGCCTAGGCGCGCGCTTTTTGCGCTTTTGACAACATAGGTTTCATTTTATGTCTTTGATGTTGGTTTGACGCTATTCAGAGACTATTCAGACTGTTTGGTTTGTCGTGTGATGCTTTGTTAAGGCATTCTTTGATGGTTGTTGGTGTGTTAATGTATAATTGGTCTGTGATGAGGACTTTTAAGTTGTCTGAGGTTGTTTTCTCTACGAGTCTTAACCTTTTCTGTTTTTTTTTTTTTTTTGAAAGATTGTTTTTAGAAGGCTGTGTATTGAAAGGGTATTCGGCCGGTGAGGTTGGCTTTTCATTTGTCTAAAATTGTTTTCATTCTTTCGTTGGGTCTGTGATACTTTGCTGAGACGATGGTTGCTTACAATATATGAGTTGTTGGTTATTCGGTTGGTGGGGATGAGGCAGTTGTTGTACGAGAATGCTTACTTTGGGTTTCTATATCTGTGAAGCTACACTAAGACACACTTGTGCTTTGTTTCTTTTACTTGGTTTTGGTGTGTGTTGTTTTTGTGTTTGTACATTTTGAGTAAGTAAGGGGTTTAAAAGGTTGCCCGATATTGTTTGACTATTGTATACGTTTTCCTAGTGACGAGGCAGAGATGATGATTGGTTGTAGTAATTTGTCACACCCCAAAAATAGATTTGGTTATCAAACCAAATTAACTAGGGATGAGTGGATAAAATACTATTAACGGTAAAGGTTAACCCGACAAACATTAGGATTTAAATAAATGAATTTAATGTTAAATAAAAAGTGAATGAATGCTTTTAGAAAATAAAGCTTATAAAAAGCTCGGCTTCCGAGGCTTAAATTAGATCGGGTCGGTCATACTCTTTGACGATATTCAATATCACTATTAAAACAATCTATTGTATATATTGTTGGAAAAATAGGTGAAAATAGCATTTTTCACAAATATAGGAAAATGATTTTTTCCTATTTTGGACTAGAAATAAATATAATAAAATGCACGGGTTTTATATATTTATTTGTGGGTTTGTGTTCTATGTTGGAAAAGCTTCGCAACGAACTAAACCACGTCCAAAACGGAGCTAAGATGAATGAGATATCGATGCTCAAAGTTGGGTGTTTGGAACATTCAATGCTGAAACAAAGGGAAAGTAGCACCTTGTCCCACATCGGATGAGAGATGGAACTTAAAGGGGTATTTAAGTGGGAACTCTCCATCCTTATTGTTTCATAGAAGCACACACTAGTGTCCTCGCGAAGGGTGCGGAGCACCCTAACTCGCACTCGCACACGCGCGCGCGCGCGTGGCGTGGGCGATGAGGCGCAATGTGGTGCTTTGATGGCGCACTTTGCACTTCAAGAGGACGCACCGCGCATGGTGACGTGGCGCATGCGCGCATGGGCGTGCACACCTGGGCGCGCGCGCGCGCAGAAGCTTCCAGCATTGAATGATAGTGCAGTTTCAGTCCAGCTTCGTAACTGACGAGTTAATAAGCTTTGACTGAGAATTAAATGACGTATTAAATTGCATTGAAGACGTTTAATGAAATTTAAACCTCTCATTTAATTCGTTTTTGGCTGTTTCAAACCGGGAGCTGTATAAATACAACTCCATACCCAGCTGAAGAAGATCACCAGCTACACAACAGCTATTCACTTTCTCTCTAAAGTTTTACTGATCTTCTCCTGCTCTCTTCAAGGTAGACATCGGGTTGTAGGCGAATTCCGGCAGTACTACTGCTCCGGCTGTTGTACCCTGGGAAACAAAACGAGTACTCTTGGGAGACTCGGAATTTGTTTTAAGGGAAGCGTGTTGAACACGTGCCTCAGTCACTCTGCTTCTACCCGTTTCTTGTATTTGGTTTATTTTCAGTTGTATTTTGTAATTGTAATTTTGTCTTTCTCATTTCTGTTTGTAATCAGTATTAATAAAATTTGTTATTCTTTATTTATTTACGTGAACGGTTCCTACAATCTTAAAACAAATTTTTAAAACCGTTCGTGTAACAAAACCATTCTGTTTGTGATTCAAACCAGTTTTGTTTTCACTCAGTTTGTGTTTTAAAAACAGATTTTTTTTAGTTTCCATCTTCAAAGGAGCGACTTTGGTTGAAAACTTTTGTGATTACTTTCAGACTGTCCTAAAAAGTGCTAAAACTTTCTGATTTGGTCTTCAAAGTTGGACTTAGAAGTCAATTAGTAAGTTCTAAAAATTATAAATTTTCTGTTTTTTGGTGTTCAAAGTTGGACTTAGAAGCCGAAACAGTAAATTGTGGTAAAATTAAAATTTAGTAGTTTTCCTTCTGGTTTGTGCGTAAATCAGAATTTTTTGACTAAAAATTTTATTTTTAATTTTTTCAGCATGTCGAACGAAAATGTCAACGTTAACAACACCACCAATGTTGTGACGGGAACCCCCTTTAACGCCACCACTGTGGGAGCGACCACAGTGGCCAATCACGCTGAACGACCCGAGAAGTTCACGGGTCTACACTTCAAAAGGTGGCAGCAGAAGATGTTCTTCTACCTGACCACCATGAACCTTGCGAGGTTCTTAACAGTATCCGCTCCCCAACCTGTGGAAGGGGAGACCAGCGCTCAGGCTCTGAGCGCGGTAGAGGCTTGGAAGCACTCGGATTTCATATGTCGAGGCTATGTACTCAACGGTCTCTCGGATGCATTGTATAATGTGTACTATAATATCAAGACTTCCAAAGAATTATGGGAGTCCTTGGAGAAAAAGTACAAAACGGAGGATGCGGGAACAAAGAAATTTGTTGTCGCTCGTTTCTTGGACTTCAAAATGGTTGATAACAAGACTGTTATGAACCAAGTCCAAGAGTTGCAAATTATACTACATGACATCCATGCGGAGGGAATGGTACTTAGCGAGACATTCCAAGTGGCAGCGATGATTGAAAAGTTACCTCCTGGTTGAGTGGATTTTAAGAATTATCTTAAACACAAACGAAAGGAGATGACTTTAGAGGACCTTATTGTTCATCTTCGGATTGAAGAGGGCAATAGAATTTCCCTAAAAGGCAGCCAGGCGCAAACTTCTGCTAGCGCAAATGTGGTTGAGCTTGGGCAATCCTCTAAGGGCGCGAAGGGTAAGGGGAAAAAGGACAAAGAGAAAGCAAAGGCTAGCAAACTTGGACCGAAAAAAGGGGTTGTGAAAAAGAAACCTCCAACGTTCCAAGGGACTTGTTACAACTGTGACGAGCCGGGGCATCGGGCTAACCAATGCAAGAAACCAAAGCGTGAGCGCGCGCACATGGTGGATGAACACGGAATGCCTTTGGTGGCAATGATTTCCGACAAAACCGCAATGTTGGATGAGGTCAATGCTGTGACCAACACTCCAAAAGGATGGTGGATTGATACGGGAGCGACCCGTCATGTGTGCCCAGACAGGAGCCTCTTTACCACCTTCAAGGAACTTGCGGGAGATGAGAAGCTGTACATGGGAAATGCAGCCACCGCGGACATCAAGGGTGAAGGAACGGTGATTTTGAAGTGGACTTCAGGGAAGGAGCTCACTTTAAGCAACGTGTTATATGTCCCAGACTTGCGCAAGAGCCTAGTCTCGGGTTGGTTGCTTAATAAGTTTGGATTTCGTTTAGTTTTTGAGAGCGATCAATTTGTACTAACTAAACGAGGAATGTATGTAGGCAAGGGCTACGCCCAAAATGGTATGTTCAAATTGAATGTAATGGCTGTGAAAAAAAATATGAATAAAATTGCTTCTACTTCTACTTATATGCTTGAGTTTTCTGAATCGAATAAATGGCATGATAGATTAGGTCACGTAAATTTTAATTCAATACGCCGTTTAATCAATTTAAATTGCATACCAACATTCCATATTGATTCACACTATAAATGTGAAACTTGCGTAGAATCCAAACTTACAAGAACATCATCGAAATCGGTTGAACGAATAACCGAACCCCTTGATTTAATTCACACTGATATTTGTGATTTAAAAGCGGTACCCACAAGAGGTGGAAATAAGTACTTCATCACGTTTATTGACGATAGTACTAAATATTGCTATGTATATTTACTAAAAAGTAAAGATGAAGCACTAAGTAAATTTATCTTGTATAAAAATGAAGTTGAGAATCAACTTCAACAGAAGATAAAAGCTTTGCGAAGCGACCGAGGAGGCGAATATGTTGCACCTTTTGCCGATTTATGCGCAAAAACTGGCATAGTACATGAGTGTACACCTCCTTATTCTCCACAATCAAATGGCGTGGCGGAATGAAAGAACCGTACATTGAAAGAAATGATGAACGCCATGTTGATAAGTTCTGGGGGGTTGATAAGTTCTGGGGTGAGCCAGGAAATGTGGGGGGAGGCCATTCTCTCGGCCAATTATCTTTTGAACAAGATACCATTGAAAAAGAGAGACGAGACTCCATATGAGTTATGGAAAAAAAAAGTCTTCATATAAATACTTGAAAGTGTGGGGGTGCCTAGCAAAGGTGATTGTACCACCTCCTAAGACTCTTAGGATAGGACCCAAAACTGTTGATTGCATATTTATTGGGTATGCGCATCAAAGTAGTGCACATCGCTTTCTTGTACACGAGTCCAAGAATCCTGATGTACACGTAAACACTATCATGGAGGTAAATCCTAACGTTGTGTCTTACTTTGAAAATGTGTTTCCTTTGAGAAGACAAACACATGCAACGTCATATACACCTACTTTTGAAGTAGGTGAAAGCTCATCTAGACCAGTTGATGAGGTAGTTCATGATAAGACACATGAACAACCTGAGGTTGAAGAAATTGACCGTAGGCGAAGCAAAAGGCCAAGGGTTGAAAAATCCTTCGGTCCAGACTTCGTTAGCTATATGGTTGAGGGCGAGCCTAATACATATCGCGAAGCGGTTTCTTCTTCAGAAGGACCTCAATGGAAAGAAGCAATAAGAAATGAAATAGATTCTATATTGCAAAATCATACTTGGGAGTTAGTAGATCTTCCACCTGGTTGCAAACCACTTGGATATCGTTGGATATTCAAAAGGAAGATGAAAACTGATGGAAGTATTGATAAATACAAGGCTAGGTTGGTGATTAAAGGATTTAGACAAAAGGAAGGTCTAGATTACTTTGATACCTACTCGCCTGTGACGCGCATAACCTCGATTAGATTGGTTCTTGCTATAGCGGCTTTAAGAAATTTGGAAGTTCACCAAATGGATGTTAAAACCGCATTTCTAAACGGCGATTTAGAAGAAGAGATTTACATGGAGCAACCTGAAGGTTTCTCCGCCCCAGGTCAAGAGGGTAAAGTATGTAAACTCGTCAAGTCTTTGTATGGCTTGAAGCAAGCACCAAAACAATGGCACCAAAAGTTTGATCATGTCATGATTGACAATGGTTTCAAAATAAATGAGTGCGACAAATGTGTTTATTTCAAAGACACAAATGAAGGTTATGTGATTTTATGCCTTTATGTAGACGATATGCTTATCATTGGGAGTAATGATAAAATTATCAAAGCTACTAAAAGCATGTTAAAAGCGAGATTTGACATGAAAGACATGGGTTTAGCGGATGTGATTCTTGGAGTAAAGATCATAAGAACCCAAGAAGGTCTTGTGTTAAGTCAATCTCACTATGTGGATAAAATTCTTGAAAAATTCAACTCGGGAGATACGAGTGTAGCTCGAACTCCAGTTGATACCTCCCAACATCTTAAGAAGAATAAGGGAGATGGAGATGCTCAGTTAGAGTATTCAAGAATTATTGGCAGTCTAATGTATCTAATGACATGTACTAGTCCCGACTTGGCTTACGCGGTGAGTAGGCTAAGTAGATACACCAGCAATCCGTGCGCGGATCATTGGAAAGCTATCACGAGGGTGCTTAAATACATAAGATACACAAGAGATTATGGACTGCATTATACCCGACAACCAGCAGTGATCGAAGGATACACTGATGCAAACTGGATATCGGATAATAAAGATTCCAAATCAACAAGTGGTTACGTATTTACACTTGGAGGAGCTGCTATTGCTTGGAAGTCTTCTAAGCAAACGGTCATAGCCAGATCCACAATGGAATCTGAATTTATCGCCTTGGATAAGTCAGGCGAGGAGGCGGAATGGCTACGTCAATTCGTGGATGTTAGGCCCTAAAGTGTGAGACTGACGCATCAAATTAACACAACGAGCTATGGTTACGAGCTGGGTCATACCGGGTTAGTTTATATTAGATTGTGGACCTTTATAGGTCACTTGGGCTAAGCTTTAGGCCATGTGGGCCAAGCAGGCCCAAGGGAAGCCCATGTAGGGAAGTAGGCTTGGTTGAGTATATAAACAAGTTTCTAACTTGTTTTAGGGTTGGAACTTCATTGTTACAACTTCTAGAGAGCTAGAGAGAGAGGCAATTTGGTTGTGAGCACTTGTACTGGATGGTTTTGCTAGTTGATAGTAATAGAATCGTGTGCAAGTGTTTAAAGGTGATTCGTTGTGTTCTTCGTATTTCATATTTTTCGTGTTTATTCTTGAATCACATCAAGTTTGGATTCCGCACAAACTTGGTGTTGTTTGATATCATTGAAAGATCCGGTTAATCGGGACTTACAAGTGGTATCAGAGCCTTTAGAACCTGTTCTAGGCTCGGTTTGATATCAAATATTCAAGATTTGGAATTTTTATTATTCGCGTTCTTCGTAGTGTTCATCCGAAGTTTATTGAAAATTCCTTTGTTTTGGTGATTTTGATCTTTTGAAAAGTGTTAACAGATTGTTCCAAAATTTTAAAATTTACGAAATTATCCTTAAAAGATTTGATAAAATCAAAAATTGATTTGAAAATCCATATTTTTTTTTGGAATACCAACTGTTTCCTAATATCTCTCTAGTTTAAAATTTGGAAAGGTTGTTTCCCACGGTTTCGAGTCTTTGATTTCAATTGATTGTGGTGGTTCAAATTTCGTGTGGTGTCATTACTTGTCTTGAGTCCATCTTTCATCACTTCACAAGGTCTCGAATTATCAGACAATCTCCACAGTTCCACAACATCTTCACAGTGGTCTCGAGTCATCTTCTCCAGAGTGGTCTCGACACACATCATCTGTTTTCAAGGTCTCGAGTCATCTTCTTCCCAACGGTCTCGAGTCGCAACCTAGGTTCTGACTCGCAACCAATCTTTCCATTCCGAGTTCTCGAGTCGCAACATCCATTCATCTCTACAAGGTCTCGAGTTAATCTTTCACGGTTTCGAGTTCGACTTCAACACGGTCTCGACTCACTGCTCACACGGTCTCGAGTCCTCAACCTCATCACTGGTTTCAACTCACAACATATTCTTTAAGGTCTCGAGTTGCAAGCTTCTCCGTCTCGAGTCGCAACTGTGACAACTCGAGTTTCCAAGATTTCCATCTTCGCATTTAGTGCACGTTAATTTTTTTTTATGTTGTTTGTTACTCAACTTGTTTGTTTCACAACGCTTACATTTGTAAAACGTTAAATAGTACTGCGATTGAGATTTGATATTTGGGGTGCATATTATATTATATGATTATAGTGTAATTTGTGCTAATTGGGATTGTATAATTTATTATGGAAGTTTGGCCTAACACCCTTGCTAATATGAAAACACCACCTCCCTAGTGAAATCACCCTAGTGGTGAAAACACCTTATAGTGTTTTCGTCCATGTGGCTGACGAAAACAGAGATAGGCTTGGCCCATGGCCCAGTATTTTTGGGATATTTTATATAATCATTTTATAAACAAATCTTCTCGGAGAAGTTTCTCACTTACCAAACCATATCTTATCACATTGTTTCTCTCTCTATCTCTGAAACCCAACAACAGGAAGCCAAACCTCTGTTTAAATCCTTGGTTAGTAATTTCATGATTCAGTTGTTTTAGTTGCATATCGTATGATTTTTGGATGTTTAATCATGATGTATGTATACATTTATATATGTGATTATGTGATTTATCATTGTGTGATTTTAGATAATTATTATCAATGAACTGTCTGAATATTGGATGTTTGGATCAACAGTGGGTATATGTTATGAATGATAAACTGATGGAATTATGTTCTAGATTTCACAATGATTTGGTAGTGTAATTGTTACATATCATAATTTGATGGAATGATTTCATTATAACAGATCATGTAACTGTTAATCGATTATTTGTTGCTGGGTTTTTGTTACTGTAAGTGTTGAAGATGATGAGGAAACCAACGAAATCACTAAGGGATTTCGGCACCTTAGTGATTTCGTCACACACATGCTCACGAAAACACCCCCCACAATAATAAACTGGACGAAATCACATAAGGTGATTTCGGCCCAAACAGTTCCGGCCCAAAGGGTGTTTTCGGCCCATATAAGTGTTTTCGGCCCAAGTTGGTTTTCGGCTATAAAGGGGTTTTCGGTATAGGGTGTTTTCGGCAATTATGTGTTTTTGGCAACTTGTTAACTGTTATTATTATTTCATTGAATATGTTATTCAAATAAACTAACCACTTGTATAACTCAGTTAGTTTACTTAACTCTGTTAAGCTAGTAAGTTGTTAACTTTTATGGTTTGTTAACCTTGTTAAGTTGTTAACTCTATTTATTTAATTTACACAGTAAGTTATTAAACTTGTCTGTATGTAACTCTGTTTGTTCTTAACTACATTAAGTTGTTAATCCAGTTACATATGTTAACTCTGTTAGTTCTTATTCAACTATGTTATGGCTCATTAACTATGCCAAGTCAGTAACTGTATTAAGTATGTTATTGGATAATATGCTATAATAAACTGTGATTAACTGTTATGTGATGTGCGATTAACTGCCAAACACGCTTTGTGATATTACTGTGATGATAGTTACATGTGAAATATTACGAACGTAAACTGACTGAACATACGTGCACTATAGGACTTGACTGATTAATTGTGAGCACTTAACTTAGTATACCGAGCAAACAAGGTGAGTTCACATTTCTACCAAGGCATAGGATTCCCGGGGTTGGGAATGGGTTGATTGATTATTTATGCTTAAGAGTTATCGGATTTACATACCATAGGCCTCGGGAGAGGAAGGTCAATGGTAGATACTACTAGACTAGTGATACATATACTTCTCTTCGCACACATGACGGGATCAGCCGCGATACTAGAACAATCTTCGCAAACATGCCTGGAATGGCCGCGAACTATACTTTAATCTTCGCAAACATGCCTGGAGGGCCGCGATACAAATATACCTAGTCTAGAAAACATGGGAAACCCCCACTAAACTTCGCAAACATGCCTAGAGGGCCGCGATGCTATTACATACGATACATGATTACTAAACGAACATACGATTTACGATACGAACATTAGAACTAAATAACCAACTGTGAACTCGCTCAACTAGTTGTTGACTCTTTGTTACATGCCTTGCAGGACCTTAGGTACTTTTGGAGCTTGCACGGGAGGCACAGTCGTTGTGGACATGGATCGTGAATGTGTTGTTAAACATTATGACATTTTGTACTTAAACTTATGTTGGGTTTTACATTATTGCTTCCGCTACACACTTGTTTATATTTGGTTTTGGAAACACCTATCGTATTGATGAATGACTTTTACTATATACTTATGTTCAATATGATTGGTGGCTTGATCCTGGTCATGTCACGCCTCCAAGCGGTAGTACTCCGCGTGTGGATTTTGGGGGTGTGACAGCAACCTTCAATCACCACTGCCATCAACATCATTCACCATCTCCGTTCATCTTTTCCGTTCAACTCCGATATCGACACTGTTACACCTTCACATATCCACAGTTCATCATCATCTTCTCCGTCGATCTCCGCACACCCTCCATCATCATACAGCTACTGAAAAACCCTCCATCATCGTCTTTCATCTCCGGTCAACGTCGTCGACTTTCTTCATTGTTTTAACTCTACGACCACCATACATAGTAACCAACATCTCCGCCATACATTGTCTTCTTCATCACAAGTCACCATCCTCACCGTGTTCCGTTCATCACTGGTCCTCGTCATCTTCTCCGCCTATCATCTTCAACCTCCGTATACCTCTGTTCATCAAAGAATCATCTTGGAGGCAGAAGTTAGAAAATAGGGTTTCAGGGTCCTGTTTTACGTAGAAGAAGAAGACTACAGAACGGTTTTTGAATTGTATTAATTATAATAATAATAATATTGATTAGATAATCATTGGATAATAATTACATAATCATTAATTATAATATATTTATATATTAATAATAATAATAAGTATTCTTTTATAATAAGATGACAGTGATAGTGCATTTGAAGAAGTACCGTGAACCTGCTTGAAAGACAAAGATTGAAGAAGAAAAGAGCTGCTGAGAATCCTCCTCTCACATTCTTTTTAACAAGATTTTCAAGCAAAGCTGATCGAGATCCTGATATGAAGCTAACCACAAAAGCTGAAGAAAGAGACCCAGTGCTGAGAGTTTAGAAGTCAAGAACTTCCACAACATCTGCAGCATATAGACAACCATAGACTTCGTTGAAGACGTTGCTGAATTCATGCTATGAAGAAAATTTGATGGCATCAGTCTAGGGGGAGATTGTTAGGCCCTAAAGTGTGAGACTGACGCATCAAATTAACACAACGAGCTATGGTTACGAGCTGGGTCATACCGGGTTAGTTTATATTAGATTGTGGACCTTTATAGGTCACTTGGGCTAAGCTTTAGGCCATGTGGGCCAAGCAGGCCCAAGGGAAGCCCATGTAGGGAAGTAGGCTTGGTTGAGTATATAAACAAGTTTCTAACTTGTTTTAGGGTTGGAACTTCATTGTTACAACTTCTAGAGAGCTAGAGAGAGAGGCAATTTGGTTGTGAGCACTTGTACTAGACGGTTTTGCTAGTTGATAGTAATAGAATCGTGTGCAAGTGTTTAAAGGTGATTCGTTGTGTTCTTCGTATTTCATATTTTTCGTGTTTATTCTTGAATCACATCAAGTTTGGATTCCGCACAAACTTGGTGTTGTTTGATATCATTGAAAGATCCGGTTAATCGGGACTTACAAGTGGTATCAGAGCCTTTAGAACCTGTTCTAGGCTCAGTTTGATATCAAATATTCAAGATTTGGAATTTTTATTATTCGCGTTCTTCGTAGTGTTCATCCGAAGTTTATTGAAAATTCCTTTGTTTTGGTGATTTTGATCTTTTGAAAAGTGTTAACAGATTGTTCCAAAATTTTAAAATTTACGAAATTATCCTTAAAAGATTTGATAAAATCAAAAATTGATTTGAAAATCCATATTTTTTTTGGAATACCAACTGTTTCCTAATATCTCTCTAGTTTAAAATTTGGAAAGGTTGTTTCCCACGGTTTCGAGTCTTTGATTTCAATTGATTGTGGTGGTTCAAATTTCGTGTGGTGTCATTACTTGTCTTGAGTCCATCTTTCATCACTTCACAAGGTCTCGAATTATCAGACAATCTCCACAGTTCCACAACATCTTCACAGTGGTCTCGAGTCATCTTCTCCAGAGTGGTCTCGACACACATCATCTGTTTTCAAGGTCTCGAGTCATCTTCTTCCCAACGGTCTCGAGTCGCAACCTAGGTTCTGACTCGCAACCAATCTTTCCATTCCGAGTTCTCGAGTCGCAACATCCATTCATCTCTACAAGGTCTCGAGTTAATCTTTCACGGTTTCGAGTTCGACTTCAACACGGTCTCGACTCACTGCTCACACGGTCTCGAGTCCTCAACCTCATCACTGGTTTCGACTCACAACATATTCTTTAAGGTCTCGAGTTGCAAGCTTCTCCGTCTCGAGTCGCAACTGTGACAGCTCGAGTTTCCAAGATTTCCATCTTCGCATTTAGTGCACGTTAATTTTTTTTTATGTTGTTTGTTACTCAACTTGTTTGTTTCACAACGCTTACATTTGTAAAACGTTAAATAGTACTGCGATTGAGATTTGATATTTGGGGTGCATATTATATTATATGATTATAGTGTAATTTGTGCTAATTGGGATTGTATAATTTATTATGGAAGTTTGGCCTAACACCCTTGCTAATATGAAAACACCACCTCCCTAGTGAAATCACCCTAGTGGTGAAAACACCTTATAGTGTTTTCGTCCATGTGGCTGACGAAAACAGAGATGGGCTTGGCCCATGGCCCAGTATTTTTGGGATATTTTATATAATCATTTTATAAACAAATCTTCTCGGAGAAGTTTCTCACTTACCAAACCATATCTTATCACATTGTTTCTCTCTCTATCTCTGAAACCCAACAACAGGAAGCCAAACCTCTGTTTAAATCCTTGGTTAGTAATTTCATGATTCAGTTGTTTTAGTTGCATATCGTATGATTTTTGGATGTTTAATCATGATGTATGTATACATTTATATATGTGATTATGTGATTTATCATTGTGTGATTTTAGATAATTATTATCAATGAACTGTCTGAATATTGGATGTTTGGATCAACAGTGGGTATATGTTATGAATGATAAACTGATGGAATTATGTTCTAGATTTCACAATGATTTGGTAGTGTAATTGTTACATATCATAATTTGATGGAATGATTTCATTATAACAGATCATGTAACTGTTAATCGATTATTTGTTGCTGGGTTTTTGTTACTGTAAGTGTTGAAGATGATGAGGAAACCAACGAAATCACTAAGGGATTTCGGCACCTTAGTGATTTCGTCACACACATGCTCACGAAAACACCCCCCACAATAATAAACTGGACGAAATCACATAAGGTGATTTCGGCCCAAACAGTTCCGGCCCAAAGGGTGTTTTCGGCCCATATAAGTGTTTTCGGCCCAAGTTGGTTTTCGGCTATAAAGGGGTTTTCGGTATAGGGTGTTTTCGGCAATTATGTGTTTTTGGCAACTTGTTAACTGTTATTATTATTGTCATTGAATATGTTATTCAAATAAACTAACCACTTGTATAACTCAGTTAGTTTACTTAACTCTGTTAAGCTAGTAAGTTGTTAACTTTTATGGTTTGTTAACCTTGTTAAGTTGTTAACTCTATTTATTTAATTTACACAGTAAGTTATTAAACTTGTCTGTATGTAACTCTGTTTGTTCTTAACTACATTAAGTTGTTAATCCAGTTACATATGTTAACTCTGTTAGTTCTTATTCAACTATGTTATGGCTCATTAACTATGCCAAGTCAGTAACTGTATTAAGGGCATGTTTGGGTAAGCTTTTAGAAACAACTTATTGACTTATTGGCTTCTTGGAAAAGTCAGGATTTTGTGACTTATTGACTTATTGGCTTTTTCCCCTCACATACACCCTCTTTGCCAAACATCATTTTAGAGCTTATGACTTTTCAAAAAGCCAATAAGTCAATAAGTTGTTTCAAAAAGCTTACCCAAACATGCCCTAAGTATGTTATTGGATAATATGCTATAATAAACTGTGATTAACTGTTATGTGATGTGTGATTAACTGCCAAACACGCTTTGTGATATTACTGTGATGATAGTTACATGTGAAATATTACGAACGTAAACTGACTGAACATACGTGCACTATAGGACTTGACTGATTAATTGTGAGCACTTAACTTAGCATACCGAGCAAACAAGGTGAGTTCACATTTCTACCAAGGCATAGGATTCCCGGGGTTGGGAATGGGTTGATTGATTATTTATGCTTAAGAGTTATCGGATTTACATACCATAGGCCTCGGGAGAGGAAGGTCGATGGTAGATACTACTAGACTAGTGATACATATACTTCTCTTCGCACACATGCCGGGATCGGCCGCGATACTAGAACAATCTTCGCAAACATGCCTGGAATGGCCGCGAACTATACTTTAATCTTCGCAAACATGCCTGGAGGGCCGCGATACAAATATACCTAGTCTAGAAAACATGGGAAACCCCCACTAAACTTCGCAAACATGCCTAGAGGGCCGCGATGCTATTACATACGATACATGATTACTAAACGAACATACGATTTACGATACGAACATTAGAACTAAATAACCAACTGTGAACTCGCTCAACTAGTTGTTGACTCTTTGTTACATGCCTTGCAGGACCTTAGGTACTTTTGGAGCTTGCACGGGAGGCACAGTCGTTGTGGACATGGATCGTGAATGTGTTGTTAAACATTATGACATTTTGTACTTAAACTTATGTTGGGTTTTACATTATTGCTTCCGCTACACACTTGTTTATATTTGGTTTTGGAAACACCTATCGTATTGATGAATGACTTTTACTATATACTTATGTTCAATATGATTGGTGGCTTGATCCTGGTCATGTCACGCCTCCAAGCGGTAGTACTCCGCGTGTGGATTTTGGGGGTGTGACAGCAACCTTCAATCACCACTGCCATCAACATCATTCACCATCTCCGTTCATCTTTTCCGTTCAACTCCGATATCGACACTGTTACACCTTCACATATCCACAGTTCATCATCATCTTCTCCGTCGATCTCCGCACACCCTCCATCATCATACAGCTACTGAAAAACCCTCCATCATTGTCTTTCATCTCCGGTCAACGTCGTCGACTTTCTTCGTTGTTTTAACTCTACGACCACCATACATAGTAACCAACATCTCCGCCATACATCGTCTTCTTCATCACAAGTCACCATCCTCACCGTGTTCCGTTCATCACTGGTCCTCGTCATCTTCTCCGCCTATCATCTTCAACCTCCGTATACCTCTGTTCATCAAAGAATCATCTTGGAGGCAGAAGTTAGAAAATAGGGTTTCAGGGTCCTGTTTTACGTAGAAGAAGAAGACTACAGAACGGTTTTTGAATTGTATTAATTATAATAATAATAATATTGATTAGATAATCATTGGATAATAATTACATAATCATTAATTATAATATATTTATATATTAATAATAATAATAAGTATTCTTTTATAATAAGATGACAGTGATAGTGCATTTGAAGAAGTACCGTGAACCTGCTTGAAAGACAAAGATTGAAGAAGAAAAGAGCTGCTGAGAATCCTCCTCTCACATTCTTTTTAACAAGATTTTCAAGCAAAGCTGATCGAGATCCTGATATGAAGCTAACCACAAAAGCTGAAGAAAGAGACCCAGTGCTGAGAGTTTAGAAGTCAAGAACTTCCACAACATCTGCAGCATATAGACAACCATAGACTTCGTTGAAGACGTTGCTGAATTCATGCTATGAAGAAAATTTGATGGCATCAGTCTAGGGGGAGATTGTTAGGCCCTAAAGTGTGAGACTGACGCATCAAATTAACACAACGAGCTATGGTTACGAGCTGGGTCATACCGGGTTAGTTTATATTAGATTGTGGACCTTTATAGGTCACTTGGGCTAAGCTTTAGGCCATGTGGGCCAAGCAGGCCCAAGGGAAGCCCATGTAGGGAAGTAGGCTTGGTTGAGTATATAAACAAGTTTCTAACTTGTTTTAGGGTTGGAACTTCATTGTTACAACTTCTAGAGAGCTAGAGAGAGAGGCAATTTGGTTGTGAGCACTTGTACTAGACGGTTTTGCTAGTTGATAGTAATAGAATCGTGTGCAAGTGTTTAAAGGTGATTCGTTGTGTTCTTCGTATTTCATATTTTTCGTGTTTATTCTTGAATCACATCAAGTTTGGATTCTGCACAAACTTGGTGTTGTTTGATATCATTGAAAGATCCGGTTAATCGGGACTTACAAGTGGTATCAGAGCCTTTAGAACCTGTTCTAGGCTCAGTTTGATATCAAATATTCAAGATTTGGAATTTTTATTATTCGCGTTCTTCGTAGTGTTCATCCGAAGTTTATTGAAAATTCCTTTGTTTTGGTGATTTTGATCTTTTGAAAAGTGTTAACAGATTGTTCCAAAATTTTAAAATTTACGAAATTATCCTTAAAAGATTTGATAAAATCAAAAATTGATTTGAAAATCCATATTTTTTTTTGGAATACCAACTGTTTCCTAATATCTCTCTAGTTTAAAATTTGGAAAGGTTGTTTCCCACGGTTTCGAGTCTTTGATTTCAATTGATTGTGGTGGTTCAAATTTCGTGTGGTGTCATTACTTGTCTTGAGTCCATCTTTCATCACTTCACAAGGTCTCGAATTATCAGACAATCTCCACAGTTCCACAACATCTTCACAGTGGTCTCGAGTCATCTTCTCCAGAGTGGTCTCGACACACATCATCTGTTTTCAAGGTCTCGAGTCATCTTCTTCCCAACGGTCTCGAGTCGCAACCTAGGTTCTGACTCGCAACCAATCTTTCCATTCCGAGTTCTCGAGTCGCAACATCCATTCATCTCTACAAGGTCTCGAGTTAATCTTTCACGGTTTCGAGTTCGACTTCAACACGGTCTCGACTCACTGCTCACACGGTCTCGAGTCCTCAACCTCATCACTGGTTTCGACTCACAACATATTCTTTAAGGTCTCGAGTTGCAAGCTTCTCCGTCTCGAGTCGCAACCTTCAATCACCACTGCCATCAACATCATTCACCATCTCCGTTCATCTTTTCCGTTCAACTCCGATATCGACACTGTTACACCTTCACATATCCACAGTTCATCATCATCTTCTCCGTCGATCTCCGCACACCCTCCATCATCATACAACTACTGAAAAACCCTCCATCATCGTCTTTCATCTCCGGTCAACGTCGTCGACTTTCTTCGTTGTTTTAACTCTACGACCACCATACATAGTAACCAACATCTCCGCCATACATCGTCTTCTTCATCACAAGTCACCATCCTCACCGTGTTCCGTTCATCACTGGTCCTCGTCATCTTCTCCGCCTATCATCTTCAACCTCCGTATACCTATGTTCATCAAAGAATCATCTTGGAGGCAGAAGTTAGAAAATAGGGTTTCAGGGTCCTGTTTTACGTAGAAGAAGAAGACTACAGAACGGTTTTTGAATTGTATTAATTATAATAATAATAATATTGATTAGATAATCACTGTATAATAATTACATAATCATTAATTATAATATATTTATATATTAATAATAATAATAATAAGTATTCTTTTATAATAAAAAAAAAATATATTCTAATTAAAAAAAAAGGTTTGTTTGTTTTGGGAGTAAGTTTTGACAGGTTTTAAGGCGCGGTACAGAAAGCGGGTTCATTCGTCTGTAAAGAGTTTGAGTTAGCGAGTACACAGGTTCTCGCTTTGGGCTTGTGTTGAGGAAATAGTTAAAAGATCACATTTTTTGGGGATCAAATCTTAAAAATGTCTTCTAAAAGAGAGATGCTTGAGCAGGAACTCCAAGGATTTAGATACTTTCCTGGTGAATCTATAGAAGCAGTGATTGGCCGGTTTGTTGAACTGCTCTCTGAAATGGAGAAGGCAGAGATGGTGGTGTCTACTCGCATGAGCAATAGAAAGCTTCTGGATGCTATAAAAGGGATTCCAGATCAGGCGAACTGTAGTTGGTTTAATAATGTTAATCAGATAATATTGACAACCGACTGCCACTGTTACAAAATGAAGTCAGATGAGATGAGCTGATCTCACTAATTAAATCTTATGACAACGCTGACAAGCAGTCTACTCAAGGCAACACATTTGCTGCTGCTTGCTCATCCACACAAAATTCAACATTTATGTTTAACAAACCCCTGGCTCAAGGAATTACTAAAGAACGTGAAGAGATACTTTCTGTCTTTTGCACTCCTGAGTGTAGAGAAAGAAATGAGGCATATAGAATACACAATGCTGAGCTAATCGAAGATTATAATGACATTAAAAGGAAAAATTTCACTTTGGCTAATAATGAAAAACTTTTTAAGGAGAAAATCGAAGCTCAGCGAAAAGACATTATCCAACTCAAGGATGATGTTAGTGTAACAACAGCCCAACTCTTCATGGTTAAAGAAAAACTATGCAATGTGACTAAAGAACTAGAGGATATCAGAGATAGATATCAAATAAATGAGCTAAATATTAAAAAATTTGATTCTTCCAGCAAATTAGTCAAAAACCTGTGTAATCAACAGCTAGCATACCAGAAAAAGAAAGGGTTGGGATTGGGTTTTAATCAGGCTCCTCCTCCTTATAATGACAATTATACTTACTTACCTATGACTGAGGAGGAGATGCTGAATGAAAGCAAAATGACTTATGGTCCCAAAAACTGTAAGCCATCAGTAAATGTCAGACCTGTTGAAAAACAGGTGGTTAAACCAGTTTGTTTTGTGTCCAAGGGTACAAATGATACTAATGCTTCGTCTTCCCTTGCAGATGAAGTAAAAGTTGAAGATGTTGTTGGAGATGAACAAGCATCAAATTCTGATGTGTGTGGCATTTTTAGCTCGTTTTTTCACTCTGTCATTAATTACAGGCCTGATGATTTGGGCGAAAATGTTGATGCTTGTGTAACAGAGACTGAATCAGCAAACGAAACAAATGAGCCAGCTGAACCATCTGATTCCAAATGTGATTCATCTGAAGCAGCTGATTCTGAGAAATTGGAATCAGTTGATTCTAGTGGATTCAGCCCAAAGGTGTCATGCGCAGAACCGTCTTGTGCTGAAAATTCGTCAAATGTTTCAGCTGAAGTTTCTACTAAAGTTTCTGGTGTTTCATCTGACAAACCAGAACTCTCCAATTCTGTCAAAGCTGGTGACATGAAGGATGACGAGAAGACTGATGTGAACAAGGCTCCAAGTACGCAAGCTGATCAATCTGAACGTTCTGTTAGTAATGAAAAGGTTCAGATTAAGCAACCAGAGCCGAAGCGAGTAGGTAAAGGACGCGAAAAGAAGAAGCCTAAACATCAAAGACGATCAGGCTCTCCACAATCCTCAACGGGCAGCAATCGTCCGGAAAAGGCTCGTAATGAGAAAAATGCTTTTGTTAAGCCAGTCTGTAATGGTAAATGTGAGAAATATGCATTTGACTGTGCTAACAAAGCTTTCGAAAAGACTGGTGAGATTTCTGAACAAGACCTGCAGTCTAATCAAAACAAGAAGAATCAAAAGATATCTCAACCACAGAAGGCCCCTGCAACCGATAAGTATAGACATCCAAATTCATCGTCGTCTGCAAGAAATGTGCAACAAAATCAAGCACAGAAAGGACCAGTTCGTCCTTCAGGGCCTGCAAGAGCAAATTCAGCTGATCAGAATGCCTTCTACGTGAAGAGACAAACATGCTTTAATTGCGGCATTGCTGGTCACATTGCAAGAAACTGCACACATCGTCCCTACGTACCATATTATATGCAAAATCAGAGGGTTACACCAAAGGATAACTATCATTCTAAGCCTATGAAGGTATCATCACATAAGGCAATGAAGAATGTGAATCCCAAGGTTAAACCTTCTGATGGGGATTGGAACGCTGCTAAAAACAAACGCAAGGCTGTTCAGGAACAAAAATGTGTTTCTAAAACTAATAAATCTGAAACAGCTAAATTTGCTCAACCCAAGGCAACTAATAGAACTCTCCATCCTTATTGTTTCATGGAAGCACACACTAGTGTCCTCGCGAAGGATGCGGAGCACCCTAACTCGCACTCGCACACGCGCGCGCGCGTGGCGTGGGCGATGAGGCGCAATGTGGCGCACTTCGCACTTCGCATCGCCGCGAGCCGCTTGAGAGCCGCTTTTGTATTTTTGACCACGTGCGCGTGGTGGAGCACAAGGGTTGCAAGGACCAAGTGGTAGGTGATGCGGCGCATAACGTGGCAGTCATGCGCATGCGCGCGCGAGTACACATGGCACAGAGGCGCGCGGGTGCGCGCATGGTGCATGGGTCCTGCTGTGTCGTGCGCGGCGCACCAGAGTGAGCCAATATGGCGCGACTGTGTGGCGCGCTCGTATAGGCTCACAGGTGACGTGGCGCATGCGCGCATGGCAGTGAGCAAAGAGGACGCACCGCGCATGGGCGTGCACACCTGGGCGCGCGCGCACCAGTGTGGCTTGCGCGCGCAGAAGCTTCCAGCATTGAATGACAGTGCAGTTTCAGTCCAGCTTCGTAACTGACGAGTTAATAAGCTTTGACTGAGAATTAAATGACGTATTAAATTGCATTGAAGACGTTTAATGAAATTTAAACCTCTCATTTAATTCGTTTTTGACTGTTTCAAACCGGGAGCTGTATAAATACAACTCCATACCCAGCTGAAGAAGATCACCAGCTACACAACAGCTATTCACTTTCTCTCTAAAGTTTTACTGATCTTCTCCTGCTCTCTTCAAGGTAGACATCGGGTTGTAGGCGAATTCCGGCAGTGCTACTGCTCCGGCTGTTGTACCCTGGGAAACAAAACGAGTACTCTTGGGAGACTCGGAATTTGTTTTAAGGGAAGCGTGTTGAACACGTGCCTTAGTCACTCTGCTTCTACCCCTTTCTTGTATTTGGTTTATTTTCAGTTGTATTTTGTAATTGTAATTTTGTCTTTCTCATTTCTGTTTGTAATCAGTATTAATAAAATTTGTTATTTTTTATTTATTTACGTGAACGGTTCCTACATATATTATATTCTTATTTATTTTATATTTTTAATAAGTTATAAGCTAGGTAAGGTGTGTAAAGAAACAGAAGTAGAAAGTTTGTGAATTGGTTTCGACAAAAAAAAAAAAAAAAAAAAAAAACAGTAGGATTTCTGCGTTTTGCAACAGATTTTCGGTCATCAGTTTGGTTCATTACATTAGCGGTTTGGTTTGTTACAGTACCAGTATGAGATAGATGTTCGGTATAGTAACCGAAAGAGATATCCTTGATAGGATATCAACACATGTTTTACATCAATCGAAAATTAATAAACAAATACAAGTACCAATACCAATGTTGTTTGGCATGTATCAGCTCGATTCGCTACTTACGTTACCGCATCGGCATTAACTATAGTCTCGTCGAGGCAACCATAAAAAATGAATATGGTACCGACGTTGTTTGGACGGTTTTGAAAAAAGAAAATGTCAACTATATTTCGAATTGTAAATAAAAAAAAAAATATGCTTGACGCAACTATGTTTCAAAACTATAAAATGTTATATTATATTACTGAAATAGTCATGCTTACATGACCATAAGAACAATTATGATAGTGGTGCTAATATTCTTCGTACGCTATTAGCCTCTTTTTAACAACAAAGAAAGAAAATAAACTATATCGGGCGTTATCACATATAAAAATAAGCATGTCATAACGGTATATTTGAAATCTATAAGGTGTTAAATTATATTACTAATATAATGAAATGGGTAAGCACCTTTTGATAACATGTACGTTTGTGTTTCGATCACTTTTACGTTACAATTTGCAACTTGGTTTCGAGTAAAATTTATATTTAAGCGTAGATAAATATAAGCATGTCATCACAACATACTGGAAATTTAATAACACAACATATCTTTAAAACTATAAATGATGAACAAATTGTGCTCAAAAGTAATTATTACAATCATATAAAAAAAGAGAAAAAAAAAAAACAAACCCACCTCAATAGGTTTTTAGTTAGTATATATAACTAATATTTAAGACTTGTGCTTCACGGCGGGACCGTTAAACTGAACACAAAGTAGATGTAAAAATGTTGAACCATGCACGTACGTTGCAGCGTGTTAACTCGTAAAAGTTAGACCAACACATAAAACATAGAAAATAATAACTAAATCGACTTACGACCACAATGAGGCTCTTAAACCACAAAAAGAAAAAATAACGTAAAAACGTTAAACCATACACGCGCGTTGCAGCGTGTTAATTCACAAATTTTAGATTGAAACGTAAAACGACAAATTTATTAAATGTAAAAAGTATAAAGAAATAAAATTGAACGTGAAAAAGTCTCAGGGTAAAAATTAAAAAAATGTGTTTTGACAATGATGTAAAAGAAGAAAAGTATAAGGATTAAAAGTGTAACAATGTTGAATTAGTAACTTTTACTCACAAATCAACCTTAATGATTAATATATAGTTAATTTTAATTTTGTTAGATTTTTTATTTATTTTTAAAATTATAATGTTTTTAATTAATATTTTCTCATCTATACCTTTTATAATTTTCGTAACTAACTGTTTATTTATTTATTTTTTTTATACCAATTAGATGTGATCGGCTATGTTTTATTCAATGGTGGCGGCGCAACTTCATTCATTTACTTTATATTTCATATATATATTTCGATGTAATTTCTTTTTGTCATTTAATTTTTATTTTGATTGATGTAATTTTCTTTTGGAGAGTTAATTAATAGCTAAAAAATTAAAATAGTATAACTGACGGAAAATAGGCATACAGGCCTGATGTAACTGGGCCAGTGGTTTCAATATGGGACCCAGGGGTCTTTACTAAAGAAAATGTCTTTAAACACGACTTGTTTCTGTTAGTTGCTGGAAAATTGGCAGGAACAGATGTTAGTTGTGAATGTTTATGCAGCAAGAGAAATACCAAGACGAAGGGAATTATTGGCAGAAATTAAAAGGGTGAAACAGGGAAAGGAAGCCATGTGGATTTTGGTAGGAGATTTCAACAAAGTAAGAGAGGAAGGGGATAGAGATGGATGGAGGGTAAAATGTGAATGCTCTCACAATCGATTTTTCATCTATATCTTTATAATTACATTAAAAATTATTTATCTTTCTCTCACAATTTCAATTAATTAATATATATGTATATTGAACGGCGAATTTGGATCACTAACGGACCACTAAAATATCATCGTGACACCAGCAGAACCAACCAACCATATTCATCTCCACTAGGCATAATACCTATACACCAATTCAGGAGGAAAACCCTCTTGTGTGAATCGAACTCAAGACCTATTGGTCCCAAAGACTTATCTCACCCCCAAGATACTACTAGGGTAGGCTATAAAGTGATTGCTTTTTATATTTTTGTTATTATATTTTGTCTCTAATTTACTTACAACCACTTTTGAAAAATTATAAACAATGAAAAGAGTCTTACCAAATTTACTATCAACAATAACATTTTCTCTCTTCTTCATTGACAACCACTTTATACCATGGATGGAGGGTCAAATGTGAATACTCTTTACCTTTATCATTTAGTTTATTGAAAATTTATCATTTTAAATGGTAACTTTATTACTTCATTTCATTAAGTTGTCAATTTATTGAATTTGGGATTTATTATTTTGTCCTATCAAAATACGTATATTTAGATAATTTTGTTGTGTTTATATATATTATATAAGTTGCTAAAAGAACATTAGTTCCTTTGATTACTTATCCAACTAATAATAAATTAGATTGTTAACAACAATATGTTAAAAAGAAAGTTTACAGCAGCAGTCGTTTTTATTCTTTAGATAATTTTATTCTTTTCTTTTTACCAAGACTTAAAAATTACAAATTTACACACACTCCAAACAATTGGTGACTAACTGATGATGGCTACGGGTATTTAAGTTTAACCTATGGTGGGTCTAGGTGAGTTTTCCCCTTCAGTCTTGAGTTCGAGTCTGCTGACAGGGGTTTCTTATTGAGGGGTTTTAAATTGTTGATCTATTGTGATAGAGGGCTCTTTAACGCGGACCTAGATAAGACAACGTATGCTAGACCTTCCGACATTCACGAATAATTCACACCTTTCAAAAAAAATTGTTGGGAAACACAAAACTGAAACAAGAAAAAAAAACAAAGAACAAACAACTAAAAGTAGTTAGAACAGGAATTAAATACAATAACATGAAAGAACCACAATGAAAAATCAACTACACCTTTGATTGATGGTCTAACCAACAGAAATTAAAACAAAAACGAAAACTGATTAGATGATTATGATGAAAACACACCCATATTTTAAAGAAGTTCAAAAAAAAAAAAAAAAAACATATCCATGGTAACAGATCTTAGACTGAGGGGAGTGGGGCGACTCCCCCTCCCAAGTCGCCCCTAAGTCGCCATGAACACCGCCCCCAGAGGCGTTCCAGGGGGCGTCCCCCCTCCCGGCGTCCTCTTCTCGTCGCCCACTCTTCCCACATTTCCTTTTTCATCAACCAATCAAAAACCAACCTTTTTCAAACAACCAATCATAAGTCTTGGAGGGGCATCTTGAGTTGCCATGAACACCGCGCCCCCTTTTTTGAGGACGCCCCAAGCCGCCCCCAAACGCCACGTGTCGCAAGACGCCCTCTTTTGAGGACGCCCCACTCCCTTCAGTCTTAGTGTTCTTTTAACACATCTAGGTGTTTTTCTTTAACATACTGTGCTCTTATATAAATATGAATGAAGTGTGTGGGTTTTTGTTCAGAAATCACATAATATGACATGTAGCATGGAATTGAATCAAGTTGCAAGCAGAAGAATAGAATCACAAATAAATTCATACATAATTAAAAGCTAATTGATCAAGAAAATACCTCTCTTTTGCTTGCGATCTTCTTTCTTCAAAATCTGTTGAGAAATGTAATGGAAAGTGTAAACGGAAACAAAAGGAGGATTAGTGGGGGGTGTTTTATAATTGAAAAGAAACAAAAGGAGGATTAGTGGGGTTTATAATTGAAAAAGGAGGATTAGTGGGGTTTATAATTGAAAAAGGAGGATTAGTGGGGTTTATAATTGAAAAAGGAAGATTAATGGGGTTTTATAATAGTAAGTTTCATGGTTTGTCCCCGAGATTTGAGCCAAAGTTCGGTTTTATAATTGAAAAGAAACAAAAGGAGGATTAGTGGGGTTTATAATAGTAAGTTTCAAGGTTGATCCCCGAGACTTGAGCCAAAGTTCGGTTTTCGTCCATCTTTTTTAATTTTCTGCGTTGGAATGCCAATCAAGTATCTATTTCTAATTGTATTCCTAGTCACTAATTGAGTTGGTTTTCTTCTTTTAGTTTAGGAGCAATTTAGTTTTAATATATAGTAGCACCCTAAACTAACAAATTTGTTCATGTTAGAACCTCCATCCCCATCTATATAATTTAACTAAACAACATTTTTATTTATAAATTTTGTTTATATTTCAAAGATCTCCCACATTCAACTCTCTATATTTATCACTATCTTTCTCATAAACACTTATTTTACTTTTTTTTTTATTTCCTACACACTTACAATATGAATATAAAGAGTTATGTGCAAACTTCTAAATATAAAGTTATGTGTAAAAGTTAGACCAATACATAAAACATAGAAAATAATAACTAAATCGACTTACGACCACACATTGCGATGAGGCTCTTAAACCACAAAAAGAAAAAATAATGTAAAAACTTTAAACCATACACGCGTGTTGCAGCGTGTTAATTCACAAATTTTAGACTGAAATGTAAAACTACAAATTTATTAAAGGTAAAAAGTATAAAGAAATAAAATTGAAAGTGAAAAAGTGTCATGGTAAAAATTAAAAAAAAAAGTGTTTTGACAAAGTTGTAAGAGCATTCTCATTCAAACCATCAAAATATGTGAGGGGTAGTTTTTATATTATAAAGGGTATAAAAAATGGTTGTGAGTGGAGGAGAGAGAAAATGTTACTGTTCATCTGTATATTTGGGGGGACACTGTTCACCCAGTATAATTTTTTTAATATATATTGAAAGTGGTTGTGAGTGAAGGAGAGAGAAAAATGTAATGATAATATTATTTAATTGAAAAGGAGAGAGAAAAAGTATTTGTTTTTAGTGAAAATATATTGATATAGAAGTTGTTTTTTAGTGGAATGTATGTATAATTTGATGGATTGGATGAGAATGCTCTAAAAGAAGAAAAGTATAAGGAGTAAAAGTGTAACAAAACTGAATTAGTAATTTTTACTCACGAATCAACCTTAATGATAAATTTTGTTATATTTTTTATTTATCTTTAAAATTATAATGTTTTTAATTAATATTTTCTCATATATACCTTTTATAATTTTCGTAACTAACTGTTTTTTTTTTTGTATACAATTAGATGTGATCGGCTATGTTTTATTCAATGGTGGCGGCGCAACTTCATTCATTTACTTTATATTTCATATATATTTCGATGCAATTTCTTTTTGTCATTTAATTTCTATTTTGATTGATGTAATTTTCTTTCGAAATGTTAATTAATAACTAAAAAAGATAAAATAGTATAACTGAAGGAAAATAGGCATACAGGGCCTGATGTAACTGGGCCAGTGGTTTCAATATGGGACCCAGGGATCTTTACTAAAGAAAAATGTCTTTAAACACCACTCGTTTCTCTTAGGCTCTTCGGTATGGTGACGGAGATGAAGACGGGACGGGATGAAGACGGAGGGGGCGGGATGGGGTGACGGAGAGGGCGTCGGAGAGAGAAGAAAGGGGGCCCACCATTTGGATCGTCCTCAACGTCGATATTCCGACGTTGAAGACGGGGACGGAGCTCGACGGGAGGGGGCGGGATGGGGTGACGCCGGCGCCGGGCGGAGACGGGGTGGACGACGCCACCATACCGACCAGCCTTAGTTGCTGGAAACTTGGCAGGAATAGATTTCAACAGGGAAAGGAAGGCATGTGGATTTTGGTAGGAGATTTCAACAAAGTAAGAGAGGAAGAGGATAGAGATGGATGGAGGGTCAAATGTGAATGCTCTCACAATCGATTTTTCATCTCTATTTTTATAATTATATTAAAAATTACTAACCTTTCTCTCACATTTTCAATTAAATAATATATATGTATATTGAACGACGAATTTGGATCACTAACGGACCATTGAAGACTGAAGTATCATCGTGCCACTAGCGGAACCAACCGATCATATTCATCTTCACTAGGCATAATACCTATACACCAATCAGGAGGAAAACCCTCTTGTGGGAATCGAACACATGACCTATTGGTCCCAAAGACTTATCACACCCCCAAGATGCCACTAGGGTAGGCTATAAAGCGATTGCTTTTTATAATTTTGTTATTATATTTTTTCTCTTATCCACTTACAACCACTTTTAAAAAATTATAGACAATGAAAAGAGTCTTACCAAATTTACTATCAACAATAACATTTTCTCTCTTCTTCATTTACAACCACTTTATATCATATATATATATATATATATATATATATATAGGAATAAGTTAAAATGAGAACCACCTCGAGTTGTAAGAACCAGCGAGAACCACCCCCGCGGGGGGCCGTTGACCACGAAATTTTTTTTACACCTAGATCCGTATATTTTAACACGGGGGGTAAATTTTGGGTTCAAACGGCGCGCCCGAGGGGGTAGTTTTTTACGCCCAAAGTTTGGTAAAAAAAAAAAAGAAAAATTAAAAAAATTAAAAAAACCCAAACTTTGGGCGTAAAAAACTACCCCCTCGGGCGCGCCGTTTGAACCCAAAATTTACCCCCCGTGTTAAAATATACGGATCTAGGTGTAAAAAAAATTTCGTGGTCAACGCCCCCCCCGCGGGGGTGGTTCTCACTGGTTCTTACAACTCGAGGTGGTTCTCATTTTAACCTTCCCCTATATATATATATATAGGGTAAGTTTCATGCGAGAACCACCTTTATTGCGAGAACCAATGTGAACACAATCTAAAATAGCTAAAAACCTAAAAAAACCTAACCCCCACCCTCCAAAAAAAAAACCTACCCCCCACCCCCCAAAGCTAAATGCTAAAAACTAAACCCCCCCCTCCCCCCAAAAAAAAAATAATAATAATAAAATAAAACCTAAATCCCCATCCCCCAAAAACCTAAAACCCCCAACCCACCCCTCCCCCCCACCCCCCAAAGCTAAAATGCTAAAAACTAAACCCCCAAAAAACCTAAAAAAAAGTAAAAAAAAAAAAAAACACACAAATTTTTTTTTTAATATTTTTTCCATTAAAATCGCTACTTTTAGTAGCAAAAAAAAATTTAAATTTTTTTTTTGCTACTAAAAGTAGCGATTTTTTCATTAAAATATTAAAAAAAAAATTGTGTGCTTTTTAGGTATTTTTTGTTGTGTTCACGTTGGTTCTCGCGGTTCTCGCAATAAAGGGTGGTTCCTAACGGATCCTTCTCCTATATATATATATATATATATATATATATATATATCTATCTCCTCTAATAAATAACTAACCAACATAGACACTTGGCAAAGATTTAGACTATCCACATCATCACAATCCTATGTGTCAATCTTACAGCCCATTTCACCTTTCTTTTACTCGGGTTAAAGCTCGGGTACTTAGTATCTGACCTGGATCCACTGCCCAAATTAATTTGAAATTTTTATTCTGCCTTGCATCATACCACTCTCTCTCTCTCTCTCTACCAACAATCGCTCTCACAAACCCTATCTCCTCACAGATGTGATTCAGTGTTCTCTAACCCTAACCCTCACCATCGTCGGAAGATACCAACGATCTGATCCGTAATACAGCCCTTGCATCATACCACTCTCTCTCTCTACCAACCATCGCTCTCACAAACCCTATCTCCTCGCAGATGTGATTCAGCGTTCTATAACCCTAACCCTCACCATCGCCGGAAGATACTAGCGATTTGATCCGTAATACAGTATGTTTTCATTGTCAATTTCTAGGTTTTCGATTTTTTCCTATTTGTATGGTTGTGGTTAAAAGAAATTAGGGTTTTTCAACAATAATTTCAACTCAATTCATTACTCGTATGGCTATTTGTTTGTTTGATTTTGATTCTGTTTTTTGTTTTTCAGTTGCAACTGTGATGATACCCTAATGGAATAGAGTGCCTTGATAACGATTATGGTTTGATTTTTCTTCTTGCAGTTCATTTGCTTTCAAAATTCAAGATAAGAGGGGTCGTATGCACATATTTATTAGTGGTATGCTTTTTATTCTGATTCAAGATAAGAGGGGTCGTTTGAAGAAGAACGAAATCTGAATCGGTTCGATTTCAAATAATCTCATCTGGCTGATCACATTGCCTATTTCTGAAAACCTGTGCTGCGTGATTTGAGGTAAAGTCTATGTTACAATAATATTTGCCAGCGATTTGATCCGTAATACAGTATGTTTTCATTGCCATTTTCTAGGTTTTCGATTTTTTCCTATTTGTATGGTTGTGGTTAAAAGAAATTAGGGTTTTTCAACAACAATTTCAACTCACTTCATTACTCGTATGGCTGTTTGTTTGTTTGATTTTGATTATGTTTTTTGTTTTTCAGTTGCAACTGTGATGATACCCTAATGGAATAGAGTGCCTTGATAACGATTATGGTTTGATTTTTCTTCTGGCAGTTCATTTGCTTTCAAAATTCAAGATAAGAGGGGTCGTATGCACAGATTTATTAGTGGTATGCTCTTTATTCTGATTCAAATATTTAGTTTTTAGACTTTCAGAAACCTTAAACCTCTTGTGCGCTTGCCCTTCTAGATTCTCATAGTTTGGCGGATCATTCAATGGCCATAATTCAGAGACTAGGGGTGAGCTCAACCGCTACCACCTCCCACAAATTCTGGTACATCTGACCGCATCTCATTTTAAGACTCATTTGTATTTAATCTTTACACTATTTTTTAATCTTTACACTATGCAAAAGAAAAAGAAAATCATGATCTGAAGCAAGAGGTTGCGGGACTAAAACAAGCACTTAAAGTTGCAAATGATCAATGTGTGTAACTATTTAATGAAGTTCAGAAAGCCTGGAAAGTTTCCTTCACGCTGCAGTCAGATTTAAAGGTTTTTGAATTTTAAGTGTGTTGTTTATCTATGATTATACTTTTAAAATGTGTTATATTCTTTCTAACTTTAATTTTCTCGTCATCATTACAGGCTGAAAATATTATGCTTGCTGAAAAGCATAAGATAGAGAAGGACCAAAACAATGATCTGGTGGTAAAAAAATACTTTATGCTTGCTCCTTTTAGAAGCCGAGATTCAGGCTGAGGGTGTTTTTAATCAAAGGATTCAGAATTTGGCGCTTAACCTTGACAAGGTATATAACTCGTGTTTTTAATCTTTTTAATTTTTTTCTCTTTTTAATTTGCCGCTTCCATATCTTGCAGCTGATGATCCCGATGGACCCGTACCCTTGCTTTTTGATCATATACTTGCAATATCTTCCTGTGCTAGACAAGCTTATAAAAATGAAGGTTACTCTCCTTTTTTTTTCATTTTTTTTGTTCTTTCTAATACGGGTGTTCATCGAATCAAATAACGATTTTTTCGAATATATTTTATTTTTGTTTGAATTCGAATTTTAATTCGATTAAAAACTGGTCAATTCGATTCGAATTCGCACTCGAATAAAAACGTCAACTCGTATTCGATTGAAAATTCGAATTCGGATAAATTCGTTTTGATTCAAATTCATTTAAAATATGGAAATTTTTGTAGGGATCTAGCTTCTGGTTTAGGAAGTTTATTTTAATTGAATTTCGTTACGGTTAATAGTTTTTTCATAATAGAGATTGGTTAAATAGTTAAACTTGATTATTAAGTTCTTGATGTAAATGGTTTTCGTTGCATCTAGGTGTCAGATGGTATTTGTCATGTTGATGTCTATCTTTAAGTGGTGACTTTTATTTTTTCCTTTTTAAATGGATATCAAATATATGTATATCTATCTCTATCTCCTCTAATAAATAACTAACCCATGTGGACATTTGGCAAATATATGATTCTGATTCTTTTTTTTGTTTTTCAGTTGCAACGAAGCCGAGATTCAGGCTGAGGGTCGGATCTCCGATTCTATTGTTATTCTTGCTATACCCGACCCGGATGGCCACCAGATTGGTTCTGGTGCAGCCACTCTCAATGCCATTCTCGCTCTAGCCAATTATTATAACAAGTCTCAGGTAGTTTAGCTTTAATTTGAGCTTGTTTAAGTTGTGATTTTAGTTACAGAATGCAGTAGATCTTTTGTGGTTAATGTGTGGATTATGAATTATGTTGATTGATGATCATATGTTATATGTAATTTGCAGTTTTATTGATTCATCAAACCATTTGTCACCATGAACAGATCTGTGTGTTAGTCTAGGCTGGTTTTGAAAGTAGATTATGGCGAATTGTTTGTGAACTTTGTGTGGTTGATCTCATAGCTATCAGTAACGCTGGTAGCGGCCGTTATAGCGAATAGCGTAGCGTATAGACGAAACAAATAGCGGATTTTTTTATTTATTAGATGATTAGCAATAGCGTATTTTAGCCCTTTTATACATAATTAGTGTGGTAAATATAATTTTTATTTTTCTACACCTTTTTCGCTAAACATAGCGGGCGCTATGTCGTCACTATGGCTACGTAGCATATAGGTAGCCTGTCGCTATGGTCTGCTATTCACTATTGACAACGATGACTTGATCTGACTAAATGAGATCTGCATTTGCTAATTTCTATTTGTTTTATATCTATGATTATACTTTTAAAATGTGTTATATTCTTTCTAACTTTAATTTTCTCGTCATCGTGCTTGGTACAGGCTGAAAATATTATGCTTGCTGAAAAGCATAAGATAGAGAAGGACCAAAACAATGATCTGGTGGTAAAAAATACTTTATGCTTGCTCCTTTTAGAAGCCGAGATTCAGGCTGAGGGTGTTTTTAATCAAAGGATTCAGAATTTGGCGCTTAACCTCGACAAGGTATATAACTCGTGTTTTTAATCTTTTTAATTTTTTCTCTTTTTTAATTTGCCGCTTCCATATCTTGCAGCTGATGATCCCGATGGACCCGTACCCTTGGTTTTTGATCATATACTTGCAATATCTTCCTGTGCTAGACAAGCTTATAAAAATGAAGGTTACTCTCCTTTTTTTCATTTTTTTTGTTCTTTCTAATACTGGTGTTCATCGAATCAAATAACGATTTTTTCGAATATATTTTATTTTTGTTTGAATTCCAATTTGAATTCGATTAAAAACTGGTCAATTCGATTCGAATTCGCACTCGAATAAAAACGTCAATTCGTATTCGATTGAAAATTCGAATTCGGATAAATTCGTTTTGATTCAAATTCATTTAAAATATGGAAATTTTTGTAGGGATTGTTACTGATCATAAGATCTAGCTTCTGGCTTAGGAAGTTTATTTTATTTGAATTTCGTTACGGTTAATAGTTTTTTCATAATAGAGATTGGTTAAATAGTTAAACTTGATTATTAAGTTCTTGATGTAAATGGTTTTCGTTGCATCTAGGTGTCAGATGGTATTTGTCATGTTGATGTCTTTCTTTAAGTATTGACTTTTATTTTTTCCTTTTTAAATGGATATCAAATATATGTATATCTATCTCTATCTCCTCTAATAAATAACTAACCCATGTGGACATTTGGCAAATATATGATTCTGATTCTTTTTTTTTGTTTTTCAGTTGCAACGAAGCCGAGATTCAGATGTGAAACGTTCGAGAATCTAAAGAATGTAAAAAACGGTGGAGGTTTAAACGGCTCAAACGTTGGTACACCTGTGATATTGCCCTCATCTTTTACTGGTGGAGCTAGATACATGATGCAAAACTATCTAGACGCGATGTCACTATGTAAGTGGTTTGGGTACCCTGATTTTTTTATAACCATTACCTGTAATCCCAAATGGCCCGAAGTCAAGAGATTTCTTAAAGACACCACCTTAAAGGCCGAGGATAGGCCAGACATATTATGCCGGTTGTTTAAAATTAAACTTGATGCTTTTGTTAAAGATTTGAAAGACAAATCCATTCTTGGAAAAGTTCTAGCCGGTAAGTAACTTACGTTGTGTACTTTTTGTAGATATTTTACTATTTACAACAATTCTATATAACCGTTGTATATTTTTTTTGTAGTTGTTTACACTGTAGAGTTTCAAAAGCGTGGACTTCCACACGCTCATGTGTGTTTGTTTATGCACCCTGATGACAAGGTTCCTACAGTTGATAAGATCGATCCTGTGATTTGTGCTGAGATTCCTGATGAAATCGAAGATCCAGAATTGTATTTGCTTGTAAAGGAACACATGATGCATGGACCTTGCGGTGCTGATAATTTCAATTCTCCATGCATGATAGATGGAAAGTGCTCAAAAAAGTTTCCTAAGAAATTTTTGGAGCATACCTCAATTGACGGTAATGGTTTTCCAATGTACAGAAGACGAGATTCTGGCAAAGAAATTTACAAATATGATGCTAGAATGGACAATAGGAATGTGGTTCCATATAACAAAACCTTGCTTAAACGATATCAAGCACATATAAATGTCGAATGGTGCAACCAAGCTGGTTCTATCAAATATTTGTTTAAATACATAAACAAAGGTCCAGACAGAGCTACCCTATTGTTGAAACAAGGCAACAACGACGATCCCCTTAATGAGGATACTGATGAGATTAAAGAATATTACGATTGTAGATATGTATCTGCATGCGAAGCGTCTTGGCGTATCTTTTCTTATGATGTTCATTATCGGACTCCGTCTGTTATCAGACTACCTTTCCATCTTCCAGGACAACAAAACGTCGTTTATGGTGCTGAAGAAGATATAGACGACGTTTTAAGCAAACCTTCAGTTGCTTCTACTATGTTTTTAAAGTGGATGGAAGCTAATGCAACATATCCAGAAGCACAACATCTAACATACGTTGAATTTCCAACAAAATTTGTATGGAAGCTTGAAAGAAAATGTTGGGAACGAAGGGAAAGAGGCTTCTCTATTGGTAGAATTCATGCCGTGTCACCCGCTCTTGGTGAAGCATACTTTTTAAGGATTCTTTTGAATAAAGTTAAAGGCCCAAGATCATTTGTTGAGATTTTGACAGTCAATGAACAGATATGCAAAACTTTTAGGGAAGCATGTTACAAACGAGGTCTTTTGGAGGATGACACTGAATATATTGAGGCTATTCAAGAGGCAAGTCACTCAGGATCTGGGTATTTTCTGCGGTCTTTGTTTTCGACAATGTTGCTTAATGAGACTTTATCTAGACCTGAATTTGTTTGGCAAAAAACATGGCGGTTCCTATCTGACGACATTCTCTACAAACAACAAATGCTATTAAAAAGTCCAGGTACTATAATTTAATTTTTAGAGTTTTAGCACTTATATCATTAAAAAAAAGATTTGCATTGACATTACATTATCTAACTGCAACAAGTTCTATTTGTAAAAACAATCCAGTAGTTGCTATAAATGCAATTACAAATCGCATATGTTCATGAGTATGTAATAACCTTTTAATGATCAATATATCTTTTTACTTAGTTGACCCAAATTAAATGTCCCTGATATATACTAAATTGGCATTCAATCTATGTCTTGCGTATAATGATTAATCTATGTTTTTACTAATTTGACCCGTAGGATATCCATAATCTCAACATTTATCCATATGTTTTTCTTTTTCTATGGATGAGAAGTGTAACATTGTAATGTAGGTAAACACTTTGTAGGTATTTCCTTACATTGTTGCGTGTTTGAAAATTGACTGTGCACATAGGCGTATTTGTTTTAAGTTTAAGTTTTTCTTATTGTTGCTAATATTGATTTCTGTTTACATTTGTTAAGGATTTATTAAATATTTCTTAAATTGTCTTAAGTTAATAAGATTTCCATTTACATTTGTTAAGGATTTGATGAAACCTACTAATGAGCATATAGATTTTTCTTTATGTTTTAAATTCTTATTATGCAATTTCCGAGCTGACTTCATTATAATCCACATTTGTCTGTTATAGAGTTATCACTTACCGACGATCAAATCAAGAACCTTACACTATTTGAAATTGAGAGAATATTACTTCGTAATAACTCAACTTTGAAGAAGTTTCCAGCAATGCCTTTTCCTGATACTGATTTTGTTTCAAATTGCAACAACCGATTGATTACCGAAGAGCTATCTTATGATATGGATAATCTGAAGACCGATGTTGTTACTCTTATTAGTGCGTTAACAGATGAGCAAAGACATGTCTATGATAATATTATGACATCTGTTACGCGAAATAAAGGAGGTGTGTTTTTTGTATATGGTTACGGTGGTACAGGCAAAACTTATTTGTGGAAGACATTATCAGCAATACTCAGATCTAAAGGAGAAATTGTTTTAAATGTAGCTTCGAGTGGAATTGCATCTTTGTTACTAACCGGAGGCAGGACCGCACATTCCCGTTTCTCTATTCTTTTAAATCTAACCGAAGACTCTATGTGTTTTATTAAGCCAAATAGTGATGCTGCAGAGCTACTAAAAAAAGCCTCCTTGATTATTTGGGACGAAGCTCCAATGACTCATAAACATGCCTTTGAAGCCTTAAATAGAGCAATGAATGACATTTTGATCTCTGGCAATCAAAGCAGCTCAAACATCATGTTTGGAGGTAAGGTCGTTGTTTTTGGTGGAGACTTTAGGCAGATTCTCCCTGTGGTACAAAATGGAAGCAGGCATGACATTGTTAATGCGTCATTATGTTCTTCTTATATTTGGTCAAACGTCAAAGTCTTAAGGTTGACAAAGAACATGAGGTTATCTTTAGGGATCGACTCTACAAACATCAAGGAAACTACTGCTTTTTCAAACTGGCTATTAGACATCGGAGAAGGAAAAGTTGGTGAAGCAAATGATGGTGAATCAACTATTGATATACCTGAAGATCTTTTAATTGGTGATTCTTCTGATCCTATTATTGATTTAATTAACTTTGTCTATCCTTCCATTCTTGATAGATTCCATGAGCCTAACTATTTTGACGATAGAGCCATTTTAGCACCTACAAATGAGGTTGTTCAATCTATCAATGATCGCTTGATGTCTTTGTTTCCTGGTGATGAAAAGGAGTACTTAAGTTCAGATTCAATTTGTCAATCAGATTATGTAAACGAAACTTTTGATGAAAGGCTCTACTCACCGGACGTTTTGAATGGACTTAAACTTTCAGGTGTACCTAATCATCAATTAGTTTTGAAGGTGGGTGTTCCAATAATGCTACTTCGAAATATTGACCAGAAGAATGGTTTGTGTAATGGTACACGACTACGAGTACTTTATCTTGGTAATAGGGTGATTGAAGCTGAGATTATATCTGGTGTTAATATTGGTACAAGAACTTTCATCCCCCGCCTTAGTCTGTCACCATCTGATAAGAAAATCCCTTTCAAGTTCAAAAGAAGACAATTTCCGGTTGCTGTTTGTTTTGCAATGACTATTAACAAAAGTCAGGGACAATCATTATCCAAGGTTGGATTGTATCTCAAAGATCCTGTTTTCTCACATGGTCAACTTTATGTGGCACTATCAAGGGTTAAAAGTAGAGCCGGTTTAAAGATGCTGATAACAGATAAAGATGGCCATGCTACAAATAAGACCACAAATGTTGTATACAAAGAAATTTTTGGAAATTTGTAGTCTTTTTTGTTCATTTATCATTTGTTAAGGAAACTTTTGCCTTTATTTTATTAAACTGTTTTGAATATAAAGTTATATGTGTTTTCTTTTTTTACCTTTCAATCCGTGTGACACACGGGTAATAACCTAGTATATATATATATATATATATAGGGAGCCGCTAGAATGAGAACCACCACGAGTTATGAGAACCACGAGAACCGCGCCCCGCGGGTGGCCGTCGGCGACGAAATTTTTTTTACACCTAGATCCGTATATTTTAGTGGGGGGTTTAAATTTTCGGTTCAAACGGCGCACCCGAGGGGGTAGTTTTTTACGCCCAAAGTTTGGTAAAAAAAAAAAGAAAAATTAAAAAAATTAAAAAAACCCAAACTTTGGGCGTAAAAAACTACCCCCTCGGGCGCGCCGTTTGAACCGAAAATTTAAACCCCCCGCTAAAATATACGGATCTAGGTGTAAAAAAATTTCGTCGCCGACGGCCACCCGCGGGGCGCGGTTCTCGTGGTTCTCATAACTCGTGGTGGTTCTCATTCTAGCGATCCCCTATATATATATATATATATATATATATATATATATATATAACTCACTCATATAAATATAAATATGGAGAATCAAATGTGAATACTCTTATATTAATCATTTAGTTTATTGAAAATTTATCATTTTAAATGGTAACTTTATTACTTCATTTCATTAAGTTATCACTTTATTGAATTTGGGATTTATTATTTCGTCCTATCAAAATACGTATATTTAGATAATTTTGTTGTGTGTATATATAAGTTGCTAAAAGAACATTAGTTCCTTTGATTACTTATCCAAGTAATAATAATTTAGATTGTTAACAACAATATGTTAAAAAGAAAGTTTACAGCAGCAGTCGTTTTTATTCTTTAGATAACTTTATCCTTTTCTTTTTACCAAGGCTTAAAAATTACAAATTTACACACTCCAAACAATTGGTGGCTAACTGTTCATGGCTACGGGTATTTAAGTTTAACCTATGATGGGTTCAGGTGAGTTTTGCCCTTCAGTCTTGAGTTCGAGTCTGGTGATAGGGGTTTTAAATTGTGGATCTATTGTGCCAGAGGGCTCTTTAGCACGGACTCAATTAAAACAAAAACGAAAACTACACCTTTGATTGATGGTCTAACCAACAGAAATTAAAACAAAAACGAAAACTGATTAGATGATTATGATGAAAACACACCCATATTTTAATAAAGTTAAAAACAAAAAAAGAAACACATCCATGGTAACAGATCTTAGTGTTCTTTAACATACTGTGCTCTTATATAAATATGAATGAAGTGTGTGGTTTGTTGTTTAGAAATCACATAATATGACATGTAGCATGGAATTGAATCAAGTTGCAAGCAGAAGAACAGAATCAAGACAAGACAGAAATAAATACATAATTAAAGCTAATTGACCAAGAAGATACCTCTCTTTTGCTTGCGATCTTCTTCTTCAAAATCTCTAGACAATAAGGCTGGAAAGTGTATACACAAACAAAGGGATTAGTGGGGTTTATAAATTATAATAGTAAGGGTAAGTTACATGTTCGGTCCTTGTGGTTTAAACCAAAGTTTGGTTTGAATCAAGTTGAAAGCAGAAGAACAGAATCAGAAATAAATTCATACATAATTAAAGCTAATTGACCAAGAAGATACCTCTCTTTTGCTGCGATCTTCTTTCTTCAAAATCTGTGGTTGAGAATGTACCGGAAAGGTAAACGGAAACAAAAGGAGGATTAGTGGGGGGGTTTTATAATTGAAAAGAAACAAAATGATTGATTAGTGGGGGGGTTTATAATAGTAAATTCATACATAATTAAAGCTAATTGACCACGAAAATACCTCTCTTTTGCTTGCGATCTTCTTTCTTCAAAATCTGTTGAGAAATGTACTGGAAAGTGTAAAGGAGGATTAGTGGGGGGGGGGGGGGGGGGGGGGGGGTTTATAATTGAAAAGAAACAAAAGGAGGATTAGTGGCTGGGTTTTATAATTGAAAAGAAACAAAATGATTGATTAGTGGGGGGGTTTATAATAGTAAATTCATACATAATTAAAGCTAATTGACCACGAAAATACCTCTCTTTTGCTTGCGATCTTCTTTCTTCAAAATCTGTTGAGAAATGTACTGGAAAGTGTAAAGGAGGATTAGTGGGGGGGGGTTATAATTGAAAAGAAACAAAAGGAGGATTAGTGGGGGGTTTATAATAGTAAATTCATACATAATTAAAGCTAATTGACCACGAAAATACCTCTCTTTTGCTTGCGATCTTCTTTCTTCAAAATCTCTAGACAATAAGGCTGGAAAGTGTATACACAAACAAAAGGATGGTGGGGTTTATAATAGTAAGAGTAAGTTACATGTTTGGTCCTTGTGCTTTAAACCAAAGTTTGGTTTTCATCTGTGCGTTTACTTTTTGCATTGGCAGTCCTCAAGGTATTTATTTCTTGCATTTCTAGTTCAAATCGCTAATGGAGTTAGTTTTAACTATTAGTTGAAGGGCAATTTAGCTTAAGAGTTAATAACACGATTGGTCCTTGTGGTTTGTGGAAGGTAATATATATGGTTGGATACTAAGAGTTTAAAGTAATAATATGGGATATTAACTTTCGATTTTGTAACATTTTAGAGTACCAATGCCAACTCCGGTTAAAAGTAACTAAGAACTAAGGGTATATTCATCATTTGACATCTTACTATCAAACTTTGTTACTTTTGAGAAACCACGTGAACTTACCGCATAATTAAGTCTTATCATTTAAAACACAACTTTTCTTTTTTTCTTTTATAGTGGCAACAGTACCTACATAAAATTGTTGCAGGACATTACATTCTGTGTTGTTCATTGGCGAAAACTCATAACGGGTCAAACAAGGAAAGTATAAAGATTAAAGCCTTACTGTCACAGCCACCAACGTGCTTGACGCCAATAAAAACATTTGGTACAGATCGTTGGCCAGTCCACTCATGCAGTGCTGATTGCATCTCACTTCCATCACCTTCAGACATGGATACACACGTCTTTTTAGACATATTTCAGGTAAAACACCGATCAAACTTTTTTTTTAACGACCAACAAAGCAGATGATTTATTAATAAACCAGCCGAACTAACCAAATTGTTAGCTCGATACTTTACACCAGCAAAACATCACAGCAGAATACAAAAAACAGACGAGTGCATTATACACCCAGACCTTCTAAATCGAATTTTAGCCACCTATCCCATGTTAGGTCCGAGGCTTTAGATCGATTCTTGATCCACAAATAAGCAAGGGCCTTTATCTCTTCCATAACCCTCCCAAAATAGGCTTGCTTCTGCTGGAAAATGATGTTGTTCCGACATAGCCATATACACCAGCTTGACGCTTGTACTACCAAATAGACTGCCTTCTTCCACTTCCTCGACCCGCTAATATACCAGTGGGGTTGAACCAGATCTTTGGCTGAAAAAGCAAACAAAGTAATGCCTTTGCACCACGACATAACTGCATCCCATACCTTTTGAGCGAAATTACACGAGATAAATAAATGATCGACTGATTCATCTTCAACACCACATAAAACGCAGCGGGTCGATTCAATATACACGTTTCTTCTAACCAATTCCAGTTTTGTTGGAACCCGGTTTTTGGCCACCCTCCAAGCTAGAAAGTTTACTTTGATAGGCGACCACGTATTCCATTCAAATCTAAAGCCATTGTCAAGCACGCTCGAACTTCTCAGCTTTGTTCTTATACTTTTAACTGTGAACATGCCTGAAGTATCGAGCATCCATTTCCACTTATCTTCCGAAGCAGTCATCTCCATAGAACTCAACATCTCAAACAGCCTATTAATTTCCAGCAGCTCTGCAGGAGTTAGAGGCCTTCTGTTCCAATGAAAACGCGTAACCAAGCTGCCCCGAACCCAACCGATCCTGTCCTTAACCAGAGCCTGCTTTGACCATTCAATAGCAAACAAGCTGGGGAATCTTAAACTTAGCGGTACCTCGCCAATCCAGCAATCCATCCAGAATTGTGTAGCCTGACCACTACCCACAACTCCGCGGATTAATGAAGGCAGACACACTCTCGCCACTTCAAAGTCCTTCGAAATCCCACCAATCTGCTTCCATGGGCTTGATAATGACAACATCATGGGGATGTAATTCCAGTTTGTTGACCCACCATGTATACTCCACACCACCTTCCTCCATAAACTTTTTTCGACCACCTTAAATCTCCACCACCACTTAGCCAATAATGCTAAGTTGGCTTCTTTCAACGAAAAGATTCCCAACCCACCCACTTCCTTAGGAGCCATGACGTCTTCACATGCCACCCATCTCATTTTTTGTACATCCGCGCCCCCTCCCCACAAAAAAATCCCTTCTAATCCTTTCTAATTGCTTAAGGACCTGAACCGGAGCCTTAAACAAAATAAAAAATACGTTGGCAACAAACTCAACACGGATTTTATAAGTGTGATGCGCCCCCCAAACGAGATGGTGTTGGCCTTCCAAATCGACAAGCGTTTCTTAAAGGTCTCCACCACCGGTCCCAATTTTTTACAAGGTTCATGTTGGTCCCAACTATCAAGCCTAGATGTTTAAATGGAAGCTCCCCAACCCTGCACCTAAGTATCTCGGCCAACTGTTGTGTTTCATCCGCAGTGACCCCAATCCCGTAAAGCCAACTCTTAGACGCATTCACCCTTAGACCCGAAGCCAAATAAAAACACCGAAACACCGATCAAACTAAGTATAAGAAAGTTTTCAATACAGTTGGCATGATCATACAATTGAAACTCACATAAAGTGAAGTAATGACCAACAATATGTTTGTACCCATGACTCGTAAAAGTTTGTCAAGGTCTCAAAGAACTAAGTTCACGTGTTATTTGCATTCATTTAGATACCAACTACATGTTTGCGATCAGAAATATTGCTACCAACTTCTCTAAGTTGCTTGTCAACAGAAACAATTATGTTAGATCAAAATTGCCTGAAATGTTACAGTGAGGCTCATATAACTGTAAATTCAGCATACGTATACTGATATAAATACATTCAAAATCGATTGAGATCAAGAGAGAGGAACTCACTTTCTAGGTCAAGCTCGATGGTTTTGAACGAAGATCCAAGCTCAGTAAACAACTTCTTAACGCTCACACAGTACGGACAATAAGATTTGCTGACAAAATCAAAATCAATATCAAATATATAACGTAAACATCACCACATAAACATTCATTTAAACACAAATCACCCTCTATATCCATAATAGCCGCTATATATTATATATTCAAATTAAATCTATAACATAAACATCGTATACATTAAAATTTAAAAACAAATCGGCCTCTAGATTAGAAGTTCACCTGACCGTGTAGATCAAACCAAGCACACTTTGCAACCGTACCAACTGGTATCGGGCTTACCCTTCCAAAATTAATTGTACTCGCTTCCTCTGAAGCCCAAAAATTGAGGTAAAGAGTAATAAGTTGTGGACCAATTCCCTAAGTTTTCATACCCCAGAACCAGCCTCTCCACATATGGTTGGTCTCTTAAACCAACCGGAATTACAAATTCCTTAAAGGATTCAACGCCTCGACGATACAGGCTACCACTTCTGAGCCTCATTGCTGATATCTCGATTCCGGTCAAATACGATGGAACAACTCCATCAAACAAAATACCGGTACGCGGATGAACAAATGCGCGATACGCATAGTCTTGTAAGGTTGCATCCAGAGCCCTTGTAGGCTTTGGTAGAGGATTAGATACTTGTGATTCAACAATAGATTCAGGTAAAGTCAGCTTGTACGAGTACAGGTCCTATGTGGCAGCCGCGCTTGCTGATAGCATATAACATTTCTTCCCATTTTTGTCAAGAAAAAACCACTATCAAACAATAAAGAGAGATACAATTAGTACATGTTCAGTAATGGTTTCCCTTTGAACCATGTTCACAGGTTCCACAACAACTACACATGAGAAAAAATAGACTTACAATGCTTCTCTTCTTGCCATCCTTGATTTAGAACCCTTTGCTCATAATTGAGTACGCTTGCTTCTTCGTTGTCCATTGCATTCTATTTTTCGACAGTTTCAATATGTCTTCATAATCAGTTGGCAACATTTCTTCCCAATTTGCATCTGAATCTGATATGGGTTGCTTCTCATCTTTATGTTCCACCTGTAGAACAACATAACCAATTCACACTTTGATCAGATGACTAAAATGGAAGTATCAATCATTATGGATTATCTAACATTTAATTAAAAGCAAAATACAAAAAGCAAAATAAAAAATGCATTTAATTAATGATGCACATGAATAGTTAAGCTTTTATTTGTCATCTTACTTTTTCCAAGGGCCAAAACTCGATTCCGTAGCAGGGAACATGACGAATTTTAACAAACCATAAATATAAACTTAGATAGAAATAATGCGGATATAGAAACAATTTAAGTCAAATCATTATGATTAATGCATTTTTACCATAGCTTAGCATTATTCATCATATAATAATCATGAGCAGTGCAAGTGTGAGCCGAAACGAACAACTTCTATGCAAGTGTGTTGATGTCTGCAGTTGCCATTAACTTCTATGTAGCAGCCCTTTCAAAAATCTGTAAATACATTGACTTTTAGAACAATAAACAAATCTCAAGAACATAACACCTACTACTATGACATACTAAGCTGATTAATCCAATAATTCCCACATTTTGATCCCCAACCATAACCTTTATCTTTTGGTGTGGACTCATCATCATTCAACATCAACAGTTTCTTCTCTTCATCATCACGATCAATTGGAAACTACAAATTAACGATTATTATAAACAGTATGGATATAATGGTAATGAGAGAGAATTTACCATTGTCGTTGCGGAGGATTACGATGGCGTACGGTCAAGCGACCGTTCCAGGGGTTCAAAGATCCAGAGACGAAACAATGGTGGGTTGCCCGATCTCTCTCTGTCTCTCTAGCATATTCTCCTCTCAAAGAGAAGGCATGAATGTGAACTTCACTTCAGACTTCTCTTGTATCAACTCCCCTTCATCTTGAGTCAAGTTTACTGCCTATGATTATCCAATCAGATTAGGAAAGTAATACCCAAAAAGTTGATCGAGACTAATTAAAGGAAACACCAAGCTTTATTAGAACAGGAAACTTTTAAAATTCATCCAAACACGGTCTGTTCTCTTTCTGCATCATTTAACCTTTTTCTTCTTGAGCCCTAAATCCCTAGATGATACTCCCTAATTGAGAATCAAATGTTGTAATTTATTCCTTATTATGTTGTGACAATCAACGAATTTTATTCAAGTTGCAATTTAATCCTAATTACGTGGTGATAATCAACAAATCTTATTCAAATTTCGAATCGCTTAACAAGAAATTACAAAATACCTTAAACTGTGCTTCCATCACGTCGATCTGATCTACGAGACCTCTGAGCAGCCTCAATCGCTTCACACTGGCGATTAGCTTCTTGTTTGACTTTTGTGTAGTTCTTAACTGGGGTGGGATGGAACAGACGGGATACTCAAAAGACGAATTGAATTGTGAGATTTCTGTTACGTTTCTTGAGGACAGAGATGGAAAAGATTTTGAGTGTGTGAGTATGGGTGAATGTCGAATTTACTATTCTACCCTCCTAGCGTCTTAAAATTTTGATTAGCCCAAGTTACAAGTTTATACCGACACCACAAGGTGTCGTAGTGATTAAAATAATTCAAAAATAGTGGTGACCGAACAAGTATCACCGTGTTTGATCGATGTTGAAACAAATAAATAATGTTCTCGATCGAAGATGAAAAGCAATGAATATCACAAAATGTTTGATCGATGTTGAAAGAATCGTTAAGAGGTACACCGGAATATTCAACACGAACTTGTGTAGCATTATCTTAACACACAATTGCATTAAGATTGTTTTAATACAATAAAACGAACAAGGGGATTTAATATCAATAAACAAATAAATAATTAAATTCGTGCATGATGTGAGCAACGAGATTAGCGCAAGCTTCAAACTTGTGAAAAACACCACCACAAGGGAATCGTGATCAAAGAAATGATTCATTGAAGTCGAAGACCAAACAAGCCTATTATTGTTCAAAACAAATGAAGTGCTTATTTGGATTATTTCGAATATGATGGCCTCAATCCATCATATGGAACCTTGAATCGAATATGTATTACGAGCAAGTTCAACAATTGAACTTGATTTAGACACATTCCAACAATGAATTCATGTACCAATAAGAAAGTTTCGACATGGCCACAACGAGAAACCATGTATACTACTCAAAAGAAAATGAGTTTTCCAAGAAATCTGTTGACTCGATACAAAGAAGTCAACATTTTGCAATAATACGGGTCATCTAGATCACAATGCAAAGATTGAGTATAGCGAAATAATATATGAAATGTTGATAAAACAACCATCCGAAGTGAAACCACATGCGTAACAAACAATGCATGTGTAACATACGAACTTGTCAAGAAACAAGCAAATGAGTATTCGCTATCATAAAAGAAATCCTCGTGGTACAATGACCATTAGGAGGAGTAGAACTGTGAGAATCCACTCACTATATGCAAAAAGTCGACATTTCAACAAAAGTAATTTAAGGACTTTACCTGGAATTTCGTGTGATAACCGTTGTTAAGTGACATTACCATGGAATGTCGAACATTGCGTATTTGTCATAAGTGAAATAGGGGGATGCGAATGCATGTGACTTCTTTTGTAGCGCCAACCATTGTGAGTCACTTTAGACCAAATATCGACTGTTGTGAAATCTTGTTTTAACGTACCTCAGTGAGATTCGTGTCGTGCCAAATTGTGTTTTCGGTTGTTGTTCTCCCACTGACGGGATTAGCATAGTTGTTTTCGTGCCAAATTGTGTTTTCCAAAGGCCTTGCCTCGAAAGTCGTGTGTAATATACTCTGAAGTCCGCTGACGTATAGTTTAAGTTTCATGTATACTTGTGCACTAGCATTTCGTTCTGCGTAGAATGTGATGTGCTCCAACATCCGTTGACGTATAATTTGAGTTTCATGTATTCTTGTGCACTAGTGTTTCGTTCCGCGTAGGTTACCTGCTCGGGTAAGTAAGATAGCATAGCCGACATAGATAATGGCTTTTGCCCGAGTTAACAGTCGCAGTTCCTACGTAATGACCTTAAATGGATTTTGACATAAATTCTCCAAAGGTCCTAGATGCATGCTATCAAAACTCCCATGGTTTTGCTTACTGTATGTAATCGTTTCGTGTATCGTGTTTCAAACGCAACTCTTGTGCATGTTTAAAATCAAAACAGTTGACTCATTGTTCTTGGCAACGGTTAGAACCCATATTCGAGTTTTAGGCGTTCTGTATGTGTTCAATTCCTGATATCTAAGTCCCCAGAGAATAGTGAGGTTAAAGCCTAGGTATCTCTACAGAAGCCTAATTCGCTGAAACCTATAGCACTGATACCAATCTATCACACCTCGAAATATCAGAGCTGGCGTGACTGGACTGGTATCTTCATTGCACAGCGGAAGTGTTTGAGCTAAAACTTCTAAACAGTGAACGCTCGTTAAATACTCGAATTCCCATGGGTTCTCCTATTCCAACCATTCCATAGTTTTGAAAATGCAACCTGAGAAAGAACATGCGAAAAAGTCAACATAAAGTTGAGCGAGTTCATAGTTTGTTTTGAAAAGATTTAAAATAAATCTTTTTGATAACTGGTTTAAAAGTTGTTGAGAAAATATAGTAAAATCATTTTCTCGGCATGATATATGAAAATTGTGAGTCTAGCCCACGGGAGTCTTTGTGCATTGCACGAGAGAGAATGGGCCGAGCCCAAAAGAGTCTTTGTAAGCAGGACCAACAAGTCTCTTACTTATACATAAGTTGAAAACGTTACCAAAGTGTGTAAATCCATGTATTTGTGAGTTTCCATGAAATGAATCTTAAAAACATTTGAAAATTTGAGTATCAAAAGCTGGTATGTAAGCGTCTATGAACCTAATGATCATTAATATGTGTGCCAACATAGGAAGCACTTAACCCGGTAGACGATTTAAGTGTCGATTCACTTCGATAGGGATACAAAAGCACTCTAAGTGGCCACACAAGGACCGTGAGTGGGGCTCGCCTGTACCCGATAGATCTACCCCCTGTTCCGTGGTCCTTAAAATGATTAATGGTGCCTAAGTTAGCGCCTATTCGCACGTGATCCAAGAATTCATTCCATAGCTTAATCATACCTTAGTTAATATGTATTTCAAAAGAAAAGGGGGACATAAACCCATTGGGTTGTCTCGTTGTTCATACGCAGACCAACCCAGTCCCGTTGTAGTAACTAGGACATTCCCGTCACTAGTCATGAAAAATCATGCACATTTTGTAGAACCGGTATGCCGGTATAAATTGTTCGTAAACCATTCGAGTTTCCTTGAAATCCCTTCGCAACATGGTTTAGAAATATGAGTTTTCGTTCATCGAAAAGTTATTTACTTTTGCAAAAACTTGCATGTCTTTCCACCCCCGAAAACATTTATAAACATGTAAAACCGTAAAAAGTGGGGGTTATGAACTCACTTTGACATTCCTGTGCAAGCTAGCTTAGCGTGATTCCGTGATGTCATTCCAAGAATGTGAACTCGCTAACGTGCAACTAAAGCATTCCTAATCAAGTAATAACCTGTAAGTCTCTAATTAAACGTAGCTAAACTATGCGTCGGAGCTCTAGCGAATCATTAACCAACGACTCTAGGGAAGTGTTATAGTCTTGACTTGTAATAACCAATCAATGGTTGCTTTAATCCCACTAATAGCAGGGATGAATACTAATTCTTGGAAACGAATTAGTTTCCGAGTGACTTAGAATATATATACATATATATATATATATATATATATATATATTTATATCTAAATATTAATATATTTATGAATTCGTGTTAGTTGTCCCGAATGGTCATACGTGTATGTAATCAAATATTCGTATAAAAATAATACACGTATAAACTCGTATAATGTATTCACGTGTTTCCCGAATAGTCGTCATATACGTTGAAAGGTTACAACCTCGTTTGTAAGTTATAAGTGTCGTCGAGAATCGAGAATGTGCGTAAACTTATATTGACTTTAGAAAAATGCTTGGATTTCGGATATGTTTCCTTTGGTTTTGAAATAATATTTATATTTTAACGAAAAACGGGCAGAATTTCCTCTGTTTTTGGACGATCCCGACAATACAAGTTGTCGATATATTTTCAAAACTCAAAACAATGTAATAACAATGTATATAAGTTTCCGTCGTGTTCAAAACATCCATTTTGGTCGCGTATAAGTCTAACACATAATTATATATTTCGTAAGGATACGTCGGTTCGTTTTTAACTAACATATACACGATTTATATACAAAAATCCATCGCATGAGTTCAAATAATCCTTATAATTTACTCGAAAAATATTTGTCGTTATACTAGTCGGGTCGGTTTGAGCTCGGTTTCGCGCTAAAGGGTATTTATATAAATAATATAACAAAATTCGCATCGTTTAAATTTTACCAAGCCTCCCGTTGACTGAGTTGACTGCGTTGACCAGCAGTTGACTGAGTTTGACTGATTTTGACCAGGTTTAACCACGTTTGACCCGTGTTGACCAGGTTTGACCGAACCCAAAACTGACCCGTGTTGACCAGGTTTGACCGTTTGGCGGTGTGTACGCTCGTTTAATAAAGAAACGAACATGAACAAGCGATTTCGTTCATTTAGATAAATAAATTGTACACGAACAGAGTCCGCGTTCGTTCCTTTATGTCCGTGAACTTTCGGTAACGTGTTCGTTTATGTTAGATGTTCATTAGTGTTTTTAGTTTTTATGTTTTATTTAAATACTTCAAAACTCCAACAAATAAAATATATAATAAGTATTAATGTATTATACATTCTGTTCATGAACGCTTGTTTGTGTTTGTTTGTTTCCATTTGCGTCCATGAACATTCGTTTGCATCCGTTGCCTAAAATTAACAAACGAACACGAACACGTTCATACCTAAGCTCCAATTGGAGCAAATGATGAGGAATCTGAGCTTATCCGAGCAAATGCTGATGCTATTATTTCAGGTTTCTTATCAGTTTTAAAATTTTTGCAGCCTTAACACCATTCAAAAAACCACATTTTGAAAAATTTCCAGATTGCCCCTGAGCTCCGTTAATACCCGGCTAAAGATGTCGCCGCTATTGACCCTTCATGTCACCGCTATTGCTTTAAATAAACCCCAGTCATTGATCATGATAAATACAAAAATAAACCCCGGTCTTAATACATACATACTAATGTTTCACGAATAATAATATTAATAATTATACTTATAGCGTCTTTAATTTAAGTTTACCAATTGAAACCCTGATTCTTCAAGACTAATTTAACAACCAAGAATCTGAATACTTAAACAACTAAAACACATGAGGATCATAAATAAGTTAATCTCTTTTTTTATTATTATACTTTAAATAAAAGAGGCAACTTTGATCACTAATTAAATAATTAAAATAATTGAGTTTGAAATATATAAGAGGAGCCACCGCTAGCACTTGAAAACCTCTACAGAAACTAAGCATTGTATCTGAAAGTGATTCAAGGCTTACAATCCATGTATATCGGTAGGAAGATGGTTGGTGTAACACCCGTCTAATTTACTTGAATTTAATAATTATTCAAACCATTTTAGATAAAAGATGTCTAGTTAACATAGATTTCATAAGTATAGTTCATTAGTAGCATAGACCATAGTCGACTAACGACTAATTTACAACATCCAAAAGTTGTTTAACAATTTTTTTACAACCCATAAACATAATCTATTAAAGTTTAAAACATTGCGCAAGCTTGTAAATAGTGTTCGGTTCTTCAAAAGCTTGCTCGATCATCTTCCGGTTAGTTTCCAACATCACCTAAGATCAAAACCACAACAAAAGTTAGTTTTGATAATGCTACAATGCATATAAACAAGTTCCATGGATCAACATTCAAGAAAAAAATAAAATTTTCCGGAAGGGAGGCGTCGCGTGACGCCAAGGGCCTAGGCGTCACGCCTAGCCCTTGTTTTCACAGACTCTTGTTTCAGTTGTTGCTGTACATTCCCAGCTCAAGGTTTAATCAATTTCCAACTTACAATGGCCATAACTTTTGACTCGTAAGTCCGTTTTAGGTGATTCTTTTTCCTATGCGTTTGTAAATTCATTACCGACATGCCTATTACAAATTTCATACCGAAAATTTTGTTTACGGACCGAAAGACTATATGGCCATATGAAATTATTCGACCCATTTCTACTTGACACAATTCACTACCAATTGACTAGCAAACCTAAGGCGTTTATTACCCAACTTCCGGGGCTCATTATCACCGGCACTTCATTACCAAACCTATGGCTTCGTGCTCTTGTGACCATTTTCGCCATTTCTATTTATTGACAATATTATCATTACAATGTGACATTATTTGACCTATTTGGTTCATCTACGGAAATCCTCCATTTTGATGACTACAAACCAATTCTTAACATACGGATTAAGTAATGAACAAGGTCGCTACAATCAACACAACTTTTAATCAACAACGCATAGTTTAACAACAATTCAACAATTGTAACGGGTCAAGTTACATACCTTTAGTGCACGCCCTTCAAACGCAAGTCGCCACCGGCTTGTCCGCTTGAAGCTCCGGTATCCTTTCCTATTAAGTTCAACCAAAACATGTTTAGAACTCTTTTCAATTCACAATTCGCATATTTTGCCTAAACATCAAAATCATGCGGTTTAACTTAAATTTTCAGATTTAAGCCTTCTTTGAGGCATTTATGCGAACACTTTAAGGGCAGAAGTTTACATGATTAAATATCAAGTCTCTAACTTATCCCTTAGCCCTAATTTCACATCAATCAAACATTTTACATAATTTTTAGCTTCTATGTTTCTGAAATCACTTCAAAATTGTCAAATTACACTAGAACAACATCCGATTTCCTAGTGTTTATCAAGTTCTACATAACCCACTAATCACCTACAATGGTGTTCATGGATTTTACTAAAATTTCACATAATTTCAACTTGTATTTGTCTAGGGTTTGTCCCTAGACACTATAGAGTTCCTAATTCATCATATAACTAACATGCAACCCTAAATTTCAGAAAATCCCAATTTCATGAGAATTTCGAGTTGAGAGTTTTCATCAAATTTTACATACCTTGTAATCCTCTTGCGATGAGGATCAATAATCTATGTTCAGATTTCGATTTTGGGCTGAATTGAACCTTCAATTGATCAATTTTGTGAGAATTAGGGTTTGGTGAAGAACCCTTGTCGCCCTCCTGCTTCTTGTACGACCAGACACACTCAAAGTGTGTTTGGTGTGTTTTAAATTTTTATTTTTATGAAATTAAGTTTCAAGTTTGGCAACATAGGCCCCTCATCTTTCGTTTCTATTTAATGTTTGGTTGTTTTTAACCCTATCATAAGTTACTTCTAGATTTGTAGTTAACTAGGTTAAAAATTCCTAGTTGGTGAATTCTTGTTTATTTATACTTTATAATTATAATATAAAGTTTTACATTTTCGGGGTGTTACAAGTCCACCCCCCTTAAAAAGGGTTTCGTCCCCGAAACCGAAGTACGTACCAAATAATGTAGGGTAGAGTCGTCGCATCTCCTCTTCGGACTCCCACGTAGTGTCCGAACCTTTCCTATGCTCCCACTTGATCTTGACTTGATCAATTTGCTTATTTCGCAAGTGCTTAGTCTTTCGATCTAAAACTTCTATGGGCCTTACAATATAATTCAAGCGATCATCCACTTCGATATCATCGTAGTGAATATAAGTTGTCTCATCCGCTAGACACTTCCGAAGATGTGACACATGAAATGTGCTATGAATTCTGCTTAGTTCCTCCGGTAGCTCAAGGCGGTAAGCTACCTTTCCTACCCGTTCTATAATCGCAAACGGCCCGATAAACCTCGGGCTTAACTTTCCCCTTTTTCTAAACCTGATAACACCCTTCCATGGAGATACTTTGAGCATGACTTTGTCACCAACCTGGAATTCGATTGGCCTATTCCTTTTGTCAGCATACACCTTTTGTCTATCTTGAGCCACTTTTAAGTAAGCCCGTACAACATCAATCTTTTCATTAGTGGCTCATACTATATCCTGGTGGGCAAGTTCACGTGGACCCACTTCTCCCCAACATACCAGGGTTCGGCACTTCCTACCATAGAGCATTTTGTACGGTGCCATCTTAATACTAGCATGGTAGCTGTTATTATACGAAAACTCGACTAACGCTAGGTAAACATCCCAATTCCTCCAAAGTCGATTATACACGCCCGTAGCATGTCCTCCAATGTTTGTATTGTTCTTTCACTCTGTCCATCTGTTTGAGGATGGTACGCAGTGCTAATGAACAATTTGGTTCCCATTTGCTCTTGGAAATCTCGCCAGAAATTTGAAGTAAACCGGGTATCCCTATCAGACACGATGGATACCGGTACTCCATGACGTGCTATTATCTCATTAGTGTAAACTTCTGACATCTTTTCTGACGTATAAGTCTCACGAATCGGAATAAAGTGAACACTTTTCGTCAATCTATCCACCACTACCCATATGGCATCGAAACCACGATTTGTCTTAGGCAACTTGGTTAATAGGTCCATTGTAATATGTTCCCATTTCCAAACCGGGATTTCTAACGGTTGGAGTTTGCCGTATGGTTTCTGGTGCTCCGCCTTGACTTGTAGACATGTCAAGCATTTTTCCACATACTTCGCCACATCCCTCTTCATTCCAGGCCACCAATAATTTTGTTTCAGATCATTGTACATCTTGGTCGCTCCCGGATGAATTGAATATCGGGATTTATGAGCTTCATCAAGTAGAAGCGCCTTCACCCCACAAGTATTTGGAACCCATATCCTTCCGGATCGAGTCTTCAACCCGTTATTCCCATTCGGCAAATCTTTCAACTGACCGATTATTCTTTCTTTCTTCCAATTCTCCTCTTTCACTACTTCTAATTGCGCATCTCGAATACGTTCAAGTATACCCGAGGTCACCACAAGCTGCATCGATCTTACTCGTATTGGGACATAGTCCGCTTTTCTGCTCAGAGCATCCGCCACCACATTTGCCTTTCCGGGGTGATAGTGTATTTCACAGTCGAAATCTTTCACCGTTTCTAACCATCGCCTTTGTCGCATATTTAACTCCTTCTGATCGAAGAAGTATTTTAAGCCCTTGTGATCGGTGAATATGGTGCACTTTACCCCATATAAGTAGTGCCTCCATATTTTTAAGGAAAATACCACCGCAGCCAACTCAAGATCGTGCGTGGGGTATTTCTTCTCGTGTATCTTCAATTGCCTCGAGGCATAAGCTATCACTTTGCCACGTTGCATCAAAACGCATCCGAGCCCCGATAGTGAAGCATCCGAATAAACCACCAAATCTTCAACCCCGTCCGGCAATGTCAGTACCGGAGCTTGTGTTAACTTCTCTTTTAGCGTTTGAAACGCTCTTTCTTGGTCGACACCCCAAATGAACTTTTCTTCCTTCTGGGTTAGCTTTGTTAGCGGTGACGCAATCTTGGAGAAATCTTGAATGAATCTCCTATAGTATCCCGCGAGCCCCAAAAAGCTTCTAATTTCCGAAGGGTTCTTCGGGGGATTCCATTTTGATACGGCCTCGATCTTTGACGGATCCACTAATACTCCGTCGGCACTTATGATGTGGCCCAGAAATTGTACCTCTCGTAACCAAAAGGCACACTTAGAAAATTTCGCATACAACCTTTCTCGTCTAAGTGTCTCTAACACTTCTTGTAAGTGATGTGCGTGTTCAGCTTCGCTTTTCGAATACACCAAAATATCATCGATAAACACGATGACCGACTTATCCAACATTGGCTTGCAAACCCGGTTCATGAGGTCCATGAAAGCCGCGGGTGCATTTGTTAGCCCAAATGACATCACGAGGAATTCGTAATGTCCGTATCTCGTGCGGAAAGCCGTCTTCGGCACATCTTCCTCCTTAACCTTTAATTGGTGATACCCCGATCTAAGGTCAATTTTCGAAAACCAGTTTGCACCTTGTAGTTGGCCGAATAAATCATCTATCCTCGAAAGCGGGTATCGATTCTTTACCGTGAGTTTGTTTAACTCCCGGTAATCGATACACATGCGCATGCTTCCGTCCTTCTTTTTCACGAACAGTACCGGTGCGCCCCAAGGAGACACACTCGGCCTTATGAATCCTTTGTCAAGCAAGTCTTGAATCTGGGACATCAACTCTTGTAATTCCGACGGTGCGAGTCGGTATGGTGCTTTTGCTACGGGTTTTGCGCCCGGAATAAATTCGATTCCGAACTCTACTTCCCGTTCGGGCGGTATCCCCGGTAAATCATCCGGAAACACATCTTCATAGTCTCGTACTACCGGTACATCTTCAATCTTCCGTGATTCTTTCTCGGGCTCATTTGCGTATATCATGAATGCCTTGTATCCTCGCTTCATAAGCTTGTGAGCTTTCAACATTGAGCATACTATGGGGTTACCTCCTTTTTCGCCATAGATGGTGACGTGTTTCCCTCTCAGAGATGTTAGTTTTATCTCTTTACGAAAACACACGACCTTTGCATGGTGCTGAGATAGCCAATCCATCCCAACGACTACTTGAAATTCCCCCATTGACATCGGGATTAAGTCTATCAAGTATTCCTCATCGTCGATGCTTAATTTGCAGCCTCGACAAACATCACAAACTATAAAACTTTTGTTGTCCCCTATTTTAACTTCTAAGGGCACATATAATTTCGTCAATACAAATGAAGGATGTCGAATAAATCCATGCGAAATGAAGGATTTATTCGCACCCGTATCAAACAATACACGTGCTGGAATTGAGTTAATTGTGAATATACCTGAGACCACATCGGGTTCTGTTTTTGCTTCAGCCGCGGTAAGTTGGAAGGACCTAGCCTTCGCTTTGGGAGCTTCTGTTGGAGACTCTTTTGTGTCTCTCTTTCCCACCAACTCGGGACATTCAGACTTCTTGTGACCGGGTTGATAACACTTGTAACAAACGGAAACTTTTCCGAGACATAGCGATGCAGTGTGCCCCGTCTTCCCACATACCGAACACGGCTTGTCTTTGAAGCGGCACTCACCCTTATGCCCTTTTCCACATACTTTACAACTTGGCTACCCGCCTTTAGCCTCCACCTTCTTCCCCGATTCAGCAGTTCTAGCTTTCTTTGTAGGGCTTGGATTCACATCTTGTGCCCTCCGCTCGCCCCTTTCTACTTGTTTCTTTAACTCTATTTCCCGCTCCCGGGCGGTGTTGATAATCTCCGTGAGGGTTTCATACTTTGATGGAGTCATGAACTCACGGTACTCGGCACTCAACATGTTGTAATAGTAGTATATCTTTTGCTCTTCAGTGGTGACTAACTCGTCACAGAATCTCAGCTTATCCATGAAGATGCCCGTGATCTTATCAATTGATTCTCCCTTTTGTCTTAACTGGATAAATTCTTCTTTGATCCTGTTAATAACCGCTTTGGGACTATGGTGTTTAAGGAACGGCACCTTAAACTCATCCCAAGTCATGACCCTTGCCGCTTCGGCTCCCATTTCCTTCTTTTTATTGTCCCACCAATCCTTGGCTTGATTTCTCAACTGACCTGTTTCGTAAGCAACAAAGTCACCTACGTCACAGTGGGTTCGTTCAAACACCCCTTCAACATCACTTATCCATCTTTGGCAAATTATCGGGTCAGCCTCCCCGTTATAGATTGGCGGTTTACACGCCATGAATTCCTTGTACGAACACCCTTTGCGTTCTCCCAACTTTTCTTTTATAAGGTTAACATTATCTTCCAACCTTTTGACTCGCTCTTCTACAAGCGACAACACCGTGCTTTGAATCTTGTCTATAAACCCGGATATACTACCTTCAATTGCCTTCCCTACTTCTTCGGCAATTATCTCTTTCATTTGTTCGGTACTTGTTTGCACCGGATTATCATCATTTCCTTCAGACATCTTGAAACTGAAATATTTACATTTAAACGTTAAACATTTCATTCATAACATTGCTTCATTTATTTCGGTTTAGCCAAGTTCTCAACTTGTTTTAACCGTTCATATTTAATGCACTTTCCGGGTTTGAGTGTGTTAACACGCTCTTCCCATGCACATCAATTCCTTTCTCATTCTTACATAAGACATATTTTGTTAACATAATAAGTTAATTCTTACCGGACGATTGATCAAGCTTGAACCGAACACTTTGTTGACAACCTTAAGCTCTGATTACCAACTTGTAACACCAGTCTAATTTACTTGAATTTAATAATTATTCAAACCATTTTAGATAAAAGATGTCTAGTTAAAATAGATTTCATAAGTATAGTTCATTAGTAGCATAGACCATAGTCGACTAACGACTAATTTACAACATCCAAAAGTTGTTTAACAATTTGTTTACAACCCATAAACATAATCTATTAAAGTTTAAAACATTGCGGAAGCTTGTAAATAGTGTTCGGTTCTTCAAAAGCTTGCTCGATCATCTTCCGGTTAGTTTCCAACATCACCTAAGATCAAAACCACAACAAAAGTTAGTTTTGATAATGCTACAATGCATATAAACAAGTTCCATGGATCAACATTCAAGAAAAAAATAAAAATTTTCCGGAAGGGGGGCGTCGCGTGACGCCAAGGGCCTAGGCGTCGCGTGACGCCAAGGGCCTAGGCGTCGCGTGACGCCAAGGGCCTAGGCGTCGCGTGACGCCAAGGGCCTAGGCGTCACGCCTAGCCCTTGTTTTCACAGACTCTTGTTTCAGTTGTTGCTGTACATTCCCAGCTCAAGGTTTAATCAATTTCCAACTTAAAATGTCCATAACTTTTGACTCGTAAGTCCGTTTTAGGTGATTCTTTTTCCTATGCGTTTGTAAATTCATTACCAACATGCCTATTACAAATTTCATACCGAAAAATTTGTTTACGGACCGAAAGACTATATGGCCATATGAAATTATTCGACCCATTTCTACTTGACACAATTCATTACCAATTGACTAGCAAACCTAAGGCGTTTATTACCCAACTTCCGGGGCTCATTATCACCGGCACTTCATTACCAAACCTATGGCTTCGTGCTCTTGTGACCATTTTCGCCATTTCTATTTATTGACAATATTATCATTACAATGTGACATTATTTGACCCGTTTGGTTCATCTACGGAAATCCTCCATTTTGATGACTACCAAACGACTACAAACCAATTCTTAACATACGGATTAAGTAATGAACAAGGTCGCTACAATCAACACAACTTTTATTCAACAACGCATAGTTTAACAACAATTCAACAATTGTAACGGGTCAAGTTACATACCTTTAGTGCACGCCCTTCAAACGCAAGTCGCCACCGGCTTGTCCGCTTGAAGCTCCGGTATCCTTTCCTATTGAGTTCAACCAAAACATGTTTTGAACTCTTTTCAATTCACAATTCGCATATTTTGCCTAAACATCAAAATCATGCGGTTTAACTTAAATTTTCAGATTTAAGCCTTCTTTGAGGCATTTATGCGAACACTTTAAGGGCAGAAGTTTACATGATTAAATATCAAGTCTCTAACTTATCCCTTAGCCCTAATTTCACATCAATCAAACATTTTACATAATTGTTAGCTTCTATGTTTCTGAAATCACTTCAAAATTGTCAAATTACACTAGAACAACATCCGATTTCCTAGTGTTTATCAAGTTCTACATAACCCACTAATCACCTACAATGGTGTTCATGGATTTTACTAAAATTTCACATAATTTCAACTTGTATTTGTCTAGGGTTTGTCCCTAGACACTATAGAGTTCCTAATTCATCATATAACTAACATGCAACCCTAAATTTCAGAAAATCCCAATTTCATGAGAATTTCGAGTTGAGAGTTTTCATCAAATTTTACATACCTTGTAATCCTCTTGCGATGAGGATCAATAATCTATGTTCAGATTTTGATTTTGGGCTGAATTGAACCTTCAATTGATCAATTTTTGTGAGAATTGGGGTTTGGTGAAGAACCCTTGTCGCCCTCCTGCTTCTTGTACGACCAGACACACTCAAAGTGTGTTTGGTGTGTTTTAAATTTTTATTTTTATGAAATTAAGTTTCAAGTTTGGCAACATAGGCCCCTCATCTTTCGTTTCTATTTAATGTTTGGTTGTTTTTAACCCTATCATAAGTTACTTCTAGATTTGTAGTTAACTAGGTTAAAAATTCCTAGTTGGTGAATTCTTGTTTATTTATACTTTATAATTATAATATAAAGTTTTACATTTTCGGGGTGTTACAGTTGGGGCCATGCTTCAACCCTGTAGAAAAAAATCAAAGTAATCAAATAAACTAATGATTATTAAGAATCAAAAGCCGAAAAAAGAGGGAGAAAGCAAACACACCTGTAGACCGATCACCGTAACATGTCGTCATTTTCTGAAAATGAAAATGAAAATAATTTGCATATGAGAGTTCTGAGGTTTACTGTAAAATATTACTGATACCTTTTGAAATCCGAATGTAACAAGTCGGCTGAGAAAGATGAAACCAAGCTGATAATAACACATTGTCAAGCATCCCCTCATCATATCAATCCCCATCTCCTCTGATGTTGGTTCAAGCTTCCATAATATCTGAAAATATATCATCCGTAAGTGCACCTTTTAACTACATACAGTTGATTACAATAGACAAACAAACACCCTAATTAGCAGTTCAAACACTATAAGTATTTTATCCAATTCATTAGACCAAATCCTGTTTTATAACAGTTAAATAATTCAAATAGGTTACCAATTGTAGGAGAAAGGTCTTCAATAGCATTATCAGAAGTAAAACTCAAATAAAGAGAGCTTTTACCATATCCTGAATCCCCAATCACCAACAGCTTGAATAAGTAATCCAAATCAGAACCAGAAGACTAATTGTAGGTCCCTCGGAGGTTGAGGTCTAACCTATTCCTTGTTATGTCTAACACACTAGCAAGTGCGGAATCCAAGCTAGCATGCAAACCGAGATAGAACAAGCACAAACACAACACACAAACTTCACCGATTAACACCACTTGTATTAATACGTATGAAAGGTTCAGTTACAAAGCAATGTTTACAAATCAGTTTTGCAAACTCTCTCAGTGTGTGTGTTCTCTCTAAATGTCTCACTTTCGAACTCTTGTCTAACTCTCGAACTCTGCAGAAGTGAACACACAACATGGGTATATATACCCGAACACAGCATGTCTGGTCGAAGGATCAGACAGACTGATCGAAAGATCATCTGTCGATCAAAAACCCATCGAAGGATCACATATACCACGAAGGATGATATCCTTCGTGGTCTATCCTTCGAAGGTTATCTTTCGAGCTCATCGAAGGATCTAAACTATCCTTCGATGACACATCCTTCGACCCAAACATCTTTCAACCATTGTCTAACTGTTTGTCCAAGTCAAACCGGAGGATGGTTGACTTGGTCAAACTTACATCAAAGACATCGTTTTGTATCAAGACGAAATACAGACAAAGTACAGACACAAGTGCACCAACAAACTCCCCCTTGGCTGTAGCTTTGTCTCGATCTCGATCTTAAATCTTGTAGGTCCTTCGGGTCTTCAAGTCTTTGACTTCCTTTCAATTCTTCAAAGTCGGAGGATCTTTAAAATTTTCACGTCTTGAAATCAGAAAGTGTACCAACAAACTCCCCGTTTCATGTAGAAAGTGTGTTGACAAACTCCCCCTTAACATAAGCTCCCCCTTGAGTTATGCTCGTGAAAGTCTTGATCTTTATGAATTGAGATCCTTGAGGTGTTGATGATGGTCAGTGGCAACTCGATCATCTTCATCATTTGAGTGCCTTCACGTCGTGTCTTCATTCCGAAGCTTGTCATCGACCATGTTCTCCTTGCCTTTAGAATCTGCACATGCAAGAAATCTAAACGCGTAATGAGAACAACTGCTTGGAATATAGAAAACATAAACAAACGACACACGTGTGATCATTGTTTAAACAAACACCGTCCGACAGTTTGAAAGTTTTAACAAATTTTATCAATTTCAAATTTTAACTTTCAACACTTGCTAATTTCGACCGTTTATGAAGATTCAGTCGTTTCGGTTTTCAATCAGGTTTCAGGTAACGAAGACTCGAGATCCAACATCGTACGATCGAAAATAAGATAGAAATAAAATCTTTTTGGCTTTTATAAAGTTTATATTAAAACACACCTAAAATCTTTTTGGTATTTTTGAATATTTCAAATGTAAAGACTGAAAGCAGTAAATAAATATATACAACGATGCGAAAAATGAAAGCATTAAATAAATATTTACAGACATTCTTTTTGCGAGTTTCGAGGGTAAGAGAATCATATCAGTGTACGGTCAGCCAAAACACTCTTGTTGTTCTATTAGTTAACATTAAGATAAGCATCCTATAACAATTATCGGTATTGTTGTCCACATAAGCTCAACTTATCAGATGTAATCATGGCGAGGGGATACGTTAAGGTATGATTTATACTTACCGACCGGTGTTTATCCACATCACGACACATTCCCGTATCAAGGTATGCACGAGGGTTCATCTTACCGGTGAGTATACCGATTATCATCTGTTTGACCGTATATGATGTGAGATTCTCACTTATTTGATTGAAAACAAGTCCTATGTGATAGAATCACTTATTGATGAGGAACTTGATTTTCATATGCATGAGGGCACAGGAGCAAGTCCGTGAACAGGTCAGTACTTTCGTACAGCAGAGAGACGAACTTGACTCCCGGATAAATGTGATATATTATCACTTATTTTGAGGGACATGTGATTGTTGATCACTTATTGAGGTCGTATGCAGTATGTACACGTATGTATGGTATCATGGAAGACCTAGACTTGCGTCCCCGTTATTTTTCGGTAAAAGATACAACCATGATACCCAGATGATAAGCAGCATAAAGACCGAATATCTCAGAACCTCGGCAATCTCTCAAACGAAATTTCGGTACTAAGACCATATGCCAATGAATGGTTCCCACCTGGTCTTCAGTCGATTTAAGTTTATATCACCCTGCACACTTTAAAATGATTGTGAGCCTACCGATACATCTTATATAGAGCTGCTTATCGTTTTTCATTTAAGGTTTAAAGAGGTTTAGACAGACCACTGATGTACTATCATTTTCTCTTTTGCTCGCCAGGAAACTCATTTTTGTTTTTCTATTGTTTTTGTGTTTTTGAAATTTTTCGATGTTTTTGGATTTTCAAATTTTTGGATTTACTCCCCCTAAAATCAATAAACTAAGACAAATTTAAAACACAAAGGTATTTACAAAAATGATTTTCCGATGTTGGTGTTACTCTTGCTTGACCTTAATGCCGTTTACCAATAATAAAAAGTCAAAGCTTGATTTGTCAAATGCTTTGGTAAAAAGGTCGGCACGTTGGTCATCGGTGTGGACGTAAGAAACATCGATTAGCCTTTTCTCAAAGCAATCACGTATGAAGTGATACTTAATTTCGATGTGCTTAGTCTTTGAATGCTGCACAGGATTTTTAGTGATCTGTAAGGCAGCAGAATTATCAACGTAAATAGGAGTAGTTAGGAATTCAAAACCGTAGTCACGCATTTGTTGTTGGATCCATAGGACTTGGGAGCAACAACTTGAGGCAGCAATGTATTCAGCTTCGCATGTTGATGTAGCGACGCATGTCTGCTTCTTGCACTGCCATGTGACTAGGCGATTTCCCAAAAACTGACATCTAGCCGTTGTGGATTTGCCGTCGATTTTGCATCCGCCAAAATCAGAATCACTGAATGCGATCAAGTCAAAGTTATTATCCCTAGGGTACCATAGACCGGTGTCAGGGTAACCCTTCAAATAACGAAAAATCCTTTTTACAGCTGCAAGATGTGAGGCCTTCGGGTTGACTTGATATCTGGCAAGCAGGCACGTTGGGTACATTATATCAGGTCTTGATGCTGTGAGGTACATAAGAGATCCGATCATCGCGCGGTAGTATGAGGGGCTAGTAGCTTCACCCTTCAAGTCTGGAGTAATTCCGTGATTTTGCGGCAATGGGGTACCGATGGGCGTTGCATCAGACATCTGGAACCGGCTCAAGATGTCACCAACATATTTAGTCTGATGGATGAAAATCCCAGACTCAGTTTGTTGTACTTGTAGGCCCAAAAAGAAAGTCATTTCCCCCATAGCACTCATCTCGAATTTATCCTGCATTACACGCTCGAAATCCCTACACAAAACATCATTAGTAGAACCAAAAATAATATCATCAACGTATACCTGAACCAGTAGAAGATCTCCATCTTGTTCTTTGATGAAAAGAGTACAATCGATAAGACCTCTGCGAAATCCATTCTCCAGCAGATAATTAGATAAGGTTGCGTACCAAGCTCGCGGTGCTTGATGTAGACCATATAGAGCTTTGTTGAGCAACCAAACCCGATCGGGATGGATAGGATCTTCAAAACCTGGAGGCTGTTCGACGTACACCTCTTCTTCCACCACACCATGTAAGAATGCACTTTTCACGTCCATCTGGTATACCTTGAAACCTTTGAATGAAGCATAAGCCAGAAAGATCCGAATTGCTTCTAGACGTGCAACAGGTGCATACACTTCGTTGTAGTCGATCCCTTCGATCTGACGAAAACCTTGAACGACTAGCCTTGCTTTGTTTCGAATAACGACTCCACGGTCATCCTTTTTGCATTTAAACACCCAACGGGTACCAATCTTCTTGTAACCAGCAGGTTTCTCTACGAGTTTCCAGACACCAAGCTTCTGGAATTGTTGCAGTTCTTCCTGCATCGCTTCAACCCAAGAGCTATCTTTCAAAGCATCTTTCCAAGTTCTTGGCTCTTCCTGTGATACATAACACGCGAAAGACCAATCATTTTGTTGACCAGATTCTCGGATAGTTGCATACAAGCCTGCATTGTTGTTGTTTCGCAACATGTTTCTTGTTTGAACGCCACTTTGTACATTTCCGATGATGTTTTGTTGAGGATGGGTATTGTGAATCCTTGTTTCTGGATTATCTTGAACTGGAATATTTGTACCCAGATTGTTGAGATTGAGATCAACAATCAATTCAAGGCCCGGAATTGACGAAGAGGATGATGCAGTAGCTTCAGCTGTTCTAGGGACATCCACTGGAGGTGTACCCTCTGAAGTACCATGTACTGCTGTTGTTGGAGCTTCTTGATCTGCATCGAGAAATTCATCATCCTCTGAAGATTCGTTCAATTCGGTAGCATCGTGAAAATCCTCATTGTCGAGAGCATTATTGTTCACCGAAGATGGTTCTTGATTGACAAGAATTGGACGAACCAACGGTGAATCTGTTGCATTATCACTCTCGAAAAACATCCTTGCCGCAGCATTTTCTTCAACGGCTTCAACATTGATCGAATTGAAAAAGTCATCGTACTCAAACATCCAAGGCTGACCAGGATTTCTAACTGGCAAAGTGTGCCTTTGTACTCTGACTTCAGACCATTCCTCGACCCTTTTAGTCTCTAGATTCCAGACTCTTAAGTTCAGGGTGGAATACCCAAGAAAGTATCCATCAATTGCTCTTGCCCCAAACTTTCCATTAGGATCGATTATTGTGCACGGAGCTCCAAACGGTTCAAGATATGACAAATCTGGTTTCCGTTTGTTAATAAGCTCAAAGCAGGTCTTGTTGTGCCTTTTGACTGTAAGGACTCGATTCAACGTGTAGCATGCAGAGGCCACAGCTTCAGTCCAGAATGGAATCGGCAATTGTGACTCTACCAACATAGTCCTAGCAGTCTCGATCAATGTGCGGTTCTTACGTTCAGCGACGCCATTCTGTTGAGGAGTGTAAGCTGCACTAAATTCGTGAAGAATACCTTTTGAAGTGCAAAACTCCGCCATGGCATGATTTTTAAATTCAGTACCATTGTCGCTACGTATCCGCCTAACCTTCAAATTATATAGATTCTCAATCTGAATGATCAAGTTTTTGATAATACCGAAGGTTTCACTCTTGTGTGCCATGAACGCCACCCAAGAAAATCTTGAATAATCATCAGTTATCACGAGGCAATATTGATCATTCCTAATGCTTGTGTGCTTGACAGGACCGAACAAATCCATGTGCAAACGTTCAAGAGGAACAGCCACCGTGTTGACTTTCTTTGTAGGGTGTCGCTTCTTCGTTTGTTTTCCTTTCTGGCACGAGACACAGACGTCTTGAAGATGGAAGTTTTTGAGAGGAACACCATTCACCAATTCATTTGACACCAAATGATTCATTTTGCGTAAGTGAATGTGACCCATTCGTCTGTGCCAAGAGATTGTGTCTTTTTCTGTGGCTTTAGAAACGAAACAAGTTGCTTGTGCAGACGTTGTGATAGCTTGGCTCATATCAAGGACATACAAATCATTTATCCTTGGAGCCGACAAGAGAATCCATTCTTTTGGAATTTTGAAGCCGGGTTTCAGCACATAACATCCATTTGCATCAAAGTGTACTGAGAACTGCTTATCACAAATTTGAGAAACACTAAGAAGATTGTGATCAAGTTGTTGTACGAAGTTGATCTTATCAAAGCTAACAACCCCGTTGGAAATCATTCCTTCACCCGTAATATATCCGCCTTTATCTCCAGCAAAAGCAACATAACCTCCTCTAATAGATTTAACGTCGTAGAGAAGCTTCATGTCGCCTGTCATGTGTCTGGATGCCCCACTATCAACAATCCAATGACTACTGATAGTTCCTCCTGGAACACCCTGCACATGAACTCACATAATTAGTTGGAGATGGGGACCCAAGCCATTGTGGTCTTGGGTCTTCCATTTTCATCAACAACAATAACTTCTATTCTTTGATGATTCGAAAATTGTGATGGTCCCCCTGAATTTGTGGTTATTTTAGGTTTCCATGTCTGTTGAAATTTACCAGTTTGATTGTTTGAAAATTTAACTTCGTGATTGTTTGAAGTTTTTGAAAATTTTGAACTTTCTGGTTTAACTGGAACCGATTGTTTTTGAACCACTTCAGTTTTAAGTGCCTTTTCAACCACCTTGACTTGTTGGCGTTTCTGTTTCTTTTCCCTTTCTCTTACAAGTCGGGGATCTTGCTTTACAGAAACCGATCGCTTTTGGTGATTGTGTTCACGGGGATCATCATCTTTTCCTTTCAACTTATGAAGATACGGGCAATTTCGAACGATATGCCCAATTGTACCACATTCAAAACATGATCTTCGTTCAACAAACCCCGAAGTATCATGTGATCGTCTTGCCGATGATGAACTTTGTGATCCCGAGGTACTAGGTTTTGAACTACTTGGTTCATTCCTTTTCATCACAGTTGCCTTTTTGACAAAATCTAAGTTAGATTTGTTTTCAAACGTTTCAATTTTGTCCGTTCCCTTTGATTTCACAAAGTTTACCTTCTTGTCCTTTTTCTTGTTTTGGCTCTGTTTGCCTTTTCCATTTCCTTGGGCAGCGTGATTTTGCTTTCGTTGATTGTTTTGTTTTTGCAATTTTTGATTCCCATATTTCTTTCTAACTTCAGATTTTGGGATAGGAGCACACTGAGTTACTACAACTCCTGGGCTCGACTTTCCCAAAAACTTACTGGTAGAATCTTCGAAAACTTTATCAATCAAAGATTGATTGACATTTTTGATAGGGAAATCCTTGTCTGAATATATTTTGTCAGATCCAATCAACGTGTAAAGCAAGTTCACGCTTTCACATCTTCCAGATGAGGATTCAACAGTCTTGGCTGTAGCAGTCACAAACGGTTTTGCAGGTGGATCACAAAGAATGTGATTCTCAAGAGGTATGTCCTCTTCTTTGATCACCGTATCAGACTTTGCTGAATCGGTATCATCAGATTCATCATCAGAAGAATCAGCATCCTCAATCACAACTGGAGGATCCTGATTCGGTTCAGCAGAAGACACACTTGTATCTGCTGACCCATCCGATTCTGATGATACTTCCTTCTTGTATCCGAGCCCTGTTGCAAATTCCTCAACGTCTAAAGGAACAGATGGTTCAAAGTGAGTTCTATACTCCTCATCAGGCATGGCATCATAATTGTGTCTCACAGGTGGTGGACATTTCTTGTAACCTATGCATGTGACATCCCGTTTCTCTTTCTGAACGTCAATGATGTGATCCAACACATAGCTAGAGCTCAAATAACTGTCTAACTTGAGTCGGATCGCCTCACTTTCAGTTTTAACACAAGCCATTTCTTTTTGCATTATCTCAAGACGTGTGATATACAAATTTATGTCAGTTTGTTTTCTGGAAACCATTTTAGTCAGCTCTGTTTTATCTTTCTTTAATGTTTCGATCATTGACTTAAATTCTTTTTCATGGTTTTCATAAAACATGTTGGCTTCTGTGCACTTGGAAAGATCAACGGTCAACTTTTGATTGTGGATGAATGTCACATCATATTTCTCTTGCAAAGCCTCGTGTTTGCTTTGCAATTCACACCACTTATCATTCAAAGAAACATGTTTGTCTTGTAAGTCAAACAAACTAGCTTGTAAAGCATCATGTTTGGCTTGCAACTCAGACATGTTTGCCTCTAAATCAGCACATTTAACACGCAAACTATCACAGTTATCACAACTAACAGCAGTGGGTTCATCGACACATACCTGACTGGAATCACTCTCAGATGTTGACCTTTCTGCATCAGAATCAACAACCTCCCTTGATGATTCATATTCAGATCCATCCTCGCTTGAACTTGAAGTTGTATCATCCTCAACTGAAGTTGAAACATCTTCATCTGAACTACTGTCATGTTCAGAACTGTCATTATTTCCCGAGGATTCACCATTGCTGGCATCTTTGACAATTTCAGCATACAACGCCGTTTTTGTCTGACTACAGTTCCTTGTATCAAGAGATGATGGTGCTATCGTAGAAGGATGGCACTGTGAGGCAACTGTTGGAGGAACTGGTTGAAGCGGATTTCCGTACATATCTGTTGTTCTGATAAGTCGTTGGCTTTGCTGTTGTGGTACTTGTTGAGGAACTGGTTCAAGCGAATTTCCATACATGTCTGTTTTTGGAGGGACCGGAACTTGGATTGGAGTGCCAAAACAATTTGTGATTGTGACAAACGCCGTTGGTCTTGAGGAAGCTGTATCCGGAGACGGAGTTCCATAATACATATCCGTATTTACCGGAGTATTCCATCTTGGATTCATTTTTGATCAAGGGAAAATTGTTACACCAGTCGAAGGATCTGAGATCGAAAGACCTGAAACACAACTTGTTAGACTTAAACAAACTGGGATCGAAAGATCAACACAACACTTGTTCGAAGGATCAACAGTGTTCGAAAGATCACTGTTGAGTTTCGAACAATGATTTCGAAAGACTCTCCAATCGAAGGATCCTTGTCTTTCGAAAGACTTTCCAATCGAAGGATCCTTGTCTTTCGAAAAAGAACTGTAGACCGAAAGATGTATGTTTCGAAAAGATTCCTTGGTTCGAAAGATAAATCACAGACTTCGAAGGATGTTCGAAGGATGATAATCTGTCGATCCTCCCTTTATCGAAAGATGATCTTTCGACTTCGAAGGATATCCTTCGATCTACTGACACAGTTGACAAAGAGTGACAGGTTGGTGAAAAAGGTGATGGGTTGGTGAAATCTTTCGGCAGAAGGTATGCTCAGACAGTCAGACCATACCTTTTACCAAAAACCATGATTTGAAACATAAAATATAATAAACTTATCCAGAAAAACCGGTCACCGGAGAAGCCGGAATTTTAACCGGAAAATACCAAACACCTCAAAAACAAGTTTCTAAGTTACCCAACCCGTCATGCAACACACCCGGTTAGTTTAGAACACGTTTTAACGTAAAGATAAGCGAGAAAAACAGTAAAAACGGCTGCAAAAACCAAGTGAGTTTTGTCCAAAACACTCCAAAGTCTTGTAAAAACTCGGTTTTTAACAAGGAAAAGAGCCACGGCTCTGATACCACTTGTAGGTCCCTCGGAGGTTGAGGTCTAACCTATTCCTTGTTATGTCTAACACACTAGCAAGTGCGGAATCCAAGCTAGCATGCAAACCGAGATAGAACAAGCACAAACACAACACACAAACTTCACCGATTAACACCACTTGTATTAATACGTATGAAAGGTTCAGTTACAAAGCAATGTTTACAAATCAGTTTTGCAAACTCTCTCAGTGTGTGTGTTCTCTCTAAATGTCTCACTTTCGAACTCTTGTCTAACTCTCGAACTCTGCAGAAGTGAACACACAACATGGGTATATATACCCGAACACAGCATGTCTGGTCGAAGGATCAGACAGACTGATCGAAAGATCATCTGTCGATCAAAAACCCATCGAAGGATCACATATACCACGAAGGATGATATCCTTCGTGGTCTATCCTTCGAAGGTTATCTTTCGAGCTCATCGAAGGATCTAAACTATCCTTCGATGACACATCCTTCGACCCAAACATCTTTCAACCATTGTCTAACTGTTTGTCCAAGTCAAACCGGAGGATGGTTGACTTGGTCAAACTTACATCAAAGACATCGTTTTGTATCAAGACGAAATACAGACAAAGTACAGACACAAGTGCACCAACACTAATCCATTTGCATAACATAATCAACCACGAACCCTGGAAACCAAAATTGATGTCGTAGCGTTTCATAACCCCAAATATAAAGCATAAAATAGAACTAATGGTGAAAAAGAATACCTGTATATGCGAATTAAGCAAACAAACTGATGGATATGAATTAAAATTCCAGATCTGGGTCGATGAACAGCAGAGAGGAATCTAACACAGCTAGGGTTTTGAAAGGAATCAAACGCAGTTAAGAGGAGAGGAGGCTGATAATGATTTCGTGATGTGGTAACCTAATTAGAATGACAAAAATCAATCGCTAGGCTTTACATAACTTGCCACATTTCGTTTAGGGTTTAATCCAAATCTTCAATTCATAGGGATTAGAATACAAATCGAATGAAAAGAGGATGGTCGTTGCTGATGGCACCGCCAGAGGTAGCCGGGATCCATCTTCTTTCTTTCTCCTGCAATTTCTCTCTCTTTCTGGTTCTCAGTTTCTCTCTCTCTCTCTCTCTCTCTCTACAAATAAGAAGGCACTAAAATGATGCTTTGGTCGCCCAAATGAGATGAGCCGGATTTCAAAAATTAAATGAATGATTTTGGCCGCCCAAATGAGAGGAGCGGGATTCCAAAAGGGTATAACTGAAAAGTGATTTGAATTTTGATTTTCATGTGTTTTAAACACTTGTACATTATGCTTTAAAGGTGTTTTAAGTAAAGTGGCAAATTACCTTAAGCCGTCCTTCCTATATGCTTTATAATATAGTATAGATATAGATATACATTTAAACAATAATAACTATTGTTTATAAAAATATAAAAACATAACTAAATTATATATAAAATAATAATTATAATTAATAAATAATAACCGAGACAAGCCCAAGCAGAGCTCGAGCTTGAACACTCCCTAAGAGCCAAGCTCAAGCTCAAGTTTTCATAAGTTAAATGAGCTCGAGCTCGCTCGGCTTGACTCGTTTGCACCCCTACGTATAACCATGTCTAATGAGACATTTCTGGTACACTACAACTCATTAATACCTAACATAACTGGTTATAATATAATATATGATTTCTTATAGTTATAAACAACAAAATAAATTTCAAAAATATAATTAAAATATATATGATTTATAACATTCTGTAACACACACAAATACATATATACATATATATATATATATAGGGAGGGGCTCATGTGAGAACCACCCTTATCATGAGAACCTTGAGAACCAATGTGAACACAACCTAAAATAGCTAAAAAAACCTAAAAAAAACCCTAACCCCCACCCCCCCCCCCCCCAAAAAAAACCTAAACCCCCCACCCCCCCCCCCCCAAAAAAAAACCTAACCCCCCTCCCCCCCCCCCCCCAAGCTAAAAAAAACCTAAAAAAACCTAAAAAAAACCTAACCCCACCCCCCCCCCCCCCCCAAAAAAAAACCTAAACCCAAAAACCTAACCCCCCCCCCCCACCCCCCTAAGCAAAAATGCTAAAAACTAAACCCCCAAAAAATCTTAAAAAAATAAAAAAAAAATCTAAAATTTTTTTTTTGATTTTTTTAATATTTTTAGGTTAAAATCGCTACTTTTCGAAGCCCAAAAAAAAAATTAATTTTTTTTTTGGCTTCGAAAAGTAGCGATTTTAACCTAAAAAATATTTAAAAAATCAAAAAAAAAAGGCAAATTGGAAATAAATAATCCCAACTCACTGTTATTGGCCAATAATAATCCCAACTCATTTAATCACCAATAATAATCCGAACTATTCAGTTTTGTTTGTAAAATACTCCCATGTTAAAAAAACACTAACTAGGTTAAAATATTGCTGATGTGGCTTAACATGTGTAGACTGACGTGGCTGGTTAACATCTTACATGTGTATAAAATGATTATCAGCTCATTTTCACACATAATCGCACTCTCCTTCAAAGCCCTAATTCTACAAATTGGGCAAATTCAGTCGACTGTGTGTGCAAATGAGGTTGATAATCATTTTATACACAGGTAAGATGTTAACCATCCACGTCAGTCCACACATGTTAAGCCACATCAGCAATATTTTAACCTAGTTAGTGTTTTTTTAAAATGGGAGTATTTTACAAACAAAAGTGAATAGTTCGGATTATTATTGGTGATTAAATGAGTTGGGATTATTATTGGCCAATAACAATGAGTTGGGATTATTTATTTCCAATTTGCCAAAAAAAAAATTTGTGTGATTTTTAGCTATTTTTAGGCATTTTTTGTGTGTTCACATTGGTTCTCGCGGTTCTCACAATAAGAGGTGGTTCTCGCATGATCTTCTCCCTATATATATATATATATATAACAATGTATTTATTTTATTCTTAGTTGATATAATAGTATCGAAATAAAACTCTTTATTCTAATATGTCCACTTTAGCGAATTTAGTAGCCTCATGTAAAGGATTAAAGAACTAAATCACAACTTAACTATTTTAGCAAAGGACTTTAATATTAGACCACGTTTGTCCCAATATGTCTATATCCTTCAAGACACGCATGGTGCGTTATAACTCAGTATGACTTAACACGACTTGTCACAATCCAATCTACGCATCAAGACCTAATATGACCCTAGTTATTCTCCATCTTGCCTCATTAAGGCTGTCATGATAACTTATTACAACGTAATATGACTCGTTACAATCCAATCTAACCTGTTAAAAGTTAACGTGACTCTTAATATCCATGGTGCCTCATAACATCCATAACAACACTTTTTTTTGAACGGCAAAGCTTGCTCCTACCTTACATTACACAAATTAATTAAATAACTCACCTTGCCCAGGTTTGAAACTGTGACCTTCCCTTTAAGAGGCATGTGCCTCTACCAAGTGTGCTAACCCCATATTCGCATTACAACACATTGTATGTTAATATGACCGCTTACAACTTAACATCCTATTATGACATGTTGCAATTCCCATCTTGAAGTGATCTTTTTGTCACTGATTTAGTGAATTCTACTTAATTTGTGCTTATAAATTGTTCTTTTTCTCATCTTAAAGAGGTCATTTTAATTCTCAATTGTTTAGAAGTTAAAGTAAGTTATCTCCATAGATTTAGGTGATTAACCATTGTCATTCCATTGTATTCATTCACTTAATTCTTGAATTGTTTAGGTTTGAATTTCTTTCTGTGCATGCCTGCGCACTTTTTAAATATGTAAAAACTAAAATGATATATATATATATATATATATATATATATATATATATATATATATATATATATATACGGTTTAATCATTGTTAATATTTGAACGAGTCTTATTTTAGCTTTTCAATACGTTATTCAGAATTGTCTCCATTGATATGCTTTTCAGTAGTTCGATTTGTCTCATCACCTGTTGGTATTTGGAAAACAACAGCAACTAGGACAAATTAGTTGAATCATAATTTAAAGATAAGTTAAGAGTAGTTATATCTATCTGTTTTATTGTACATATATCTACAATCTACATTAGTTTATTAGTTTCATAATTATGTGATTTTCGTGTCTCTTTAGAAGGAGATATCCATAGACCATAAATAATTAATACATAAAAAAATCAATATTGTATATTATTTTTTCTTTATAATTCTTTAGTTCTTTTGCTTATGATTCTATCAAGTAATTAATTTGTTTGTTTCTTTTTAAGAATTGTTGTAAGGTGAGAAAGACACTCAGAAAAATGTAGCCATAAAAACCAACTGTTGTTGCATTGTGAATTTGCAAGTTCTGCAAATGAGGATTGATGAAACACTGATTAAATCCGATGATTACCTAGCTGGATTGTCTCTTCTATGGGTTCAATCTCCTTCTTTACTCACCAAATGACTGGGGTCCTGCAAACAGCAACACCGTTAGCTCGTTAAGAGGGGAATATGGGGGTTTCCCTCTTAACCGGGCTCCGGCGTGAGAATAAATAGTGTTCTGAGGAAGAAAACAGTGTGTGTTGAGTGTGAGAGAGTGGAGAATCGAATAGCCTTAACCTGAATGATGAAGGGTCCTATTTATAGCCGGAGGGTGAAAGAGGGTGGAGCAACCTTGCCAGCTGCTATAGGGCGCCAGCTGTCCGACCAAGGGGAATATCCTCTTGGTCCCCTCTGTTGTGGTCAGGGTGGTGGTACACGTGGCGCACCTATATTCGTCCATGCTGGAAACATCGTACTACTGTTGTCGGTCTGCTCCTGGATTTGCTGCAGGCCTACATGGCACTTGATGACTGGTGACACGTGTTGTCCTTTCTATCGGAGGGAGCATCTTTGGTGCCACCTTGGCGTCTTCCAGAAGCTTCTAGAACTAGAAGCTTCTGGATTCGCTTGTTGATGTAGGCACCATGTTGGATGAAAAAGTGGTGTGGTCCTTGCCATGTAGGCAAAGAATTGGGACCATACCTCTTCAAGTCCCCCCAGTCCAGTGCGCCTTCTAGTTGAGTTGATCGTCTAGGAGGGATTCTGGACTTATAAGGGTAGTGGTTGTTGGCCTTCTTGAAATGTATGTTTGCTTCTTTGCACGGTTGAGACAAGTGATCGCAAGGCGCATGCCGTACAATGGTGATTCTGCAAAAATGAGCCAAGTGGATGCGTGGCGCATGGCGTACGAATGGGGATTTTTTAAAGTTGAGCCAACTGGACGCGTGGCGCATGGCGTGTTGTTAACCTTACAAAGTTGAGCCAACTGGTCGCGTGGCGCATGGCGTGTTGTTAACTTTACAAAAGTTGAGCCAACTGGACGCGTGGCGCATGGCGTGTTGGTAACTTTACAAAGTTGAGCCAACTGGGTGCATGGCGCATGGTGTGTTGGTAACTTTACAAAATTGAGCCAACTGGGTGCGTGGCGTGATGGTACTTCCTTCTGAAAGAAGTTTCCTTTCTTGGAATGAAGACAACTTATGTGACTGTCTGATGTCCCTGTCTTGTCGGAGGTGAACAGTCGCCTTTTCAATGTTGTCAGTTGCCTTTTCCCACGTCGTCAGTTGTGCGTCGCCTACTTTTCCGAAAAAAGAGGTGACGGTTTCTCTTCCCTATGACGTGTCATTTCCCTGTTGGCTCTCCAACTGTATTTCTGACGGCCCACTACCCATCGCATTAAATGCGATGGGTATAAATATATGGCGGTTTCCCATTTCCTTCACTTTTCAAAATTTGAACTCCCATTTTCTCTCAATTTTTTTCTACTTCTCTCCCTCTTCCAAGTTCATCTCTATCTCCTCTTTTCATCTTCTTACACTATGTCTTCTGGAGCCAATCCTTCGACTAAAAAGAGAAAATACAAGGGTAGGAATCCTCCAGGTCCTGACCGGGCGGCGATAGGTTGGAAGGAAGAAGAATTCCAGAATTTGGTTAGAGACATGGGTTTTCTTGGGGTGCTCAGTTCCCTACCCCAAGGTCTACTGCTTTGGATGCTCCCCCCGGGGTATATAGCGTTGTACGCCGCTTTCTTCCGGGAGGGTAACTTCTGTCTCCCTGTGACCAAGTTTACTGCTGAAGTGTTGACGAATTATGGGCTGCATATTTCTCAAATCAACGCCCTGGGGCTTCCTCGTCTTACACATTTCGAGTTTATATGCAGGGACAACCGTATTGAGCCAACCTTTGAGATGTTTAACGTTTTTTACAATGTGAGTTACACCGGTGGGTTTTACTCCTTCAACTCCCGGACCAGTGGTGTTATCCCTTGTAGTTCCAACCCGCCAAAAAGTCTTCACGATTGGAAACAGAAGTTCTTCTATATTCACCGTGGGGTTATTCCGGTGGACATGCATTACCGGGCAGAGAGTGAAGGGATTCCCAAGATAGATGTGACTATAAATTTTGTTGAGCAAGAGTGGTATAAGACGTTGACACGGAAAGCCACTTCTATTTGTCAGATTGAGGATAAGGCCTTGGTGGGTGCTGGTATGAGCATGTTGCGGGTCCCGAAGAACCCTAAGGGTGTCCCTGTTTATGGCTATGATGGGAAAGGTATTAATGTTGTTTATGTACGTTTTCATTCATTTTTACTGCGTTACGCCCTTCCTTATGTTCTTCGTTTTACAGTTGGATATAGTTTATTGAATGTTCTCAATCCAAAGGCTGCCGGTGCCATGGTTGAAGCGGTGATTACTGGGGATAAACCTGTATGGTTGGACCAAATCCGTGGCCGTTTCTTGCATCCCACCGACGATAGTTTTGCTGCTTATGCCAATACTATCCTAGGTGAAGATGATGGTGATGAGCTTGATGACACTGTTGATCCTACTCGAGAGGAAGTTATTGTTCTTTCGAGTGAGGGTTCTGACAGATCACGTGAAGGCCTAATTCCTCGTTCCCCTCATGTAGGTCCAGCGCAAGGGGCTGTGAACGAGACCGTGAATGAGCCTGTAGATGTTGATGCTCCGGTGGAAACTGCTGAGCAGTTAGAAACCAGAAAGAAGAAGGTGGATAAGTCCAAGGAGAAGGAGAAGAAGGCTGAGGAGAATGTTACCGAAACTCCTCGTAAGCGACCTTCTACCCTTCCTTTCCTGGATTATGTTGTCATTTCTGATACGCTATCTGGTTTAGGCGCAGGGAGCAAACGTACCGAACGTGACCCTGAGGATGATGAAACTTTGACCGAGATTATGAAGAAGAGAAAAACTCTTGAAGACAAGAAGAGAGAGCTTGACGAACAAGCTGCTGCTGCCCTTGCTGCCAAGAAATCTAAACTTCAGAAGGAAAAAAGTCCTGCACCCTCGGAGTCTGAGATTGACATGGGTGTGTTTAGCGCGAAGCGTGGTAATATTTTGGAGAAGATATACGTTGCTTCTGCTCCTCAAGGTAAAGACTTTTCACTTGTAAGTCTTATTATTTGGCTTTCGTTCTTGTTTTTGACTATCATGGTTGTCTGGTGACAGGTGTGAAGTCCGGGAAAGCTTCCCGTAAGACTGACATTTCAAAGATTACTCCTCCTACCTCTCCACCTTCTAGGACTTTTGGTCTGTCCCCCCCTGAAGATCTGGGTGAGAAGGAGAAACAAGTTCATGTGGAAGTTGAACAAGTCGGAGAAGGTGGTGGTGATGGTGCAGGTGGTGCTGGTGGTGATGATGCAGATGGTGCTGGTGGTGATGGTGCAGATGGTGCTGGTGGTGATGGTCGAGGCAAGGGTGTTGACACCGAGGCGGAGTCCAGTGAGGCTACACCTCGCCAGACCATCTATACTAGACGTGCACCAGGCTCTGGTGGTGGTGCTGCTTCGGGGGTACCCTGGAGTCCTGAGTTTGAAAACATCCAAGCTGGGTCCTGGGATACTCATAACCCAGCATGCGATGATCTGTCGCATGCTCCTCGGTGGAAATTGACTCAAGGCTCCCGGATGAGTGATCTTGTTAATTGTCGTGAGTTCTTTTCTCTTTCCCCCCCCCCCCCTGCTGAGAGAATATTCCAAAAAAGGCGCGACCGGATGGATCTCTTGGATGATCATATCCATTCTGGGGTCAACTTTTTCGCCACCTCCCAAGAGATTGCCCGGGAATGGCAGATGATGGGGGTGGATACTCTTGAATTTGAAAATGCGAAGAAAGCATTTGCTGAAGAGAGGGAAAAGTCCAATGCCGAGAGGAAAGGCTTGTTATGGAGGGTTTCTGATGTGGAGCAAAAACTTGCACAAGAGAAGTAGGTTAACTCCAACAAGCAGAAGGAGTGGGAGGTCGCTTGTGGACGGACCAATAAGGAGTTGCAAGCACAGCGTGAAGCCATTGTTAGGTTATCTGGTGAGAATACCAAAATCAGTGATGAAGCTGAGGAAGAGCGCGCGGCGCATTGAAAAAGGGAACAGGAGTATGTTGCGCGCATAGCCAAGTTGGAGAATTTTGCTGAGGAGAAGGTTGCCGAGTGCAGGGCCTCTGAACTCCTTGCTGAGGAAAAGGTTGCTGAGAGCAAAGCCTCTGAGATCTTGGCTGAAGAAATTTCTGCTGACTGCAAGTGGTTACTTGCCCGCGCAGTGCCTCTGGTAATTGTCGTTGTTTGTTTTTTGCTATTTGTCGCTATTTCCCTCATATATGTATTGTCTTCGCAGATTGCTGAACGTATCGCAGGGTCCGAAGAGCTGGCTAAGTACATGTATGAACTTGGTGAAGCCGCACGTGCTCTCGGGCGCAAGGAAGGTTATGCTGAGGGACGAGCAACTGCTGAGTCAAAAGAGCCGTTGAAGAACTTTGAATTGTTCAAGACTGACTGTATTGCTCGCTATGCTGAGAAGCGACAAGAGTTTGAATCCCTTGAATTTGGAGTTGTCAAAGTTGCTGAGAAATTGTCTCGGAAACCTAACGGCGTTGCCTTGTTGAAGAAGGCCCTTGGTGATGAGGATCATGAGGTCGGGGGTGCTGGCACTAGTCACCAGGGATGAAGGTTCCCGGCCTACGCGCCTTGTGTGGGCTTTGATAGCCTTGTAACCACTGACAATTTCGTAAACAATTTACCTTTATGCGTTGTGAACAATTTGCCCATGGTTGACGTATCTGTTATCATTTTGTTATACTTGACATAATTCATGTTAATATTTGACTTTGCTTCTTGTGAATTTTGTTATCGTTACAATTTGTGCATGTGTAATTACTTTGATTAGGTATCACGAATGAGTGATGGCACTGACAGGTTGTGCTGTGTTAGTTACAACGTTTGTTCTGTCGTTTAGGCGCATAGGTTGATTCGTGTGTATGAAGTGATCGAGTTACAGGTTATTGTGTTGACCCGGCTGTGTTCAGCCATGTGGGTCTTACAATGTTTGTTTACCATGCTTTCGATGCTTTCGTGTTTATGTGGGCACGAAGTATTTATTTGGCGTTTTTTAGGCTTTGGTTGTGTTTTTGACCCGGCCGTGCACTTGGTTGTGACAAGCCTTGGAGGTCTACAACGTTTCCTAATTTCGAGCCATTGATGTTTTCGTGTATGTCCAAAGTAATATATGCAGTTGTGACAAAAATTCGCATGAGATAAGGTAGCCAAACACTTCTTGTATTAGTGTTAAATGTGTTGGCGCACGGCCATTACAAGTACGTAAAAGAAAAAACTTCGAACGTCTACATGTAGCATCTCCTTAACAGCTGAGCATTCCAGGTTCTTGGGACTTCTCTGTTCTCCAGTGTGCGTAGTTTGTAGGCTCCCTTGCCAAGAACTTTGTCCACGACATAAGGAACCTCCCACTTGGGGGCTAATTTTCCCGGTTTCTCGGCGTTGGGCGCCTCATTATCCCTTAGGACGTAATCACCGGCGTTGAACATGCAAATTCGGACCTTACTGTTGTAGTGCTTTTCTAACTTGGTCTTGTATTTCGCCTCATTGATTGCCACCATTTCCCTTCTTTCTTCTAGAAGGTCTAAATCCAACCTTCTTTCTTCTTCGTTGTTGATCATGTTCATGGAGAGCATTCTTGGGGATGGCAGGCCAATCTCTGCCGGTATCACGGCTTCGGACCCATAGACTAGACTGAACGGTGTTTCTCCGTTACTTGTCTTCGGCATTGTCCTATGGGCCCATAGTATACTGGGTAACTAGTCGACCCAACCTCTTCGTTGTGTCCCCAACCGGGCTTTGATGCCGTCAACTATGCTCTTGTTTACAGCTTCAACTTGACCGTTTCCCTGCGGGTGCGCAAAGGAGGAAAAGGTATGCTCTATGTGCAGCTCCTTGAACCAGTTTTGGAGGTCATCGGCAGCAAAATTTGTTCCGTTGTCAGTGATGATTCTCAGAGGCAGCCCGAACTGGCAAATTATTTGCTCCCAGATGAACCTTCGTACTACGGTGGTTGTGGTTGACGCCAACGCCTTTGCTTCCACCCATTTTGTGAAATAGTCGACTGCGACTATGATGAATTTCACTGCTCCTGGGGCTTTTGGAAAAGGGCCAACCATATCTATCCCCCATTGTTGAAACGGCCACGCCGTAGTTACTGGGACTTGTTCATTCTTGGGACGCATTGTCTTCGGAGCATGTCTCTGACAACCGCTGCATTTCCTCAAAACTTTTACCGCATCCAGATGCATTCCGGGCCAGTAGTATCCGTCGTTCATGACTTTGGCCACTACCATTCTTGAGCTGGCGTGAATGCCGCAGATGCCCTCATGTACTTCGCGGATCAGGTAGTTTCTGGATCGACACATCTCAATAGCGATCCTTGGTAAGACTTTCGGTACAGAATTCCATCAACCATTTGGTAGTGCTCGGACTTGTATTGCACTTTCCTTGCTTCGGCTTTGTTTTCCAGTAATATTCCAGACTTGAGATACATGATTATGGGAGTCATCCAAGATGTCGTTCCCAGCTGAATTACGCTCACTTGCCTTAGCGGTACCGATGGATTGCTCAGAACTTCAATGCGCACGTCCTTTACCAAGTGCTGGAAACTGGTGGATGCGAGTTTACTTAATGCATCTGCTAGTTTATTCTCGCTTCAATTGATATGGTGCACCTTGTAAGAATTGAAGTTCTGCAGCAATGTTTTCGCTTGGTCTAGGTATAGCACCATTACGTCTCCTTTGGCATCGTACTGGCCGTTGATCTGCCCAGCTACTAACATGGAGTCCACATGCGCCTCGATGTGTTTGACTCCCATCTTGATCGCCAACCTCAAACCGGCAAGAAAGGCTTCGTATTCGGTTTCATTGTTCGTGCTCTTGAAGTCTAACCGGATGGCATACGTGAATTCATGTTTTTCTGGACTTATCAGCCTAAATCCTGCGCCTGCGCCATCCTCGTTGGACGCGCCATCTGTATACAGTAGCCATGGTTCTTCTGAATGTTGCCTTTCAGCTCTTTCCATTGCCTTGCACTCCCTGTCTTTGTCTTCAGGCACCTCTGTCATGAAATCGGCCAACACCTGGCCCTTAATTACTGGCCTTGGTCTGAAAACCACGTTGTGGCCTCCCAGTTCTATAGCCCACTTTGCTAATCTTCCAGATATCTCGGGCCTTGCAAGGATGTTGTCGATGTTGTAATTGGTTAACACATGAATGACGTGGTTGGCGAAATACCTGCGCAACTGCCTTGATGCATGAATCAGTGCCAACACCAGTTTTTCCATTATAGCATACCTTGTTTCCGGATCGTTCAGAGTGCGAGACACATAATAAACTGGTGTCTGAATGCCTTGGCGGTCTACGAGCAGAACTGCCCCGACTGCTTTATCAGATGCTGACAGATACATTACTAGGGGTTCTCCTTTCACTGGCGTCGTCAGTGTTGGCAGTCTTATGAGACAATCCTTCATTTCTCGGAACGCCTGTTCGGCTTCCGGAGTCCACTAGAACTGACTTTTCTTCATGCAATTGCGGAGTGTCTTGATAAATGGGAAAGATTTAGCTGCATGATTGGCTAGGAAACGGTTGAGTGCTGCTAACCGTCTGGCCAACTTCTGCATTTCCTTGATCATCGACGGTGAAGGCATCCGCTCGATAGCTTGCACCTTTTCAGGATTGACTTTAAACCCATCCTTTGTGACGATCAAACCCAGGAACTTTCCTTCTTCCATGCCGAAGGAACATTTCGCTGGATTTAGCTTGATACTCACTCCGCGCAGTGTGTCAAACGTTTTTTGGGTGTTTGCCAGCATCATATTTTCTTCCTTACTCATGATGACTAGGTCATCCATGTACACTTCGATGTATTTGCCGATAGCATCACTGAATGTTTCATTCATCAGTCTCTGATAAGTCGCACCTGCATTCTTTAGACCGAAAGGCATTTTGGTGTAACAGTACAGCCCTGTCGGTGTGCGAAATGCGGTTTTGTCCTCGTCTTGGATGGCCATCTGCACCTGATGGTATCCCTTATAACAGTCAAGGAAACATTTCCATCTAAAGGTTTCTAGCGAATCGATCTTCTCATCAATATCTGGTAAGGCATAACAGTCGCGCGGGCATGCCTTGTTTAGATCCTTGTAATCTACACACATTCTCCAACTGTCGTTTCCTTTTTGGACCATTACTGGGCTCGCCACCCAAGTTTGGTATTGGACTTCTCTGATGATGCCAGCGTTTAACAGCTCCGTGACTTGTTCTTGCATAGCGTCATGCTTTATGTCTCCTAGATGGCGCTTGGCGTGTACCACAGTTTTGGCACTCTCTGAGACGTTTAATCTATGCTCTGCTATGTGCCGTGGAACACATACCATGTCAGCTGGTGTCCAGGCGAACACATCCATGTTTTCGAATAACAACCTTTTTAGCGCCGCGCGCGTGAGGTCAGACATTGCAGGGCCCAAGGTGACCGTTTGTTCTGGGTATTTGTTGTTTAGCACCCATTTTTCAGCTTCCGCGCGTGGTACAGATTTGCTTGCTTTTGCTGGCCTGATTTCGTCTATTGCCAAGACCTCTTTGCTTGCATAGATTAGTGCTACCCCTGTCTCTGTTGGGAACCCAACAGCTGAATGTGGTCCAGAGCAAATCATACTAAAATCTCTTTGGGATTCTCTTCCCAACAGGATATCATGTCTTGAATGTGCTGGTAGTACCATGAACGTGACTTCCTCCGTTCTTGAATTTCTTCCGTCTGAGAGCAGCACCGGAAATGATATCTGACCGAGAGGAAAAACAGCTTTGTTGCAGAAACCAGTTAATGGGTAATCTACTGGTTCCAAGCGTGCTTTGTCCTCTTGGTCAAATTGATTGAAGCATTGTTCGTATATGATATCTGCGGTGCTCCTTGGATCAATGAAAATGTAGTAGGTTTGGTAGTGATCGATTACGCCAGATATGACTATCGGCCTTCTCTTTCTCGGACCTCCTCTTACTATGGGGAGACAACTTGTCTTTCGCGCCATGATTCATCTTGTGTGCGCTTGTTATAATTCTTTAGTGGCCTTTGTGGACCCCCTTGAACCATGTGAGTTTCTAATTTTCGGAGCTTTTTGTTGTCTGGCCCTTCTTCTCTTCTTTGAATTTGACGGTTATCGCGCTTCCCGCCTTTCACCAGGTGGGTGAGCCTTCCGTCTCTCAGGGCTCTCTCTCTCTCTCTCGATTTAGACTGAAACAGTCATCGGTCAGGTGAACGGTGTCTTTGTGGAATTCACAGAAAAGATTAGGGTCTTGGCCCCTTTTGTTTGCATCTGTAGAGGTGGTTTGAACTGGTGGTTCTCGGTTGACAAGACCTCGGAAGGGGTCTTTGTTAGGGGCGTCCACTATTTTTCTCTATTTTCTCTTTTGACCTCTTTGCGATGGGCGATCTGGTTGATTGTGTTGCGCGCATCTTCTCTTACTGGGCTTCTTTCCCTGTAACTAGAAGTTTTCCATGATTGGCCTTTGCTTTTCTTGTTGCACCGATCATTGTGGTTGTAAGTGTATTGATGGTTGCATCACCGGTCAATTGTTTGTCAGTGCGCGCGATTGTTTTTGCTGCCTCAATGAAAGTTTCCCAATCTTTGGGTCCTCCATCTCTTCCTTTCAGTCGTTTTATCAGGTCATCACACTTTACTGCTCTCATAAAGTGCGCGTTCATCATCTTCTCGCCTACATCTCCGATTTCCAGGCATTCTTTGTTTTACCTGGTGATAAAATCTTCTACGTTTCGTGATCTTTCCTCCATATATTCAAACAATCAGCTGGATCTCTGGTATGCCTGCGCTGTTGGGAGAAGTGCGCAAGGAACTTGTCTCGAAAATCGATCCATGACTTAATTTCTCCTGCTGGTAGGATGTCGAACCAGACGCGCGCCGCGCCGACAAAGGTTTGTGCGAAAAGATGACACCAAGTTGGTAGGTTCCAGCCACCTGTTACCCCTGCGCCATTGAAGACTTGGAGGTGGTCGTCGGGATCTGTTAAGCCATTGTATTTGCCTACGTTATGCGGCAGTTTTGTCTTATCAATATCGGCTGTTGCAATCTCTCTGATGAATTTGGATTGTACCCTGCGCGCTTGTGGGGTTTGTACGCCTCGTGTTCAGGTGGTAATATGCTGAATACCGTGCTCTCTTTCTTGTACGGTGGGTCATCTTCTTCATCATAGCTATCCCATTCGTCGTTTATATTGCGCGGGCCTAAACGACTTTGTACTGGTTTTCTTTGTTGATGGGAGTATTGCACATAATTGCTTTCTGTTTCACCATAAGTGTCGCGCGTGTCGTGCGCGCTTGGCCTTCTGATGTTTGGCACAGGTGCTTTTTCAGGGATTAAGTTCCACGCATTGGCCTACTGAGGCATGTGAGTACTCAGAGACCTTTACGGTGGAGTAACAAAAACGGATTGGTTAGCTTGTGCTTGGAGCACGGCTTGTTGTGCGCTAAGTTTTGTATAGACAAGATTTAGAGACGGCATTTGTTCGGCATACCAGGAAGCCAGAGTTTTTCCTTCGGGTAGCCCTAAAAGTGCAGAAAAGTTCAATTGTGTTTGGTCCGATGGGGCTGAGGGGCCAGCTCCATGGTTTGGTGTTTGAACTATTGGAGGTGTTTGGTGAACTACTCCAGCTGGAGGTTGGAAAGTGGCTCCATTTGTGGTTTGGTTGATGACCCTAGGTGGGGGTTGGAAAGTGGCTCTATTTGTGGTTTGGCTAACCACTCTGGATGCACTTCCAAAAATATCAGGAAACTCGTTGTTCCTTCGTCCTTCTTGGATGGCCTCGTTCCCCTGGACTCTTTGGACGTGTGCGGTGTCCGAAACGAGTTCAAAGGAAGAGACTTCTCCGTCCATCTGAGGAGAAGGGTGTGGTTCAGTCATTCTAGTGAGTTTTTGAACAAGAAAGAAGATGAGAGTGGTTTGCAAAAGATGCGGATGGCGACAATGATGAAACACTGGTTAAATCCGATGATTAACTAGCTGGATTGTCTCTTCTGTGGGTTCAATCTCCTTCTTTACTCGCCAAATGACTGGGGTCCTGCAAACAGCAACACCGTTAGCTCGTTAAGAGGGGAATATGGGGGTTTCCCTCTTAACCGGGCTCCGGCAAGAGAATAAGTATTGTTCCGAGGAAGAAAACAGTGTGTGTTGAGTGTGAGAGAGTGGAGAATCGAATAGCCTTAACCTGAATGATGAAGGGTCCTATTTATAGCCGGAGGGTGAAAGAGGGTGGAGCAACCTTGCCAGCTGCTATAGGGCGCCAGCTGTCCGACCAAGGGGAATATCCTCTTGGTCCCCTCTGCTGTGGTCAGGGTGGTGGTACACGTGGTGCGCCTATATTCGTCCATGCTGGAAACATCGTACTGCTGTTGTCGGTCTGCTCCTGGATTTGCTGCAGGCCTACGTGGCGCTTGATGACTGGTGACACGTGTTGTCCTTTCTGTCGGAGGGAGCATCTTTGGTGCCACCTTGGCGTCTTCCAGAAGCTTCTAGAAGCTTCTGGATTTGCTTGCTGATGTAGGCGCCATGTTGGATGAAAAAATGGTGTGGTCCTTGCCATGTAGGCAAAGAATTGGGACCATACCTCTTCAAGGATGAATATGCATCAACTGTTGTAGTTCTCAGCAACTTCAACATAATTTTAGTCCTAGCATGTATGCCAGGTTTTATTATAGGACCAAGTTTCAGTGTGTTTGCTGCTAGATTGCATTGAATCATATTGTTAAAGGTGCTTTAGTTTAACTGAATCACGTTTTTTTTAACGGCAAAGCGAGGAATTCCAATAAAAAAAACACAAACCAAACTTAGCAGAGAGTTAAGAAAGCCGTAAAACAGCAAGAATACGAGAGAATCATGAAACAGCAAAGGCTGCTCAACAACAGCCACAAATGACACAAATTACATAAAAAAACTCATCTCCAACACCTTTGCTCCAGTTTATCTGGGGGATGTTTTTCCATATGAGTCTATTAGTATCCCACCTGTGACACCCTCAAAATCCACACGCGGAGTACTACCGCGAGTCGTGTGACTGATCTAGCCACTAATTAATCATGTCGAACCATTTACGTACTTTACAAATTTTTCCAATTGACCCGATTAGTGTTCAAGGTTTTAATGTCCAAAAACACAGCTTAATTTAGCAGCGGAAGTATAATGAAAAGTCTATTATAACTTAAAACCACAAGTTCGTTAATTATATATGAGACTTACAAACCACGCACTCTAGCCGATTGCAATGTCCGTCCTGAATTGTAACGAGCAACCTGCAAAGCATGCTGTAGGCTGTCAACATAAAGTTGCCGAGTTCACGAGTTCAAAGATTTCCAGTTTTATTTCCCAAAAACTTTTGTTTGTTAAATTACTCATTTATATCATGCCATGGGGAGCTACCCCATATGTAAGCTACTAAACTCCATGATATACCGAAACTATCGCACTTGTGTTGTTGGTGCCCCGTTTGTTAATGTCTATCATCATGGACGGTTGCCGAGGACTATTAGTTCACGCCCGTCCACTCAAGGCACGGTGTGAGGTTAGTGAGACCTAAATAGCACTATTTAACTAATATCCCATTCGCCAGGCCAGGCGACTAATCGGTACTGTAAAGTGGGGACTTCATGATAGAGTTTCGTTTAGTAGGCTAGTTCATGAAATATAAGTAGTATTTAACTGAGCCTCCCACACAAGGGGGAAAATGTTTTCCGTATCTCATACAAGGAGATAATGTAGCCCGTATCCCACACAAGGAGACAATGTTACCCGTATCCAACACAACGGGAAGATGTTACCCGTATCCCACACAAGGGGAAGATGTTATTCGTTCCGTTCCCAACCATCGGGAATGCATGCTTCAGTAAAGTGTGTGAACTCACCTCGGTTTGCTCGGTAGATAGTTTACTTGTTTTAAGGTTGGTCAACCACGTCCTATTATGGTCACCACTGATTAGGACAGTATATGTCATACCCTCAAATTCCACATGCGGAGTTCCACCGCGAGGCGTGTGACTGTCCAGGATCAAGCCACCAATCACATTGAACATTTAATATAAGTAGAATAAAAACCATCACCAATGTGATTAATGACATAACGTTTAAGTCTAAAACATATCAAGTTTAAAACAAAGTTCAAAGCATAGTTAGTTCTATAGCAAAATTTAAATGTTTAGCGGAAGCATGAAGTTCATATTTAGTTTAAAACATAAGTTCCAAAATAGGAATCCGACAATCGGATTCTAGACGACCACCACAACGCTCCAGGCAACTCCAGCGCAGCATCAACGGACCTGCAAGCATGCAGTAGTATGTCAACATAAAGTTGGCGAGTTCACGGTTTTTCGAAAACATTTTTCTTGTTTTATCCCAAAAACATCAATTCATTAAGTTACCGTGTTATCCAAAACATGGCATGGGGAGCTACCCCATATATGAGCTACTAAACTGTGCAGTTACCGAAACATTGACGTAATTGTTATTTGCCCAGGTCAATGTTCTACCATCATTGACCAGTTTCCAGATAATAATTCACTCTCGGCTCCCAACACGGTGTGAGGTTTGTCAGACCTAACAGCGCTATCAACTAATATCCCGTTCGCCCCCGGCGACTAATCGGTATATATGTAAAGGGACTTTCATGGGAGAGTTTTCGTTTAGCATGAGGTTACCGATCCTAGAAATACATGTTTTGAACTTATGAGTTTCGTTTAATCACTATTCCGTTCCCTCGGAATATTAGGTTCCCAAACCACCGGGAATACATGCTTTTAGTGTTAGTGTGAACTCACCTTGGTTTGCTCGGCAGATAAAGCGTTTGTCCTAAGCTGGTCAACCATGCCCTATTATGGTTACCACTTATTAGGACGGTAAACAAGTAATCACGTATTAATTACACGTATCTAACACGTAATCATCAAGTAGTGTACAACATAGTTATTAAAGCGAGCGCCTAAATAAGGCCTCGGGCCCAACAAATCGCCCTAAGAGTGTCTCGCGCCTTTAATCTTCAGGTTAGTTCATGTATGCCAATATTCTTCTGCATAGTTATTAAAGCGAGCGCCCAGGCACGCCTAGGCGCAAATAAAGCCCCGGGCCAACAAATCGCCCTGAGTACGCCTCGTGCCTTTAATAACTATGGTGTACAAATACCAACTATTGTACATTATACTAACATGTATACACATTCATACGTATCATCACTGTTAATTATCACTCAAATACATTGTATAGGTTTGCAGTCAAACAAATAAGACATGGCCATTACAAGTGTGCGACCCACTTGTTAGTGTGCGATCCACACGAGAGTGTGCGACCTCTGACAGTGTGCGGTCATGCATGTGAGATACAAGAGAGTGTGCGGTCTTAAAGTGTGAGGTCGTATAAGGGTTTGGACTCAATCAGTGTGCGGCCCACTTAATCAAGCCCAACATAATAACTGTGCGGCCTATTAATAATGTGCGACACACTTGTCAAGTGTGCGGCCCACACTGAAGTGTGCGCCCTGCTTGACAAGTGTGCGGTCATGCAACCCTAAGTTGTACTTTATACAGACTAATTTATAGGTTTAAGTGCTGTAAATGAACCGAACGAACACGAACAAGGCCTTGTTCGTGTTCGTTCGTTAAGGAAATTAACATGTTCGCGAACTGTTCACAAACGCATACCGAACATAAGTTTATGTTCATGTTCATGTTCGTTCATTAGGGAAATTCAGTTGTTCACGAACAGTTCGTGAACACTGGTCTCGAACACAAACGAACACAAGCGAACACAAACGAACGCAAACAAATAAAAAAGAACGCAAACGAACATTTAGCTTGAAAATAAAAAAATAAAAATATTGTTATCCTTAAACATTGGATATAAGTAGTTAAATACAACCATCAAATGATAAATCAAAACACAAGAGTCTAATACACCACCAAATGATGAATCAACTTTAACTAACTTAGACATAATTATCCCCCAAAATGTCTTAGCATGTCCAAATTTTAGCTAACTTAGAAAAATATAGGGTTTCAAGTTTTCAATATGTTTAGATAAAAGGTTTATTATTTATTATTTTTTTAATATAATCAAACGAACACAGACGAACGTAACCGAACATATTACCGAAGGTTCATGAACGCAGTCGAACGAACGAGACCTATGTTTGTGTTCGTTCGCTAAGCTAATCGAACGGAATTTTTTGTTCGTGTTCGTTCGTTAAGCTAGTCGAACGAACATAAACGAACTTCCCGCCGAACGGTTCACGAACTGTTCGCTGAACGTTCGATTCGTTTACAGCCCTAGTGACCTAGCTTTATCTAAAAAACTTAAACACAAACAATCAACATTTCATTTTAAGCACCAATCACTCAAATCCTAGTATTTACATAGAATCCTCAATCCAAACTTACACCCAAGACAGCTCATATTCAAACTTTCAAAAATATTTTGGTCCTACTTGTATTCGAAACAGTTAAAGAGTATTGACATACATAATTATTCAACAACCAACGGACATGTGTATATTCTCATTATTCAACTTTTGGATTCTTATGTACATTTTGCAAACAATAGTTAATATATAACAAATTGTTATAGAAGTCCTACCATCATACTTAAACCCCCGTAGTGGGGCGTTTTTTTTTAAATTAAAAAAAAACGCCTAAAAACGCCCAATAACCATTACACCCGGCGTTTTTTTTAAATTAAAAACGGCCTCCTTGGCGTGATTTGAAGCACGCCTTGCCCCCTTCTCCTTGTCCAATCATCTCCCTTTTTGTTATCCAATAAGATTTTTAGGTGTTTTTTCTTTATTTTATTTAATGCCCCAATAATGCCCCATCCCCACTACACCCATTTTAGAAAACGTCCAATAATGCTCCTTTGCTGACTTGACCGCCAAATGGCATAAAATGCCCTAGGGTGGGGGCATTATATTCCCCTTCCACTACACATGGTCTTATCAATTTTGAGAAAGAAACACATGCTTTTCAAAACAGTGAAGATATAACATCTAGCCTATCAACAAGCAATTTCCATTTCCATTTCCAATACATACAAATGAAAGTGCATTTGGATGGCGGGAATAGTTCTCATTGGTGGTTGGCCAAAAGTGGGGGCCACTTTGGTGTTTTTTTTCTTTTTTTTTTCTTTTTTCATATAATAGTTATTTATAGGTCATGTCAAATTACAATTTTATCTCAAGTGTAAAATTACGATTTTACCCCGATTCAAAACAAAATTTTGCTTTTGCCCCCTACTTAAATTTACGATTTTGCCCTCAGTTAAAAAAATACAATTGTGCCCCAAATTCAAATAAAATTATGGGTTTGCCCTCAGCTAGAGTCCTGCCAAATTACGATTTGGTTCCCAGTTTAAAACTACGATTTTGTCCTCAGCTAAAAATTACGATTTTGCCCATAGTTAGAATATTACGATTTTGCCCCCAATTCAAAATAAAAAAATGGTTTTGCCCTTAGCTCAAAATATTATTTTACCTCCATTTTAAAATTGGTTTTTTTTTGGCAAAACCATGGTAGTATTTTATTTTACTTGGTTGACTCAATTTTGTTTTTATTCATGCTAAACAACTGTCTAGCACTCGCTAATTGGTCCTGACAAATTATTGTTTTACCCCCAACTCTAAATTACACGCTTGTCATCCTTTTATTTATTTTTTATCATAACTATGGTACTGTTTTTCTTTAATTGGTTAACTTGGTGTATCTTTTTTGATATCGTGTTATAAGTAGCATGTATAACTAACCGACATAAAGGCATATATGTTATTAAAGTAAGAAATACTCGGTTTAGCGTCCCGCAACGCGGGCGGCGCATAACTCTAGTTGATATATATATCTATTAATTCATCACATGTTGATGAATAGTAACTTATTTTTGTCTTTTGTGTTTTTTTTTTGTGTGTGTGTTAACTTTAGAGTTTTTTTGTATCTTTTGTTTTAGAAGTTTATTTTTTATTTTTTATTTTTATAATTCATTACATCGGAATTTGGTCGTCGTTTGATTGCTACTTAGCATAGTGTTTGATTGTCACGTTTGGTCTCTTAGTTTTTTTTTTTGTTCAGTTACTATTTAGTACTATGTTTGGTCGTCTTTATGTCATGTGACTTGGTGTTAAAATTCATGTTTTGGTTTCCCGGTTTTAGTTGTGGTTCGGTTGCTAATTAGCACAGTTTACGCCCCTCCCGCAATACTGGTAACACGGGAGGCTTAACACTAGTTTATTATTAAAAATCCTTATCAATGTCATGAACTTATTTCAACAGTAAACTTTGGGGGGGGGGGGGGGGGATATTGCACGGTCCTCCGGTCCTCCCAACTGCTGGAGTGATCCCACTTCACAAGCTAGCTTAGCCCCATAGCTGTCTGGCGGTTACTACCCAACCGGAAGCGAAAGCGTGGAAGGTGTGCCTGCCAGGATTCGAACCGGGGTCCTCTGGGAAGAGGTGGGTGAGGCTCGGCAGAAATCATGTTTTTAAATTTCCTTCCTAGCAAACAATGTACAACATATGAGAAACTCAAAGGCAGTATCATCACACTTATATTTAGATCTAAATAGGCAAGAATACATCCTATCATCATCATTCTAATCACTAGCAGAAATCAACATCTATGAGTACCAACAAATGAATCGTATAATCAATTTATACACTTTAGTAACCATATAGACAACTCATGTTGCATCATAATAATCAAGTTATGCAGGCCTTTCATACCTCGTACATTTACACAAGCAAACACTTAATCAATTTAAGTAAGATCGGAAATCACAAAGGTGCAAACAATGATATAATACACCACTATTATCATATATTGAGTAAACTGCTAAAATCGTCTATGAGGTTTGGTCATTTTCATCCAAAATCAAAATCTGGTTATATTTTCTAGTTAGATTTTTTTTTTCCTCCCTTTTAATGAATAGCAAAATGGTCTTTTAACGTTTTATTATAACAAACTAAAAAATCTAACCATTTTGTCCTTCATTAAAAGGGGAAGAAAAAGAAAAAAAAAAAACTAGATTTTAACTGAAAAATCTGAACAGATTTTACTTTTGGAAGAAAATGACAACAAAATTGAAACAACAAGGACCCGGATTCAAAATGTTTAAGTTTTGAACTAAACTGTCAAAAGTGACTAAACAAACCTCATAGACCATTTTGGCAATTTACTCTATATTTTAATATAATTACCTTTTAAACTTATTTTGTGCAGTACGTAAGCTTAAAGAGCTTTTATATTAAAATATAAATATTAAATCTCAGTAGATGTATATTATAATAACTTGTAAGTTAGATATATTTTTTCAATACATTTTAGCTTTGTTAATGATTTCTAGATCAAGTGGTGAAAGACTTGCATTTCTCTTGAGAGGTGCACGTTTAACTCCCACTTAGTGCAGAGTGAGACACTGGTGGGCAATGATAGGAGACTCATGGAAACCTGGGTTGGATCCTTGAGCCAAACTGGCGGGTGGGTTACTGGGTTTTCCCCGAAATTGGTGGTGGACTCGGGTTACTCTCGGAGTATTCCGTTTGTCCAGTGAGTGTTCCGAAAGTGCTCAAAATTGATTCTGTTGACCGTTAAAAAAATGCATTTTAGCTTTAATTTTTTGAAAAATCATAAATTGCAGGCATGTGTTAACTTGGGTATGCATTTTACTTTTATTCAAGAGTGAATTTCAAAAATTGTCCTTTATCTTTATACCAATTTTTATGTACTGTCCTTTATGTTCAAATTTGATGAGTTTTGTCCTTTATGTTATCATATCATATACGTTTTGTCCTTTAGGCCTAACCCAGTTTGTTTTTTTTTCAGTTAAATTTGGTCATATGCTTTGCACATGAGGGCATTTTTGTCAATTCAAAGGTTGCAGAAGCTTTGAGCTGTAAATCTGCTGTTGAACTTACCTTTGAATTGACAAAAATGCTCTCATGTGCAAAGCATATGAACAAATTTAACTGAAAAAACTAACTGGGTTAAGCCTAAAGGACATAACGTGTTTAATATGAAAACATAAAGGACAAAACTCGTCAATTTTGAAAATAAAGGATAGCGCCTGAAAATAAGTATAAAGACAAACGACAATCTTTAAAATTTACTCTTTATTCAATAAAGATGGCTAACTTTTCAAAATACAATGTAATTCAAAGAGAAAACAATTAACAAAGATGTTTGTTCTCCCTTGCATGCAATGTTGTAAAAGTAGCTTTCAGATAATCAGATTTAGTCAGTCAATTTGGGGCGAATTTAACTTAATAAAAATAAAAAAAACATAATTTCTATGTCCTGAAAATTAATTTCTTTAAAATTTATCATGTCGAAGTAGTCTCGAAATACTCTCCACCTAAGTCGACTACTCGCTACTCACGAATCAAACGGCATGAAAGTGCCTAACAACTTCTACAACCATCATGTATAATACATTTTTAACTTTTAAGGTTGCACATTTTAATATTAAGTAAAAAAGTTATATTTATGTTCTAAAACTAGTGATGTGTTTTCAACTAACTATATATGGTCCAAAAAAAAAAACAAAATAAACACAAAGTTTTACAAAATTTAATACATGATACATCACAATCCAAATGCCTTTTCCAACATGGCCTTTTTATAAATTTTTATCTTCTTTCAGATCTTAAGGCCTCACCTTCACATACCGGAAATGTGTGATGTCCCCTTCAAACATTACAGGCTTTAAATATCCATATTTATAGTTCTTTTAATACCATGAAATGATTTATTCCAGAAAATCCTAATAGATTTATACTAGACCGACATACCTTCTTAGTTTTATCACATAAGAGGTAAATTAAGTATATTATTAAGTGGTTCATTTAGATCAACTATACATCTTAGGTTGGCATGAACTTAATAAATAATTGCATTTTGGTACAAGTGGTTTCAAGGGCTCTTACCACCTCTTTCTGTGTGAATCTTATTTCAAGGGGGTCTTAGCACCTCTTTCTGTGTGAATCTTACTACAATGTGGTAATTTGGTACAAGTGGCTTTAAGGGATCTTAGCACCTCTTTTGGTGTAAACCTTTCTATATTCTCCTACTACAAACTATAGTATTCGTAAAGTATGCCTTAAAAGTAAAACCAGGGGTGCAAACGAGCCGAGTTACTCGATCTCGGCTCGAAAAAAAGCTCGAAACGAGTTGAGTTTAAATGAGATCGAGCCCGAGCCGGTTGGCGAGCCCACTGTTTATATAACTTTTAATTATTATATTAAATATACATTTAAACAATAACTGTGCAGCCTATTAATAATGTGCGGCACACTTGTCAAGTACACTGAAGTGTGCGGCCTGCTTGACAAGTGTGCGGTCATGCAACCCTAAGTTGTACTTTATACAGACTAATTTGTACGTTTAAGTGTGCGACCTAGCTTTATCAGAAAAACAAAAACACAAACAATCAACATTTCATTTTAAGCATCAATCACTCAAATCCTAGTATTTACACAGAATCCTCAATCCAAACTTACACCCAAGACAGCTCATATTCAAACTTTCAAACATATTTTGGTCCTACTTGTATTCGAAACAGTTAAAGTGTATTGACATACATAATTATTCAACAACCAACGGACATGTGTATATTCTCCTTATTCAAAATAACTTTTGGATTCTTATGTACATTTTGCAAACACCAGTTAATATATAACAAATTGTTATAAAAGTCCTACCATCATACTTATCAAATTTGAGGAAGAAACACATGCTTTTCAAAACAGTGAAGATATAACATCTAGCCTATCAACAAGCAATTTATTATTAAAAATCCTTATCAATGTCATGAACTTATTTCAACAGTAAACTTGGGGGGGGGGGGGGGGGGGGGGGGGCGGGGATATTGCACTGTCCTCCCAACCGCTAGAGTTATCCCACTCCACAAGCTAGCTAAGCCCCATAGCTGCCTGGCGGTTACTACCCAACCGGAAGCAAAAGCATGGAGGGTGTGCCTGCCAGGATTCGAACCGTGGTCCTCTGAGAAGAGGTGGGTGAGGCTGGCCACCGGCAGAAATCATGTTTTTAAATTTCCTTCCTAGCAAACAATGTACAACATATGAGAAACTTAAAGGAAGTATCTTCACACTTATATTTAGATCTAAATAGGCAAGAATACATCCTATCATCATCATTCTAATCACTAGCAGAAATCAACATCTATGAGTACCAACAAATGAATAGTATAATCAATTTATACACTTTAGTAACCATATAGACAACTCATGTTGCATCATAATAATCAATTTATACAGCCTTTCATACCTCCTACATTTACACAAGCAAACACTTGATCAATTTAAGTAAGATCGGAAATCACAAAGGTGCAAACAATGATATAATACTGACCGAAATGTACCCAATCTGACCCAAGACTCTCGGTATCTGGCCCGAACATACCTGCGACTGACCCGAGACATCCCGAACCCGATTCTGACCTGAGAACAAATCCATCAGCCGATCCAGAAGAAACCGGGACCGCCGCGGTGTTCCGGCGTCCCTTCCCGTCGACGCCTCAACTTCATCAACCTCTCTTCGTCTTCATCATCGAGCAGCTGACATCATCGTCCGTCGAACATCCTCATCCCCGCAGTTCCACCGTCGGCACTTTCAAAGCGAGGGGGGTTGCACCTTGTTTCCGTCGTTCGAATGCACCACCGTCGCCGCTGCTCACGGCGGCGTCGTCTTCATTCGTCGTCGGCCATCGAGAGGGAACAAGGTAACAGGTTGTGGGTGTCTGTGTTGTGTGTTTGAGAAGATGAAGCTCCTTATTTGTGGGTGAGAAACAAGGGGAGGAGGGAGTGTTGTTGAGGCTGTGGTGTGGCTGTGATTTATCGCCGGAAAGTAGCTCCGGCCGCCGGAGGTAGGAGAGAGCCAGAAGGGGTGTGCGGCTGCCTTAGAGTGTGCATTTAGGGTTTAGAGAAAATGATAAGGGGGGTTTATAACTTTCCTTAAATAGGCTAGGGTTTAGGTTTAGGTTTAGGTTAGTTGGGTTGGGTTGGGTTGGGTTGGGCCTGACCTAACTGCGTGAACTTGTTAAATGATTAGGCGTCTCGCTAAAACAGACTGGCCCAGTTTTATTAATAATATAACGGTAATTTAAATAAATAAATGAGTAACCTCTCGCCGTGGATTAATATTTTAGTAAATAATAATAATAATAAGGAATTTGAACATTAATCGAATATCCTTCTCTCGATGATTGGGATCGAGAGTGCGGGGTGTTACAGTATACAAGTAATCACGTATGTTCGTACACGTATCTAACAAGTAGTGTTCAAGTAACAACGATTGCATGTTATACTAACATGTTTACACGTTACAATAACCATCATAGTTAATCATAGTTCAAATGTACTGTTATAAGTGGGCGGTTAAACAGAAACACGGGCTTTTACTAGTGTGCGGCTCACTGAAGTGTGCGGCCCCCTCATGTATGCGGTCATGTAGATAATAGTTGTACCTTATACAACGGATGATTATACAACAAGTGTGTGTGGTCTCAAAATAGTATGTGACAACTGGTGTGCAATCAAGAAGTGTGCGGGGTGTGCATACATGTGCTAATGAGCATCTTTCCAAATTTTCTCAGAAAAACCATATTCATCATTTATTCGTACACGAACAAGTTCTCAACTCCATCATCCAAAGAAATCATCAGTTAATCAGTCATCAGCAATATCGTGCACTGATTTATATGAACTAAAGTAATTACTCTTGTTATAGTCACACATGTATACTAAATCAATAAATCAACAGATGTGAGATATACACCACATCATCACATTTTACATCACATAAACAGTTTATATAACAGAACCATATCATTATCATAAACATCAGCTTTCACTAAAAGAGTATGTACTTCATCCGTAAATACCAATCATATGCACACTTTTCTCATTCAAAATTTACAAATCTATTATCATAATCTCTTAACAATCACAGACAATCAAGGAGAATAAAAATACAAAACAACATATTGAAAGCACAAGACTAGACATCACAAAACCGCACAATACACAAAAATAACTTACCTCATTCATCCCGGACATCATCACAGTCAGCACAAGAAAGACGTTGAAGCCGAAAGAAGTGGTCTGCAACGGTCGTTAAAGAATATTCAGAGTATCCCAGAATAATAGGATAGTTTGTTTATTCATGTAACTATATATACGGGGTGCCGGATCATAGGAAACACACACTCTCGAGTTCTCATACTCGTACACTCTCTCATTTCTAGCTGCAGTCACACTCAAACACTCACAATTCCCAAACGTTGTTACACTTAGATCTGATCCGAGCATTATCCTGACATTGTGTCCTGGTTATTCAAGCAATAAGAAGAACAAGGCAGCTGACGATTCTCAGCTCCTGAGGTTTTGTGCCGGCGATCTGAATTGATCAAGGGCTTTCATCGTACATATCGTGTCCACATTTACTTTTCTTGTATGTTATCTATTAACTGTTATAGTTTGATATCCTCGAACTGTATCCTGAAACTGTTATTATTTTCAATCAAGTTGACACATTTTTTCAAACATCAATAGCACACTACCTCACAAACTAAATTTGATCACTTAATTGCTTCGGTAATTTTTGACTAAAATAATTTGGCGCCCACCGTGGGGCAAGTGGTGCAATTTTTATTCAAAACTTTGCTAAAATCGTTATTCAGTTTTCTGCTCTCAAAACTTTTTACAAAACTGTTTTCAATGGCCTCTCAATCAAACTTGAGCTCTTCTTCAATGCCTACTTCAACCTCTGCTGCGGCTGGTTCATTACCTCTCATAAGTTCAAGCGTCTCAAAGTAGGAATGAAAGCCAAACACCCCGAGACACTTCTACTGCTCAGAATGTTTACAGATCCGGAGTTTCAGGGAGAACTCCTGTCCTTTCTTCTAATGATGAATTTTATCTTTGTTTGGCAATATACAAGATCAGATGAAAAAGCAGCAGGAAACCAACTAGCTCATAATGAAGGAAATGCAACTCTTGAAGTCCAACTCCAAGAGACCTGCTGAGGATACAGTTACCCCTTTGCAGCCCAGGATGTTGAACTTTAGTTTCGCAGTATTCACCGAAGATAATCAGGGCAATATCATACCGAGTCATTCTCGTAGCGATATCCCAGAAATCCCTCAACGGCCAGGATATCAACCGTGAGGGATTCAGGATATGGCCAGAATCGTCAGGCTGGTAACCTGTCCATTAACACCAATATCCCTGCTACTTACAATCTCGAATATTCGCAGGATGCAGGTGCAACATCAGCATTATCCAGAGAACTTCAAAAACTGAAGGATATGATATCAAGTGTACCTGGGGTAGTGCAGCCTATACCGGAAGTATCCTAGGATAGCCACAGGATATCCCGATTTGCTTACCCTATTTGTGATGTAGAAATACCAAAAAAGATTTCAGACTCCCAACATGAAGCTTTATGATGGGACGACGGATCCTGAAGAGCATGTTGCCCAGTATAGGGAAAGGATGGAAATAAATCCAATCCCACCAGACCTCAAAGAAGCATGCTTATGCAAAGGCTTTGGTTCCACCTTAACAGGATCAACCCTGAAATGGCTTTTAAATGTTCCACCTCATTCTATTACATCTTTTGCTCATTTAGTTAATTTATTTAACAGTCAATTTTCTTGTAGCATGAGCTTTGAGAAACTAACGAGTGATCTTTATAGGATAAAACAGGGACCACAAGAATCCCTGAGGGATTATGTTAACAAATTTAGTAGAGAATCCCTGGATATCCCGAACCTTAATGTTGCGACGACAGTATAAGTGTTCCAAATGGGATTATAGAAGGATTCTTAATTTTACCAAGATATTGTAATGAATCCTTGCAGGAATCTGGATGAAGCTCGGAATAGGGCCTTGAGATACATAAGGCTCGAGGATGACAAGAAAATGCATGAGAGGATGAATGCATCCTCAACATATGAGTCAACGAACAGGAAGTCAGAATCCTCATATAAACCATACCGATCCAAGCCATATGCTAAAAATGACAACAAAAGAGTGAATGTTGTCGAGGATAGGGATGGGGAAGAATATCCTGACCTTTCAGAATATTGTTTTTCAGTAAATATTCCCGAACTAATGTATGCCATGCAGGGATTGGGGGACAAGGCAAGATGGCTAAGAAAAAATTCACAAAAGGCTGATTGGAATGACAAGTCAAAGTGGTGTGCCTTTCACGAAGATTGTGGGCACATGGCGGAGGATTGTATAGCCTTGAGAAAAGAGATAAGTTACTTGCTAAGCAAAGGTTATCTAAAAGAACTTCTTGGCTGGAATAAGAATAAGAATCAGGATACTGATAAGAATCCTGAAAAAGCAGCATCTCCACCACTCGATGCAAAGATAATCAACTTCATCTCGGGAGGATCTTACATATGTGGGACTTCATATTTTGCAGCCAAAAGGCATGCTAAAGAAGCCAAAGCAGAGAGAGGAGATAAACCAACAAGAATAACGATGCTCACAGATGATAAAGTGATAACATTCGATAGTGATGATCGGGATAACATCCAGGATCCCCATCACGATGGGTTGGTAATTACTTTATATGTTGCTAACCATTTTGTCTGTAGGATACTGGTAGACAATGGAAGCTCAGTTAATATCATCCAGCTGGAGACCTTGAAGAGGATGAATATCCCGGAAGCTGAGATTACTTCGAAGTCCACTGTACTTGAAGGATTCAGTGGAGAAGCGAAGAATACTATCGGAGAAATAAAGCTACCTGTTTATGTTGAAGGGGTAAACTCGTTGCAGCACTTATGTTTGTGGATTCATTGTCCTGCTACAACATAATATTAGGCATGACTTGGATTCATGATATGAAAGTTGTACCTTCCACTTATCACCAATGTGTGAAGATTCCTACTCCTTGGGGCGTGGTGAAAGTTGAAAGTGACCAGCAGGAAGCAAAGGAATGCTACTCTTCCTTGATGAAGGCTTCAGCGAAATCCCAGGCAGGATAGCAATCAAGGATACAAGCACAGGATATTGTGGAAGCTTCTGAGTAGGATGTTAAGAAAGTTATCCTCGACGAAGATAACCCGGATATCTCAGTGCTTGTAGGAGTCAATATCCATGAGGATATTGAAAAATAACTTACTAACTTTTTAAAATGCAGGATCTCTACGTTTGCCTGGAAGCATGAGGATATGACAGGTATATCAAAGGATATTATAACTCAAAAACTTGGGATTGATAAATCTTTCAGGCCTATTCACCAAAAAAGAAGAAAGTTTTCTCCTGAAAGGAATGTTATCATCCAAGAAGAAGTAGAAAGGCTGCTAAAGTCCAAAATGATTAGGGAAGTCAAGTTCCCTGAGTGGCTGGAAAATGTGGTGGTAGTCCAGAAGAAGAATGGGAAATGGAGAGTCTGTGTTGATTACACAGACCTTAATAAAGCATGCCCGAAGGATCCATTCCCATTACCTCATATCGACTCCATGGTAGATGCAACTGTTGGACACGAAATGCTGACTTTCAGGGATGCATCCTCAGGATTTCAGCAAATCCAAATGGAACCCTCTAACCAGGAGGATACAGCCTTCATGACACCTACAGGTATATATTGTTATATTGCTATGCCGTTTGGTTTAAAAAATGCAGGTGCGACATATCAGAGGCTGGTCAACATGATTTTCAAGGATAACCTGGGGGACACTATGGAAGTATATATCGATGATATGGTGGTGAAGTCTAAGAAAGTAGAGAATCAACTCCAAGAGTTGGAAAGTGCCTTCAATATCCTGGACCAGTATAGCATGAAACTAAATCCTGCCAAATGCCACTTTGGAGTGGGGTCAGGAAAGTTTTTGGGATATATGGTAACCAAAGGAGGGATAGAAGCAAGCTCAGAGCAGATAAGAGCCATCCTAGATCTCAAATCCCCATCTAATATGAAGGATGTTCAAAGATTAACTGGAAGGGTAGCAATATTAAACAGATTCATATCAAGATCCTCTGAAAAGTGTAAGGAATTTTACGATATCCTAAAAAAGAACAAAAAAATTCGAATGGGGAGAAAAACATGAAGCTGCTCTGCAAGCATTAAAGCAATATCTCTCAAGTGCACCTCTACTTATGAAGCCTGAAGATGTTAAGCCTATGTCACTGTTCCAGAGTCTTTGTTGCATTAAACTGATTATGTTTACGCATTAGTTCACGTATAACCTTCTAGAAAGCGATTTAAAGCTCGAAATCGAATAAGAATTGATATGTGCAAATGATACACGTATTTATACAATTCCCAAGTATGAAACAAAATATTTCATTGATTTGGTATTTGTTTGATGGTTGAAGTGACACAGATGTCACACGGGTTGGGTTTAAACTTTAAATATTATATATAAAATTACTAGTGCATGATTTAGTAGTTAAAAATTTATGTAAACCTGGCACTATGATACAAGGATGAATTCAGATTTCTTGTTATCTTCCAATCCACAACTTGATTGCAGCTTATAATCAAAGAGTTTTTCGTTTCTTTATTTCTTTTGGATGGAGTCATGTGTACCGTCATTTATGTTTGTTTTACAAATCTAATTATTTAGAAGTTCACGTTTTCTAAAGCTTGTTAACTGACGCTAAATTGTTAATTTACACATATTGTAAGCTGCGAATTACTAATTGATGCTAATTATGAAAAATGTATTTTGGTCTTTATAGCTATTAGTCTCATCAAGTAACAAAAATTATTAGTTTAGTAAGTCTGTCACCTTCATGCTTCATACCCATCAGTGTTCATTATATGTTTTAAATGGATTTGAATGTTTTTTTTAGTTTAATTGTTAATTTTGAGATATATTTGTCAACTGGTTCTGGCAAGAACCGTTTACACGAGAACCGTTTAACTCGGTTCCGAACTGGTTTTTAAATGGTCTAGCTCCGGTTCTTATATTCCATATTAAACGGTTCCTTGTTCGGTTCGGTCTGGTTTTGAACCGTTGCACAACCCTAATAATACATGCCCGAAGCATGTCTTCTAATGTTTGAATTGTTCGTTCGCTTTTCCCATCAGTTTGAGGGTGATACGCCATACTGATCAACAGTTTTGTACCCAATTGTTCTTGAAAATCGCGCCAGAAATTTGAATTGAACCGGGTATCTCTATCGGACACGATGGATACCGGCACTCCATGGCGCGCTACAATCTCTTTCATATACACCTCTGACATCTTTTCAGTAGTATAGGTCTCACGAATAGGAATAAAGTGAGCGCTTTTTGTCAGTCTATCCATGACCACCCAAATGGCGGCGAATCCCCGAGCAGTTTTCGGCAATTTGGTTAATAAGTCCATAGTAACATGTTCCCATTTCCAAACTGGCATATCTAGCGGTTGGAGCTTGCCATAAGGCTTTTGATGCCCTGTTTTTACTTGTAAATAAGTTAGACATTTTTCGACTTACTTTGTCACATCTTTTTTCATCCAGGGTCACCAATAATTTTGTTTCAAGTCCCGATACATCTTGGTTGCCCCCGGGTGAATCGAATACCGCGACTTATGGGCTTCGCTAAGTAGGAGGTCCTTAACACGACATGTGTTTGGAACACATATTCTACCAAACCGGGTTTTCAACCCGTTATATCAATTATATCATTCACTCGGCCTTTCACTCGTTCCTTGCTCCAATTTTCTTCCCTTACCGCTTCGATTTGCACTTCTCGGATTCATTCAAGTAGACCCGAGGTTACCACAGGTTGCATCGACCGCACTCGAATGGGAGTGTATCCTTCTTTTTGGATTAGCGCATCCGCTACTACAATGGCTTTTCCCAGATGATAATGTATTTCGCAATCATAATCTTTCACCGTTTCTAGCCAACGTCTTTGTCACATATTCAGCTCCTTTTGATCAAAGAAGTATTTCAAACTCTTATGGTCGGTGAAAATAATGCATTTCACCCCATACAAGTAGTACCTCCAAATCATCAAGGCAAATACCACTGCCGCCAACTCGAGGTCATGAGTCGGATATTTCTTTTCGTGGACTTTCAATTGTCTCGAGGCATAGGCAACCACCTTGCCCCGTTGCATAAGTACACACCCGAGGCCTAGGTGTGATGCGTCAGAGTACACTACCATATCATCGATGCCATCTGGTAAAGTCAACACCGGAGCACGGGTCAAATTTCTTTGAGCGTTTGGAACGCCCTTTCTTGTTCGTCACCCAGACAAACTTTTTGTCTTTACGGATTAGCTTAGTTAACGATGAAGCAATCTTGGAGAAATCTTGAACGAATCTCCTATAATATCCCGCAAGCCTAAAAAAGCTTCTGATCTCAGACGGATTCTTCGGAGGGCTCCATTTTTACACCGCTTCTATTTTGGACGGATCTACTAATATTCCATTGGCATTGATGATGTGCCCGAGGAATTGCACCTTTTGAAGCCAAAAATCGCACTTCGAGAATTTAGCGTAAAGTTTTTCTCGCCTAAGTTTTTCTATTACTTCTTGCAAATGACGAATGTGATCCGCCTCGTTCTTCGAGTATACGATAATATCATCGATGAACACTATCACCGACTTGTCTAACATTGGCTTGCAGACCCGGTTCATGAGATCTATGAATGCCGCGGGTGCATTTGTTAACCTAAAGGACATTACCAGGAACTCGTAGTGTCCGTACCACGTACGGAAGGCCGTCTTTGTTATGTATTCCTCTTTCACTCTCAATTGATGATAGCCTGACCTTAAGTTGATTTTCGAAAACCAACTCGCACCTTGTAGTTGATCGAATAGGTCGTCTATTCTAGGAAGCGGGTATCGATTCTTTACTGTAAGTTTGTTTAACTCTCGGTAATCTATACACATGCGCATACTTTCGTCCTTCTTCTTCACGAATAATACCTGTGCTCCCCAAGGGGAGACACTTGGCCGAATAAATCACTTGTCTAATAAGTCTTGCAACTGAGACATTAATTCTTAAAGTTCTGATGGTGCTAATCTATATAGCGCCTTAGCCACCGGTTTCGCACCCGGGACTAATTCAATCCTGAACTCCACCTTCCGCTCAGGTTGTATAATGCAACCTTTTTGATGCAACCCTTTTCAATTGTGTTGCATTTGACTCTAACGCAATTTTTTTCAACTTAAAGGTTGCATTAGAAGATCTAATGCAACTTTTCTATAAAAAAGTTGCAAAGTTTTATTGAAATTGCAACCGTTAGTTTAAAAGTTGCGAATTTTAGTAATGATTGCAACTTTTGTTAGAAATGTTATATTGTTACAACATAAATGCGACTCTTATTTTAAAATGCTGCGTACAAAAAAAATATAAAAACTTTTAATTTATATATAAAGAGTAAAAAACTTTCATTACTGTTTTCATGATATATATTTATATAATATATTTTCCTAGTAAAATAAAATAAGTGGTAAGATTAACGTAGAAATACCTAAAACTAGAAAACAAAGGAAGTTGCTAATACTAAAAAAATAGTGACTTTTAATGATCAGCAAGACTCGAGCGCGGGTATTTTGAAATATATGTAAACGTAGAAGCATTGGGCTGAAAAGTCAATTAAAATCATACTCATATATATTTTACTTAAAAATGCAGGACACTTTTGTCAAATGATTTTTGAATTTTGATCATATTTTTTTAGTATCAATATAAATCTTGATAATAATTTGTAAAAAACATTTATTTTCATTTTGCATCTAAAACCTAAAATATGAACAACCCAATTCGAATCCGACCAATCCGAACTATACATAGATCAATTATTGGGTCACTTTTTTTCCGACAAAAAACCTGAACAACTCGGCAAACCCGAAACCCAAAAAAAAACCCAAAGAACACCCCTAGTAATGTGACCCAATAAAGTCCATCATAGTCCATTAAAAGCTATAATAGGACATGTACAATATGTTATTGCACATTATGATCTAGTATGACTCGGTACAACTCAGTCCACCCCTTTAAGATTTGATGTGACCCAATATAGTATATCATAGTCCATTTTGATAAGTTTTATTACTCTTTCGATTGTCGTAGCGAGTGGCGTTAAGTGTAACAAACCCAATCATTACCGATCGAATACTGGTATTGTAACGAACTTAACTAACACTGATCTATCTTCTGCCGCGGAGGAATCCCACTAGCTATAATTTTTATGATAGTTAGATATAGTATAATTCAAATCTCATTTTATTTTTGTTTTATACCTTACAATTATTTTCTACAAATAATATAAATTTTTTTACCCAAAGTTTTGAATTTTACTTGAACAGACCCAAAATTTTTGATAATCCCAAACTTTTATTATATGTTCCCTCCTAATTTTCATAGATTTCCCCCAATTTCCCTTCCAAACTTCAACTACTCCCCTCGTTTTTTTATGAAACCCTAGATCGGTTACTTTGAGGGCGAATGTTCGATCGCCCCTTCTTCTTCTTCTTCTTCTGCCATATACATCTTTTTCAGTATATGTTATCATCCATCCCTCATTCTTCTCTGTTTCTAGTCGACTACCCCTTCTTCGCACCCAAATTCGACCAAAATTAAAGTTAAAAAATGGTAAGGCAGCAACAATGTAGATGGTTATAAGGTATGCTTACCACTTACGATCTGGTAGTCTTTCTTTTCTTTTCTATTCATTTCATTGTTCTTTACTTCTTTTTATCCGTATGTTGTAGAGAAATTATTTGTTTACCAACATGCTCACCAATTGTTTGATGAATTGCCTATCACTGGGACTTGTTAGGTTGCATTTTTTTCTCCCCTTTAAATGCTTTTATTTGTTTATGTTATAATCTAGGAATTATTGTAGGTAAGGTGTTTGAAGAAATGATGAAATGTGTTTTCATATGTTGATTTTGAGAATTAAAAACCTTGTCCTTTAAATTTCCCAACTCAAACTTGCAATACGTATTCTGGTACATTTTGATCTACCTTCAAGGTTGATGTTTACAAACATATGAAATGATTACTTGTTCTTGTTATGGCCTTACGTTTTTTTTTAGGGTGTACCTATTGGCACACCCATTTGCCTGTCTACACACCTTAAAATGTGTTTTTTTGTCCTTATATGCACACCCTGCAGTGTCGAACTGTGGCCAAAACGCGGCGTTTTGGTCCGGTTAACCAGAAAAAGACTGACGGGTTTCTGACTGGTTTGTTGACCGGACCAAAACGTCGAGCTTTGGCCGTGTTTTGGTCCTGTCAACCAGACAAAAGACTGACACCCGGCCTGGTTGCAGGACCAAAACGCGGACATGTAATTTGGGCCAATCAGAATGTTTGGGCTTCTACTCACATGGGCCTCAACTGATTAGAAGCAAAAGCCCAACCAACATGTGAAGAAAACATATATACCGAAATCAAGGGATTTCGGTGGTAAGAGAAGGCAGAGCACATGTGAGAACCCGAGAGAATTGATAGAGAGTTTGCAAAGATTGTTTTGTAAACATTGATTTGTAACTGTTTTTCAAGTATTAATACATTGTTTATTTATATAATAAGTGCACTTTACATCAATATCGCAGGTAAGCGAGCAACAAGCTGCGCCGCTACCCCTTTCTGAATAGCAAACCCTAGCCTATTAAAGACAAACCCCTGTCCCCCCGTTGATGAGCAACTGTTATGGACAACCTTTTGGACCCTAGTCAACAAACGGATAGCTTCTGGAGCTAGGGAGCCAAAGGTGTCGAAGGCGAAGGGGACAAATGCATGTTGGTTATCAGCACATGCTTTAGCGTGTTTATCCACCTTTTTTGATTCTGCTTTCCTTATAGCTTGTCCTGCTACAAACCCGCTTTCCCTTAAACCAGCTAAGGGGGAGACTCCTGTGAGATCCACACAAGCATGTTTCCCTCCCGCCCAGCCAAAGACGAGCAGATCCGCTGGTCTGAGTGTAGATCTCCCTTCCATGGGGTCTGTAAGGAAATTCACAGGGGCCTCCTTCTTCGCAGAAATCCCCGCTCTCCTCAAGATGTCCCCCAAAACATCCCTCACCCAGTCATGCCGATATTTGGTGTTAATCGTTGAGTCTCGGTCTCCTTCTCTCGATCTCGGTTTGCATCTCCGGTTGGATTCCGCACAACCGGGTGTGTTTGACAACAAGGATTAGGCGACTAGATCCTCCCCTAGCCGGACCTACAAGTGGTATTAGAGCCTTGGCTCTTCTCCTTGTTAAAACCGAGTTGTTTTCGGGTGTGTTTCAGATTTTTGAAGTTCATATTTTTCTGAAAATTAGCCTTAAACCTCGAAAATTCTGGTATTTTGCTGAAAGTTCTTATAAAAACCATTTCATTCTTCATTTTCACATGTTAAAAGTTGGTTTTTAGTGAAGTTTCTTGCAAAAATTCGTGTTCGGAAATTTACGGTACACCGGAAAACTCATAAATTTACCGGAAAACTCATATTTTCTGGGTTGTTCTTCATATATTCAAGATACCTTCAAAGTGGTCTTTATTGTTTTTCCTTTTTGATCTTTGAAAATTTGAATATTCAAGTTGTTTGTGTCTTGAAACTTGTTGTTTGATTAAAATAGTAAATCATCATTTGGTTGGTAACTTGGAGATTGTGTAGCCGAAAGTTGAGTTGGAAAGTGGATCTGCTTTGTGTCAGTGGACAGAAAGTCAATTTGATTGGTCGCACAAGAATTGGATAATCACACAAGATTTCAGTTGTACAAGTTTCAGTCGCACAAGAATTGATTAGCTGGGATCGCACAACATTTGTTTTGTCACACAAGATATTGGGATCGCACAAGTTATTCACTCGCACAAGACTCTTTCAGTCACACAAGAAGAGTTGGGCTTAAGAATTGGGCCTTATCACCGAAATCACCTATCACGAAATCACCCATGTTTGTTTTGACTCAGCCGAAATCACCTAAGACCTCTTGGCCGAAATCAGAACTTGTTCACTTGTACTAGCCGAAATCACTTAGTGTGTTGTTGCCGAAAACACCTCACTTGTATTCATCAGCAACGAAATCACTTATTGTCCATTTCAACGAAATCACTCATTTTTTTTAACAGGAGATTTTTATTTCTTTGTTAACTGTTTGTTTAAGTGATTTCAACAGGTTTTCACTTACATACATCAAACATGAGTTGTACGAGCCCTTGGGATTGGAGTACGGATCCACAACCAGATCTAAAACAGATGTCGATGGCCGAATATATGAGGCGTACCATACCTCAACAACAACAGTCAATAAGTGCAAGTCAATGGGCAATGGTGTCGAATCAAAATCAGAGCATTCAAATATTTTGCTTAGTGAGAATGAGACGGGTAGCAACAATCGTCCTCCAAAGTTAAATTACATGAACGACTATCCATCATGGAAGGGTCGTTTCCATAACTACGTTCAAGGGTAAAACACAGAATTATGGACGTGTTTCATCTCTCTATTTAGTGAAGCTCTTGAAGAAGCAGGATCAAATGCGACAACTTTCAATAACATGCAAGAAGCCGACAAAAAGGCATATGATCTGGAGAAGAAGGCGTATGCTATTCTCACTCAAGCACTTCACAGAGACATCTTTCATCAATTCTCATATTGTAAGACCACGAAAGGTTTATGAGATGCATTGGTAGCGAGAGGAGAAGGAAATGCAGCTACTAGAAAGATACGCCATGATTTATTGAAGAAAGAGTTTGAATCATTTCAGTTCTTGGAGAATGAAACTCTAAATGATATGACTTCTCGTTTTTATCATTTGATTAGTGAAATGACTTCCTATAGTGTTGCTGCAACTCATCTGAAAATGGTTGCACGATTTGCTGATGCTCTACCTCCTAAGTGGAGTCCATTCATTGAACTTCTAAAGCATACGGGCGCTCTGGATGCAGCCAATGTCAGTCTTTATGAATTCATTCAGAAGTTGGAGAACAAGAACGAAGAGGAAATTCGGAAAGCTAAAAGGATTGCAACTGCACCTCTCAAAACACAGAAATGTATTTGCCTGGTTTTGGTCCTTCAGCTAGTTCTAGTTCAGTTCAGCAACCGAAGCTTCAAACGACGTTTGTATCCAATACAAACTCTTCTCCGTTTCCATCGCAACCACAGTGGAATCAAAGTGCTTACATGTCACAATCTATACCTCAACCTCCACCTCAAGCCCAACCACAACAACAACAAGCGCATTATACCAACAATCCTTCACCCCAAAACACCAACACTGTCAGAGTTGATACTTCCAATCTTTCAAAAGTCAGTGTAGAAGTTGCAAAGGAACATTTGGAACTTCTCAACACAATGTTCAGTTCATACTGTGGATTGGTAGCAGGTCAAATTGGAAACATCAATATAACAAATGAAGATTATCAGCAGATAGACCGTGATGAAATGGAGTTAATGGATATCAAGTGGGCGTTTGCAAGTGCAGTTAGAAGGGCAAAGGATTTCATGACTCGAACTGGAAGAACTTCGTTGGAAGGCAAAAATGATAGGAAGTACGGGTTCAATAAAGATGCGGTTACATGTTACAATTGTGGCGAAAAGGGTCACTTCAAACGTGAGTGCACCCGACCAAGCAAGCAAGGCAATCAGAATCCGTTCAGAAATCAGACGAGTACTTCTAATGCAAATCAAGACAATCCTGAACGAAGGATAGTATCGGTGAACAACAATCACAACCAGAACTAGTCTGGACCTTCAAACACCAATCAAGCATTGATTGTTCAAGCTGATGAAGGATGCGATTGGTCTGTACAATTAGGAGATAATGATCAAAGAGGTGGAACTGCATGCTATGCAAAAATTATAAATCACATCAAGCATGTTCACAAGGAAGAGTTTTCTGAAAGTGATAATAGCTCGGGTTATAGCGGGAGTTCAGATGAAGAAAGCTCGAATGCGGGAGATTATCATTCTGAAGATGGATCTTTTTCTTATCAGACTGCCTTTATGGCAAATGTCTTAGCCTCTACGAGTCAGGTAAAATCCGAAACTCCTAGCATATGTAGTGATTGTGCTGATTTGAAACATGAATGTGCTAATGCTAAACATGCTTTTGAAGAATTAAAACATGAATGTGATAGAGTGAAACTTGAATGTGATACGATTCATAGTCACAATCAGAGTTTAGTTGTTGAACTGTCAAAGTGCAAAGAGGCAAACATGGCCTTAGCTCGCAATGAAAAGGAGTTTAAAACAGTTATTGAAACCCAAAAGAAAAGTGTTTCCGAATTAACAAAAACTGTTTTCAACAAACAAATTGGTATTAATAACTACATTAATATCATTGAGGAAACCTAGAAAGAGCTAGCCACGGCCAAGTGTGAATATGAAGCGATCAAGCTCAAATTGGATAGTTATTCTAACTCCCGATATGTGCTTGATCACATCATTGACGTTCAGAAACTAAAGGGAAACGTTAAAGGCGTTGGTTATAGGAAGTGTCCACCCCCGTTGAGACATGACTATACCAAGTCGCCCGATGAAGAGGATATGCCTCGGTATGAACCCAGTGTGCCTCTTGATTATGAGGAAGTTACTACTGGCCTAGGGTTCAAACCGGACAATTCATCGGAGGGCTCATCTGATCGGAAAGAAAAGTCATCATGTGCTTCAAATCAAAGTTCTCCAACCATTGAGGACTATGATTCTTCAGATGATGAATCAGATGTGAATGACCAGGATAAATCACTTGATGAGATGAAAGGAGTAGAAATTCCAATTGAGAATCATATTCTTTGTGATCCTCCTACTCCTGCCGTGCAACCTGTTGCCAAGCAAGTGATAGATCCTGTCAAGGATGTCAAAGATGACAATGAATGTGTGTCTGCTGTTAAGAGCAATAACTTGTTGTATACTTTAGTCGGTGATAACAAAATTTATTCAAACAAAGATTTTCCAATCAAAAACGTCAATCAATCATTGATTGATAAAGTGTTTAAAGATAATACAACTAAGTTTTTGGGAAAAGCGATCCCGAGAGTTTCAGTAACTCAGTGTGATCCTATTCCAAAAGCTGAAGTGAGGAAAAATTTGGAAATCAAAAATCACCGACAAAGCAACAACCTGTCGCTTTTAAGGGTAAACAACAGCAACAACGAGCTCCAAAGCCAAAGGCTAAGGTTGAATCAAAAGGAGCTCGTTACAAGAAGAAAGCAAAAGATGTCAAGTTTGTAGCATCAAAAGGTACTGATAAAATTGAGACTTTTGAAAACAAATCCAACACCGATTTTATCCAACAAGTCAAGATTTTAAAACGTAACAGTCAAAACAATTACACTCAACATACAAATGGGTGTGATGAAAGAGCAAGTACCTCAGGTTCTACTGGTTCGACATATGTTAGTCGAACAGGTTCTCCTAAGTTTATTGAAAGGAGAACTTGTTTCAAATGTGGGAAGGTTGGGCACATCATTAAAGACTGCAAAAACTCGCCCAAACCAAATTTTGTTGAAAGGTCCCCCCCTGAACAAGGTCTCTCACAACGTCGTCCTGTTTCTCCAAAACATGATAAAAGAACTGTTAAAGAACAGGAAACAAAACAACGACGTAAAAATGTGAAGGTGATTGAAAAGGCGTTAAAACCGGAGGTTGTCCAAACAAAGTCTGTTAAGTTAGAAATTAAAAATGAAAAACAAAAACAGATTTGGAAACCAAAATCGGTAACTGTTTCAGGGGAAGCTCAATCCATTCCGAATCATCAGGAAATCGAAGTCACAATCCTCGATGATGAAGGACGACCCAAGTCTGTTAAGGCTTGGGTCCCCCTCTCCAACTAATCTTTGAGTGAGTGTGCAGGATGTTCCAGGAGGAACTTTCGATAGTCATAGGATTGTTGATAGTGGAGTGTCCATGCACAAGATCGGTGACAAAGAAGTTGTTGCCTGTGATGGAGAGAAGAAAAAGAAAAAAAGACAGAATTGTCTGTCAAAAGAGATTAAAAGCTTCGACAAAATGAAAATCATTTCAAAGTTTGATTGTTCAAGGCTAATCGGGTCCCCAGGATAGATTCAATCAAAATGTACGCACCTGCAGCACGTTTGAAGTTCAAAATCAACAAGATGAACGTGCAGTGTACATTTCTTCGTGGTGTGATTGAAGAAAATGTGTTTGTTGAACAAACCAACCGGGTGTGCGGATGCCTTGGCATGGATTGAACAACCGCACACTACTTCTGAAAGAGAAAGACAAAAACCTTCGCTGGTGCAATGTGGAAGACCAGCCGGACCCAAAGGTTTATGATCTTGTTGCTGTCAAGAGATTTCTCAGTAGCTACAAAAATCGTCTTTGAAATCCACACCGGGTGGATATCCAGTTTGGGAGAGCGCTCAGATTCCTTGCAATGCACGAGGCAGTTGCAGGATATGGTTTTAAATTTCTAATCTCTCCTATACTTGTCGATATTTAAGCTGCTTTGTGAATTATTATCTCGTACAACACTCTTTGACCTGATACGTTGATCTCAAATATCACCTCACACGTGATTGTTTCACTATGAAACTCGTCAATGTTGTCATGGTCCGCACCGCTTACCGACGTGCCAACTCATTTTTCCAAAATTCGAGAAATCTTTTCTGATTAAAAATTAATTTTGGTAAACGGCATTGAGGTAAAACATAAGTTAACCAACATCGGAAAATCATTTTTTTTTTTTTGTAAATACCTTTGTGTTTTTAAATTTTATCTTAGTTTGTTGATTTTAGGGGGAGTAAATCCAAAATTTGAAAATTCAAAAACATCGAAAAATTTCAAAACCCAAAAAACATTGGAAAAACAAAAATGAGTTTCCTGGCGAGAAAAAGAGAAAATGATAGTAAATCAGTGGTCTGTTGAAACCTCTTTAAACTGAAATGCAAAATGAAAAATGTTAAGCAGCTCTATATAAGATGTATCGGTAGGCTCACAATCATTTTAAAGGGTGCAGGGTGATATAAACTTAAATCGACTGAAGACCAGGTGGGAACCATTCATTGGCATATGGTCTTAGTACCGAAATTTCGTTTGAGAGATTGCCGAGGTTCTGAGATATTCGGTCTTTATGCTGCTTATCATCTGGGTATCATGGTTGTTTCTTTTACCGTAAAAATAACGGGGACGCAAGTCTAGATCTTCCATGATACCATACATACGTGTACATACTGCATACGACCTCAATAAGTGATCAACAATCACATGTCCAAACAGAATAAGTGATAACATATCACATTTATCCGGGAGTCAAGTTCGTCTCTCTGCTGTATGAAAGTACTGACCTGTTCACGGACTTGCTCCTGTGCCCTCATGCATCGAAAATCAAGTTCCTCATCAATAAGTGATTCTATCACATAGGGCTTGTTTTCAATCAAAATAAGTGAGTTTCTCACATCTTTTATACGGTCAAACAGATGATAAACGGTATACTCACCGGTAAGATGAACTCTCGCGCATGCCTTGATACGGGAATGTGTCGTGTGTGGATGAACACCGGTCGGTTAGTATAAATCATACTTTAACGTATCCCCTCGCCATGATTATATCTGATAAGTTGAGCTTATGTGGACAACAATACCGATAATTGTTATAGGATGCTTATCTAATTGTTAACTAAAAGAACAACAAGAGCGTTTTGACATGACCGTACACTGATATGATTCTCTTACCCTCGAAACTCACAAAAAGAATGTCTGTAAATATTTATTTACTGCTTTCAGTTTCTTTATCTTTGTATATATTTATTTATTGCTTTCCGTCTTTACATTTGAAAAATGAAAATTCCAAAAAGATTTTAGGTGTGTTTTAATATAAACTTTATAAAAGCCAAAAACATTTTGTTTCTAGTTTATTTTTGATTGACCGATGTTGGAACTCGAGTCTATCCTACCCAGAATCCTGATTGTAAGCCGGAAAACAATTGCTTTTTCATAATCAGTCGAAGTTAACAAGTTTGAAAGTTAAAGGATTAAAATTGATCAACTTTCTAAACTTTCAAAATGTTGTCGGTCGGTGTTTGATTGAGATTTGATCTCATATGTGTCGTTTGTTTAATTTGTCTATATTCCAAGCGGTTGTTCTCATTACGCGTTTAGATCTCTTGCGTGTGCAGATTCTAAAGGCAAGGAGAACATGGTCGATGACAAGCTTCGGAATGAAGACACGACATGGAGGCTCTCAAATGATAAAGGTGATCGAGTTGCCGCTGATCAATCATCAACACCACAAGGATCTAAAGCATTGAAGATAATCAAAGGGGGAGTTTATTGACACACTACCTAAATGAAAAGGGAGTTTGTTGATATACTTTCTACTTACGACGTGTGAAGACTTTGAAGATCCTCCGACATGGAAGACATGGAAGTTGAACCTCACGAGTAGCGTCCAAGGGGGAGTTTGTTGATACATATTATGTGGACGCGACTTGGTTCGGTTCAACTCGGCTCGGTTCGACTCGTTTAGATTCGGCTCAAGCCCGACGTCACGACATTCCTCCGTCGTACGCCCCAGAGTTCGTCACGTGAAGCACGGAGAGCCGCAACCTATTCCCGACGCCACATCATCATGACATCATCATGATGATGTCATGATGATGTCATTTGTTTGACAAAGGCTTACAATCTGCATATTTGAAATCATGTACGTGCATGTACATGTAATTTGGGCCAATCAGAATGTTTGGGCTTCTACTCACATGGGCCTCAACTGATTAGAAGCAAAAGCCCAGCCAACATGTGAAGAAAACATATGTACCGAAATCAAGGGGTTTCGGTGGTAAGAGAAGGCAGAGCACATGTGAGAACCCTAGAGAATTGATAGAGAGTTTGCAAAGATTGTTTTGTAAACATTGATTTGTAACTGTTTTTCAAGTATTAATACATTGGTGTTAATCGTTGAGTCTCGGTCTCCTTCTCTCGATCTCGGTTTGCATCTCCGGTTGGATTCCGCACAACCGGGTGTGTTTGACAACAAGGATTAGGCGACTAGATCCTCCCCTAGCCGGACCTTAGGCGACTAGATCCTCCCCTAGCCGGACCTACATAGCTAAAAGGCACTATGTTTCGACATTATACTCGTTCAATGTGTTTATTTATCTGCATTTTCTTTTTTATATCCTTGCCGCTCAGATTGTTTTGACCTGTATAGTTGCTAAATAATAAAATCAAATATTAAACTTCACTTTGGTACTTCATTTGCCCAGAAAAAAAAAACCCCTCTAGTTTAAAAAGTGATTAGTTCATTACTAATAACTTCCATCCCAAAGAGAAATGGCCCTGATTTCTTACTTTACTTTAGCCCCCAAAATGGTTGAGAAGCCTATGCTGATCATATCCACCCAACTATCATCTTCATGCATCACCACCATCATCATACATATCTATACTTCGACATCTCTATTCTTAGGTTTGATTTTATAGCCCACTTATTCCATTTTTTACAACTCACCAACTTGATTAGCACGTTTACAACTTGGTTATCACTCACCACCCGCCTACTCTTTCACATGTTTTAAAAAATGGGTTAAACGAGTTAATCCAAGCTTTCGATGATTTCTGTTAAAAATGTTGATTTATAATATATAAACAAATTATATTATAAATAATGAAATTTTTACCTTTAAATAAAGAATGAATTTCAAGTTTTGTCCTTTATCTATATACCAAGTTTCAGGCGGTGTTCTTTATCTATAAAAATGACGAGTTTTGTACTTTATGTTTTAAAATCTTGCACTGTATGTCCTTTAACCCTAACTCAATTAATATTTTCTGTTAAATCTGGTCATATGCTTTGCTTGTGAGGGTGTTTATGTCATTTCATCTTAAAAGGACTAATTATGTAAATAAGATTAATACCCATCATTTTATTAAATAAAGAGTTAAATGCTTGGTTGGTCCCTGTGGTTTGCAAAAATTGCAGACTTGGTCCCAAAGGTTTACTAATTACACGCGTGGTCCCTGTGGTTTTCAAAAATGCACTCGGTTGGTCCCTAACCCTAACATCAGTTAAATTTCTTAGTTAACTATGTGTGAAATGACTATATTACCCCTGAATAATTAAAAAAATAAAACCCACCATCTTCTTCATCCCATCCCCTGTTCTTCCACCTTCAATCCACCATCTCCACCTTCAATCCATCACCACCACCTCCACCTCCACCTCCACCATCACCTTCAACCCAGCCAACCCCCACCCTTCAATTAACAAACAGCTACCATGGACTCTTCTGACTACACTCACCAGTTCTTCTTCTTCTACTACCCATATCTTTCATCTTCTTATTCTAGGGTTAGGGTTTTTTGATTCCCCCAAAAGTCTTCACATTTCCGTAATCTTCGCCGGTTTTTAAAATTCCTGTCCCGAAACCTTCATATTATTCTCAGGTGCGTGTGTTTGTGGGCATCCCCATTTTAATACTTCCATTAATTTGTCGTTTCATACATTGTTTGTTGTTATCCCCAATGTCCTTGATTTTGAGCTCCGTGAACCTGCATTTTCTTTTTTGTCCAAATTACATGAATTTTGGTGTACTAATTTGACTTAATTTTGTTTTTCTTGTTGTTTTATGTGGGCTCTGTTATTGTTACAGGTGAAGAAGGGAATAATGTGGGTTTCTTTTACACCCTTTTTCTGCTGTCATTGTTGTTGTTCTATGATAATGTGAAAGGTATTCATGTTTTGCTATGTTTATGGGATGCTTTTATGTTCTTGTATTCCAGTTTAGGATTTTAGATATGAAATCAATGTGAGATATTTCCAGTTTTTTATTTCACATTTTAACTGCTAAATTGATATTCTGATATGTGGGGACAAGAAAAGAAACATGTATGGTATTGAGTTAGAGTTGAAAAAAAATACAATCTTTGTTGTTTGATATTCTGATCGTATACTTCGAATCGAGATCGTTTCTGAATCTACTGAAGCTAGAAGCGATGGAGAAGGTTGCACCAGCCTTGCTGATTGGGCGAAGAATCGGAAAAGACGGAGAGAAGATATTTAACTGGATTGAAGGTGGAGATGGTGGATTGAAGGTGGAAGAACAGGGGATGGGGTGAAGAAGATGGTGGGTTTTATTTTTTTAATTGTTCAGGGGTAATATAGTCATTTCACACATAGTTAACTAAGAAATTTAACTGATGTTAGGGCTAGGGACCAACCGAGTGCATTTTTGAAAACCACAGGGACCACGCGTGTAATTAGTAAACATTTGGGACCAAGTCTGCAATTTTTGCAAACCACAGGGACCAACCAAGCATTTAACTCTTAAATAAATTACTTTAACATAAAAAACCCTTTGTACTCTCTCATCCTCTCTGTTTCTCACCTCTCTCACTCCCACTATTCACCACCACCGCCACCACCATCTACCCCCAGCTGCTACCACCCTTCACCATTGTCAACCCCCAACAACCTGCACAAAACAATCGAATCAATGTTCTCCATCTCCCAAATTAAACCCTAAATAACTTGGTGGTGATGGTCTTCATCGCGTCGGATCTGAATGGTCTTCATCAATATCAGATCTGAAGAACGGTCGTTTTCCGGTTACCGGACTTCAACTTCGTCGTAATCGACATACCATGGTGGTGAGGCCGTGTTCGAATGATTCGCGGCAGGGGTGGATGTGTGGTGGTGGATGAATTATGTGTGATTCTGTACGAAAAATGGATTAGTGTTCTTTGGTCAATGATTGAATTTGTGATGTATGTCTTGAAAATAAAAGTTCTCAACTTGAATTTATCTTTTATGAAAGAAGTTCTCATACGATTTTATTTTGCAGGTTCAGTTTGGTGGAGAAAGGTAAAGAGAGAGGTTGTGGTGGGTAAAAAGACTAAACTATCCTTGTGTGATTTGATTTAATTGAAAAAATAAACTGAGTTAGGGCCAAAGGACAAACATTGCAATAATATGAAACATAAAGTACAAAAGTCATCAATTTAATAGACAAAGGACACCGCTTGAAACTTGGTATATAGATAAAGGACAAAACTTGAAATTCACTCTTAAATAAATTAGTCATAATTAAAATTTTAAATTGTTATTTATTTTACACTTAGCTGCACTATGCTCTCTTTATACCGAATAAAAATGTTGTTATTGACACTTTGAGGAATAACAAGAGGTTATTTTATCCTTGTAACATATTTATTCATATATAATCATGAATTATTTGAGTTAGTGATTAGAAGTGGTTCAATTATGATAAGTTGTTTAATCGCAGGTCGTTGTTGGTTCAATCGGTGCTTCAACCCATCTTTAAACCCAGGTCAGTATAAAAGAAAATGAATATGTTCAACTGATTAAAATATGTGATTTTGTGTTTATGTGAAAAGATGCAACTATGTTGTTTTGTTTATTTATACCGGTTCAAACTGAATATGCGTTTTAATTTTGTTTGATATGATTTGCATTGGCCAAATCTATTGTTATATCATCACCAGTAGAAAACACATTCATCTTTGGACCCATTTGACCTTTATTGGATAGAAGAAAATAGAAGAAAACACATTTTTTTTGGGGTTAAATATTACTATAAACTTTAGGACACGCGGGACTTGTGGAATGTTAGAGATTAGATGTATTTACCTAGACAATATCCTAAAGGTGGAAGTGCTTTGGTCAATTCCTTCTCTCTTTTCTTAATATTTCTTAATTCTCTTTTGAAGGAACATACCAATGAAAAACTACAAACCTTCAGAAGATGGAAGATTCTTTTACAGTCGTAATGACCAAGGAGCATGATGGCTAGCTTCGACTTTACGGCACAACCATACATGTTTTCTGGTGGACTTAGGGAATCATTAATAGCGGGCCTTGAATTTGGAAAAAAAACACATCTTAAAATGCAAAAAGAAATTGAAGAGCATACTTTGAAAGAAGCTATGCATAAAGATGGACAAGGAATGAGCAAACTTGAAGCTACAATGCGAATTATTATGGAAAAGCTGCCTATTGAAGTACTTAGAAATGAGTAGGAGGTTTTCGTTATGTTTTATCACGAGGTGTCGCTAACCTGCGCGTTGCAGCGGGATGCTGAATTTTGAATGTTTTAGGTATCATTAAAAATTGTTGCTGCCAAAGATATAGTCAGTCATACACATCTTCCATCGTTTTTTATTGAGTTTTAGTTACTTACTCAAAAGAAAGAAAAACATTTTCAAAAACAACTAAATTTCAAGCTAAATCAACAACAACAATATGGTAAACTAACTTTAATATTTAAAATTTTGTGAACCTGTTAATATGATTCTAAACTATCACGTTTCGAGAACAACTACATGATTGTAAACAGATGCAATTTGTTTTTACATCGGATTTTTAAAAGAATGATACGTAATGCTTATTTTCTTTATATATCGTTATATGATTAAATCATTTATTATGTTATATTTTGATAAAACTTCAATGCTTTGTAAGTGTTTTTTGTTACCTAGTTATATTTTTGAAAAGAAATCTTTTGTGTTAATAAAAAAATATTATCTACTTATGTGTGTGTCTATATATATATTTATATTGAATTTTATTAAAAATATAACGACAAAATTATACAAAGTGAAATTTCTTAATCTAAATTCTAATGCATGTATTTTATATTCAACTAAATAAAAGACAAAAGGAATGTATAATGGTAACGAAAGTAAGTAGGATCATATTAGGATTTTGTTTATTTGTATTTAAATCATTTTCTTCCTTGTACTGGTTATAGAGATAACCGTCAAGGGCCAGTGGGCCACCACCATAACCGCAAAATCTTCACGTTATATCTTCACAATATACGATTAGAGGCCACGATGTAAGATCTGCATAACATCAAAATCAGACCCTTAATACATATTTCATTATGTCGTACCGAAAACGTTGATATTTTGTGGCTACCCTTCGTAACGACTAAACTCTTCCTCTTATTTGTGGTGACCGGGAAAGAATTTTGTAAATGTTTAATACAGTGATAACATGGGCGGATATTGATGGTGACGCTGGGGTTATGTAAGATGTGAAACCATGGCATAAGAAGGGGGATATGTATATGATTTGTTAAATGGCTTTTCATTTATTACATACATGGCTTTTCATATTCAACATATCTTCGTTCGAATGTTTATCCCTTTCCATTTATAACAAACATGTCTTTTCATATTCCCTTACATTCAAAATGCCACATAGCCAATGATCTCTAGATAAAGTGGTGGAAGGCTTGCATTTCTCTTATGAGATGCAAGTTCAACTCCCATTTGGTGCAGAGTGAGGCATTGGTGGGCAATGATAGGAGACCCAGGGAAACCTAGGTTGGATCCTTGAGCCAAACGAGTTTTAGCCGTAATTTCATCGTCGTACCTACGGGAGGGTGGGTTACCGGGTTTTCCCCGGAATTGGTGGTAGACTCGGGATACTCTCAGAGTACTCCGTTTGGTCCAGTGGGTGCCCCGAGAGGGATCGGGATTAATTCTGTTGGCCGTTAAAAAAAATGCCACATACCGCATGACCGATGGAATGATTTGTATAACGGTTAAAAACTTTATATAAATTGAAGGGTCGTGACTTTTAGCAAAAGTTATAGTGGTTCGAATGGATGCAAAGTAAACTATAAATATCAAAGGAGTATGTGTGTTAATTAAAGAGGTATGTGTTAATCAAAGAGACATGTGTGCCAAACAAAAGGGTACATGTTGCTTTTTGCATAAGAGATATAATTGTAATTGACAACTTTGATTCAATTACACTGTAATTGTGACTTTGGTCATATGTTGTATTACGATATAAGATATCTATAATATTTATGTTATTATTGTGTTGGTCTAATTGAGATACTAGCTATTGCATATTAATAGAAATTTTAGTACTTCAAACGATGATGTTATAGAGTTGAATTTGATTGTAAAAAAGGTTGCATTAGTGGATGGTATAATATTAAAAAAACGTTGCATTTGAATGTAACAAATGTTGCATTTTAGTGTATCAATGGTTGCATTTGTTGTATTAAAGGTTGCATTTTATTGTTAGAAAAGTTGCAATAGCATATAAAAAGGTTGTATCATAAAAGGCTGCATTTGTATAAAAAATGCAACCCTTTAAAAAAAGGTTGCATTATCCAACAAAAAGGTTGCATTAGGTCTAATGCAACTTCACCTAATGCACTTTCTGATAAAAGGTTGCATTAGGCCTAATGCAACATTTTATCGGAGTTGTTTTAGCTTCATTTTCTTGTAGTTATCCCTAGTAAGTCTTTCGGGAATACGTCTTCAAAATCTCGTACGACGGGTACGTCTTCAACCTTGCGCGACTCTTTTTCCGCATCACGCATGTAGGTTAAATAAGCCTTACACCCATGATGAATGAGTTTGCGGGCTTCCATCATCGAGGATATTATGGGGTTGCAGCTCTTTTCCCCATAAATAATAACATGCCTTCCGCTCGGAGATGTTAGTTGTATCTCCTTACGGAAGCATATCACTTTGGTGTGGTGTCGAGATCACCAATCCATTCCAATCACCACTTGGAATTTCCCCATCGACAAGGGTATCAAATCAAGTAAGTAATCCTCTCCATCAACATTTAATTTGCAATTCCGACACATATAACAAACAATAAAACTTTTATTATTACCTACTTCTACTTCCATAGGCATAGGTAATTTCGTTAATGTAAATGAAGGATGTTGAATAAATCTATGTGAAAGCAAAGATTTATTTGCACCCATATCAAATAAAATGTGTGCGTGAATATTATTTACGGTAAATGTAACTGAAACCACATCGGGTTCAATCTTGGCCTCAGCCGTAGTTATGTGGAAGGATCTTGCCTTAGATCTTGGAACTTCCGTCTTTGTGTCGCGCATCTCTTTCTTTCCTACCAACTCCGGGCACTCAGATTTCTTGTGACCCGGTTGGTAACACTTTTAGCATACCGACACCTTGCCGGGGCAATTCGAAGCCCCATGTCCCATTTTTCCGCACGTACCACTTGGCTTGTTCTTAAGGAAACATTCGTCCCGGTGGGCACGTCCACATATCTTGCAGCTAGGTGACCCCCCTTTCACGTTCCCCTTCTTTGGGAACTCGTTCACCGTTTGTTTCTTCGTGGGGATTGGATTTGTATCCAACGCCCTCCTTTCGACTCTCTCTATTTGTATCTCTCGCTGCCGTGCGACATTTACAATCTCCGTGAGATTTTCATATTTTGAGGGAGTCATAAACTCCCGATATACCGCACTCAAAATATTATAGTAATAATAGATCTTTTGCTCTTCTCTTTGCACCAACTCATCACAAAACCTCAACTTGTCGAGGACCATTCCCGTGATCTTGTCAATTGTTTCACCTTTTTTCCTTAACTGGATAAACTCTTCTTTAATTTTGTTAATCACGGCTTTCGGGCTATGATGTTTAAGGAAAGGAACTTTAAACTCTTCCCATGTCATGGCCCTTGTAGCCTCAATCCCTTATTCCTTCTTAAGATTGTCCCACAAATCCTTCGCTTGACCCCTCAATTGACCGGTCCCGTAATCTACAAAATCGGTTATGTCACAATGAGTCCACTCGAAGATTCCTTCCATGTAACTTATCCACTATTGGTAGACGATAGGATCTACTTCCCTATTATAGATTGGAGGTTTACATGCCGTGAATTTATCATATGGACACGTTTTCTTCCCTTTACTCTTGTCTATTTCTGGTAGAAGGCTTTCCTTTAGCTCGTTCATTCTTTCCTCTACAACTCATAGGATTGAAGTTTGTAGTCTATCCATAAATTGGGGTAGACTAGCCTCTAGAGCTTTTCCGACTTCCTTGGAAATCTTCTCTCGTATCCCCTCCGTCATGAGGGATACCGTATCATCACCCGTTCTGTGACAACCTGTACTTTTGACCCTGGTTAATTACGTAGAGTACCTGTTGAAATACTATGCATTATTATTTAATAAATAATAACGAATTATTACGAGTGATACATCATTCAATTGACAATCACGGTGACGATTCACCACAAATTTGATACACACAGTTGTATACAGGGGTATACATTTATTTATATGAGTTGTATTTAGTCGTTTGGATGAAAGCTAGTAAATATATTTTATTTAGAGAAAAATGCAATTTGCGTCCCTGTGATATGTGCCAAACATCAACCTGAGCCCCTAAATTCATTTTTTGGTTTTTTGATCCCCTGACCTTATAAATTCATAACACTCTGAGTCCTTCCGTCTGAGTTCCGTCTGTTTGACTGTTTGACTATTGTTAAATGTCCAATATACCCTTAATGACCTTATACATATAATCCCTTATCCCCTAAATTGATCAAACTGATTCATAAGACCACTGATCTGATACGAACCCTAACCCCAATTCCCAAATCGATCGATCCAGTCTTAAACTATTGTGAAGATGTCTCAAAAATCAGCTTCAAGCTCCAACAAGAAATCAGCTGGCGGGGAAGCTTCTCCATTCCCGTGTTCTTGTGGTGCACCTACTTGGTACAAGGTATCAAATACGGAAGCTAACCCAAATCGACGCTTCTTATGCTCTGTAAGTTAAAATTATAGAAGATAGATTGAGTTAATTACATGGCTATTTCCTGATTGATGTGTTTTTACAGAAGAAAGATTGTGGATTTATAAGGTGGGCTGATACACCTTCATCTCCACCTTCAAATTCATGCTCTGCTTGTGAGAAGGTAATACCCGCATTGTTAAGGAGCATGGAAAAGAAAGATGATTTGGCAATTAAGAAAGCTAACGAAGTGATGTTTTTGAAGATGTGTTTATTGTTTAGTTGGTTAATGATTGTGGTTGTTTATGTGTATTTTTAGTTTAATGTAAGAGTCTCTTAATGTAATGAATGTTGGTTATGTGTCTTGTTTTGGTTAATATATGAATGAACATTGAACAAGTTTTGGTTAGTATCAGTTTAATGCTATGAATGTTGCCGTTGATGTGTAGAATAACGAATTAGTTGAGGAAGTGGCTGACAATGACTTTGACTTAGTGCCGTCTGTGCTGAAGGAGGAGTGGTTTGATGACTATGATGCTGTGATAGAAGTGTTGAAAGCAGAGTATGAAGCGTCTCTTCCAGATCCAGCAGCGGACTACGACTCAGAAGAGTTGGAAAGGGCTAGGTGGGAATGTGCAGTTCAACCACCGGAGGATGATTGGTACCATGATCCGTACCCGGGGGAGCATTCTTCTGATTTCGAATGGTCAAATGATGATGCTCATTGGAAGTAGATTGATAGGGTTTTAAATGTTTGTATTGACCGATTGGATGAGACTCAATGTGTTTGATACGTTTAATGAAATTTAGTTGTGGTTGCGACTCAATGTGTATGATACAATAACTGCATAAACTGCATTTGAACTGCATTACCAAGATCAGCATAACATAAACTGCATTACAAACATAAACTGCAGTTACAAAACATAAACTGCATTACAAACATAAACTGCATAGTTGAACTGCATAAACAAGTCTTGAAGTGGGCCACTACATAAATAGGTCTTAAACCATATATAAACAAGTCTTAAACCATTGAAATCAACCTAACTAAGCTTCACTCGAACTTGGTGCACCTTGTGATACAGTTTGAGATTCTTGAACATTCCCCCCTCCCTGGCCTTTGCATGTCCTACTGTTGTGACCCAAGGTTCCACACTTGCTACACTTGCCCTTCCTGGTTTTGTTTTCTCCACCTGCAACTTGATCCTCACTTGGTGCATGTACAACATTCTCCCCACCCTGCCCCTTGCATGTCCTACTGTTGTGTCCCAAATTTCCACACTTGCTGCAGTTGGTTGTATTGCCCTTCCTGGTCATTTTTCCCTCACTATCAAAATGAGCTTCAACTTCAGCCTCACCAACTGATTTATTTCTCTTCTTTTGTGGCCTCCCAACCTGCTTATGGTGTTTGGGAGGCAGAAGTTTGGTGGGACATTGTGAGGGTATCCAATTCTCAGGCCCGGGAATTGGATTAATCACATTCTCATAAACCTTCTTCCATGTGGATAACCAATACACTTCATCAACCAATTCTTCAGGTACCCCTATCCTAATATCATTCCTGGCCATATCATTGATAGCAGCCACTGCATGTTTACATGGCATGCTAGTTAAATCCCACTTTCTGCAGGTGCATGTTCTATCCTTCATATTAACAACACACTGGGATCTTGAGCTATTCACCTACACAAAATCAGTATCCAACATTGAAACATTGAGTTACTCACCTAGTAAAGGGTCTTATTTGGTCAAACTGCAATACACATACCTGGTACTGTACTGCATGAAGAAGACACAATCAACTTACCATATATATCTTCAGGATGAAGAAGACAAACTATACCCCTGATGAAGAAGACACAATCAACGTACCATATATATCTTCAGGATCGTAGTATTCACCTTGAGGACGAAGTCGCCATGTGAACACCATCAATTTGGGTTTCTCTCTTGCACAATAAACTATCTTTGTGTTTTAGCGGGAGTAAATTAGGGCTTAATAGTGAATTTTGGGGTTTTTAGAAGGGAAATAAATCAAAAAGACGGTCTTACCACTGGCTCAAACAGTCAAACAAACGGCAGCTTGAGAGAAGGACTCATACTGTTATGATTTTATAAAGTCAGGGGCTTAAAAAACCAAAAAATGAATTTAGGGGCTTAGGTTTATGTTTGGAACATACCACAGGGACGCAAATTGCTTTTTTCTCTTTTATTTATTTTATAAAAAAAAATAAACGAGCGGGTTCATCTTAACGGAAACGTTATACCTGGTTAGTATACGCAGTTAAACCCAACTCACCTACACCTAAAACCTGGGTATAAATACTTCTTATTCATCCCTTCCTCCTCATTACCAAACCCTAGCCCCCACTTGTTCCTCTCTAAACACCCATACATACATCTGCAGCCATACGAGAATGATAGAGAGACACCCGTTGGAGAGAGTGATTGGGGGAAGGAATCGGTGGCCAACCACCACCCGTGGGTGTGGGGTGATGACAGAGGGTATGCGGCGGTGGCGGAGTGATGATGAATGTAGGTCGTCTGACGAGAGTGGTGGTGAACGACTGAGTTAACAGTGGCATGCGACGGACGATGGTGATTAGTGTTTGTGGCGGCATGACTTTCCGACGAACCGTTGGCTCCCAAGATACTCCGGTAAGTTATTTCGAGGCCTTAGTGTGTAGATCAAATACTGATTTCCTCAGATCTGTAACATCGGAGGTTAACTGCTACTTCATTAGGTGATTAATGGCAGTTCGGTAGACTGCCGATGATGGTGGTGACGTCCGGTTGCCGGACAGGTGGCAGATAGAGGCGGCTAGTGATGGTGGTTTCCCGATTGGTAGCGCTGATGGTTCAGGACATCAGCAGCTGTAGCCGCCACTCCGATTGGCGACACGAACTCCGGTGACATCGAGATTCCTCAAGTCTGACCGGGTGAGCTCGTTTCTAGTTTGTTGTTATCAGATCTAGAGTTTTGAGAGGTTCCTTTGATGCTTTAGGTCGGGTTTGATTTCTTATGGTGTTGTTGCGGTAGAAGACATGGTGGTGCAGTTGCGACGCCGTTTAGGTTTCCGCCTGAACCCATGGTGGCGGAAGTGGTTGCGTGACATCAGAGGCGACAAGTCTAACAAGGACCGGGCCTCAATGTGTTTACCTCAGACCTGGTCATTTATGGCGCGTTTAGTGAACTCGGGTTAGTTGAATCCATCTTGTGCATTTATGATTTACTTATGTCCGTAACTCATTGTTTCGTTGGTGGTGTTTGGAGGCGGTTGAGGTGGCTGTTTACGGCGGAAATGAGTTCCGGCCGTCGAAGAACGGCAGGTGACGGTAGAAACATGTTCGGTGTTGAACTTGGCGATGTTGGTGTAGATCAAGAAAACTTTTGGACTCGTTCGAGTTAACGCAGTCAACTGCCAAGCTTGGTCAAAGTCAACAGATCTGGTCAACACACTTTTATAGGAGTGTTAGTGTTATGTGTGTCGGTTGTGTTAATAGTCCTTACGAGGAGGTATAATCGTGCATCTGATTTGTATAATTTGTATATACAGTAACTTTGTAATAATAGAACGTGATTCGAGCTCTAGTGACCCGACCCAAATCGACTAATGTTATTTTGATTGAGACCGAGGATAAGTTTGTGACGTATGTGCTTTTATACCGCATGACCGATGGAATGATTTGTATGACGGTTAAAAACTTTATATAAATTGAAGGGTCGTGACTTTTAGCAAAAGTTATAGCTCTTCGAATGGATGCAAAGTAAACTGTAAATATCAAAGGGGTATGTGTGTTAATTAAAGAGGTATGTGTTAATCAAAGAGACATGTGTGCCAAACAAAAGGGTATATGTTGCCATTTGTATAAGAGATATAATTGTAATTGACAACTTTAATTCAATTACACTGTAATTGTGACTTTGGTCATATGTTGTATTACGATATAAGATATCTATAATATTTATGTTATTATTGTGTTGGTCTAATTGAGATACTACCTATTGCATATTAATAGAAATTTTAGTACTTCAAACGATGATGTTATAGAGTTGTATTTGATTGTAAAAAAGGTTGCATTAGTGGATGGTATAATATTAAAAAAAGTTGCATTTGAATGTAACAAAGGTTGCATTTTAGTGTATCAATGGTTGCATTTGTTGTATTAAAGGTTGCTTTTTATTGTTAGAAAAGTTGCATTAGTATTTAAAAAGGTCGTATCATAAAAGGTTGCATTTGTATAAAAAATGCAACCCTTTAAATAAAGGTTGCATTATCTAACAAAAAGGTTGCATTAGGTCTAATCAGTGTTGTAGAGATCGCTAGGCGCCAGTCGGGCGGTGGAGTACCGACTAGGGATTAATCGGGATTAATCAGGATTAATCGGATCGGAATTTATATATATAATTTTTAAATTTATATATATACACATACATTAATATCAATATAATACTTAAAAATAGTTCAAAATTCAAACAACTAAGTTTAAAACATAGCTAATCAAGTATTTAAACATTCAATACACACGTTAATATCAATATAATACTTAAAAATAGTTTAAAATTTAAACAATGAAGTTTAAAACATAACAATTTAAGTATTTAAACATTAACATATCAGTCATGGTCTCATGGAATATGTTTTAATGGGTTAAAAACATGTTTTTTTGGGCCAGGTTGGAACTAAACAAGTTGGGTCATGTATTTAATGGTTAAAAACATTTGTTTGGGCTAGATTTAAACTAAAAAAGAGTGGGCCGACTTGGGCCGACTTGGGCCGATTTGGTCCGCCTTGGACCGACTAGGTCCGCCTTAGACCGACTAGGACCGACTACCGATTAATGGTCCGACTAGCTCCAAATTAATCAGTTAACCGCCGACTAGCGCCTAGGCGCCGATTAATTCCGATTTTTACAACACTGGGTCTAATGCAACTTCACCTAATGCAGCTTCTGATTAAAGGTTGCATTAGGCCTAATGTAACCTTTTCAAAGCCTAATGCAACATTTTATCGGAGTTGCTTTAGCTTCATTTCTTGTAGTTATCCCCCGTAAGTCTTTCGGGAATACGTCTTCAAAATCTCGTACGACGGGTACGTCTTCAACCTTGCGCGACTCTTTTTCTGCATCACGCATGAAGGTTAAATAAGCCTTACACCCATGATGAATGAGTTTGTGGGCTTCCATCATCGAGGATATTATGGGGTTGCAGCTATTTTCCCCATAAATAATAACATGCCTTCCGCTCGGAGATGTTAGTTGTATCTCCTTACGGAAGCATATCACTTTGGTGTGGTGTCGAGATAACCAATCCATTCCAATCATCACTTGGAATTTCCCCATCGACAAGGGTATCAAATCAAGTAAGTAATCCTCTCCATCAACATTTAATTTGCAATTCCGACACATATCACAAACAATAAAACTTTTATTATTACCTACTTCTACTTCCATAGGCATAGGTAATTTCGTTAATGTAAATGAAGGATGTTGAATAAATCTATGTGAAAGAAAAGATTTATTTGCACCCTTATCAAATAAAATGTGTGCGTGAATATTATTTACGGTAAATGTACCTGAAACCACATCGGGTTCAATCTTGGCCTCAGCCGTAGTTATGTGGAAGGATCTTGCCTTAGATCTTGGAACTTCCGTCTTTGTGTCGCGCATCTCTTTCTTTCCTACCAACTCCGGGCACTCAGATTTCTTGTGACCCGGTTGGTAACACTTTTAGCATACCGACACCTTGTCGGGGCAATTTGAAGCCCCATCTTCTATTTTTCCACACGTAACACTCAGCTTGTTCTTAAGGAAACATTCGTCCCGGTGGGCACGTCCACATATCTTGCAGCTAGGTGACCCCCCTTTCACGTTCCCCTTCTTTGGGAACTCGTTCACCGTTTGTTTCTTCGTAGGGATTGGATTTGTATCCAACGCCCTCCTTTCGACTCTCTCTATTTGTTTCTTTAACTCAATCTCTCGCTGCCGTGCGACATTTACAATCTCCATGAGATTTTCATATTTTGAGGGAGTCATAAACTCCCGATATACCGCACTCAACATATTATAGTAATAATAGATCTTTTGCTCTTCTGTTTGCACCAACTCATCACAAAACCTCAACTTGACGAGGAACATTCCCGTGATCTTGTCAATTGTTTCACCTTTTTGCCTTAACTGGATAAACTCTTCTTTAATTTTGTTAATCACGACTTTCGGGCTATGATGTTTAAGGAAAGGAACTTTAAACTCTTCCCATGTCATGGCCATTGTAGCCTCAATCCCTTATTCCTTCTTAAGATTGTCCCACCAATCCTTCGCTTGACCCCTCAATTGACCGGTCCCGTAAGCTACAAAATCGGTTATGTCACAATGAGTCCGTTCGAAGATTCCTTCCATGTCACTTATCCACTGTTGGTAGACGATAGAAAGTACTTCCCTATTATAGATTGGAGGTTTACATGCCGTGAATTTATCATATGGACACGCTTTCTTCCCTTTAGTCTTGTCTATTTCTGGTACAAGGCTTTCTTTTAGCTCGTTCATTCTTTCCTCTACAACCGATAGGATTGTAGTTTGTAGTCTATCCATTAATTGGGGTAGACTAGCCTCTAGAGCTTTTCAGACTTCCTTGGAAATCTTCTCTCGTATCCCCTCCGTCATGAGGGGTATCGTATCATCACCCGTTCTGTGACAACCTGTACTTTCGACCCTGGTTAATTACTTAGAGTACCTGTTGAAATACCATGTATTATTATTTAATAAATAATAACGACCTATTACGAGTGATACATCATTCAATTGACAATCACGGTGACGATTCACCACAAATTTGATACACACAGTTATATGCAGGGGCATACATTTATTTAAATGAGTTGTATTTAGTCGTTTGGATGAAAGCTAGTAAATATATTTTATTTATTTTAAAAAAAAATTAAACGAGCGTGTTCATCTTAACGGAAACGTTATACCTGGTTAGTATACGCAGTTAAACCCAACTCACCTACACCTAAAACCTGGGTATAAATACTTCTTATTCATCCCTTCCTCCTCATTACCAAACCCTAGCCCCCACTTGTTCCTCTCTAAACACCCATACATACATCTGCAGCCATACGAGAATGACAGAGAGAGACACCCGTTGGAGAGAGTGATTGGGGGAAGGAATCGGTGGCCGACCACCACCTGTTGGTGTGGGGTGATGACGGAGGGTATGCGGCGGCGGCGGGGTGATGATGAAGGTAGGTCGTCTAACGAGAGTGGTGGTGAACGACTGAGTTAACAGTGGCATGCGACGGACGATGGTGATTAGTGTTTGTGGAGGCGTGACTTTCCGACGAACCGTTGGCTCCCAAGATACTCCGGTAAGTTATTTCGAGGCCTTAGTGTGTAGATCAAATACTGATTTCCTCAGATCTGTAACATCGGAGGATAACTGCTACTTCATTAGGTGATTAATGGCAGTTCGGTAGACTACCGATGATGGTGGTGACGTCCGGTTGCCGGACAAGTGGCAGATAGAGGTGGCTAGTGATGGTGGTTTCCCAATTGGTAGCGCCGATGGTTCAGGACATCAGCGGCTGTAGCCGCCACTCCGATTGGCGACACGAACTCCGGTGACATCGAGATTCCTCAAGTCTGACCGGGTGAGCTCATTTCTGGTTTGTTGTTATCAGATCTAGAGTTTTGAGAGGTTCCTTTGATGCTTTAGGTCGGGTTTGATTTCTTATGGTGTTGTTGCGGTTGAAGACATGGTGGTGCAGTTGCGACGCCGTTTAGGTTTCCGCCTGAACCCATGGTGGCAGAAGTGGTTGCATGATATCAGAGGCGACAAGTCTAACAAGGACCGGGCCTCAATGTGTTTACCTCAGACCTGGTCATTTATGGCGCGTTTAGTGACCTCGGGTTAGTTGAATCCATCTTGTGCATTTATGATTTACTTATGTCCGTAACTCATTGTTTCGTTGGTGGTGTTTGGAGGCGGTTGAGGTGGCTATTGACGGCGGAAATGAGTTCCGGCCGTCGAAGAACGGCTGGTGACGGTAGAAACATGTTCGGTGTTGAACTTGGCGATATTGGTGTAGATCAAGAAAACTTTGGGACTCGTTCGAGTTAACGCAGTCAACTGCCAAGCTTGGTCAAAGTCAACAGATCTGGTCAACACACTTTTATAGGAGTGTTAGTGTTATGTTTGTCGCTTGTGTTAACAGTCCTTACGAGGAGGTATAATCGTGCATCTGATTTGTATAATTTGTATATAAAGTAACTTTGTAATAATAGAACGTGATTCGAGCTCTAGTGACCCGACCCAAATCGACTAATGTTATTTTGATTGAGACCGAGGATAAGTTTGTGACGTATGTGCTTTTATACCGCATGACCGATGGAATGATTTGTATGACGGTTAAAAACTTTATATAAATTGAAGGGTCGTGACTTTTAGGAAAAGTTATAGCTCTTCGAATGGATGCAAAGTAAACTGTAAATATCAAAGGGGTATGTGTGTTAATTAAAGAGGTATGTGTTAATCAAAGAGACATGTGTGCCAAACAAAAGGGTATATGTTGCCTTTTGTGTAAGAGATATAATTGTAATTGACAACTTTAATTCAATTACATTGTAATTGTGACTTGTCATATGTTGTATTACGATATAAGATATCTATAATATTTACGTTATTATTGTGTTGGTCTAATTGAGATACTAGCTATTGCATATTAATAGAAATTTTAGTACTTCAAACGATGATGTTATAGAGTTGTATTTGATTGTAAAAAAGGTTGCATTAGTGGATGGTATAATATTAAAAAAAGTTGCATTTGAATGTAACAAAGGTTGCATTTTAGTGTATCAATGGTTGCATTTGTTGTATTAAAGGTTGCTTTTTATTGTTAGAAAAGTTGCATTAGTATATAAAAAGGTCGTATCATAAAAGGTTGCATTTGTATAAAAAATGCAACCCTTTAAAAAAAGGTTGCATTATCTAACAAAAAGGTTGCATTAGGTCTAATGCAACTTCACCTAATGCAGCTTCTGATTAAAGGTTGCATTAGGCCTAATGTAACCTTTTCAAAGCCTAATGCAACATTTTATCGGAGTTGCTTTAGCTTCATTTTCTTGTAGTTATCCCCAGTAAGTCTTTCGGGAATACGTCTTCAAAATCTCGTACGACGGGTACGTCTTCAACCTTGCGCGACTCTTTTTCCGCGTCACGCATGTAGGTTAAATAAGCCGTACACCCATGATGAATGAGTTTGTGGGCTTCCATCATCGAGGATATTATGGGGTTGCAGCTATTTTCCCCATAAATAATAACATGCCTTCCGCTCGGAGATGTTAGTTGTATCTCCTTACGGAAGCATATCACTTTGGTGTGGTGTCGAGATAACCAATCCATTCCAATCACCACTTGGAATTTCCCCATCGACAAGGGTATCAAATCAAGTAAGTAATCCTCTCCATCAACATTTAATTTGCAATTCCGACACATATCACAAACAATAAAACTTTTATTATTACCTACTTCTACTTCCATAGGCATAGGTAATTTCGTTAATGTAAATGAAGGATGTTGAATAAATCTATGTGAAAGAAAAGATTTATTTGCACCCATATCAAATAAAATGTGTGCGTGAATATTATTTACGGTAAATGTACCTGAAACCACATCGGGTTCAATCATGGCCTCAGCCGTAGTTATGTGGAAGGATCTTGCCTTAGATCTTGGAACTTCCGTCTTTGTGTCGCGCATCTCTTTCTTTCCTACCAACTCCGGGCACTCAGATTTCTTGTGACCCGATTGGTAACACTTTTAGCATACCGACACCTTGCCGGGGCAATTCGAAGCCCCATGTCCTATTTTTCCGCACGTAACACTCGGCTTGTTCTTAAGGAAACATTCGTCCCGGTGGGCACGTCCACATATCTTGCAGCTAGGTGACCCCCCTTTCACGTTCCCCTTCTTTGGGAACTCGTTCACCGTTTGTTTCTTCGTGGGGATTGGATTTGTATGCAACGCCCTCCTTTCGACTCTCTCTATTTGTTTCTTTAACTCTATCTCTCGCTGCCGTGCGACATTTACAATCTCCATGAGATTTTCATATTTTGAGGGAGTCATAAACTCCCGATATACCACACTCAACGTATTATAGTAATAATAGATCTTTTGCTCTTCTGTTTGCACCAACTCATCACAAAACCTCAACTTGACGAGGAACATTCCCGTGATCTTATCAATTGTTTCACCTTTTTGCCTTAACTAGATAAACTCTTCTTTAATTTTGTTAATCACGGCTTTCGGGCTATGATGTTTAAGGAAAGGAACTTTAAACTCTTCCCATGTCATGGCCATTGTAGCCTCAATCCCTTATTCCTTCTTAAGATTATCCCACCAATCCTTCGCTTGACCCCTCAATTGACCGGTCCCGTAAGCTACGAAATCGGTTATGTCACAATGAGTCCGCTCGAAGATTCCTTCCATGTCACTTATCCACTGTTGGTAGACGATAGGATCTACTTCCCTATTATAGATTGGAGGTTTACATGCCGTGAATTTATCATATTGACACGCTTTCTTCCCTTTAGTCTTGTCTATTTCTGGTACAAGGCTTTCTTTTAGCTCGTTCATTCTTTCCTCTACAACCGATAAGATTGTAGTTTGTAGTCTATCCATTAATTGGGGTAGACTAGCATCTAGAGCTTTTCAAACTTCCTTGGAAATCTTCTCTCGTATCCCCTCCGTCATGAGGGGTACCGTATCATCACCCGTTCTGTGACAACCTGTACTTTCGACCCTGGTTAATTACGTAGAGTACTTGTTGAAATACTATGTATTATTATTTAATAAATAATAACGACCTATTACGAGTGATACATCATTCAATTGACAATCACGGTGACGATTCACCACAAATTTGATACACACAGTTGTATACAGGGGTATACATTTATTTATATGAGTTGTATTTAGTCGTTTGGATGAAAGCTAGTAAATATATTTTATTTATTTTATAAAAAAATTAAACGAACGGGTTCATCTTAACGAAAACGTTATACCTGGTTAGTATACGCAGTTAAACCCAACTTACCTACACCTAAAACCTGGGTATAAATACTTATTATTCATCCCTTCCTCCTCATTACCAAACCGTAGCCCCCACTTGTTCTTCTTTAAACACCCATACATACATCTGCAGCCATACGAGAATGACAGAGAGAGACACCCGTTGGAGAGAGTGATTGGGGGAAGGAATCGGTGGCCGACCACCACCCATAGCGGAGCCACGACTGCTCGTAGCGGGGCTGCTCAGTATGATGCTGTGGGTGTGGGGTGACGGCGGAGGGTATGCGGCGGCGGCGGAGTGATGATGATGGTAGGTCGTCTGACGAGAGTGGTGGTGAACGACTGAGTTAACAGTGGTGCGTGACGGACGATGGTGATTAGTGTTTGTGGCGGCGCGACTTTCCGACAAACCGTTGGCTCCCAAGATACTCCGGTAAGTTATTTCGAGGCCTTAGTGTGTAGATCAAATACTGATTTCCTCAGATCTGTAACATCGGAGGTTAACTGCTACTTCATTAGGTGATTAATGGCAGTTCGGTAGACTGCCGATGATGGTGGTGACGTCCGGTTGCCGGACAGGTGGAAGATAGAGGCGGCTAGTGATGGTGGTTTCCCGATTGGTAGCGCCGATGGTTCAGGACATCAGCGGCTGCAGCCGCCACTCCGATTGGCGACACGAACTCCGGTGACATCTAGAGTTTTGAGAGGTTCATTGTTTCGTTGGTGGTGTTTGGAGGCGGTTGAGGTGGCTGTTGACGGCCGAAATGAGTTCCGACCGTCGAAGAACGGCTGGTGACGGTAGAAACATGTTCGGTGTTGAACTTGGCGATGTTGGTGTAGATCAAGAAAACTTTTGGACTCGTTCGAGTTAACGCAGTCAACTGCCAAGCTTGGTCAAAGTCAACAGATCTGGTCAACACACTTTTATAGGAGTGTTATGTGTGTCGGTTGTGTTAACAGTCCTTACGAGGAGGTATAATCGTGCATCTGATTTGTATAATTTGTATATAAAGTCACTTTGTAAGGGTGAGCGGGGCACCAGCGGGGAGGCGGATCGGTGACCCCATTCCCCGAGCGGGAACACCGCCGCCATCCCTACGGTGACCCATCATTATATTTCAATGGAAAAAATGCAACCTTTTTTTTACAACAAACGCAACTTTGTAACATAAATTTAATTAAATTACACCAAAACAATAATAACACATATATCATTAATAGTCATATGTTGACTTGAATACACTTGTCCAAATTCAAATAACAATATAGTCACCACAAAGTGTAAATTACAATAACTTAATAACGAGACATGAAAGCATTTTACTTTTACCAATCTTCCACAATCTTCAACATCTGGTAGTTGTTTCATAACCTTCCACATCATAGCTTCTAAAGTCAGTCGCTAGCTTTCAGTATCATTTTGCAACCACTTTTGTGAAATGATAAAGCATGAATCAAGGATCTTGGGGCTCGAGTTCTTTTCTTCTGCACATCAATATTGTTCTAAATATATTTTCTTCAACTTTAAAAAATGTAAATACTAGTTGATATTCTCAATCTCCTTAGTAGAGGCCAACTTACTTCCTCAGCTTGTAATGTCCAGTTTTGATCATTAATATTCTCAATAAGATCTGCAAAATAGGGTGTTGGTAAATTTCCTAAATTTGGTCATTCTACTAGAAACTGAAACAAAAAATAACTTAAAAAAACATCACACTACCTTGTAGATCTTATGAGAAAATACTGCAATTGGTCTAAGTTCATCATTTAGATGAGATAATTTAACCTGTTTAAAAAATGCGTTGTTCGAATCAGGAATGCTAACTCAATAATTTAGCCTTGAATATAATTTAAATGCAAGTTCATTGTATTTAAAATCCAAAGTACCTTTGTCTTTATTTCATTAGAGCATCTCCAACAGTGCTCTGCTTTGGTAACCTAATATTGTGTATTATAAGCTGCAAATTAACAAGATTTAGAAACCTACCAGTAAAAAATATCATTCAAGATTCCATATACCTCTTGTTTACATGGTGGAAAGCAACTTTCAAAGTTTTCCGACATTATAATTCAAACAGAGGGATGTCTTAACACTTCATAATAAAGAATATCATAAACTTGAACCCAAGCAGTAAAAGACTATATTTCAGATTTTCACCATTGTCATATGAATACATGTTCAAGAAAAGTCAAAAGTATAGAAACTGGATTGTAGTGAACCAACAAATCTAGCAAGTGTTCTGCAAAACGCTACTTGATGGGGGTGGGGTTTGGGTTGTTGAGAATAACAGTTGCAAGGAGTAAGTCTATTTTTTGTTGGGTAATCCAGATTAAGTTTCTAGCCAACTCTGCCAACCACGTTATCATATGTATGCAATTTTGACTTGTCGATTTTTGTTACAATACCATTTTCATATAAGGATTACAATATTAGTATATGAGTAAGAAAGCCCAACTCACAATTCAAGACATAAATCATCTTCCTTTTATCTAGAGAGCTTAAATGAACTATCTGCAAATGGCAATTACACACTTGGTCCCAGTGATTATAATTTTTACACTCGTATGGTCCTTATCACTAAACTCTGTTAAGTTATCCAGTCAAATTTATATTAAATTACTAAAGTACCCTTACTCAATAGCTAGGGCAAATAAACACACTAATATAATTTTCCAGAATGATAAACCTAAAGTTGTAATAGATGTGTTTGTTCATCTTGAGGTTTGTATTGTTGGTTCGGTTCTGTTCAAACATGAAGTAAAACATGAAAACATACATGTTACAGCATTCAATGCAGCGGAGAATCCAGTCAGAGAAGATGACATCGAGTTCGACATAATTGTCACTGTGATTTGGTTCCTCCTTAGGGTGCTAACTGATGATGGGAACTAAGAAAACCGACAAGGGAATCGGTGTAGGAGAAGAGGTCGATGATGATGATGATGTTATGCTTATGGGTTTTGTGTTTAACTGTGTAACCCCTCAACCTCTACATGAGACTCCTTTATATAAGCACCCAGGAGGAAACCTAATTAGTTAATAAGGGTAATATGGTCCATCAACAATTACCAACTAATTATTTAATAGGTTATTATATATTTTGATCTATATTATGTAAATGATTATAATGGCTACTAGATTAAATATTAAACATAATATATTTAATCTTACATTCTCCCACTTAGCCGAGTAATCATTTACTATGAGTATTAGATAAGCCTGATCAGGAGTTAACACTCATTTTAGCCTTAAACAAGTACTATAGCAGAGAAATACAGCCGTTGAATCATTATGCGACTCAGGACCCCCATTAATCATACTATAGCCTTAATTTAAAACCTATTCGTTATGATCAAAATACGCGTAAGCCCTTTGTTTGATTTGTAACTTTATTTGTCTATATGCCATTATACCGGTTGAACATATTCTAAGAGACATACAAAATCAAACTGAGGAAATTTCATTAATCATAAAACATAAGCTAGTACAATATGCTCAAATAAGGTCTTTACTAAATCCCATATTCCGAACATGTTCTTCGTAAACCTTAGGAGGGAGACCTTTAGTCATCGGATCCGCAAGCATATCTTTAGTACTAATATGCTCGATACAAAGATTATTTTCCTCAACTCGTTCACGTACGAACATATATTTTGTATTGAGATATAAACCAGCTCCAGTCGAACTGTTACTGTTCGAGAAACTAACGGCAGCTGAACTATCACAATAAAGCTTCAATGGTCTAGAAATGGAATTAACGATTTTGAGTCCAGCGATCAGATTTCTAAGCAACATTCCATGACAGGTTGCGTTATAAACAACAATATACTCTGCCATCATTGTGGAAGTTGTGGTCAACTGTTGTTTATGACTCTTCCAAGAGATAGGGCTGCCTGCTAACATAAAGATATAGCCCGAAGTGGATTTCTTGTCATCTTTGCATTTGGCAAAGTCAGAATCAGAATAGCCCACCACTTCTAAATGATCACTTCTTCTATAAGTCAGTTTATAGTCTTTCGTCCCTTGCAGATATCGAAGTACCTTCTTAGCTGCTTTCCAGTGATCTAGGCCAGGATTAGTCTGATAACGGCCTAGCATTCCAGCAATATAAGCGATATCTGGGCGAGTACAGACTTGAGCATACATCAGGCTCCCGACTACTGACGCATAAGGTATCTGGCTCATTTGCTCCTTCTCAACCTCTGTCGTCGGACACTGGAATGAACTGAAAACATCTCCCTTAACTACTGGAGCGACTGAGGGTTTGCACTGTTGCATGTTGTAACGTGTAAGGACACGATCTATGTAAGCCTTTTGGGACAATCCTAAGATCCCTTTGCGTCTATCTCGGTGAATTTCGATGCCAATGACGTAAGAAGCATCTCCAAGATCCTTCATGTCGAAGTTATGCGAAAGTAACCGCTTCGACACATGCAACATGTCCAAACTATTACTTGCCAATAGAATATCATCTACGTAAAGGACAAGTGTAGTAAAGTTGCTCCCACTCATCTTGAGGTAGGTGCATTGATCCACTTGATTCTTCATAAAACCTTGTTTCTTCATGACTTCATCAAACTTAAGGAAATTGGTTTTAACGTAAACATCTTCGTCCAAGTCTCCGTTAAGGAAATTGGTTTTAACGTCCATCTGATGTAACTCCAAATCAAAATGAGCTACTAGGGCCATGACGATCCTTAATGAATCTTTACGAGAGACAGGTGAAAACGTCTCTTGATAATCAATTCCCTCTTTCTGAGTGTAGCCCTTTGCAACCAATCTCGCTTTGTAGCGTTCAACGTTCCTATTCGGGTCCAGTTTTGTTTTGAACACCCATTTACATCCTACGGGTTTCACACCGTTGGGTAATTCTACCAAATCCCAAACGTCATTTTTCTTCATGGATTCAAGCTCTTCAATCATTGCTTTATTCCATTCAGAAGACTGATCACTGCTAATGGCTTCATTGTAAGAGATAGGATCATTGAGCTTTCCGGGATCCATTTCAGTCAGGTAGGTAACATAATCATCCCAATTAGTAGGCCTTCTTTGCCTAGATGACCTCCTGAGTGGATTATCGGGTTCAGGGTTGTCTTGGTTTTGAGCGTTTGATGTGCCTTCGTCATGAGGTATAATGGGTTCTGATTGTAGAGGTGAATTTGCAGTTGGTGCAGTGGCTTCAGGTACAGTAATTGCATTGGGTACAAGAGGAGTAATCGGAGTAATGGTAAGCGACGAATCTCTCCACCCCCCCCCCCCCGCGTCTTGTACTTCTTGCAATTCTTCGTAAGAGTTGGTACTGCTCCCACTGACCTTGAAATCCTCCAGGAACGCAGCACGCTTGGTTTCAACAATACGGGTGACATGGGAAGGACAATAGAAACGATAACCCTTTGAGTTATCAGGATACCCGATAAAGAAACAGGTAACTGTTTTAGGGTCAAGTTTCCTTAGGAAAGGATTGTAAAGTTTTGCTTCAGCAATGCAGCCCCATACTTTCATATATTTAAGACTCGGTTTCCTTCCTGTCCAAAGTTCATAAGGAGTTTTAGGGTCAGACTTAGAAGGAACTCTATTGAGTATATGAACAGCTGCTTTTAACGCTTCAGTCCAGAGGAATAATGGTAAATTAGTGTTGGCTAACATACTGCGCACCATGTTCATAAGGGTACGATTTTTTCTTTCAGCGACACCATTCTGCTGAGGTGTACCAGGCATGGTGTATTGGTTCACAATCCCCTGGCCCTTACAAAACTCATAAAATGGACCAGGAGCTTGACCCACATCAGTATGTCTTCCATAATATTCACCGCCTCTATCTGATCTCACAACTTTAATCTGACGATCTAATTGCTTTTCAACTTCAGCCTTATAATCTTTAAAAGTTGAAAGAGATTCAGACTTCTCCTTAATAAGATACAAGTACATGTAACGAGAATAATCATCAATAAAAGTGATAAATGAAGTATGTCCTGATATGCCAGCGATTTGGTAGGGACCACTAATGTCAGTGTGAATGAGTTCTAATAAATTAGAACTCCTAGTGGCACCTTTCTTATTCGCTAATGTCATTTTACCTTTAAGACATTTGACACATGTTCCAAAATCAGAGAAATCGAGAGGAGGTAAGACTTCATCCTTTACAAGACGATTTAATCGTTCTTTTGAAATGTGGCCTAAACGCTGATGCCACAACATGGACGAAGTCTCTAAGTCTCGTTTCTCTTTCATCTTTGTGAGTGATTCATTAATGTTATATGACAACAAAGATTTGGAAAAGTTATCTTCTAGTTCTAATCTATAGAGACCACCATCTAGAATACCAGTACCATAAAGAACAGAATCATAGAGGATAGAGAGTTTGCGATGACCATGGGAAACAATAAAACCGTCCATGTCTAACTTTGGTCCTGATACAAGGTTCCGAGTTACCTCAGGAACATATAAGGTATCATAAAGTTTAATACATAAACCAATTTTCATAACTAATTGTAATGTTCCAATGGCCTTCACTTCTAATTCTCGATCATCCCCAACCTTAAGCGTTCTTTGGTTTCTTTCCAGCTTCCGGATTGAAAGGAATCCCTGGGTTGAATTGGTAACATGAACCATAGAACCAGAATCAAACCACCAAGAATTAGCAGGAACACTTAAATTATAGGACTCAAGTATCATAAAATAATCGTTACCTTTCTTAGCCAGCCACTCCTTAAAATCAGGGCATTCCTTCTGCATATGTCCTGTCTTTTTACAGAACTTGCAGCGGATATTGCCTAAGAAGTTCTTAGAGCTGGAAGCTGCACTTGCATTAGGATTAGGCCTTTGGACTTTTGAAGCATCCTTCCTCTGATAATTGTTCTTCCTCTTCTTAGAGTTGGAGGTAGTGAAGTTGGCAACATCAGTAGTGCGATCCATCCTCATACGCTCTTCCTCCTGTACGCACATAGCGACCAGCTCACTCATCGTCCATTTGTCCTTCTGAGTGTTGTAATTGATCTTGAATGCTTCAAAGGATGAAGGAAGCGAAGTGATGATAAAATGAACAAGGAAACCATCACTGATCTCCATTTCCAGCCCCTTCAGCTTATTGGCCATGTCATTCATCATCATGATGTGCTCGCGAATGCCGCTCCTCCCATCATACTTAGTTGTCACCAGCTTGAGAATAAGAGTACTAGCGTGTGCTTTAGACGTCCCCTTGAACTGCGCCTCCACAGAAGCCAAGTAGGTTTTAGCATCTTCAGAATCAGGAATAGCTCCCCTGATTGCATTGCTTATGGACTGCTTCATGAACATGAGAGACATGCGGTTACACCTAGTCCACTTTTCATGAGTTAACTGCTGAGCAGCAGTACTTTGTGGAGTAAGGTCCGCTGGCTTATCCTCTCTTAGGGCATAGTCAAAGTCCAGCAACCCAAGCGTAAGCATGAGAGCATCCTTCCATGCAGCAAAGTTATCACCAGTCAAAGGTGGAATCCCATAATTGGGCGCTGATAGTGGAAATAAGATGAGCAAGTTATGATACTAAGGAAGAAGTCCTAATGTGATCTAAGGGCATGTTAAACTAAGGCAGGTATAAATAATGACCATTTTACATTATGAAGCTGTGATATTGTCTATTACTAACATCAAAATAATAGACTTAGTTAAAATTCTACTTAAACGAAGACAAATCAGCTTTGGCCAGAAGTGTAATCATTTAAGCATGTGTGCAAAGTGGTTGTAACAAATCAGCTTTGGCCAGAAATTGAGACAATCACTTTAGTTATGCACTTGTTAAGTATGCCATCTATGAAAGAATTAAATCATCTTTGGCCAGATATTAAGACATTCATGTTTATGATGCACACTCAACATAGCTTTCGTAATACTTGAATGATAAGTAGATGTATCAAGTCAGCTTTGGCCAGAAATGATACATCAAAACTCATTCAAGTTAAGCTATTTTGGTTTTTTGTAAAACATTATCTGATTCTGATTAACTAATTAAGTAATTACAAAAACCAATTATTTAATAGCAAACCACCCGTTAGCGCGGATCGAACTCCGCGGTGAGTTCGCTGGGGGGTGCAGGGGGACAACATGCCCCCGCACGGGGTTTGGGGCGGAGCCCCGAGCCAAAATTTAGTTCACATTAACTGCCAAATTTTATGAACACTCATGATTTCGGATGAATCATGTCTTGGATCCATCCGAAATGACTAATTTCGAATCATTTCGGATTATCCGAAATGGATGATTTCGAATGATTTCGGATGTGTCCAAGATACGTAAGTCGAGTCATTTCGGATACATTTCGGATGATTTCGGATGATGCTTAGTCCGAGATTGATCCGAAATGGTGATGCTTAGTCCGAAATGATCCGCAATGATCAAACAGATGTTGATAATCAATAACTTATGATGAACCCTAAATCAGAAAATTCAAACATTCATCCGAAATTCATCGGTAATGATCCGAAATTCATCGGTAATGATCCGAAATCATCCGTAATGATCAGAGATGATCCGTAATGATGAAACTCCAGATCCGAAATCATCCGTAATAAGGATTTCGGATGGTAAAAACGGAATCTGTTATGAAATTTTTCAATTCTGTTTTCCATATTTTCGGATATAAAACAGAACCGACTAATCAACATATGCTCTGATACCACATGTTGGTTCGGTTCTGTTCAAACATGAAGTAAAACATGAAAACATACCTGTTACAGCATTCAATGCAGTGGAGAATCCAGTCAGAGAAGATGACATCGAGTTCGACATAATTGTCACTGTGATTTGGTTCCTCCTTAGGGTGCTAACTGATGATGGGAACTAAGAAAACCGACAAGGGAATCGGTGTAGGAGAAGAGGTCGATGATGATGATGTTATGCTTATGGGTTTTGTGTTTAACTGTGTAACCCCTCAACCTCTACATGAGACTCCTTTATATAAGCACCCAGGAGGAAACCTAATTAGTTAATAAGGGTAATATGGTCCATCAACAATTACCAACTAATTATTTAATAGGTTATTATATATTTTGATCTATATTATGTAAATGATTATAATGGCTACTAGATTAAATATTAAACATAATATATTTAATCTTACATGTATATTTCATATATGATAATTATCAACCATAACCTCTTATTACTTCCAACTCAAGATCTCTAGATACCTAAAAATTCCATATTGTTTTTTCTGAGGTCATAAGATCTTAAAATACCGTTTATCTTCCTAGTGATGTCAAAAGATCCCAATTATCTATAATAAATACCATTTGAATCCCATGATAACTTGATTGTTGAAACCATTTGAAATCCTCCTGACATGATATACACCCTCAAACACATATCTTCCCCGAATTTAACCGCCAAACTCAATAATTTTAATTGAAACCCTAAATGTTATTGAAGCATGGTTGATAGATGAGAAAAAATTACCAGAGCCCCAGGGCTAAAGTGAGGATTGAAGCATTGAAGTGCGGAGCGACAACTGGCGGCGATGATGGTTCGTCGGTCACTCAACCACGATTCATAAGTGGTGCAATGGTGGAAACTGATAGGAGAGGGAAATATGAGAATGTGTGGGAAATTATAAAATTTGGGGGAAATGGTCAAATGGGTATCTAATTGGAATTTGGGGAAGGAAATTAAAATTAAAGCATTTATAAACTAATTATCAAATAAAAATAAACATACATAGAGAAACTACATATTAATGTACCTACTATCAACCTTTGCGTCAACAAAAACAAACGGTCACCACACCACTATAAGGCTGGAGGGTGTGGGGTGCCACCCTTCGCCACCTGGACGCCTATAGCGCCTCACTCCGCCATCAACCACACCCCCGGCGCCATAGCCGGGGCGCCATTGAACCTCCGCCACCGCTATGGCGAGCGTCAACGCACGGAGAACGAGAGAAATTAAAGTTTTTGACCGTTGAAACGGTCAAAAATTTAAAAAAAAATTTACTTTTTATTTTATTTATAAAATCATACTATAAATATCAACTTCTACCTCTTTTTAAATCATTCCTTTCACTCTCTACCTCCATTTTTATACAACTCCCTTATTTTTTTAAACTTCCAACAATGTTTCCCAACAACCCAAACAACCCATGGGATCCGACCAATCCGTATTGGCAAACTTTGCAAAACAATGAGCAAGAGGACCGCTATCGCCGAGACCCGCGTACGGGGGAGGTTTGATATTATCCAATGCCACCAACTTCTCCTCATCCCACCACTCAACCGATGCCTCATCCATATTTCGAGTATTATTCTCAACCCCCTTTTTTTCCGCCAAACATGCCACCACCGAACCTTCTTGGTCAGATGCTCGTACAGTAATTAATCTAAACGAGGATGCTGACGAGTTTGAAGAACCCCAAGAGCTGTCTCGTCCAACTGGTAGGGTAAAAGTAAAGCCAAGGCAAAGGCACGTGGAAAGTCTACTAAATCAGATGGCCCGTCAAAGATTATCGAGTTCCAGGCAGATCTGAAGCAAATAATCTCCATTAGGGAAAAAGAACAAGAAATGAAAATGGAGAAACAAATTGCGAGAGACATGGACTTTCTCGCAAGGGATCTGTCACATGTCTAGGAGGAGGACCGAGTCATTTTGGAGGCTCGTAAGGCACAAATTCGGGCCAAATATATGTAGTTTTTTTTAAGTATGTTGCCTTTTTTTTCTAGTATGTTATGTTTTTTTTAATGAAATTATGTTTTTATTTTTAATTTTGTAGTTATTAAAATTGCCTTTTTTTTTTTTTTTAACAAACGATTGATATAACCAGAAAACTTGTTAAGTTACATCAAAACAGAAGGTAGACGGGCAACAAGCTGCGCCGCCAACCCTTTCTGAATAAATAATTACTTAATCATTACACGGGGCTCCATCCACACCCTCCAAATTAAAGTGGGGAATGATAAAGCCCCTTTGCTGACATGGCGATGACATGGATCCTATATGACATGATAAAGCCCCTTGGGGCTCCATCCACACCTCATAGCCTAATGTACCGCTTTAAATCTTTACAATATTCCCACCGATTCAATCATTAGCACCCAAAAAAAAAAAAAAACCACCTACCCAACCATTGCGTCAAAAAAAAAAAAAAAAAAAAAAAACCCACCCCATTTACCACCGCTTCACATGTTTAATCCCATTGTTTCAGTTAATCGATCGATAACCGTCACAACTCCAACACCCTCTCAATTGATTTGCATTTATTCCATCCAAGTATTAAATGTTTTTATCTTTTACGTTGGTCCAATGAATGCATTGTGACACTTTATCCAAAAATTATCACAATCGTTACTCGACTTAAATCAAAATATAATTAGTAGGATATATTCATTTATTAGTCACATCACTAATAATATAAGTAATATACCCCACCTTCTACTCACCATTTTTCCCTATACAATATGCATGTCATCATTTTATATAATAAAATAATCTATACTACCTTATTAAGAGAACTGGGTTTTCTACCCTTTTCGTAATTTTGCCATATGTACAAATCTTGAAGCACCATATACAAACGAAGCAAGCCAGGGGGAAACTTAAACATTTTCCAAAGTTTTAAAACACTTTAAGGGCATTTTAGACATTTGATCCATAATAAATGTTATGAATTATTGTTGGGGCATGATGGTAATTTATGCATTTCCTTCGGTTTAATGACGCCATTGCTGCTGCCATTGAAGCGTCTCCCATTAAATTAGGGTTTAAGGGTTCACTCAACATAAAATCCCACGTCGGCTGTTGCGTGAGTTAGAACCGGAAAGGAGGCTATGGTCTGAAAAGAAATCAAGGTATGTTTTTTGAAACCTAACTTTCGAATTGATGATGATGTAATCCGGGTTCTTGATTTTTGTTGCTATAATCTTTGATCTGATTATTAGATGTGTTGAGAAACGCCTCCTTGATAAATTATGTATTAAAAACATGATAGGATAACTTGGCATGGAACTTTGATGATGATGATGATGTTAAAGAAACTAAATTCTTAATTATTTGGCTTGAATATGAATTCTTGAAGTTTAGATAAATGATTATCGGTTGAAAATTATCACCATTTATGAACTATTGTATATTAGTGTAGCGGTCCATGTGAATTTTGATGGGTTTTGTTCAGTTGAAAAGTGATAATCATGTTAGATAAGTTAGATGCGTACCAAGTATTTGACGAAATGCCTTAATGACGCCACTGCCTATGGGGTTGGTTCCACCTCTTGCTGCACACACCGGGTTCTATACCCATCTCGATTTTTATAATGTGCCATCAATAATTTTTTATTGAATGATATTTTTTAGTATGTTGAATTTAAATTGATTTTGGTTTTGGTTCTAACCGTCTTATTTGGGTGTGATGCCAGGAAGCACCAACAAGCGCTCAAGCTCGCCGGAGGATTCGCTCCGTCGAATTTCTTTGATGATAAGAGTTGTCTTAAAAGAACAGGTACATTTTTATCCTCTATGTTGACTTTTTTAGTCAAAGTTAAATGTCGCAGTTGTAAGGAGTTTCTATTTTCTTTTTTCTGGATTTTAGGGATTGTTTTAATTACAAGTGTAAATATCATAACTGCATTCATGGGTTCGGGCGTGCTGTTACAATACTGGCGTGTGCCACTGCGCAGCTGGTTGCATCGCCGGACCAACGGTTCTGTTTCTGTTTTTGTTCTCATTTGTAGACAATTCCTCCATACTTATTTATTGCCGTTTATTTGGTGATTAGTATTCGACCCGAAATGACCGGGCCGGATATTCCTCCACAAGTCTTAATATATATTTACATAGGTACTTTTTTCTGAATAATTATACTAAAAAACATCTTAAACTTTAATATATTTACATCTTAAACTTTTTTCTGAATAGTTATACTAAAAAAATCTCATCTTATTCCTGCGTCATATTAAGAAGTGGAGAAATTGTTGAGATCTTATGGAAGAATATAGGATTAAGAAGTGGTTTCGTGATGAAATCTGTCAAGGCGCCCTTCGCTAGAAACAAGACTCTCGTAAGGTCATTGGAGACAGTGTGAGCGGAAGGCTTGTTTGTATTTAGGTGTTCGGTATTTTGTGCTGTGGTATCAGGGTGTGCTTGTTGTTATGGTATGGGCAGCGAAAAGGCATTAGTAGAATCGAAGCTTTTACCTTTGGTTTGTACAGCACTAAGCGGTTATATCCAACGTGACCTTCATTTTGGTAAAGTGAGAAGCATTTCTCCTTTGAGCATTACGTTGGAGTAATGTTTAATTGGACCTCATAAGGAAGAGTTCTCATGTGGTGAGGTCCCCACGCTTAAATTACGTTTTCAGCCCTTTTCAAGTTTGAGGAGGGGAAAGATTGTAATCGACGCTGTTTTGTGTAATCCTACGTTGTTGGTTGCACAGAAAAGAAAACTATTCTTGGTTAGGGATACCTTTACTGATGCGGGGGTTTTGCAGAAGCACCTGTCGACCTGAAGAAGGTATCGATAATCGTACGAAAACCAGGAGAATTGCTAGAGAGGAAACAGCAGCCCATATGAATAGAGAAAGAGACGATGCTGCTCTAGAGGCTGCCAAAACAGGATATGTTATTTCCAATAATGAAATACAAGGTGAAGGTGGTCAAGGTGATGTGGTGAATAAAAATGTATTTTCGATGGATGAGAAACTGCGTTGGCAGGACCACCACTGCATGGATGCTGGTGTAGAGTATGATATGAAACATGCAGATTTAGAAAAATCATTTCGTGTGAATACACCAGTTGCAGGGGTGAAATTTTGGTCACCGGTGGATCGTTAAAGCGTAAAAGAAGGAAAGTGGTTAACGGCATTAAGAAAAATATTCTGGAGCAGAGTGCATCAGCAGCACTTGCATTCTTCCTGGATCCTAGCCTTGTTGACAAAAAAAATGAGAATCAGATTGGGGAATCATATTCTCATAATCAAATATTACAAGATGCTGATCCGGAAATCTCCGAATTAGAGAGAAAATCTCTTTTGGAAGGTGATTAACTGCTTACTTTCGTTATTTACATTCTTCTATCTGCACTAAACTTTTTCATTGTGACTAAAGGTGGCAATTTCAACCAATTTAAAAGAAAATCTGAAAATGGGCCAACTTGGGGTGTATATGTTTGATAACGGGTAAAATATATAAAAATAGCTAGAAATGAATTAGGTAAAAGTGTGCATTCGAACTCGTACAATCTCTTGTATCTTTTTCTTTTAATTTACTTTTTTATGATACCGGTTTTTTAATCATTTATATTTACAAAGCCTTTTTTTGACAAAAAAAATATTGGTGGTTTAGCTTGCACAACCCAAATTTGATGTGTTACCCTAACATGTGTGTATAATTTGCTCTTTGTAAATATTTACATGCGCCGATGTTAGTGTCGCTAGGGGCGGATATGGCCTTTGAATAGGGGTAGCCCCCGCTACCCCTTGACGCTCCGGCGGTAGTGTAAATTTGAAAAAAATTAACGTTTTTTTCGATTTCGTTACCCCTTTTTTTTGAAACGTTACCCCTTAATGTTTTTTTCTAGATCCGCTGCTGACTGTCGCTGACTTGAGTTCTTTTTTTTGCCAAACTTTTCTTCCCGCCACTGAATCTAGATTCTCTCTAGCCAGGGTACGTTCATGTTCATCTAAATTCGGATTTTAGTAGGTGACATACAGGAAAGGTAACTGATTTTAAACTTCTAATATTCTAGATTGAATGTTTTTTTTTTCTTTTTAAACGTGATGCTCTTTCTTATCTTATTGTAATTTCTATTTTCAATCTTGTGGTGTGTTCAGAATCCACTCTGTATTTGGTTTTGAAGTTGAATGGAGGCATCCCTTTCAAGTTATCTGGTGATATTGGAAACCGAGAAGAAACGGGGGACAACGATGATGACACACATACACATTTCTGATTTTTTGGAATTCTGATTTGAGTTTTGATGGCAGCCATGGGAGAAGTTGATTATTTTGGCTTTATGTTGATTATTTTCCTCTAATTCAAGATCCTTCGGGTAAACTTTTAAATTCAGTTCCATCTTCTTATTAAGGATTGAAAACAGTTTGATTGTATGTGTCGATTTGGTTGTTGATATGCATTTCAAAACTGGATTGACTCATTAAGGATTGAAAAACAGTTCCATCTTCCTATATACGTATGATTTTGAGGATGTGAAGAAAGTAAGGAAGTTCCTACTAAAGCCATGAGTATGTCCCTCAAGTCACTGGAGTTCATGTCTTTCATGTGTGGATAAGGGTCTGGGTAGTGCATATATGTATTTTGCTTGTACAAAGAAAATCAGTTGCTTCAACAGGCTCTAAGAAGTTGGCTCGATCTTGAAACGTCTTAAGGCGGTTGGGGCATATGTCGAAAACAAGAGGCGAGTTTTAGTGACCCTGTATAATTTCTTGTGTTTATTAGTCGGGACACCCGCCGCAACGCGCCGTGTGCCACTGCGCAGCTGGTTGCATCGCCGGACCAACGGTTCTGTTTCTGTTTTTGTTCCCATTTGTAGACAAAACTATACTTTTGTGAAAGTTGTTCGAAACAATAATGGTACTTCTTAAAATTCCAGCGTATTAATTAAAAACTGCCTGTTCAAACATACCAATATATGATACTGCAAACGGACCTGGAGACAAAAAAGCCCAGTAAAAGCGAGTCAAAATCATCTCCAATGCGACGATATCCCCGACAATGGTTCAGTTTTGGAAGGTGTAATAACTATGGCAGCCATCGATGTGCGCTTCTTAAGTTATTAAATGGTGGATTGTTCTCAGCTTATAAGTACCCGAGTGGGGAACATTCTCAAAGGGCTTTCTATGACCGAATACGATGAAGCATTGGACTCAGAGAGTATAAACCCTGGAGAACATGTAAGTTTCAGCTCTCGTTGCTCTTTCTGCCTCCTAAAATCTGCAATAATCTCATTTTGGGTTTGTTTTGTATTCACTGTAAATAATTTCTTATATGGCGATGATTCAACGTTTCACACAGACACAAGCACCATGGTATCTGCAGAGGAATATGACCACTGAGAGCTCGATAGTCCATGAGCAGGGTTGGCACCCAGTGTGGGTCTTGAAATCGAGTTGTAGCCACATAGTGTATTAATGACAGATGGTTCGGACTCCCCGTTCGTGGCTAATGAAAACTCAAGCCGGGTTGGCACACCTCTGCTTAAACCATGTGCATCTGTGTCTGCTGCAGCTTCACCAAAATTTGTGCCAGTAATTTTTACACAATCGTCATTGCCCGCTCAGAATGAAGGTGAAGATTGATGGTTTTTACATTCACTTTTACCTGTTAATATCATCCACAAACGTCTACACACACCACAAACCCCAAACAAGGCAACAAGTGCTCGATCATAGTCACTTATGCTAAACAACCCGTTTCATTCATCTCGTGTGGTAACATGGAACCCGAACCAAACGTGACCACTTTACCTGTTGATGAACCAAAACCGAGAGACCAAACCCGCCTGCTCATCAAGCTACGGTGCTTTTGAGACCACACAACCGGTTTCGGTTCAAGAATGATGGCAAAAATGGGTATGTAGACGGAAACGGACTGGGGAAGGATGGTACAGGAATAGCCGAGCCTATTGAAGTGATCCAACGGCCCAAATCACTCGGGTTAGGAGCGGAGCCCGAGGCTCCTGAAGACACAACCCCACCACCACTAAGGGTAAAGGGTCAAAGCTCTAGGAGTAGTGAAAGTAGGGGGGAGATCGGGAAATGCACGTGTTGGGTCGTTTGAAAGGCATACGAATGGGTTCGGGGTCGAAAATGATGGCGAAAATGGGGTATGTGAAGGGTCGGGTCTCGGGAGAGAGTCGCAAGGCATTGTTGACCCGCTTGTGGCTACCAGGCTTCCTAAATCTAGAGGCTTGGGTGCCAATGGTTAGCTTTTATTCACCCTTGAAGTGGTTTAGAAAAATGAGGTGATGAAACTCATGATTCATGTTGTAGTTGAATATGTTCTAACATGTACCATGTAATTTTTTTATTTATATATCACATAAGACACTTGTGGTGTTACATCTACGATGTAGCGTTTGTCATATTAGATTTTACTTTAATAAAAAATGCGTGAATAATTTTCACTATGGAATTTTGCGTTACACATAATCACATCGTTGTATTGCAAGCTTGTTCAAATTCTTTTATCTTCCTTTGATATCGTCGTTGAGGTACACAATAGAAAACATACGAAACTTACATAAATTCATGTATTGAATATCAGTCGGGACACCAGCTGCAACGCGCGGGTCTTCTCACTAGTAATATATAACATATAATAATAATAATAATACATATAACATATTAATACGTTACATATGACTATATATTTATATTTATATTTATTATAATATAATAATATTAATATATGTTACTATTTATAATAATAAAACCGTTTCGTTTCTCCCCAAACCCTATTGTCCTATATAATAATCTACAAAAATAATAATCTGCCTTTCATTTTCAAAACAAAACAATCTCCAATTAAGTTATGCTATGCCATGACAATTAACAAAAATCAAGGAACTAGAGCCACAAGAAAACGACCCTATTTAAACGTAACAAAAAATATTTTTTCTTAGACTTCTTAATCAAATACTCCAAAATCCAAATAAAGGTATGTTAAAAATCAATAAGTTTAATGTGCATATATTTAAATATATAACTTTATGGGTCAAGTTATTCTACAAAGACTCATAATTGTAAGAAGTGTAAGAAGGATTTATAGAGTGACAAGTGTCCAATAACCTAAAACCCACTACATCACCACCCAAAACCTAAACACCACCCACCCCCACCCCACCACCACCCAAAAACCTAAACCCCCCCCCCCCCCCCCCACCCCCCCACCCAAAACCCTAAACCCCCCCCCCCACCCCCGGCAAAAAAAAAAAAAAAAAAAAAAACTATATCTCACCAAAAAACCTAACCCCCCCCCCCCCCCCCCCCCCCCGCGCAAAGAAAAAAAAAAAAACTATACCTCACCAAAAAAAACCCCCAAAAACCCCTCACCCTCCAAAAACCTAAAAAAAATCTAAAAAAAACTAAACACCCACCCCCACCTTTTTTTTTTGGCGGTGGGGGTGGGGGTGGGGGGGGGGGGGGGGTTAGGTTTTTGGTGGTGATGGATGTTTAAGTTTTTTTTTTTTTTTTTTTTTTGTGTAGTGGTTTTTTTTAGGTTATTGGACACTTGTCACTCTATAAATCCTTCTTACACTTCTTACAATTAGGATCCTTTGTATTTGATCCTAATCCATAACGTTATAATTGCATTTTAAGAACATAACAAATATTTTTATCATTTCATTGCTTTACATGGAACTTCTAATGATATTCAAAGAGATATATGTGATTAAACCAAGTGTTACGGAATCTACTCCATCTAAGAGTTAAGGAGTTGGGTAACATATAAATGTGAGAGTGCTATATTATCTTTTAGTATAATCATCTAAGCTTTATGAATTACATATTAATAATAATAATAAGTTGTAATTATTTTCACACATTAAAATTTTCTTCTCATTGGGCAGGTGCTACTTAGACTATGGGGTATGGGGCGGGGGTTGGGGCGTGAGTTGGGTGTAAACGCCTATCTCACCATTCCGGGTAAGCTTGGGTTTCGGCGTGGCCCCTTTGGCGTGGGATTCAGCCCGGGTGTTGGGCCGGGCTACCCACATGACATGGCGGAACCTCATTGGCCAAGAGCACTAGCCCTTTGAAATTGGTTTTTTTTCCACGCCTCACCATACCCCTTTAAAATTGGCTTTTGGTCTTGGGTGCCCCACACTCCACGTGTCGCACCATGCCCCCAACCCACGCCCAACCATACCCCCACGTTCTTATGCAATATCCGAACACGATCAAGCACTTTTTTATACCTCATTCATTACTATTGTTCATATGTATGATAAAGGATCCTTCATGAATACTTCAACTTTATATAAGAATTGTTTATATATGAGTGTGGCCAATAATACTTAAGATGATTATTAATGTTTGTTTAAATAATTGTGCCAAATTTTGTTTACATTAATTAGCACCAATAACTTAAGCTAGAAAATTGTTTTGTTTATACAAAATATATTTGAATTTGATGATAAAAATTTTGCTAATCAACCTCCCGCCACAACGCGCGGGTTGCGTCAACTAGTTATAAACATTATAAAACGTTAACTTAAAATTTGATATAGATATTTTTGTTATAAATATAAAAAATACACATATAAAAAAGTATCATCTTAATCTATTTAATTTTAGTAGGCTATTGCTATAGTTTTTTAATTATTGTTCTAAATCTATTTTTAAAAAAATGGTAAATGCACGATACCCCTGACCGCGGGAGGGATCCCCCTCCCCAGGTTGCTACCCGACCAAGCGCCCTGGCGATGAATTATTACGTATTTTTCTATAACTAACAAGATTATGTACTAGTACGTAATTACTCAATATGCAGTGTTTGTATTCCCAGCTGTATCGTGCGGGGACCCTTCTAGCACATATATATGTATATTTAAGTGACCCACTAACACAAGTATCACCCAATATGTTCAATTAAGTTAGTATGGTCAATATTAGTCAGCTAAGGTCAACGTAGGGAAGCTAATCGAACCCGGACTCGATGGGTAAACCTGAAACCTGACACATTTGGGGTGGGTTTGGGGTCGGTTTAATCGGGTTTGGACAGGTTTGAGACTAGTTTTTATTTATTTTATTCTATTTTTTGCGGATTTGGGATTTTGTGAAATACCCGATTACCCGATAAGTGTACCCATTACCCGATTCTATACCTGATATAATTTATTTTATATTTTTAAATATTTATATAAGTGGTACATCCATTTTTATACATATATGTATCTTATTTCGTATATATTGTAGTTATTTGATATATTATCATAGTGATACTAAATGTAACTGATACCTGATGGGTTTTAGGTCGGGTATACCTACTGGGTAAATTTTTTTAATTATACCTATGACCTCTTCCTATCTAAAACCTAGAGGGGTTTTCCCCTCTACCACTAGGCCAAAGCCTCAAGTGGCAAAACAATAGTTTATTTAACTTTTACAATACAACATTTAAAAATAAGAATTACATTTAAATTTTCACAATGTAACTTTTTTAACAAAAGTTGCAAATTTCATTAAAATGTGCAACCTTTCAAGAAAAAAGGTTGCAAATTCATTATTATTTCGCAACTTTTTATGAAAAATGTTGCATTGGATGTTCTAATGCAACCTTTATCTTCAACAAAGTTGCATTAGAGTCAAATGTAACTCATTAAGAAAATGTTGCTTCTAAAACTTGCATTAGGCCTATTTTCTAGTAGTGAATACACCCCTCCCATACACTTTAAATCATTTTCTTTTCTAGCATTTTCAATTGAAACTTATTTCATAGTTAATTCTTATAGGATGTGTTGATCAAGCCTTGAACCGAACATATTTAATCTTTAACCTTGAGCTCTGATTACTAACTTGTAAGACCCGGACTTACATAACTAAAAATTTATATAAAAGTGTTGCATTTATATACAAGTAATGCAAATAAACGTCCATACATATTTCAAGTTTGATAAAAACTTCATAAGTATTTAAAACACTTCAACACGTTATCGTTGTTCGGTTCGTAAAATAACTAAACAAAAAGCGGAAGCTTGATCTTCGGTTGTGTTTGATTCTTTGTTATGCTTGATCTTCATCCATAACATCATAGCGATCACCTATATATCAAATATCATCTCATACGTTAGTTATATGATGCTTAAACATAGTTTGATAACCCAAGTTTACCAAAACAAATAAATAAAAAAGATGGTGAGAAGACCCGCTGTAAGCTACGGCATGTATGCCGTAACTTACCGCACCCGTTTTTTGTTGTTTCTAGCCATCCCCAGCCGTAGGTTACGGCTGGGAGTGGTAGCCTATGGCGCAGCCCAGCTGCAGCATTTCCATTCTTGTCCCTTTTTTTACAAACATGTCTATAACTTCCCGATTACTTATCCGTCTCGCACAAAAATTGTTTCTACGTGACCAAAAAACATTTGCCAACATTCTTAACTTATAAACCCATAACTTGGGTTTATAACTTTATGTTTTACGCTATCAGTTCTAAATTTAGATGCTTATTTATTTGACCCTTTTGCATGTTTGAGCAATCGAGCTTATGAAATTTATATCTTTTTTCGCAAGAACATCATTTTTACGACTTTACCCCATTACCCGGGTTATTAAATTTGCATTTCACGCATCAGTTACCCGGTTTGCGTTTACTCTTATTCGACCCGTTCAACCTTTTAATGGCCGAACTTAATTAGTCCGAATTCTTTTCAAGAATTCACAATCTTCCGATTATGACCCATTATCCGGGTCCATTGATTTATTGTTCGTGTTCACGTTACCCGGTTTACGCATGCCTTCGTAAATTTAACCCTTCAATCGGGTTTATGCCGAAGTCATTACTCTCACACCCATTTCGGTATGCGTTACAACTTCATTTTGAACTGTTTGTTTGTTCGTGTGAAATCCATCACTTGGAACAAACCAAACTTATTATTAATTCATTATTTGATCCATTTGGTTGTTTCATGTGAATTCCATCACTTTAAACAAACCAAACTCATCAACATTCCTTATTTTGATTCGTTTGGTTGTTTCATGTGAAATCCATCACTTTAAACAAACCAAACTTGATGAGTAATTACCATTATTCAGTCATACACAAATAACACACAATTTAACAAAAACACAACAAAGCGTAAAGCCACGTACCTTAAAGCTTTCCTTTCAAGCGCGTGTCCGCCCTGGCTTGACCACTCAACACTTCACCCAAATTGCCTATTGAGTTCAATCCGATTTATCATTTAGAACTAATATTACAATTTATGATTCATAAACTTGTAAGTATTCAATTACAAGGTTCATGTTATGATTCTTCCACACCTTTCAACAACTCACATTCACTTAGGCATTAAACACCTTATGGACATGGATTTTTACACCAAGTTTATTAAGTTTTCACTTCAACAATTACCCATGTTTTTCACACCTTATTAAGTCAATATGACTAGTATAATCGATTAACATATAGAGCTCACTATATTAACATCAAATACATCAATTTTACTACCACAATTCATGTGTTCAACATATCTACAAAAACCACTTACATATACGTAGTATATTACCCTAATACTTAATCATAACATTTTCTCTACCATTATTCATCAAGGATTTGCCTCAAATCATGTGGGCACTACAAATTTTATCACAATTTCAACAATCCCTACTTCAACTGCACTCATAAGGTTTATCAAGAAATCACTACTTCAACATATACTAGATTTTTGACATACCTTATGATGAGATGATGTTGTAGACTCTAATTTATCAAGCATGCATCAAAATCACTTTGATTTTTAGTTGAATTAGATGGATTTTTTAAGTTACATCAAAACAGAAGGTAGACGGGCAACAAGCTGCTCCGCCACCCCTTTATTTAAAAAAACAAAAAAGCAGACGAACTGATATGTTCACATACACTAAGAACTATTTTTTTTTGCATAAGAACGTAAAGAACGATTTTCATACACTTTGAAACTGGCTCAAACGAATTTTGATGGCTCATGACAATAGTGTTGGAACTCATTAAAGCTAAACTATAAAATCTAAGATCGTAAGGTTCAACGAGTCAGTTCCAACGCCACTACGGCGCTAAAATGAGTTGAATCGGAGTTCGTTTGAGTCGGTTTTAGAGTCCTAAAAGTCATTCTTAGGCAAACATTAGTTCTGATGTGATCTTTCACACACACACACACACACACAACCAGCCAACCACGCACACACACATCCACACATATATGTATATGTATAGGGTAGGGTTCATGCGAAAACCACCTTTATTGCGAGAACCGCGAGAACCAATGTGAACACAACAAAATAAACCCAATACACCACCAAAAACCAAAAAAAAAACCCAACCCCCCACCACCCCCCCCCCCCAAAAAAAAAAAAAAAAACCTAACCCCCCCCCCCCCCCAACTAGGGATGAGCAAATACCGATACCACCCCCCCAAAAAAAATGTTTAAGATTTTTTTTATAAAAATCGCTACTTTTAGTATCCAATTTTTTTTAATTTTTTAATTCTCGAAAAGTAGCGATTTTTATAAAAAAAAATATTAAAAAGAAATTTTTGTGTGTTTTTTAGATTTTTTTAGGTATTTTTGGTTGTGTTCACACTGGTTTTTGCGGTTCTCGCAATAAAGGGTGGTTCCTAACGGTTTCTTCTCCTATATATATATATATACAATATAATAAAAGAAACCAATGAGGAGACACATATCATTCATTGGAGCAATCCATTTTTTAGTTATTTTCCACTCTCTCCAACTTAATTATATATAATTAATATTAAATAAAATATAATTATAAAATTAAATTTAATATAAACTTAAACAATTCGTATAGGAGATAGTATAACATTTTGAAATTAGATTTCAAAATTATTTATCCTGAAATTAACAAAAGACCTACAATAAATATAAATTCATATAATATAAATGATTTATTTATTTTATTAAACTAAAGTAGTTAAGAGTAGAACCTATTTAAAAAATGTTTATAAGGAGTAAACAAAAACATTAATCAATGTTTATTGGTTCTATACTTTTATTTCCGTGTTCAACTTTCAACTTAAATACAATATTCACTATGTTTACTTGACATTTATAAGAATTATCACCGCAATCACCCCATCCATCATGTATCACATATCGAGTATATCCGTTAGTTTTTTTTAAAGATATAATTTTTTATTAGATTCATTCAACCCATGTAATAAACGATGTTTTTTTAAAGATATAATTTTTTTATTATTTACTATACAAAATTACATTTATGAAACTCGTGTAATACATCGGGTTTTTTTAAAATATAACTTTTTTTTATTATACGGTATATAAAATTAGATTTATTCAATCTGTATAATACACAGGGTTTATAAAGATATAACATGATATAACTTTTTATTGATTGGTATATAAAATTACATGTGCTCAACCCATACAATACATGATGTTCTTAAAAATGTAACTTTTTTCATTATTTAATATATAAAATTATATTTATTCAATCTATGTAATAAACAAGATTTTAAAAGATATATTGTTTTATTATTTGGTATATAAAATTACATTTATTCAACTCGTGTATTACACGGGGTTCTAACCTAGTATATTTGTAATTAAAAAATGTATATAGGATTTAAGTAATTGTTACGGAAAAAATTAAAAAGCTATTAGAAAATCGTTGGATTTTATTTTCTCAAAATTAAAAATAGTATTAGAAACATGAGTTTGGGGATAAAAATACTTATCTAACTATAAACAACCTAAGACGTGAAATGTTTTAGTGCCGTACGTACCTCTTCCTCTTCTTAACCGAATCGAATTTGGACTCGGTTGGTGCGAAGTTTTTTCATACATCGTCCCATATACATCCTCTACTCTCACCCATCCCGTTGTATCAAAGTCATGAAAACTTGAGTTTCTTTCACCACCTTTTATACTCCACACGTGACACTCTTCTTCATGATAACTACGCACACAAATGTAACGCAAGCTGATGTTGATAACTTGTTCAACTTCACCAAAACATTCCAAGTCTATGTTGAATATCTCGAAGGGAAGAACACTTTGAAATTGTTATTTCTTCTAGATGTTTCAATAATCGCATTGGATTGGTTGGAAATAGATTCTCAAGCCAATAACAATCTTCCACCTCAATGTCTCTTAACATGGGAATATTATCAAATTCCTCCTCACTACTACTCGGCCATATCTGCTTCAGGTTATCCATACGTGTAATAACTACCTTTTTCAACTCGAAAATTCTAACCTGCAAAAATAGGTCCGTCCAAACAATATACATTACGTTAATTATAATATTGGCAAAAGAAATAACTAAACCAATTGACATATACAAATCAATTATGTGTAATCAGCTACCTGACTGTTAAAGAGTGCTTGTTGCAATGGAGAAGTATTTTTATTGTCAGGATAAATGCTAGTGATTCTGGGAAGGTAATCAACTTCCAGTTCAACCAGTTGCGGTAGCTCAACCACACGGTCAACCGGGAACAAACGTACAAGCTTTGGTAAGTCTCGTAAAGATAAATACTTTAGCTCCTCAAAAATGATCATCTCGCCATTGTAATCATGCACCACTGCTTCCAAAACAGAGCATGACAAAATTGTGAAGAGGTATTTCAACTTACCACAAAATTCAACATAAAAGTCTCTTAGATACAAAAAAAAGCTTTGATCAGAAGGATTGACTGGAACAAAATCTTCAAGACTACTCATATGCCTCATACTTAAACGTAGACTCTCTGATTTCTTGACCAACTCATGAATTTTGTAGTCCACAAGGTCGCTTCTGTGCTCGTCCCAAAGGTGTAGTTGTAACGTAGTTTTGAATGAAATTATTGTTTCCAGGAATATACTACCTATAGATATCTTGAACTTATCAAGTTTCTCAAAGGATAGATCTTTTAGGTGGTTCATATCATAGAATTCGACCTCTAATGCACAAAGTTGGCATGAAAGCATCTTTAACTCTTCCAAATTAGCATCCGTCAAGTGGATTCCTTCCCTATAAGAACTTCTCATATAAAGCTCTTCAAGTTTGACTAAATTTATAAAGACGCCATCATCAATATGAAGGTCGGCACATCCTGTCAGATCTAGTAACTTCAGCTTTCTTAGATTCCCTATCGTAGATGGTAACTTGTCGATATCACAATAAGCAAGACTAAGCACCTCCAAATTCACAAGATCTCCAATGAAAGACCAATCAGACATCAATTTGCATTTATGGAGACAAAGTGATTTAAGGTTGGTCGAAAATTGAAGAGATGTCGGAAGCGGTGGATATTGCATGTTATAAAATGCAATGACTTTGAGATTTTCCATACTTGCATAAAAATCTTCCGGAAACTTGAGCGACTGATCCCCGTCCATAAGTTGTATAAAAGAGAGGTCTGGGTACTTGAAGTCTCGCGGAAACTCCGACATACCCATGCATGTTAATGAAATTCTTTTGCAAGATTCATTCATTTCGTCTCTACCCCACGTGGACACATCGCCATGGTTTACAATCCAAGCAAAATCACCTTCGGAAACTCTTGCTAACACAAAAGCAAGCACAAGATCGTGCAATTTAACACATCCAAGCCGTTCACTGTCCATCAACAAATTAGCGTTTACAAGATTGCGCACACATGTATTTGTCCTGTCTCGAGCCTCTCTCAAAGTGGAAACATTTTTAAACAGCTTTAGACCCCATGCATGTCTAACCAGATCCTCTATTTGAATATCAGAGTCCTCTGGAAACAAGCCACAATGCAGAAAAATATCTTTATCCTCATCTTTTCTTACATACTCGTAGCTTATTCTGATAATTTCTTGCACATTATCATTAAGATCATGATTCTTCAGACGGTTAAGCGTGTCCCTCCACACATAACTTTCTTGAGATTTAAGGGTTGTGCCTATGAGCTTGATGGCAAGAGGCAAATTACCACACTTTTTGACAATATCACATCCTATTTCAAACCGATCTTGATCATGATCTAGAGAAACTCCAGTATATTCAGAAAAGAAATTTTGTGCTTCCACATCTAACAAGACATTGACTCTGACTACTTGAGGAAGGGTAAAAGCATCAGCCGCAATTTGTGTGCAAATATTTGAATCTCGCGATGTCAACAACAACTTGACGCCTTTTGGCAAAGGACTTGTTAGTCCAATATCCTTGATGTCAACCTTCTCCCACACATCATCTAATATAACTAGAATCTTTTTTTTATCCTCTTCTAACTTTTTTTTAAATTTTCTTTGGAGAGTATCTGCCCTTGCTGTTACAGTCGCTTCACGTAAACTTTCGCCTCCTATGCATATGGCTATATCATTCTGAATAGAAAACATGTTAGGATTTCTCCCAAGAGTAACTTTCACAAAGAAATCAAACATCTTCTTGTCTTCTGCAACTTTTTTAAGTTGTTCCATCATGGTGGTTTTTCCTACACCACCCATTCCACACAAGGCAATCACTTGACTCTTGTTGTCGTCTTGTTGAAGGAGCTTCAATGCATCGTTGAACGGCACGTCTCTGGACTTGAAGTCATCTCCACCCGGTGACGATGATAACGGTTTAGAAGTGGTGGAGGACGTGGCTCTTCCAGTAGGCAATGGGGCATCGGTCCAAGTAATCTCAGAATTTTCTGAAATAAGTTCTTGGATTCTCATAGTAGCCTTGAAAGCGTTTCTTCCGGCTCGGTACCTATTTTTCATGTGTAAACATCCAATGTCATCATTTGAGATGCTTTCAACTTCATGCTTGACCTTCTCAACCTCTCCCAACCAAGCCTCTACACGAGCAGGTATCTCCTTATCATTTATTTCGTTTCTGTTCTTGTGGTCTATAACATCAGTGCTTGTAGCCACCAAACGACTCAATTTTTCACTCATGCCCGTAACATGTTTTGTGGAGCAAAACACATATCCTAGGTGTTTCGTGATATGACTTGTCATAAATTTCACAACAGGAGCAACGACTTGGTCATATAAAATCTGCTCCATTTTCCTTATCGAGACCAACAAATCACACAAACATATCAATAAAAACAAGTTAGTCTAGTTTCAACTTCAAAAGTTAAATATTGCAAGAACACACAAATAAGAAAGTCAATTATCAAGTGATTTAGGGTCTTCAATAATCAAAAATGAAATCTTACTTGCAAAGTTTATTTAATTAGAATATTGTCATACTAAATAAAATAAATAAGAACTTAATCATACAGTTATGTACATGATCTTAATGTGAATTCAATACAATACTAGTTTTAAGCTCCGAACTATGGGTTGGAAGAAAAAACCAAAACCACATCATCTTAATGTGAATTTAATACAATACTAGTTTTAAGCACTGATTTAAGGAAAAAAAAAACCAATCATACTAAGACTTTAACTCTAAGGGGGCGTTTGGTTTGCGGAATGATTTGGAAGATTGGAATTGGAAATTGTTGTAATTGTAATCTCAATTCCATTTTTGTTGTGTTTGGTTGTCAAATGAATTGGAATCCATCACCCCGGCACACACAACCACCAGTTCGGGTCGAAACGGTATCGGTCAAAACGGTTCGGGTCGAAGTGGTTCGCGTCGAAAGCGTCTAAACGGTTCGGGTGGAACTGTTCGCGTCGAAACGGTTTGATTCGAAACGGTACGGGTCAAAACGGTTTCAAAATGGCACGGGTCGAAACGGTTCGCGTCGAAACTGTTCGTGTCGAAACGGTTCAGGTCGAAGCGGTTCGCGTCGAAATGGTTCGCGTCTAAACGGTTTGATTCGAAACGGTACGGTCGAAACGGTTTCAAAATGGTACGGGTCAAAACGGTTTGCGTCGAAACGGTACGTGTCGAAAAGGTACAAGTCGAAACGGTACGTGTCTAAACGGTAAGGGTCAAAACGGTCCGCGTCGAAACTGTTCGTGTCGAAACGACACGAGTCGAAACTGTTCGTGTCGAAACGGTTCGGATCGAAATGGTGCGGGTCGAAACGGTCGAAGATTCCAATAAATTTAGTTTAATTACTTCACATGTAGGAAGGATTTTAAATTCCTCTAGTTAAAGGAATTTGAAAGAATTCATGCCTAATTCCAATTCCAATTCCATTGTCAACCAAACACATGAAGATTGGAATTGGGATTCCAATTACATCAAATTCTGCGAACCAAACATCTTAAGAGATAGAATTCAAATTCCAATTCCCTTAAATTACATTGAATTCCTTCAAACCAAACGCCCCCTAAACTCTATAATTATGAAACACTTTAAAATCTAATCTAAACTTACCAGGTAACTCAAATCACTATATAAATTTAATTTAGATAAAATTTTCACTTTGGCCCTTCGACTTTTCATTTTAGTAGTTTAGAGTTTTGGGTTTTAGAAGAAAACCAAAGATACATACGTGAAGCTTACTGGGAAAAAAACAATGTCAGATTCAGGAGGAGGAAGCAATAGAAAGATTATACATAAAAGAAGTTGGTTAGTTTTTCCAATTTCAATGTCTAATTTTAAAGAGCAAATTGCATTTTTCGTCCTTTATGTTTCAATGTTTTATCAGATATTGTCCTTGAACTTCTAAAATTACACCGGCTCTCTTTTACGTTTGCACATGATAACAAACAGTGTCCTTATAGCTTAACCCAGTTAAGTTTTTTTTTAGCTCCATGCATGTGCCAACTCATGTGAGAGTATAATAGTCTTTACCCCTCTTTTAATGAATTGAAAGAAAAACAAGAAACTAGAAGGAAAGTACATAAAAACATTCTCTCTCTACCCACGCTCTCAACTTTCTCTCTCTACAAACACACCTTGTTTTTTATACCCTTAATTTCAACTTTGATTTAATCAAGATCAAAGCTTTTTGATCGTTCACATATTTTTCAGCAAACAGAGCCATCAAATTCACATGTAAAAACTAGGCCTCACATCCCATTACGATCCGATCAACTATCAACAATTCGATTTCAAAAATTCATATTTTCATTTACACGGTTAAAGGTTTTTATCAAGGGCATATAGTCATGTTGTTTAGATTGTAAGATTATATAACACCTACACTAATCATTGTATTATACTCATATGGTCAATTATCAAAGTGGATTGTTTAAACAAAATTACCCTTCTGTTAAAAATAATTACATTTTTATTACTTTATTACTGTCTAACTATTTTATGTTCTTATTTTTGTTTTGTTACATGCAACTTTGGAGTTGGGCTTGGCTTGAACCTGACAACAACTTTGGAGTTGGGCTTGGACTTGACAACTGCTGCTAATGGGCTGGATGGCTGGATACGTGAAGTTGTTAGAGAGTTTTGTCTTCATATGAGATGTATTCATCACACATGTGTACAAAATATCTCTCTTTTCCTTTTTCTTCTATCTCTTAGGGTTTGGTCAGTTCTTGTAGATCTTGTGTTGTCGTGTTGAGATCGAGTGTTCATAGCTTAGATCCGTTTTAGAGAGCGCAGATCATCGTGTTGATGATCTGCTGGTAAGGTTGTGAGAGATTATTGTATCTATTTCATCTTTAGTTGTTTCTATGTTGTCTGGATTCAATTGTGTTAAGAATAATAAACCGTTTCTTCATTAGATCCATGTATTTTTGACACCTTCCTGTCAATGATACTTGTCATTTTCACCTCGCGTATGCTTCGCACGGAAATTCTGCCTTGTACATGATCCAAGCACTTAAAGTTGAAAGCATTTTTTTAGTTTAAACAAAGTCGAATGATTTTAAGAGAACAATGAAATTATTTACCGTAGCAGTCGTTTTTATCCTTTAGATAATTTCCCCCTTTTTTCCCCAAAACTTAAAAATTACAAATTTAGACACACTATCGAAACAACTGTTGGGAAACACAAAATCGAAACAATTAACAAAAATACAAAGAACCAGCAACTAAAAGCAATTAGAACAACAATAAACTACAATCACACTAAACATCGAAGAACCATAATGAAAAAGCAACAAGCAGATTAATAATAATAATAATAGCAGTAGTAGTAGTACGACGACACACCAAGGGGCTTAGTTCCAACCGCACTTATGGTCACAAACCGGTCGTAACATGGCAATTGCAATCGTTTTGTGATCTTAAAAAACAGAAAAAGAAACACATGATGTAGCATGGAATTGAATCAAGTTGCAAGTAGAAGAACAGAATCAGAAATACATTCATAGATAAAGCTAATTGATCAAGAAAATACCTCTTTTTTGCTTGCTATCTTCTTTCTTCAAAATCTGTGGTTGAGAATGTACTGGTAAGTGTAAACGGAAACAAAATGATTGATAAGTGGGGTTTTATAATAGTAAGTCTAAACATCGAAGAACCATAATAAAAATAAAAAACAGAAAAAGAAACACATGATGTAGCATGGAATTGAATCAAGTTGCAAGCAGAAGAACAGAATCAGAAATAAATTCATACATAATTAAAGCTCATTGATCAAGAAGATACCTCTCTTTTGCTTGCGATCTTCTTTCTTGTGGTGAGAATTATGTACTGGAAAGTGTAAACGTAAACAAAATGATTGATAAGTGGGGTTTTATAATAGTATGATTGATAAGTGGGGTTTTATAATAGTAAGTTTCATGGTTGGTCCCCGAGATTTGAGCCGAAGTTCGGTTTTCGTCCATCTTTTTAATTTTATGCGTTGGAATGTAATCAAGTATCTATTTCGTGTATTCCTAGTCACTAATTGAGTTGGTTTTTTCTTTTAGTTTAAGAGCAATATAGTTGCCCGACTACCTGCCATTGCTTTGTAATTGCCCTCTTTCGTATGAAATGATATTCTACTTTTTACTTAAAAAAAAAAAATGCAAAATGCTACTTTTGACTCCTAAAAAAATTTAGTTTTAATTTAGCAGCACCTTAAACTAACAAATTTGTTCATGTTAGAACCTCCATCTCCGTCTATATAATTTAACTAAACAACATATTTATCTATAAATTTTGTTTATTTTTCAAAAACCTCCCACATTCAACTCATATATATTTATCACTATCTTACTCATAAACACTTATTTTACTTTTTTTTTTAATTTCCTACACACTTACAATAAGAATATAAAGAGTTATGTGCAAACTTCTAAGATCATGCGTAGTGTGTTGAGCAATAATGCCCCCACCCTTGGGCGTTTTCTGACACGTGGCAGTCCAGTCAGCATGGGGGCATTATTGGGCGTTATTACAAAAGTGGCGTAGTGGGAATAATGCCCAATAACGCCCCTTCCAATCATTACACAATTATTATTTTTTAATTAAAAACTTAAAATAGTTCATTAAATTAAAAAAAATACAATATTAGAAATAAAAAAATAAAAACTGACTAAAATAAAAAATAATACATTAGTTTTAGTCTTCGCTTTCTTCACCCTCGTCCTCCGTTTCTTCTTCACCCTCAGGTGAGACATACCGAACCGACCATGCGTGTTGTACCAAATCAACCGTTAACGCGGAATGGTATGGTTCGTAACGCAATTTTCGTGCATTATTCACTCTTTCTTCCATTGACGCAATTCTCACCGCTAGTCGACAAGCACTCGTAACCGCCTCTTGCTCGACCTCCTCATCGGTTGTTTCACCGCCATCCGCAAAAGACTCTCTATAGCAATAATTCACAATGGACGATGAACTAGGGGAATCCATGTTTTTTTATAAAATGAAGGTATTGTATGAGAGTGTTTTGGTTTGAAAATTTTTAGAAGTGTGTATATATATATATTGGTGAGAGGTTAAAAAGGAAAAAAAAATAAAAACTAGCCGTTAGCCCCAACTAGCCGTTACCCCTTTCTCATTGGTCCACATTTGCCCCTTCCAGCGTTATTCAAAAAACGTCAAATCGTTTTTTGCCGGAGAAAACGCCCGAACACGCCTAGGGGGCGGCGTCCCGGCGTTATGGGGCGTGTTTGGGCATCATTTTGGATGAAAAAACCCTGATTACAGGTGGTCTTATATGTTACTATTAAAAACAATAATTGGGGGGCCTGTAAATACCCTACAGTTTGACGAGCGGGTAATGTCTGCCCTATGAAACAATAATTGGGGGCATGTGAAAACAATAATGATAGCTTATATAGAATACCACTTTAAGACCATGTGTAGTGGTTTGATGAATAATGCCCTCACCCTGGGGCGTTTCTGCCATGTGGCAGTCCAGTTAGCAAGGGGGTATTACTGGGCGTTTTTGCAAAAGTGGCGTAGTGGAATAATGCCCAATAACGCCCCATCTAATCATTACACAATTATTTATTTTTTTAAATTAAAAACTCAAAATACTTCATTAAATTAAAAAAAATTACAACACTAGAAATAAAAACCGACTGAACTTAAAAAAAACCGGAAATAAAAAAAAACTGGAAATCAAAAAACAAATAAAAACCACAGGGGCCCATTTTTAAACTTAAAATAAAACCAAGGGGCCTAGTTTGCCACTTTTAAACTTAAAAACCACAACAAAATAAAACCACAGGCGCCTCCCACTCTTCTTCTTCATTTGACAGGCAACAAACTCCGGCAAGAATTCCGGCAGACCACAAAGCTCAAACCCACTCGAATCCAGCAAAAATTCCGGCTATCTCCATCTCTATCTCTTTAAACCCACATGGTCCCATCTGATTGGCCAAAAATCTGCCCTTTTAGCGTGATTCAAACAACGCCGGTGGGGTTTTTTTGCGAAAAACGCCGGATCACGCCGGAGGGGGTGGGGGGAGGGCGTTTTCAGGCGTGATTGGGGGAAAAACGCCCAGGATCTTGCCCACTACGCATGGTCTAAATATAAAGTTATGTGGAAACTTCTAAATATAGTGATGTACTTTAGCTTCTATAGTTTTTTTTCTCTATCATAGAGATTCCAATATATCGATGTTTTTGTTGTTTCCTCTATTATTTTCTATATATCTATATCTGTAATAATACATTATTAAAGAGATTGGACGGCTACCTTCGTAATTTCACATCAATATTAAGGGGTCAGATGAAAATTCTCAAGTTTAACTCTCGAATTTTTACCTTCCTCTTCCGTTCTTACCGCTGCTCCTCTTTTCATTGTCGATGAGTTGTAACCCTCCATTGAAACCACGACCTTTAAATGGCTCCTGTGTGTTCATAAGTTCATTGATTTAGAATAACATGATAATAATTTATTTGGAGCTATTTGATTCAATTTACAATTTATAATTAGTTTTTAAACAATAAACAATTTAATTAACAAACGACATTACGTGTACATATAATTGAAATGCAATTATATCTTGTGTTTGTTGATTTAGGATATATCAGTGATGTTAATGAATGTTTGTAATTGTTCTTTGTTTTTTGTTTGTTATTGGAGCACCCTTCTATTTCATTTCTGTACATTTCATCTCGAAATGATTTATACGTTGTTAAGTTTTTTATATTCTCCATTATCCAATTCTCTTATGGGACCCACCTTTTAAATTCGTGGTCTGTCACTCGAATGGCAAAAAAGAAAAATAGTGAAAATAATTCCTACTCAAATGGATTAACACACAACTGACAAGGTATTTGTGAAGAGAGTAAATAATCATAAGATTGCTATATGCATGTGATGTAATATTATTTTGTTTTTCTGTAAGACTCGTACTTATAATAATGCTTAAAATATCGTTAAAATGCGTACGTTAACCACATTTCATGTACCATAAAGAAGGTTATTATACAAAGCAACGTAGTAGATGGGTTGCATATAACAAGTCGGCATTTGAAATTTTCAAGAAAACTTAAACAAAAAGCGGAAGTTAACAAACTTTTAGGAATTGTTCGGTTCTTGACGTGGCTTGATCTTCATCGGATGCTCAAACTTAGTTGTTAACTACCACTAGATTTCATTCAAACGTTTAGCATTCAAGTTATTTGACCAGAAAACAAAAACATTTTTTTTTCTGATTCAGGGTGGCCCCCCGCCACGCGGTAGGGTAAGCCCATTCTCTTGCATGGCGTGAGGGCTACTTACTTAACCAGATCCATTGACTGGCTCCCCCTCGCCAAGCGGAGGGGCCAGGTCTCTCCCTTGCGACGGGCGGGGAGACACTTTTCAATAAGGTTGTCAGCGTTTTCCAATTTTCTCACACTCAGCCAATTTTTTTTAACTTTTCACTAAGTTTGTACTCAAGTTGGTCCAAACCCAAAATACTCTATCGATCACTCCCACTCCTTGATCTCTTGTTTACTCTCTTATTTTTCATTATAAAATAATAACTAAAATTCATCTCATTACATAAAACAAATAATTTTGTTATACACTACATCTCTTTTTTGCTTTTCTTTTTTCCTTTAAAACATTTAGGATGACTATAAAGTTTTATAATCTCACTTACAAAGAAACATCACCTTTCAATTATGACAATGACACCACGACAGAAATCGCCAAGTATATTCCAGCCCCATGTGTCAATTATTGAAGGATGTGGGGACACGTGAGCCCAATATGTAAATAATTGTTGAAGGATGTGGGGACACGTGAGCCCAATATGCACATAATTGATAATGGCACCCATTAAACACACACCCCTATAATATTATTTTCACATTCCTAGTATATATGGGCCGTATAACCTTAGGCTAGAGTGTATGGTGATGGTCCTTCAAGGGAGGATGATCCGCCACGTAGGCGCCACGTCATAGTCCTCTCAAGGATGGTCCATCCCACAAAACTAAAGGGTATGGAGGTTGGTCCTAGTCATAGTCCTCCCCACCACTTTTATGTTTTTTTTAATCTTCTACTTTTTTTAACATTTAACAAATAAACTAACAAAATATTTTCATTAATATTAAAAAAACATTACATAAACTTAAAAAAAATAAACTTAAAAAAACATTTTTTCATAATAAATTATTATTATTTTTATCTCAATAAAGGTTTAAGCATGAAACCACATATGTAAATAAAAGGAAAATTTTTAAGTTCAAGTTGTTTTTATAATAACATGAAACCACAGGGACCATTGTTGTAAATAATCAAAGCCTGGACCCACCATTTTTTTATAATAACATGAAACCACAGGCAGCTCTGGTGGTTGTCTTCTCCGACGAATCAGGCGAGATTCCGGCGAACCCACCATTTTTAATTTTTTTTTATTATTAACAGCTTTACACAAGAACAAAGCCTTGGACCCACCATTTTTTTGTCTGCATATGGACCGTCGCCAACGTCTTAGGCTAGAGGACGGGACGGTGGGGGGGGGGGAGGGTGGGATGGTCTTCCTCCGTCGCCGAAGCTCGACGGTGATGGGGACGGTCCTCATACCCTATAGCCTTATACGGCTTGTATAGAATGCTATTGCACAAAAATAAATGCAGTGGAATGTTTTTTTTTTGTTTTACATGTATACGGGTCGTATAACATTATACGAGCCATATACAATTGTATACGAGCAATATAATGTTATACGGCCAAATGTGCTTATTTTTGTGAGGTTTTGGGTTTTTAAGATCTATATACGAGCCGTATAATGTTATACGACCCGTATATAAGTTTTTTTTGTGTAAAACCGAACAACCATTTAATAAGTTTTAGTAATTCATTAGATGGCGTATTCAGTATCCGGAGTTTGTTGGGTGACGACGACGGTGGGTTGTGAGAGTACTGAGAGTATGATTGCTGAAGATTTTCAGTATCTGGAGTTTGTTGGTCACATATTCGTGTGTCGCAGTTTGGAAAGATGACCTAATAGAGATCATAGCCAACCTAAATCCACGAATTCCTGTGTCTTGTATTTATCAAAGATGTTCTGATATCGTAAAAGTTTTCCCAGCTCGCTACCGATGTATGCCGTGTGGGTTATCGCTAGAACCCTGCCGATGTTCGTCTATTAACTACTGGATGGAGTACTTTCGTGAACCTAAAAAAGCTTGTTGCTGGTGATTCCATCATGTTCATGCGAGCAGATAACGGTGAACTTTACGTCGGAATTAGACATGCTAAAAGCGTGGGAATCCGTGGGAATAAGTTGATTAACAGAGGATTCATCGCGTATAAGTTGGTTTATGGGAACCGTTTCTAGCTAGGGTTTGTTGGGTTGTTTGTAGCTAGGGTTCAGAATGCTTGAAGTTTTATTACAAACACCTTGGTGAAAGTTATCATCTTTTAAGTCAAGTAAAGCAATGAATGGAGGAATATATTTTACTTATTTTATGTTTAAAATATAAGCATATTATATAAGTTTTTAGATGGTGTTTGTAAGGTTTAATTGCCTTGTGTAACTTTGATTGACATTTATCATTGACATCTATATACGGAACGAGATTCTTCTAGAACTAGAAAATGAGAGAATACCAAACGAGATTCTTCGAGAACTAGAAAAGAAGAAAATATGAACGAGATTCTTTGAGAACTAGGTATGAAATCGGGTAGGAAGAAAATGAAGAAGAAGGGGCGTAATAAAGGAAAGAAACATTAGAAACTATGTTAATTAACAAGTTTTTGGTTGAAGTTTGAGTGATTGTAATTGGTGATTAGGACTTTGTTATGGTTGGGTAGGTTTTATTTTGAAACGTTGTGTTTAAGGTTTCTTGTTATGAAAAGTCCTTGTTTTGAAGTCCAATATTGGGTGGAAAAGATTTCAACATTAATTAATGTCAATGAACCATGAAACAACTCATCCCCCTTTTGTTAGACATATATACTCACCCATCCACACACACTATTTCACCCACACTATTCACCTTCTTCCACTGGAAAATCAACAATCTTCTACCGGAAAACAAACCGTCATGCCTGAAGCTTTTGGTATTTATATAATATCTATTATTCCCTTGGTGGTTTCTATACCCATCCCCACGCGACATGGCGTCTAAACCCTTGAATCCCAATGCATCTCCATACATTCCTCACCATTTTCTGAATTCGAGTTTATTAAGAAGTAATGACTTCTGACTATTGCAAGACTGTTTGTCTGGCTTCCAATGCTCACATAGGGTGATAAACAATGCTGATATGGAATTGGAGAATCGTTGTGGGAGGTAGTTACCCAGTCTTCTCCCGCCTTGGTAGTTGTTACCATATCCATTATTCCCTTGGAAATTGTTACCATATCCATTATCCCCTTGGTAGTTGTTACCATATCCATTATTTCATTACGTTAAGCTTGATCTATTTCATGTTCTGACAGTTTGTACTGATGTTAGGTAATTAAATGCATCTATGGACATATTCGCTCTGAACACATACTGACTGTGTTTTCGTAATTCTTTAAATAGCGTTTGCCGTTTTAGAAAGCGTATAGCATATTATACGATCATTTTTTAGTTGTATACGACCCATATAAAGTTATACTGGTCGTATACAACCTTTATTAATTTTTTATTCGCTCGTATTCTCAATATACGAGCACTGTTTTATGTCTTGTATACGGGCCGTGTAACGTTATACGACCCGTATACAATTAACCAACTTTTTTTTAATTAATATATGTGGAATTTATGAAAACGCAGTCGGAACATCAAATATGATCGAACATTTGTTTTTGCTTCATTTTTATCAACTGGTCACCTTAACTCAAACTTTTCATCATTACAAATTATCGAAACATCAATAAGATCATAGCCAATGACTACAGAAACCGAAAAACCAGATATTGAAACATATTGAATTGAAGAATAAAATATAAAGAAATATAAATTCTCTTTTCATCAATACAAATTCTCTTTTCTCACCTTGAAGTGGTCTTTTTTGTTCTCAATTGTTTAGAAGTTAAAGTAAGTTTCCTCCTTAGATTTAGGTTGCTTGGTTAAGCTCATTTATGATGATTAACTTTTTGATATTGAAGGATTCTGTGTATTTACTGAGTTAAATCCTGATGTTAAAACCCAAAGACATAAGGGTTAATTAGTAAAAATTGAAATGATTTATACCGATTGATCATCTTTATTAAAACTAGCCTTATTTCAGGTTTGGTTACGTTCTTCAGAAGTGTCTGTTGGAAGTTTTGGATGTGTATGAATGAAAGTCTCAGAGTGGTAAAACACTTTGTCCAACATTGGTGTGTGAAAAAAGTAAATGGGTGGTTATAAGTTGAAACCTTTACCAAACCATTGTAGCTTTATGACACGTTTTACCACAAGTCCTACCAGCACGCGCAGGGGGGGTGCAAAAATTAAGTTTCGGAACTGGAATTTGGTTGAACCTGTACGTGCCCGCACGTCCTGCGGACACGAATGCATCTTTATACATCTCCTTCTCTTAGTCTCTGCAACATCTCTATTGTTTCATTTCAGGCCAGTGTTCAAGTCCGGCAGTGCGCTGTTGCTTCTTTGAACCGTCGTGCCCTGGGAACAGACCCCGAATCTGTTTAAGCAAATTTTGTCAAACACAAGCCTGGTTCACAATTACTGTCTCTTTTGCTTTATTTATTTCTGTTTCAGATTCTTTTCGTGTACAGATTACTAACAGTGTTTCCATTCTTTCCGGATTCCAAACTGGTGATGAGACAAATTGAAAAACTCTTTAAACTGTTAGAAGATGAGGACACTCAGAAAAGTGTAGTTATATAAACCAAGTGACGCTGCACTGTAAATTGCAAGTTTAACAGATGAGGACTAATATGCATCAACTGTTGTAGTTTTTAGTAACTTCAACATAGTTTTAGTCCTGGCATGATAGCTAGGTTGGGTTGGGTTGGGTTGTAGGACCAAGTTTCAGCAGTGGCGGATCTAGGATTCACGCCAAGCAGTAACGTTTTTATAAATAAGCGGTAACGAAATCGAAAAAACGTCAAATTTTTCCAAAATTTACACTAATTTTACATTACCGCCGGAGCGCCAAGCGGTAGCGGGCGCTCCCCCTTGTATACAAATACATCCGCCCCTGAGTTTCAGGGTATTTGCTCCTAAGATTCCATTGAATTAAATTGTCACACATCAAATAAACAAGTAGGACACTCAAAATTTAATGAGGTAACATGAAATGCCGATAAGTAAACTATGTATGTGCAGCTCATTTCCATTTTGCACTTAACACCATCACCTTTACATACACCAAATCTTTCAACCTATCAAGAAAGTGAAAAAAAGGCTTTTCTCCCACGTCGGTTGACAAGTAAAGCGCCACATGCTATCCAAAACCCAATTGCAAAACCAGTAGGCCCGCTAATATAAAACCATCTCTGGAGTTCATCTATTCCTTCCCCTCCACCATTATTTCGACCAATGAGTTTTGGCACCTCTAATTCTTTGTCTTTAGGGCAGTACCTGGTTAGGGGAGGTCCACACAGTCCTGCGTTTTCGGTGTACCTTGAAGGTTCAAAGGACTGAAGTTGAGTGCTAGATGGAATTCTCCCTGATAACTTATTATAAGACACATGAAGTTGGAGTGGTTCAGTTTGTCCTTCTCTAAGATGGACTTGAGAGAGAATTGGGAGGAATTGTTTTTCAGTTGACATCTATAAAATTCAAAATTAATTTATTAGTATTTTATGTTTCAAATATCTTAATTTTATTTTATGACACAAAAGCAAAATATTAATTAAGATGAGACCCCGATTCATCAAATCACAATGAATTGGCTTAAGCACTGTCCACTGGTATGATTATATGGGTAAACAATGATTGTTAATTATGTCTACTACACAACTCTCCATTTGGGGTTATCACTTAAAAGCGACGTATGTTTAACCCCAACTATTCTAAGCCTATCTATTACATCGGATCCAATATCCGCAATAAAAATACAAATAAAAAATAAAACCTCAACCATAACAAACACAATCATGACAAGGGTCATAACCTAGGGCTCGATTCATATCACAATCCATAGACAACCAAAAGCTTTTGATCTTTTGTCAAAATAAATATTTTTTTACAAATAAAACAAGGATCAAAATTATAACCTTATCATCTATACGCGCGTAACCGTGGCTCTGATACCACTGTTGGGAATCATTGTATAAAATTATAGCGGAAGCGGTTTACATATTTTATAAGAGCCCATTATATATATATATATGTAGGATCGAATTCGGATCCGAACGAGTCGGTTAGAAGAGCTTTTCTCAGTTTGAGCGGCGGAAACAAACAAACCGAGTTCAATTCAGCGATAATACACTTTAAACTGTCGATTTATATTGATAGAATGACGTTTACAACCTGTCGACACTTCGGCAGCACTTCGTGGCTCACCGGAAGACAACACCTAGAACTATATCCTGATTTCGCCCCAAATGTCCTATATATAGTAGTTCTGATTTCTCTCCTAATGACATGGTGTCATTTGGAGTGGAATCAGCATGTTACTTTCGGGTGGAATCAGGATTTAACTCTTCGGGTGGAATCAGAATTTAACATTTCGGGTGGAATCAGAAAATTACATTAGGAGTGGAATCAGAAAGTTAACTTTCAAGTGGAATCAGAAAATTAACTTTCGAGTGGAATCACTCCTAAATATTCTGATTCTTGGATTCCGTGCTCTATTCTATCTATCTCTAAACAAGACTCGATACAAGACGTAGACGACATACGGATGCACCAACAAACTCCCCCTCGGATATTGACGGAGTCTTCAGTGTCGAGTCTTCACATCTTCAGTCTTTATCAGTCTTTGAGCTTCTCTTTGAAGTATCTGACGCTATAAGTATCCTCAATCTCTATCTTCTTTTCTCTTTTCATCACCAACATACTCCTTCCTTTAAGTATCTTCAGACTCCCCCTTTCGATATGCTGGGATCGCAGCCTGGCTTGTTGAAATCACACAATCCTCAGGTATCGGAACCTGACTCTTCCTCAAACTTGTACATTCTCTACCACAAACATAAGTTTTCTAATATTAAACTTTAACACACTCAGACACCACTTTGTAAATATCACAAAAATGATCTAACATTTATAGTCTCTGATGAACCTCTTGAAAGAATATCATTTTCAAAACTTCTGATGATCACTTGTAAGATAGATTTTAAAATCTTTCACATACAACACTCCCAAACCAGTTCGTCAAGTTTAGCACTTGGAATTTTGAAAATCGGCTTTTCAACACCAGTTGTCGAAAATCTTTTTGTATTTTCAAAAATTTATGCTAAAACACACTAAAAATCTTTTTGAGATTTTTGAAAAATATGAAATACAGTAAAGAAATATTTACAAACGATATTTTTGTGAGTTTGTGTAAGAGGATCATATCAGTTTATAAGACAAATCACTCACACCGTTAAGGTTTAAACATTTTAAGTTCTAAACGATTCACTTAGATTGTCAGTATACTGATCCACTTAAATTCTCACACAAAATTCAACTGCTTCAAGATACGATATTAATGTCTTAAGCACTTAAACTTAATCGAGTGTCCCACCTCAGAATATACTCCCGTATCCAGATCCCAATATTCAGTCTTACAGGTAATTATGACACAAATGATATCTGTACATAAATTAGGTAATGCGAGGGCTGAGGGATCTCAGGTCGATACTTCCGTATACGCAGAGAGATATCAGCTTCGACTTTTCGGAATGTCCCCTTTAGAGGATCTTTTAGCTACAACAGCAGCGACTATCAATTTTATTGTTTCATCTGCATGCTGAGGGTTTATGCTATGTTTCAAGCATTGCGGAAAGTATTATCTAAGGACTAGGTCAGAACCATCGTTCAGCAGAAGTCCCGGAATAATACCCCAGATATCACTGAGTATAAAGACCTAGTATATCAGAAAAAGGAACCTTTCAAACAAGATTTCGGGGGTTACCCATATATCCGAGAGATGTTACCCACGAATTAAGCAAGTTTGAATTTAGGTTTATATCTCGTCACAATCTACTAAATGTGCAAAAACCTACTGACACATCATCAGTGAGACCGTTTATCACTTTTTAACTTTCCAATTCTTTAGCATGTTGTGATCGTCCACTGATGTACTATCATTTCCTCTTTTATGCAACAAAAACTCATTTTTGATTTTATCATGTTTTTGAATTTTTCAAATTTTCAAATGTTTTTGGATTTTCTAAAATTTCTTACTCCCCCTAAAATGCAAACACATTTTAGGAAATTTGAAAAAAAACTGTACAATAAAGTGACAACTAATATCAAATTGCTTCAAATCGCCATTCGCTTGGCATAAACAATCAGAACTCCCCCTTTCAACAAACCATTTTCTCATTAAGATTTCAAAACACTTAAGTTTGTTTTAATCAAAATGATTTTTCCGGAAAATAAGTTTGTTTTTACCACTTATAGGGGCATGGTTCATCATCTTGTCTTTCAACCACTTGTAGAAAATCAAGTACAAATTAATGTCCTTGATTTACCACTTTTACCAAAAACACAATCAAATACAAAGAATGATGCCAATTCCTGATCCACGATTACCAACTTGGGATCTCCGGCAAGTCCACAGACTTACTGTTCATAGTATGAACCATCCTAGTCACAAACCAAGGATGGTTCAACTTTATCTTTCTGCATCTTCTTCTCATAGAACTCTTTAACCCCTTTGACTTTTCGATCAATCATTTTACCAAAAATGTGTTTCACAGTGGGGTTAAAGGCTTTTTCAACATCAAAAACCTTGTTATCATCATAAAATTGGTTTGATATTTCAACTTTACCAATTTTCTTCTTAAAATTTTCAGCCCGGAGTGGTGGAAAATTATCATCATCCACAGTCAGAACTGATTTTTCTCCTTTTATCTCAACCTGTGGCTCCTCTGATTTTGTGGAATCAGATTCATCGCCAGAAGATAGCTCCTCTGATTTTGATCTATCAGAATCATCGCTAGAGCTTTCAGCAGCTTTCTTAACAACCCATTTCTGGTTGTCAGATATGGCTCTCTTCTTGTAAAACTTGTTTGAATATTCACCAATTTCAAATGTAGAATTTTTGAAAAGTTTGATTCTGTCAATTAGTGGTTCAAACTCAACCCTTTGTTCTTTCAGTTTACGAGAAACTCCCTGTTTTGACTGTATTGCCTTTGAACAATCTTTGGCAATATGTCCAACATTGTTGCATTTGAAACAGGTTCTTGTTTCTTTCATCTCTTCTTGCTTCTTTGCAAGGAATTCTTTGTTCGATTGCCTCCAGAATTCTTTCTTTTCTTCCTCTTCTGAGCTAGTTCCTGAAACAAATGTCATCTTTGATTTAAAATCACGAACATATTTTTTATTTTTCTGTTTTTCTGTTGGAATAAATCCAAGACCTTTCTTTTTGAAATTACGGTTAGGGTTCGGTTTCTTATGAAAACCAGAACCAGAACTGTAACCCCTTTTCTTGTTTAAACGTTGTTGAACTCTTGAGGTGTAAGGTTTAGGTTTACCATTAAGATTTAAATCTTTTATTTCAGAAATATTAATTTCTGTTAGTTTGAAAACCTTTTTGATCAATTCAGTTTTTACACCTCTTAATGGAAATTCCTCATCAAAATATAATTTGTCAGAATCATTCAATGTATATGCAACTTTGAATGTTTCGTCACTCAAATTAGATTTTGATAACAGGAATTCTTTATTATATACTCTTTTAACCGAAGAATTTGGACTGTTGACTGTCGAACTCGAACTTTCAGAACCAGACTTTGACTCTGACTCTGATTTTGACTCTGAGTTTGACTCCAACTTTGACTCCTCAGTTTCATCTTTATCCAACACCTGATCGACGACTTTCTTTATTAACTCGGACTCATGATCAGTGTCAGATGATGTAAACACGACATCAATATTTTCTGGCAAATTGACTGACGACTCCGACTCCCATTGTAAATTTGTTGCCTTTTCGACTCTTTCTGAATTTGGATTTCTTGGAGAATATCCATTTTCAAGCGGGGGTGGACACTTGTTGTAACCTATATCTTGTTTCTTACCAGAATCCTTCTTTTCAGTCTTTTTCTTTGATTCATTCTTCTTCTTGTTCTTCTTTTCTGGAGTCTTTTCTTCAGCCACTTTTTCAACATTCTTTTCTTCAGTTACTTCATCCTCTTCAAATGCCTTCATGCCTTCAACAGTTGGATAAATCCTGTCAATGACATAAGAAGTACATGAGTAACTTTTCAACAATCGATTAACTCTTTCAGTTTCAATTCTTTGTGATTCCAACTTTTGTTCTAGCACAGCACACTTCTCAATGTAGTTGTTCACCACTTTTTGTTTTGTCATAAAAGCTCCTTGAAGTGTTTTCATCGCTGTTGCTTGTTCTTCACTTGTTTGATTGTATTGGTTCATTGCTTTGTTCAGTACATCATAAGATTCCTTCAAACTATTCAAGTTATAGATCAGTGTACTGTTCTGCTTCTTCACAGCTTCACAGTTTTCACACTTCACTGGAATCTTCTTTGCATCAACTTCTTCATCAACTTTGAACTTCGCAACTTCAACCTTTACTTTCCTTTTGATCACTGGAATTTCTTCGTCATCACTGCTCACTGGAGTCTTAACCTTTTTCTTCTTCTTTTTAACCTTTTCATCTTCACTGTCACTTTCAGCAATCAGTTTCATATCAGCTTCGAATTTTCTCTTCCAATATTCAGTATCATCATCACTGTCCTCTTCAACTCGAGCTACAAAAGCTGTGTGAGCTTTAGCTTGATCAGGAATATAATCATCCCAAGTAAAATTTTTCCAGCTAAACCCTTCAGGTAACTTTTCGTCATCTTGATTTATTATCAATGCACTACCATCAGTTCTCTTTAAAGAATCTTGATTAACCGCACAAGCTCTCTTTCCAGAGTCTTCAATAATGGGCATTCCATGTGCAGTTTGTGCATGATGTTGATTTTGTTGAGACGGTTGTTGAGCAACTTGATGGTAGATGGCTTTTCGGTAATAATCATTGTTGTTGTTGAATGGATTTTGAGCTCCACTTGCTTCGCGGTTTTTACACTCCCTCTTGAAGTGACCCTTTTCCCTGCAACGAAAACAAGTTACTTTAGATTTGTCAAAACCTAAAGTAGAAGTACCAGCCTCACGAAGATCATCTCTTCCAGTGATTTGCTTGAATTTCTCAGCTCTCCTCAACACACTGGCCAAACACCATTTTATGTCCATCAGTTCCATCTCTTCAGCATCGATCTGGTCGTAATCTTCCTTTGTTAACATTGGATTCCCGATTCGACCTGCAACAAAACTACCATAAGATTCAAGAACAGTTCCCAATAAAGACATATGACTTTTTGCTAACTCTTCAGAATATTCCTGATCATTTTCAATGTTCAACACAATGTTGCATTGAAGCTTTTTGCCATTTCTTGTTGTTGAAAAATTTGGATCAAAAGATGGAAATGATGAAAAACTTGTTTTGCTGTTTGATCCTGATGATGAACTTCCAGGAGAATTCTTGGCATTGTAAGCAGTTTCTATTTTCGGAGATAGATTTGAAGACTTTTCATTCACTCCTGCTTTATAATACAACCCAATATCCTGTTCACCATCGAAATCTTTCATTCGAATAATCTTTCGTTGCTCCATTTCTTGAGCTTCCAACTTCTCAATGAACTTGCTGAGTGTCAAATTGCTAAAACCTTTCTTGTTTCTGAGCATCATAAGATATGTTCCCCAAGTCTCATATGGCAAAGCATCAGCAAGTTTTTCGATCAACTCTTCATTGTCTTTCTCAATACTCAATCTCTTCATGTTAGCAAGCAAATTACAGTATCTTTCAATAATCTCTTTTGTACTTTCATTCTTTAATCCGCGAAACAGATCGAATTCTTTCTTTAGAAGCGATTTCTTGCTTTTGACCATTTCTTCACTACCACGAAACTTTGACCTTAAAGCTTTCCAAATCGAATATGAAGTTCCATTGTGTTGCAAAAGCACCATAATATCTTCTTTTACTGCTTGTTGAAGAAGACTTAGCATCATTTTCTCATCTTTGTACTTCTTTCTAGCATCAGTACTTAGATCTTTTATCGGAACAGGCTCTTCATCATCATTCATCGGTCGAACATATTTTGTCTCGACACATTCCCAAGCATCTAGGTAATTAGCTTGTACCCAATTCTCAAAACGACCTTCCCAACCTTTAAATTCTTCTATGTTCATTAGTTTGGGCAGCTTTTGCATCGTCCCTGTTTCGTTTTCGAGCATTGTGTTTTGTGCAACACTGATTGGAGTAACCGGTGTAGCGAATGCGTTGTAAAAATCTTCGTCCATTTTTTCCGAATTTTCAAATGAACTTTATCCCTTTGTAAAAATTCCTGTCGACCAAACAAACAACAATCAGTTTAAAAATTTATCGATTAACAAAATAAAACTGGTAAACAAACTGGTGATTATTCTGTGTGACTGAAGATTGACCAACTGTGCAGACTGCTATGACTTGGATCAAAATCAAACGACCTTTTCCAATGACCTTTGAAACTTTTGAACTCCAAACCGTACGAACTGACAAAAACCACGACTCAAACCACGCGACTTGACCGTTTTGTTGACTTTGTGCGAACAATACTGAAATTTTCACTTAACCAGTACGAACTGAGGTTAGATCATGTGAACTAGATGAAGTCTCAAATAACCTGAATTACTTTCACACGAACTGAAGAAACACAACTGAATGATATCACATGTAATGGGTCGTAGAATCGAGATGAGTAACACTAGACTTGGGCTTAACACTTTAAAATGATGAAACAAGTTTATTGGGTCGAAATAATGGACCAAATCAAAACAATATCTAGGCTGACTACTAGAAAATGAATCACATGGGCCTAACACAATTAACTATATGTGTTTCAAGTACTGACTCACAACATTGATTTCAAACTTTAATATTATAGAATCGCACAATAATACTTCAACAATTAAAGATTCAACCAATGTACTTGGGCCGTAACCAAAAATAGTGAGCTGTCACAATGTCTGACTAATTTGAATCACAAGACACAATGATTGGACCAAACAATTTAGCTAACTTCATGAACAAACTTTGATTTAATATTGTGAAAATATCAAGTGGCGGACAACTGACAATAGCAATTGATTAAAGATTTGAGCCGCAAGTCTTGATCAAAGTAATATGCACATGCGGATTGTTTAAATCAAAATATTCATATGCAATCTGACATCTCACAAAAACATATGTATTCACTCAATGTAAATGGCCTGCATCATTAATACCACTAAATTCCCATTGGACCTCAAAAACTTTATCACATGTATTCAAGTAATCTGTTTCATATCTGTTTTTGATTCAATCAAAATGATTACTATTCAACTTTCTATAATGGCCAACAACACATGTATCAACTTATACCATTTCCAAGTTTCAAGACTTAATCATATCACATGCAACCGATTTTAATACACAGAAAATGATGACAATTGATCAGATAGTGACATGTATCACAAAATCTACTGAATCACTTTTGGAACTGAAACACGATGACTTATGAGCGGAAACACTATGAACTCAAGAGCGGAATCAACAAACAACTCAGGGGCGGAATTAACAAATTACTCAGGAGCGGAATCAAAGTGAAGCTGATTACGAGCGGAATCAAGATCAATTCACGAGTGGAATCAAAGCTGATGTCATTTTTTCCGAGAACAGTTTAGAGCGAAATCACAAAAATTTCAAGTTTTAGTTTGAATTAGCTGCTTATACTTTCAAGGATTTGTTAGATACTAATTCCGAACATGCTGTGCAAAACTGAACCGATTTTGACCGTGAAATGATGTTTAATTTGAAAGGAAGGTGTAGAAAAACAGAAAACGCAGCTGAATTGTCAAGAGCTCTTCTTCCTGAGCTCTGATACCAATTGTAGGATCGAATTCGGATCCGAACGAGTCGGTTAGAAGAGCTTTTCTCAGTTTGAGCGGCGGAAACAAACAAACCGAGTTCAATTCAGCGATAATACACTTTAAACTGTCGATTTATATTGATAGAATGACGTTTACAACCTGTCGACACTTCGGCAGCACTTCGTGGCTCACCGGAAGACAACACCTAGAACTATATCCTGATTTCGCCCCAAATGTCCTATATATAGTAGTTCTGATTTCTCTCCTAATGACATGGTGTCATTTGGAGTGGAATCAGCATGTTACTTTCGGGTGGAATCAGGATTTAACTCTTCGGGTGGACTCAGAATTTAACATTTCGGGTGGAATCAGAAAATTACATTAGGAGTGGAATCAGAAAGTTAACTTTCAAGTGGAATCAGAAAATTAACTTTCGAGTGGAATCACTCCTAAATATTCTGATTCTTGGATTCCGTGCTCTATTCTATCTATCTCTAAACAAGACTCGATACAAGACGTAGACGACATACGGATGCACCAACAATATATATATATATATATATATATATATATATATATATATATATATATAGGGTAAGGATAGTGTAAAAAGGGCCTAAAGTGTGAGAAGTGTGAGAAATGTATTATAACATTATATATAATACTATATAGCACCATATAAACACCGTATAACAATATGTAACATCATATAATACCATATAACACTATGTAACACTATATATCATTATATAACAAATATAACACTATACATCTATCATAGACATGCTATCAGACAACCTATAGTGTTATATTTGTTATATAATGATATATAGTGTTACATAGTGTTATATGGTATTATATGGTGTTACATATTGTTATACGGTGTTTATATGGCGTTATATAGTATTATATATAGTGTTATAATACACTTCTCACACTTTGAGCACTTTTTACAGGATCCTCTACCTATATATATATATATATATATATAATCATGGCCAATTTTTTCCTTGTATACTATATGTTTGATTTATTAATCTAACTAGGTTTTAATGCTGCGCGCCGCATTGCGGCGCGACAAAACTAAGTCATTGTAAAACTATTTATTGCGACTAAATACTTGGTTGTTATTAAAGCTGTGCTATTTAGTGTCTTATTTTTAAGTTGACAAGTGGAGTTTTCATACAACAGAGCCGTTGGTAGCAAGCGAGTTAGTAACTCCTGGCGATGGCGACTATTGCGATGTCTAAGCATCCACTAACCCAACAAATAAGGAATAAGAATTGTATAAATACAATCAGAAAAACGTGTGAAAGAGGAGAAAAAGGAAGATGACGTCAAGTTATGTAAGCATAAAATGGAAAAAAAAAGAAAAGAAAAGAAGACCCCATGATTTGAACTTGAGTCTCTTTAAAACACATACAACCACAAAACCACTCCACCATGATGAATAATCTGACTAACTTTGAAGAAAATGGATATATATACACACTTAAAAAGGGTATAGGGGAAAAAAGTCAACAAAGACAACCAATAAGGAAAGTTTACTATTCATTATGATGTGACAGCTACTATTTATTAGCTTTGTTTTTTAATATATGTATAATTAATAAAAATTCCCAATCAGGATCAAGTTTATACATGTATAAACAAATAAATAAATAAACAACCATAGTGGGTTTTAGTAATCAACCTTTGACGACTACACCGGAATTGTAACACGTGGGTTACAACGAATCCTTGCTTGTAGGAAGTTCACAACCGAGCACAAGGTACCCGAAGGTAGGACCTGCCAAATGGATAAGTAGGTGCTTGGTTTGTTTAGGTAGGCGGTAGCCCTTTTGATAGGGTCGGCCGAACTTGGGGAGGAGGCAAGGGGTGTTGTTTTTGTTAAAAAGTATGATTAGGGTTTGCACCTTCATCTTCCTTTTATAAAACGTAATCTTACATTAAGCCCCCTTATGATTATACAATTAACCTTCTTAACAATAATCTAATTAACATTAAGTGCCTCGGGTTTAAACTATTATTATTTCACAAATAATAATCCACCTACTTGTGAACATATACGATTCGTGTACCAACGTGTAACTCTTTGGATCGTACCGAGTTGGTTACTGATGAAACAATGGTTAACCACGTAGGTTAACTCACTGGTCTCGTCAAGAGGGTTAATCCCTTCTTTCCGAGGATCGCCGGCTGGATCGTCTGGTGGTGGGTTTCCTGCACAAGGAAACAAACCGTGACTCGCAACAAGGAGGATGGGGTGGGGGGGTGCTCCTTGTTACCACTCTCCGGCGTGAGAATCAGTAGTTTGCTTGGGAAGCAAAGTGTGATAGTAGTAGTATTGAGAGAGTTGAGAAGATGATACCTCAAACCTGGTTTGGGGTGAGTATTTATAGCCGAGGAGTGAAGAGGGTAGTTGAGTAGCTAGCCTGACATCGCACAGCTATTTGCAGGTGTGTCAGACCTGTCGGTTACGGTGGTGATGCCACGTCCTGCTGTGGTGTCAGACTGTTGTATACACGTGGGCCTGTAGGCGACTGTTCCCAGTGCCACTTGCACTGTGGTGTCAGACCCACTTGCCTTGTAGGCAGGATGCGGTGCCAGGCCGCATCGCTGCTTGCGGTCATTGATGTTGTTCTCGCGTTGGTTGTTCCATCCATGATTTTATGCGTGATGCGGCGTCATGCCGCATCGCTGCTTAGTGTCTGTTTCTGTTGTCCAGATCCCTTGTCGTGACGAAAATGTTCATAGGATGCGGTGCGGGGCCGCATCGCTATGCGTAACATTGGTTTCCGTCCTTAAGGTAAGTCTTCTCATCACTGGATAGATTGGACCGCTGTGTTCGCGTGTGACCACGCGGACACAGGTGAGTTTATTGCTGGTGGAGGTTTTTTGATAAGGGTAATGGTCATTCGCGGTCATGCTGACGCGAGATCTGGGACCATACCCCTTCAAGTCCCCCCAGTCTAGTGTTCCTTCCTTATGCAAGTTGCATGTGGGAGGGATACTGGACTATGTTTGTCTAGAAGGTTAAATATGGGCCATGCGGGTGGCTCCTTCTTTCAGTAAGTAGTAGGCCTTTCGAGTGGATTGTTTCTTCCTTTGAGAAGGATATCCGGTGAGCAAGTTCCGTCTGATGCGGAATTCTCAGCCAAGGACTTGACTCTTGGTCTACCTTTTCTTGATGTCATCAGCCACCTGTTGGTGTTTCGAACCAACCTTTGAGATGGTGACTGAAGGTGTTAGCAGGGTTCGAACCAACCTCTGAGATCGTGACGGAAGATGTACGTCTTCGTTACTCTATTTGTAACCTCTGCGTCAGCTAGTGCAAAGTTGTAAGTACTTTGCTCAAGCTCTATGTTTAGCAACTGGACATGCAATGATGAACCCTGTTTTGTGGGGTTTTCGTGTTCTCCAGTTAAGCTTTCTAGTAACCGCACGTCCTCTGCGGTTTATCTCTCAAGTAACCGCACGTCCTCTGAGGCTTAGCTCTCTAGTAACCACACGTCCTTTGCGGTTACCTCGTTGCCGCACCTTGTTGGTTATGTTTGTTTGAGGAACGTGGGGTAATTGTCACACCCTGTCTTTTGCGGAAGCGTATGATGTGTGACTAGCTTGTTATCATTGCATTCAATCGTAATAAACAACTACATGATCAAAACGATGTTCATCCATTCAAGAAAATTTGAGTATTACAAACACATGTTATTTAAGTTTTCAAAACACAACCTTTGACAAGGTTACAATTCAACAAAAGTGGATGACATCTAAACTTGTAGTCTACTTCTAGTTATGACACTTGCGCCCAAGATCCATCCTGTCACCTGAAATACATGTAATTTTGGAAAACATCAACATAAAGTTGAGCGAGTTCATGCGTTTTTGTATTTCAAGTTTTTATACTTTGTATGAAAACATAGTATGTGTCATGTATAATTCAAGTCTTTCTTGAGTACCCCACGTACTCAAGTATAATTCCCATTTTCTTGAGTACCCCACGTACTCAAGTATTATTCAAGTTTTCTTGTGTACCCCACGTTTATATGATTGTTTATACAAGGACATTAAGGCACGTGAGGACATAGGGAGCATTAGTATATTCTCCTTTAAGGCATGTGAGGACATAGGGAGCATTAGTATTTTCTCCTCTAACTGTGTCGATTACCCTCGACTGTGTCGATTAACCTCGACTGCGTCAATTTCCCTTGACTGTGTCGATTACCCTCGACTGTGTCGATTAACCTCGACTGTGTCGATTTCCCTCGACTGTGTCGATTTCCCTCGACTGGGACACCGACGCACTCATGAGGTCACATAAGGACCATGAGTGGGGCTCGGCCGTACCCGTTAGATCTAACCCTCGTCCCTAATTAAGTATTAATGGCATCTCAATATCTAGTTTAAGCTCACATGATCTAGTATTTTCTAGGCTTTTCTTAAAGCTCATCATATTGCACTCACCAAGAGTGCTTCTCGTATTCTCAAATCATATTGCACTCGATTCTCGTTCTCACCAAGAGTGCTTCTTGTATTTTTACCCTTTGTAAAAATTATAATATTTGTAACATGTATTTCACCCCCGAGAGTTATAAAACTGAAAACAGTTAAGAGAAAAGGGGGAGCATGAACTCACAACTTTGCGTTCCTTGCGTCGTAAACTTCACCGGATTTGCTTAATTAACGTCGTAACCTATACGCGTTTTCTTAACGTTAGTCACTGGACTTGCGTCGCACAAGTACAGTCACTCTCTTTTGTATATATTCTTGTGTTAAAAATATTCTATATTTTTAACTACGTATCTTACTTATATTATTTTCTCTAAAATTAATATAAGTATCTCGTGTTTTGCACTTTGCACCCGAATTATGTATCTTGTATGTTGCATGTGTATTTTTATGTTTATACTCCTCATGAGTGTTTAGTGTATTTTAAGTCCTAATACACTAGCACATATAACACATACTATATACACTTAGCACAAAAGTTGGTGATAAAATAATATATATTTTTCTCTCAAAAATATACATACTTATATCCATTTTTATTCTTGAAGAAATCCTCATTTCTTATCACCAAAAATTAGGGAAACCTTGGTAATACTTTTAAATACATTTTTAGAGAATAAGTTTCTCAAAAACTTATATTTTTCTAAGTGTCAAAATTTTGACAGAGTTTCCCCTAAAAATGGAGGTTTCCCATGTTTTCAAAACATGTGTTTATTTTCTTATAAATTGTCAACAATCATCAACAACAATTATCAACAATAATCATCAACAATAATCACTAATTTCTCCATTTCATGAACTTGAATATTTACACAAATGTGTAGTAACTTACTAGCACATTTAGTAAGTCTTGTTATATTTAAAAATAAGTTTAGTTTCTTAAAAACTTTATTTTTAAAGAATATGAAGTTTCACAACTTCTAGTCGGTTTTTACGAAAATTATTTCTTTGTTAAAACTTTTGTTACACAAGTGTCCACACACTTGTTTGTTCATAAAAACACCTCTACTTCACGAAAGATCCGGTTTTAAAACATGGTTTTGTCTTACAGTTGGTCTTTCGAAAATACCACTTGTAGATCTTTAGATCTACTAGTTTAGAACTCCATTTCATAAGATAAATTGCTTTTACACAAGTTCATGTTTAATAGTAGTAGTGTTCATCATCTAGTCCTTTTTATACTTTAACATACACTAGCTCATGTTCTAAGAACATAACCTAGCCGGGTTAGATGACGATCCGAACTACTACTAGCATTAAAAAAAAACACAAAATAATCATCACAAAACAAGTTTAACAAGTTTTACACAATTATCCATCTATTAACCCACATATTCATCACTTTGATAGACTTTTAGTTGGTGATTTAGTATGTTCATGATTTTCAACCGACAAATCTCTTATTAACCACTCTAGACAAGATCAAGAAGGTGTTTTAGAACACTTACTACTAGCTCAAGGCTAGGGAAGTTCAAGAGTGCAAATGAGGTGGATAAAAGCAAATGGTGAAGGTCCTTCAAGTTCCGTTGCTTGAAACCTTCCTAATTAAGCTCGAGACACCTTAGAATCACCATAGATTGCTTGGAAAGGAGTTGAAAAGTGAAGGGTGAAAGAGGGGTGTTTGGGCCGTAGCCATGGAGGGAGGAAGGGAGAGAAGAGTGTTGTTGGTGATGGTTGAAGATGATAAGTCCTTATAATCCTCATAAGTTATTATCCATAGTGCAAGATGTTCCCCTAGTACAAAACAACATCTAAATAAATCTTGATCAAATCCTAGGAGGATCATGGAAAGATTAGGGAAAATCTTATGAGGATTATGGTGGGGTCATTGTGACCGTCCACTTATGTAGGGGGGGGGGGGGTAAAGTGTAAAATCTCATGGTAATTGGTAAATGTTAGTTTAATTCCAAGTATTTGGTTGCATGTCTTAGTTGGTAGATATCTAGTGGGTGTTATGGTGTACGGGGACCATAACTAGCTCAGAAAAGTAGGAACAATGCTTCTAGCATTATTTTGGTGTTCCGGGTAATATCCGGTTGTGCGGTTAGACACCGGTTCGTTAAAGTGCTAAATCACACTTTTTAGTGTCTTTTAAGTACCTTTCTTGTACCCTTTCAATTCCCAACACTTAGGGAAATATTCTGGATGATAAAACGAAATTTCTGCATAATATTCATGTGTTTAAATGCTGAATTGAGCTGAATTATCTAAAATTCTGCACTTAAAGTGCGTTTCGGGTGCTTTTTAGTGCTTATTTTTGCTTTCGCAATGTCTATAAATTAAACCCTTATATGTACTCTTGGGTTTTAATGTACTTTTGTCATCGGACCTATACCTAGGCCTCAATTCTAATGTCTGACTGCTTTCTGCAGTTCTGTTGACACAGTGTGTCTTACCGGTGAGTTTACTAATATTTTTGACGCAATGCTATCATAACGTAATTCTTGTAGCATATATCATGCATGAATTCACTTGTATGGAATTCAGAAATTTATTTGTCTGGTAAACCAGATCATGCACAGTCATTTAAGCACAAATTACTGTTCATTTCATGTACGGAATGTACGGAAAAGTGACGGTTGTCACAGTCTCCCCCCGTTAAAAGAATTTCGTCCCGAAATTCAAGCGATGCCATCGGTCGCAGGGGAGTTGTGAAACCAATATGGTCACTTAGATTCATGATTTGTCTTTATGTTCCCATGAAATCTCTGGGCCATGTCATGAATTCTATCGTACTCAAGTAAGTCGATCATGACTTTTTCTGTATCTTGTGGACTCTTGGTCCATAACCTCAGCAGGTTTCTATAGTATCACGGACTCTAGGTCCAAAACCTCAACAGGTTTCTATAGTAATTCTTGTCGTTTGTCATTGACGTGAATCTTATTTGTGGGAACAACGACTGTTCCTTAAGTCAGACCCCTCTACAGACTAGACACATGAATGTGTCGCGATCACTACTGATCTTTTTCTGGGAGCTTCATCTTGTGAGCAATGGTTCTGATCCCTACACCGGGGATTCAACCTTTTCGTTTTCCAAAACACACTACGCCTTCTCTAGGCGAGGCTCTCATTTTAGTCATACTTCTTGTCTCAAATTCATACGATTTCTGCCGCTCATCAGCGTAATCTTTCTGTATTCTGCGGGCTGTCCTGATATGATCACATATCTGAGCGATCTTGCCTCTAGTTTTCCTGGGCCATCTCGGGCTAGTTGATTGTTTATTTCTGTATCCGTTCAAACATGACGGGAATTGACTCGTTATGTTCCGTCTAAAGCTTTACACGAAGCGGTTTAGACGGCGGTGTGATAGATACCGTTGTAGGAAAACTCCACTAAGGGCAAGTGAGTGTTCCGACTTTTCATTAAAGTTTATCACACAAGCACGTATTGTGTTCATACAGTCTGCATCGTTCAGCAGCTCAGTTCATATTCGAGTTCTTACGATCATCGGTGTGCTGCAACCCTTGTGATCATTAAAGATCATGCAGCGTTTCCTCTCAGGTAATGACGTCCAGTTTGCGGCGCGCAATTACTGTATCCATCTCAAGGTCTCTTCTCATGATTCCTTAATCAATGTGCCGCGTACGCAATGTTGTGGTCTCGTTGTATCGACGTACAATCGAGACTTTGTCGAGAGACGTCACATAATTGCAACTCTAGCTCCTTAGCTCTTGGTTGCGGGTTGGCATGAATTTCGTTCTTATCCACCATGTATCTTCAGTTCTCCCTTCGAGAACTCGAAATCCGCTTTTCGTCATCATTGCACATAACTGTGCTTTCTCTAAGAGTTGCAAGGTAAATTGCAGCTGTTGCTCACGACCTTCCCTGGGTCGTTGGCAATATAAGAATGTAGTCAATAAGTATATGACTTATCCAGGTATGGCTCACACGTTCGATTCATGAGGTCCATGAATATATTGTCGATGCATGTGTCAAGCCAAATGATACGACAAGGATCTCGTAATGCTCGAAGCAAGTCCTAAAGGTCGTTTTATGGATATTTCCTCTTGTATTCACAGTGGAGGACCTCTTGTCCTCAAGTTGATCCTTGGCAAAGGATTCTGATTCTCAATTTTCTGAAGTTTATGTAAAGTGGAGACTACCAACTTTCTCCTTGTCTCCTTAACTAAGGATGTCATGTCTTTAATTCCCCCTGTCTAGCAGCTCTTGCCGTTATATCAGAGGTTCATGCTTCGCTGGTGAAGCTAGTCGGTATGGCGTCATTCATTACTGGTGCTGCTCCTGGCACGCGATTTATCCTGAACTCCTCTCGTCGCTACGGAGAGGCGTTCCTGGCAAGTCTTCCGAAAAGGCTGCTGGGACTTCTTCCGTCACGGGGATGTTCTCAGTCTCTGCAGTCTACTCGGAGGCGTTTCTATGCCTCTTCGACTAATGAGGGATGTCGTAGATCTGCCGCCTTGTGGGGTCTAGCATCCTTACACCTATTGCAGGAAAGTTGGGTTTCATCATCCGCAAGAGGGTTGCGTCTGATTTTCTCATGTCGAACGACTTCAGCTGTATACTTGGATTTCTGATCCATGCTGACTATCATTTTATGACTTCGCGAGTCAATGGTAACAGAAGGTTCCGGCCTTCTGAGTCCCTAAATACAATCCTTACTCGCTTCGACTGTTTAAACTAGCCTTCTATATGCCCATATCTAAAGAATACAGGACGTCTATTTTACTTGAAACTAGGCCAAGCAGTTTCTTAAGTTCTAAGCATGTAAGGTTAACGTTGATTCCAGTATTAATTAAAAGTAGATGCATAGGGTTGGTTAATAGGGGACGTACCCGTAACCGCATCTGGATACTGGCGTGCTTCACGAGTTTCGATCGTGAAAACCCTTCCTTGCTTGCCTCTTCCTAGGGCAATCTTTCCTAAAGTGCCCTGCTTCACCACATCTTTAGGAACCTGGTATTCTCTTATTTCTCCCATCTGGGTCCTTTGCCCAACAGGCATCCTTGCTGTGCCCTTCTTTTCCACACTTTCTGCACGTAGGCCTTAGACATCGACCTTCATGGTGAAAAGTGCATTCCCCGCATCGCGGCTTAGTCCCCGAGTATATTTTGCCACCAGCCTTATTAGTGGCTCCATCAGTTTTCCTGTCACGTGGCGGATTCACTTTCTTTCTTTTGTTTGCTTTAGAGCTTCCATAGTTGACTTGTGTGCTCATCTTTAGGTTTGAGGACTTCCTCTTCTTGTTGCTTGACGACTCCACATGAGTCTCCTTCTTGTTATCCTCAGATTCCGAAAATTTTCCCGCACGTAGAGCTTCTTCAGTAAGAGCGACACTCATATCGATAGCCTCTGCAATGGTTGAGGGCTTTGAGGTAGTAACCATGCTCCGGATCTGAGGTGCAAGTCCCCAAATGAATCGTTCAACCCTTTTGAATTCTGGTTCGACTAAGTAGGGGACGACCCTAGATAAGTCGTGAAATCGTTGGACATATTCAGGAATCTTTGGTCCGTCCATTTTCAAGTTCCAGAACTCCACCTCAATCTTCTGGATTTCAGCCCTAGAACAGTATTTCTTTTCCATCATTTCCTTGAGCTCGTCCCAGCTTAGTGCATAAGCAGCATCCGCACCAAGGGTTTGAACCTGAAGGTTCCACCAGGAGAGTGCGCCATCAACGAATAACCCTGAGATATAAGTAACACTCTGTCGGGGTGAACAGTTACTCATTCTTAGAATGGAGTCAGTCTTTTCTGCCCAACGAACAAATGCAACGGCACCTCCTGTGCCATCAAAATTTAATGGCTTACAGTCCAGGAATTGTTTATAGGTGCAGCCAGTTGGAGGGTTATTTTCAGTAGTGCCATCGCTGTGCTTAGAGCGGAGGGCTTCATGTCGCGCAATTGCCTGTGAGATGCGTTCTTGCAGCTCGGCTTCTGTCCTTGGCAACGTACTGGTGTTTGTGTCTCGCCTGGGCGGCATTCTCTTCTGCCGAAATGGTATGAAGTAGGTTAGACAACATTTCAATTGTCTATGATATACATAGCACCATAAGCCATTATGTAAACACCCAATTTCACACGTATATATATTCAGTGTATAAGCGAGGAAACAGTTATTGAGCCTTCACATAGGCTTGCCAACTTGGCTTATTGTTTGAAATGAACTCGAGGCTACATCTCCTTGGTCATTCAAGTTTTAGTTATTTCCTGCTACATTGGTTTCCTTAGTTTTTTTTTTTTTTTTTTTAGCTTTGCTGGTGCGTATATTTTCCCTTAGATGGGGTTGTCCGTGTCGAGGTGGTAGAGAGTGTGTCGTCACTGATTCTTCCTGAATGTCATTTCGCCTCTCTTGCTTAAACATCGTTTCCTCAAACGTCTCGTATGCAGGTAGATGTGTCAGTCACGAAGTAGGCTAAGACAGGCTTCCTACTTTCTAACGTGCTAAAGCACTGATCTATGTGTTGTTCTACCAGATGAAGGTGAGGACACCTATAGATTAATTTTGTATGGTTTTCATTAGCTCGGCCCGCAGAGTCCACCAGGATTCCTGTGCACTACAAGTCGTTATTACGTGGGCCCCCGTAATAATAAATTGTCTTGCACAGTTACCCAAATTTTCTCTCGTCCAAGCAGATGATCAATCAAAGAGGGGACACTACTGTCCTTATACCTCTTGTCATGGAAAGGACCTTTGCGATGGTCCACGTGCTAACATTCGTTATCGTTACGCGCGTATAGGCACGATGATTAGATGGAATAGGAATAGAGAGAATTCCTAGTAGTTGGAGGGGCACCTTCGAGATGAATACTTCATCTCCCTTTTCTGGTTAAGCATATCGTCAATCTTGCTTCACATAAGCCGCAGGGATCTCGTCCCGTTGATTGAGAATTCGTTCAAGGTTGCCGCCTCTGCCTCGTCATCATCACCATAGTTAGGCACCTTCACGATCGAGAGGGAAGAGCAGCCATCTCCTACGGAAGCAAGCTCAGCATCTTGTTTGGTAATCACTCCCAGCCATGAGCTTTGCAAAGGACGCGAGGTCGGTAGCTTCATCGTGCGAGTCACGTGTAGTAATAGGAGTCAGAGTCGAAAGTATCTCATTCACGTCAATAATCGTTCCGTACACTTATTTGTATGTATGTATATCAATAACATATATGCTACTTAGCATAATCAAGCAATTTAATGCATTATATCACGTATAACTCTCGTTTTTGGGGGGTCATTTTGTTTTTGGCAAGTCTAACTCGTGTAGACTATGCTTTGGTTAGCACCTTATTTTAAATGTATTCCTCACTAATGTCCTTGCCTTGTCACTTTTTGAAAAGTGTCTGACTTGTGGATCTTGGCGCTTTCGTGAATGCAATGAAAACCTTTTTGTAAAATGTTTTCGTGAGAGAACTCTAGTGATTGTAGTCTAGACTCGAGAAGGAATCCTAGTTCACTACAATCGAAGCTCTGATACCAAACTGTCACACCCTGTCTTTTGCGGAAGCGTATGATGTGTGACTAGCTTGTTATCATTGCATTCAATCGTAATAAACAACTACATGATCAAAACGATGTTCATCCATTCATGAAAATTTGAGTATTACAAACACATGTTATTTAAGTTTTCAAAACACAACCTTTGACAAGGTTACAATTCAACAAAAGTGGATGACATCTAAACTTGTAGTCTACTTCTAGTTATGACACTTGCGCCCAAGATCCATCCTGTCACCTGAAATACATGTAATTTTGGAAAACATCAACATAAAGTTGAGCGAGTTCATGCGTTTTTGTATTTCAAGTTTTTATACTTTGTATGAAAACATAGTATGTGTCATGTATAATTCAAGTCTTTCTTGAGTACCCCACGTACTCAAGTATAATTCCCGTTTTCTTGAGTACCCCACGTACTCAAGTATTATTCAAGTTTTCTTGTGTACCCCACGTTTTATATGATTGTTTATACAAGGACATTAAGGCACGTGAGGACATAGGGAGCATTAGTATATTCTCCTTTAAGGCATGTGAGGACATAGGGAGCATTAGTATTTTCTCCTCTAACTGTGTCGATTACCCTCGACTGTGTCGATTAACCTCGACTGCGTCAATTTCCCTTGACTGCGTCAATTTCCCTTGACTGTGTCGATTACCCTCGACTGTGTCGATTAACCTCGACTGTGTCGATTTCCCTCGACTGGGACACCGAAGCACTCATGAGGTCACATAAGGACCATGAGTGGGGCTCGGCCGTACCCGTTAGATCTAACCCTCGTCCCTAATTAAGTATTAATGGCATCTCAATACCTAGTTTAAGCTCACATGATCTAGTATTTTCTATGCTTTTCTTAAAGCTCATCATATTGCACTCACCAAGAGTGCTTCTCGTATTCTCAAATCATATTGCACTCGATTCTCGTTCTCACCAAGAGTGCTTCTTGTATTTTTACCCTTTGTAAAAATTATAATATTTGTAACATGTATTTCACCCCCGAGAGTTATAAAACTGAAAACAGTTAAGAGAAAAGGGGGAGCATGAACTCACAACTTTGCGTTCCTTGCGTCGTAAACTTCACCGGATTTGCTTAATTAACGTCGTAACCTATACGCGTTTTCTTAACGTTAGTCACTGGACTTGCGTCGCACAAGTACAGTCACTCTCTTTTGTATATATTCTTGTGTTAAGAATATTCTATATTTTTAACTACGTATCTTACTTATATTATTTTCTCTAAAATTAATATAAGTATCTCGTGTTTTGCACTTTGCACCCGAATTATGTATCTTGTATGTTGCATGTGTATTTTTATGTTTATACTCCTCATGAGTGTTTAGTGTATTTTTAAGTCCTAATACACTAGCACATATAACACATACTATATACACTTAGTACAAAAGTTGGTGGTAAAATAATATATATTTTTCTCTCAAAAATATACATACTTATATCCATTTTTATTCTTGAAGAAATCCTCATTTCTTATCACCAAAAATTAGGGAAACCTTGGTAATACTTTTAAATACATTTTTAGGGAATAAGTTTCTCAAAAACTTATATTTTTCTAAGTGTCAAAATTTATAAAAATTTTGACAGAGTTTCCCCTAAAAATGGAGGTTTCCCATGTTTTCAAAACATGTGTTTATTTTCTTTTAAATTGTCAACAATCATCAACAACAATTATCAACAATAATCATCAACAATAATCACTAATTTCTCCATTTCATGAACTTGAATATTTACAAAAATGTGTAGTAACTTACTAGCACATTTAGTAAGTCTTGTTATCTTTAAAAATAAGTTTAGTTTCTTAAAAACTTTATTTTTAAAGAATATGAAGTTTCACAACTTCTAGTCGGTTTTTACGAAAATTATTTCTTTGTTAAAACTTTTGTTACACAAGTGTCCACACACTTGTTTCTTCATAAAAACACCTCTACTTCATGAAAGATCCGGTTTTAAAACATGGTTTTGTCTTACAGTTGGTCTTTCGAAAATACCACTTGTAGATCTTTAGATCTACTAGTTTAGAACTCCATTTCATAAGATAAATTGCTTTTACACAAGTTCATGTTTAATAGTAGTAGTGTTCATCATCTAGTCCTTTTTATACTTTAACATACACTAGCTCATGTTCTAAGAACATAACCTAGCCGGGTTAGATGACGATCCGAACTACTAGTAGCATTAAAAAAAACACAAAATAATCATCACAAAACAAGTTTAACAAGTTTTACACAATTATCCATCTATTAACCAACATATTCATCACTTTGATAGACTTTTAGTTGGTGATTTAGTATGTTCATGATTTTCAACCGACAAATCTCTTATTAACCACTCTAGACAAGATCAAGAAGGTGTTTTAGAACACTTACTACTAGCTCAAGGCTAGGGAAGTTCAAGAGTGCAAATGAGGTGGATAAAAGCAAATGGTGAAAGTCCTTCAACTTCCGTTGCTTGCAACCTTCCTAATTAAGCTCGAGACACCTTAGAATCACCATAGATTGCTTGGAAAGGAGTTGAAAAGTGAAGGGTGAAAGAGGGGTGTTTGGGCCGTAGCCATGGAGGGAGGAAGGGAGAGAAGAGTGTTGTTGGTGATGGTTGAAGATGATAAGTCCTTATAATCCTCATAAGTTATTATCCATAGTGCAAGATGTTCCCCTAGTACAAAACAACATCTAAATAAATCTTGATCAAATCCTAGGAGGATCATGGAAAGATTAGGGAAAATCTTATGAGGATTATGGTGGGGTCATTGTGACCGTCCACTTATGTAGGGGGGGGGGGGGGGTAAAGTGTAAAATCTCATGGTAATTGGTAAATGTTAGTTTAATTCCAAGTATTTGGTTGCATGTCTTAGTTGGTAGATATCTAGTGGGTGTTATGGTGTACGGGGACCATAACTAGCTCAGAAAAGTAGGAACAATGCTTCTAGCATTATTTTGGTGTTCCGGGTAATATCCGGTTGTGCGGTTAGACACCGGTTCGTTAAAGTGCTAAATCACACTTTTTAGTGTCTTTTAAGTACCTTTCTTGTACCCTTTCAATTCCCAACACTTAGGGAAATATTCTGGATGATAAAACGAAATTTCTGCATAATATTCATGTGTTTAAATGCTGAATTGAGCTGAATTATCTAAAATTCTGCACTTAAAGTGCGTTTCGGGTGCTTTTTAGTGCTTATTTTTGCTTTCGCAATGTCTATAAATTAAACCCTTATATGTACTCTTGGGTTTTAATGTACTTTTGTCATCGGACCTACACCTAGGCCTCAATTCTAATGTCTGACTGCTTTCTACAGTTCTGTTGACACAGTGTGTCTTACCGGTGAGTTTACTAATATTTTTGACGCAATGCTATCATAACGTAATTCTTGTAGCATATATCATGCATGAATTCACTTGTATGGAATTCAGAAATTTATTTGTCTGGTAAACCAGATCATGCACAGTCATTTAAGCACAAATTACTGTTCATTTCGTGTACGGAATGTACGGAAAAGTGACGGTTGTCACAGTAGTTGCGTCATTGTTGGCCCTGTTTGGTCGAACAATGTGAATCTGAACTATGGGCAGATAAACATGGTCATAGGCAGGGCTGTGCCCACCATTGTTTATTCTATGCGGTCCATAGGTGGGTAACTAGTCATAAGCAGACTTGTTACCACTGTTCTGGAGCTACTTTCCTTCATGCTTTGGTGGAAAGTAGCTTTCCTTTAAGTCGTGTTGCATGCGGAGAGTATGTTAGATATTTGGGAAGTTGGTTAAAACTCTTCCGCATTCGTTTTGTAGCCACTTTCCTTCATGTTTAGTTGAAAAGCAGTTTTCCTTGGAGTAGCTTTGCTCCTCCGCATGGTGGTTTAGTTGTGGCTCTTCCGTAGCTACCGTTCACATAGTTTCGGTTTGTAGTAACCACTCACGAGTGGTTGCGGTGTGCAGCAAAGAACTCGCTTCTAGAAGTCTTGTAGCCTGGACATAGCTCTTGAAGGTTCAGGAGACAGGGTTGCTGATGTGCGGTTGCTCAGCATACTTGTCCTTTTCCTTAAGGAGAAGCTGTTTGCGTTCCCTCCGTGGTTGTGAACCGGAAATGAGGGTTTTGAAGCTTGAAGAAGCTTACATGGAATGCGGTTTACCGCATCCTGAGAAGCGGTTTTCGCAGTCCAAAGAACCATGCTGGTTCTGAGTATCTGACACATCTGTGCGGGTTGGTGTGTGTCCTCTCTGCATATTCCACGTGTGCGCGTGGGTATGTGCGGTTATTGGTTATACCCCCTTATATAATTTAAAGATATATATTTTTGCTTTTTTAAGGGTTATGTAAAAAACGACTTGCGGTATAGGTTATGGTGCGGTAAACCAGAGAAACCGCATGCCGCTTAAGTTTGGATAATGTTTGTCGCTTTTGTGTTGTCTACGTGGCTGATGGCACGTGTGGGTTGTTGAAAGTTGGTATGGTTCTGACATGTGGTGATCTGAAAGGACGTTTGCACTGACCGAGGTCATAACTGCACTGTAGCAAGTAGTGTAAAGGTCAATTCTGTCAGGCGCGTGGGCGGCCACGCGCGCATGATAACCGTCAGCTGAACAGTCGCTGAACACGTGGCGAAACGTAAGTGGCTCCTTTTGAACTTTGTAAGTCGGTTACTCCATCGCATTAATTGCGATGAGTATATAAGGGGAAACCGTTTGGTTTCTCCCCACTTTGTTCAAAATTCAAAAAATTTCTCCGGTGAAAAGAGACCATACTCTTCATCTTCTCCGATCAATTTGCCTGTTCTTCCGGTGATCTTCTGAGTTTTTCCTGTAAACTCATACTTCTTTCTTTTTCTTATTTCTGATGGCTGAACCATCTAGTCCACACAATGTGGAGGGTGAAAACCCTACTCATTCTTCTCCGGTGGGCGGTGAAGACGAAGATGATGGTGGTAGTGCCCCTGGTGGTGGCTTGCCACCCTTGAAGTGGTCGAAAGCGTCGTTCGACCAACTGATGATTAGTACACAAATGCCCCCCGAGTTTGGGGCTGTTTATCCCCAAGACGGTGACACCGGTGCTTGTGCTCCAGCCGGTCACGTTACCCTGTGGGCCGATTCTTTTATCGATGGTAACCTTCGTTTACCATTGACCGTTTTTGTTGCTGAGTTATTGGAGTATTACAAGGTTCATATCTCCCAGATGAGTCCTTTCGGGTTTATTCGTATTAGACACTTTGAATCAACTTTTCATGCTCTTGGTTTGCCGGTTACCGTTGATAATTTCCGGGGGTTTTATCAGTTGACGGTGAACACTGGGTTCTTCTCTTTCAGAGAACGGTACAGAAGTACCAAGTTGATGACCCCTCCCAAGGGTATTACAAAGTGGAAGAGCAAATTCTTCTATATTAAAGCTGCCGCGGTTGTTCTCAACATGACTTTGCTGAATGTTAATGAGCCTATTCCTGCGGAGGATCTTCCCATTCCTAATGCGGAGTGGTTCCCAGGGTTGAGGACTATTGAGCATAGGCCGTTGGAGAACAATGAATTGTGGGTGTTGCGGATGTTATTGACTAGGGCTGATAGGCATGCAAAGCCCGTTGTGCGGGAGAAAACTGGTGGTAAGTGTTCTTACTTTTGTGTGGTTTCATTATTCCCTTGTTTGCTATTAATCTGAACGTGTATTATCAGAAGTTATCGTTGAGCTGTGGAAGATATTTGATCCAACCTTTACTGGAAAGGTTGATATTGTCAAGACTGCTGTAGGTGCAGGTTTTAATTTGACCATTCTCCATAACTTCCGCATTCCTACACGCGAGGCAATGAATGCACCCCTGCCGCAGGGCAAAGGTATAATTCGTAGCCTGCTTTTCTTGCCTTATAATTTTCATGTTGCTGATATTCTACATGCAGGTACTCTTGGGGCCCTTGGTAAGTTTGAGTCAAAGGGTGCTCCCAAAAAGCATGCGGAGAAGAAGCAAGTGGATAAACCCGTGCGGGGTCGCGGCAAGAAGAAAACTGAGGCTCCTGTTGTTCCGCCTTTGGTTCCGCACGCAGCAGGTATCTCTCGTTCTCATTTCCGCAGATATACCGATTACGTGGTAGTATCTGACACCCTTGAGGGCTTGGGTGTTCCAGGTGCTGGTGCGGCCACAGGTGGAACCACTGCGGGTTCTAAGGCTGCTGATGAGAAGAAGAGAAAAGCAGGGAAAGCTGTTGATGCTGGTGAGAAAAAGAAGCCGAAAATTCAGACCAGACGCGCGGCTTTTGTGGGACAAAGGAAGCCTGTCGTTGTTCCTGGTACGTGATGCATAACTTGGACAAATATTTTATATTTGTACTTGTAGTTTAACGTATCTTTGCTTTGATTGCAGAACCCCAAGATGAAGGGTTCTCCATGTTTGATGCTCCTCCTCCCCCGCATGACACTGCTGCGGATGTGGGGGTTCATAAGGTTGTTACGCCTGAGCCCTCTGTGCGGGAGGAGGATACTGGTAAGGGGCCTGCGTCCCAGATCCATGACACGATGGATTCCCATGATAATGTCATTACCCCCGAGGATACTGATGGTCTGAACTTGAAATTTGCTTATACTGAAAGGCCAAAGTCTCCTGCTGCTGAGAAGACTTCTGGTACCGGTTCTAGGGGTGCGGGTTTTGTAGAGACTCCCATTCAGCCTGAAGAGTCTGAATTGGAGTATTATTACCGCACCTATACGGAAGATCGGGCCATGGCTTACCACCGCCCCCTGGACCGTACTGCAGGGGGATGATATTAGTGCTGATCCCTCCACAAGTAGGGAGATTTTGGGTGGTTTGGGCACCCCGTTTGAAGTCACCCGGGCCCGTGCCTTACCAACTGAAGCCCAGATTAACCAACTCTCCTCCATGCTTGTTGGGAGTTCCGTAATGGCCAATGCCATTATGGAAAACTATAAGGTGTTGGGGCGCAGGGAGGAGGAGAATGTGCGCTTGCGTGCAGAGGCTGAGAAGTTGGTGAAGGCTGCACGTAAGGGTGCCGAGCAGCTTGAAAGGGATAGGGCTGCGTTTGAAAAGCGTAAGCAGACTGAAGAGTGGGCTGCAACTGCTGAGCTTAAACAGGTTCGTACCCTTGCCAAACTGCTTTCCACTGAGCGCCAGAGTTGGAAAGAATCTCTTTCTAATGAGCGCGAGACACTTTCTAATGAGCGCAAGGCTTGGAAAGACTCTTGGGCCAAACAGAATGAAACTCTCTTTCGTGTTCGCCAGGAGCTTGTCAATGCTAAGGCAGCAAATGCTGCGCTAGTTAAAGAGAAAACAGCAGCTGTTGCGGCTGCCCAAGAGGCCAAAGAGGCGGAAGCTCGCCTCGCCAAGGCTCTTGAAGAGGCCAAGGAGGCGGAGGCCCGCACTGCAAAGGCTCTTGAAGGGGCGAATGTTGACCGCAACAATTTAACCAAAACTATCTTGGGCCTCCAGGTATAAGTTTCTTGCTTTTGAATTTGTACATCTCACAAGTGTTGATTATTTTTGTATACTTGTTTTTGTTTTGTTAACAGGCTGAAGTGCGGACCCGGGGGCCACTATTGAGGAGGTATCTGCCCGCGTTGATGAGGTTGAAGCGCGGGCAAGAGAGGCTGAGGAGGCTAGAGATAGCCTTGATTCGTCACTTAAGCTGCTCAAGGCTGACCATGAATGGATGCGTATGCGCGGGATCGGGCATGTAAGCATTCGTTTCTTTTGTTATTTTTGTTATAGGTTTGCCTTTGATAACCTTTGTATTCTTGTTTCGCAGATTGTTACTGCCATCCCTGACGCACCTGAGAATGTATCAGGTGTTAATGAGATTAAGGAGCGTGCCCGGGATGCTGGTTTTAAAGCTGGCTATAATCGCTGTATTAGCCATATGAATGTTGTAGCCCAGGGCGGATATACTGATGAGCGATCCGGGTTCCACGGTGTGGATACTGAAGCGCTTCTTGATGCTGCGGTTGCGACGTATAATGACACAACCCTTTCCGGTCTCGAGGATCTTGAAAAGTGTTTAGAAGCGGAGGACTATGTGGACCGCTTGCGAGTGTTATATGCGGATGAAGAAGATGAGGAAAAACCTTATGTGGTAAGCAAGGACGGTGAGGGTTCCAGCGGCACAAAGAAAGACTAGGCTGGCCTGCGTGCCTTTTTTGTTTCCTCATGTAATTGTTTAAAAACTTTATGTAAATTCTCTGTGCACCGCGCAGGTGTAGGAATTTTTTGAATATAAAGAATTGTTCTGTTCAATTTGTGCAAGTGTTTTTACTACTTGCATGTTTGAATTTGTAAGAGTTTAATGTTACTGTGAGTGACACTAAATCTGTAATTGCCTTTTGCATATCTAGGTGATATGCAAGTATGAAGAATTGTCTTTGGTCGGACAAACAGTGTTGCCATTGCTGGCCTATTATAATAGTTGCGTGTGGTTACCACTCTGTGTGGGTATCACGAATGAAGATTTTGCTAATCTATTTTTGTGTATACCTCAAAGTGGAACATGCATTTATAATAGAAATAAATAAACAATATTGCATTGAATCGTCTATTTATTTATTTGCAAATGGCCCGTGGCCTGATAGGTTACCTGGTGAATGTAAAACATGGCTTACATATAACAGCGTCGAAGCTGTTGTGCATTCCATGTGCGTGCGATAGTTTCGCCTTCCAATGTTTGAAGTTTATACGCGCCTTTGCCCAGGACCTCTTGGATGAGGTAGGGTCCTTCCCACTTGGGGGCAAGTTTCCCTGGGCGTTCCGCGTTAGATGCTTCATTGTCCCGAAAGACGTAGTCTCCTGGGTTGAAAGTACAAACGCGAACACGTGCATTGAAGTACTTTTCAAGTTTGGTTTTGTATTTGGCCTCGTTGATGGCAGCGTTTTCGCGCCTTTCTTCCAAGAGGTCCAAGTCAACCCTGCGTTCCTCATTGTTGTCTATCTTGTTGATAGCCAAGATACTAGGTGAGGGTAGGCCTACTTCCGCGTGGATCATCGCTTCAGTGCCATAGACCAGGCTGAAGGGTGTCTCACCGTTGCTCGTTTTTGGGCTTGTCCTGTGAGCCTATAAAATACTTGGGAGTTCATCAACCCAGCCGCGTCTGGCTGTTCCCAACCGTGCTTTGATGCCTTCCACTAAGCTTTTATTGATACTCTCGACTTGGCCGTTCCCTTGCGGATGCGCCACTGAGGAGAATATGTGTTCAATGTTTAGCTCGTTTAGCCATTTTTGAAAGTCATCGGCGGCGAAGTTGGTACCGTTATCGGTAACGATGCACATTCGTAGACCGAAACGGCAGATGATATGTTCCCACACGAATTTCCTTGTTATCATAGCGGTGGTTGATGCAAGTGGCTTTGCCTCTACCCATTTTGTAAAGTAATCAACAGCCACTATGATAAATTTCACTGCACCGGGTGCGTTTGGAAATGGTCCCACCACATCGATTGCCCATTTTTGGAATGGCCATGCGGTGGTGATGGGGATCAGGTTGTTCTTGGGACGCAAGGTCTTGGGAGCATGTCGCTGACAATTGAAACACTTGCGTAAGACTTTGACTACGTCCAGGTGCATGCCGGGCCAATAGTATCCGGCGTTCATGATTTTGGCCACAACCATGCGTGGGCCTGCGTGTATGCCACATATTCCCTCGTGAATTTCTTTGATAAGGTATATGGCATCTTCGGGGTTGACGCATCGTAGGAGTGGCCCCAGGTATGATTTACGGTATAAGATACCGTCTCCCATTTGGTAATGACACGCTTTGTATTGTAGCTTGCGTGCTTCTGCCTTGCTTTCAGGAGTAACACCTGATTGTAAGTATGCAATTATCGGTGTCATCCAGGATGTTGTACCGTACTGGATGACATTGACTTGGCGCAGGGGTACTGAAGGATTTTGCAGAATCTCGATGCATACCTCTTTTGCCAGGTGTTGGAAGCTGGTGGATGCAAGTTTTGATAGTGCATCCGCAGGTTTGTTATCACTCCTGTTGATATGGCGAATATTGAAGGAGGTGAACCGTGATTTGAGTTGCAAGGCTTGTTCGAGGTAGAGGATCATGATATCCCCTTTTGCGGCATAGTCACCGCGTATCTGCCCTGCAACCAGTAGTGAATCGACATGTGCTTCCAAATGTTTGACATCGAGTTTGACTGCCAAACGCAGCCCTGCCAGAAGAGCCTCATATTCTGCTTCGTTATTCGTGCTTTTGAAATCAAGGCGGATTGCGTAGGTTAGCTCTTGGCCATCGGGGCTGACAAGTCGTAGACCTGCGCCAGCACCATCTTCGTTGGACGCACCATCTGTATATAGTGCCCAGGTTTCTGCGGAGGATGGTGGTGATGTAGGGTTTTGTTCTTCTTCGCATTCTTGAATGCGGTTTGCTGGTACTTCAGCAACGAAATCAGCCAAGGCGTTTGATTGCGGGGCGCGGCTTATAGTTCAGTGAAAGTGCGCCCAGCTCAATTGCCCATTTTCCTAACCTCCCAGAGATGTCGGGTTTGGATAGGATCGGGCCGATTCTGTAGTTAGTTAACACTGTGATGATGTGGTTTGCGAAGTAACGTCGTAAACGTCTCGATGCGTGCACTAGTGCCAGTACCAATTTCTCCATGATGGAGTACCTTGTCTCTGGGTCGTTGAGCATTTTGCTGATGTAGTAGATGGGTGTTTGAATTCCTTCCCGCTCCACTATGAGTACCGCGCCTACTGCGTTGTCCGCGGCAGACAAGTATAGAATAAGTGGCTCATCTTTTCGCGGTGCGGTTAGAGTTGGGAGCTGGATCAAACACTCTTTCATCTCCCGGAAAGATTTTTCGGCCTCTGCGGTCCATTGGAATTGTTCCTTTTTTAGGCAGCTCCCCAGGGTCTTGATGAAAGGGTATGACTTAGCCGCGTGGTTGGCTAAGAATCTGTTTAGTGCGGCTAGCCTGCCGGCTAGTCGTTGCATTTCTTTCATCTTTGAGGGCGATGGCATGCGTTCAATCGCCTGAACTTTTTCTGGGTTTACCTTGAATCCATCTTTGGTTACGATGAATCCGAGGAATTTGCCTTCTTCCATTCCAAACGAGCGTTTCCCTGGATTAAGCTTCATGTTGACGCTTCGCAGAGTTTGGAATGTTCTTTCGATATCGTTGAGCATGGTGTCTTCCTCCATGCTCATGAAGACCAGGTCGTCCATATAGATTTCGACACTTTTGCTGATTTGACCGCGAAAAGTGTCATTCATCAACTTTTGATAGGTTGCGCCAGCGTTGCGCAACCCGAACGACATTTTGGTGTAGCAGTAGTTCCCGGTAGGAGTGCGGAATGCCGTTTTGTCTTCATCTTCGATTGCCATCTGTACCTGGTGGTAGCCTTTGTAACAATCGAGGAAACACTTCCATCTAAATGGTGCGAGGTTATCGACCTTCTCGTCGATCTCCGGAAGTGCGTAACAATCATTGGGGCAGGCCTTATTGAGGTCTTTGTAATCGACACACATGCGCCAACCCCCACTTGGTTTTTCTACCATGACTGGGTTGGACAGCCAAGTCTGGTATTTGTCTTCCCGCAGGATGCCTGCGGAGAGCAGCTCTTGTACCTGCTCTTCCATCGCCGCGTTTTTTGCTGATCCAAGGTGGCGTTGGCCTTGGATCACCGGCTTGATACCTGGCATGGTATTCAAGAAGTGTTGCGCTATATCGCGTGGTACCCCTGTCATGTCTGCGGGTGTCCACGCAAAAATGTCTTGGTTCCTGAAGAGGAGTTGCTTCAGGCGCGCTCTGATGGTAGGTGTCAAGGCATGGCCCAACGTGACCGTTTGCTCTGGGTGTCTTGCGTTAAGCACCCATTTTTCTGGTTGCGTGTTGGGGGTGGGCCTTGCTACCTTGGCTGGACGCAGGTCGTCCGTAGACAAAACTTCCCTTCGGGCATATATTATCGCGACCCCCGTCTCGGTTGGGAAACCGATAGCAGAGTGAGGGACGGATGTGATCATGTTGAAATCGCCCTGGGATTCTCTCCCGAGAAGTACGTCGTATTTGGAGGTGTGCGGTAAAACCATGAAGTTTACCTCCTCCGTTCTTGTGTGCCTCCCGTTGGTGAGGCGCACAGGAAAAGTAATCTGGCCCAGGGGGAATACGGTTTCCCCTGCAAACCCGGCCAACGGGTAATCCGCTGGTTGCAGTCGATCTTTGTCTTCTTGATCGAACTGGTTGAAGCATTGCTCGTATATAATATCGGATGTACTGCCCGGGTCGATGAACAATCGCTCGGTGCAGTAGTGAGCCAGGTGGCCTGTAATAACCACGGCGCGTCTATCGCGCGGGCCGCCTCGGACTTTTGGAAAGACGACCAGTCATTCTCCGGTCTTCTTGCCGCCTTGCGCGGCCTTCCTCTTCCTCCATTGATCATGTGGGTAGAGGCCAAGCACATGGTCCTCTTACCCGTGGAGGTGCCCTCGTTGTGGGGAGTGATGCGCTTGTTAGCTTTTTGTGCGCCTGTCAACAGATGTTGCAGTTTCCCCTCTTTTAGGGCTCGCTCAATCTCCAGTCGGAGACTGATGCAGCTGTTTGTTGTGTGGCCATTGTCCTTGTGATACTCGCAGTAGAGTGCGAGATCCTGGTTCTTTTTGGACTTCATCGGTTGGGCCGGTCGCAGGAATTGTGCGTCCGTGAGAAGGACGTCGCTTGGCGACTGGTTAATCTCGGTCCAGCTGCGGTCCCGAGACTCCTTTTTTGACGCCCGATTTTCACGTTGGGCGTTGATTGTAGCCCTTGCGTCGGGCTGGTTGTTTCGTGGGACATATGGTCTGGAATCGCTGCCATGATTCCATGTGTCCCGGTTGCGCTTATTGTTGCGCTTCGGCTCTTGGCGGGAAGACTGGCCTTCCGCCTGTGGTTGTGCCTTTGACATGTGCGGTCTTAGGGACCGCTAAGTCTGGGCGTATGTCTTGACCGCAGCCATGACATCTTCCCACTTCTTAGGCAAACCATCTTTGCCAGAGATATTCATAACCATTTGCTCGTCTTTAACGGCAACAATGAAATGGTTACGCGCCATTTGGTCGGCAACATCGCCTATCTCTAGGCATTCTTTATTGTAACGGACAACGAATGCTTCAAGCGATTCGTTCTCCCTGCGCCAGATGTTCATGACGTCCATGGAATCACGTTCATGGCGTCGTTGCTGGCTAAAGTGCGCGAGGAATTTTTTCTTGTAAGTCACTGACCCTGGTGGTAGAGAATCGAACCATGCCCTGGCCAGACCTGTTAGGGTCTGTGGGAAAAAATGGCACCAGGTAGGTTCATCCCACCTACCGTTGCACCCGGCGCCGACGAAGATGTTGTTGTGATCATCTGGGTCGGTCGAACCGTTGTATTTCCCGATGTTTAATGGGAATTTTGTGGTGGTGACATCGGCGTGGGCGATTTTTGGGACGAACTTAGAGTTTTCGGCCGCAGATTTCGGCCTGTAGGGTTGGCCGCAGTGATGCTTTGCAGCGCGGAGGTACGTAGTGTGGGGGTGAGTGGGAGGAACGTAGTTGCGTCCTCCCGGTCTGCTGCTGGTGGCATGGGATTCCGCACGGTATGTACCATCGTCCGGATCTGTATGGCCTTGCCCTTCACGGTGGGACTGGGTCCCAGCCGGCTATGAATGCCTAGGCCGTGATGGGTTGTAGACTGTCGCCTAGTCTCGCCATGTGGGCCTAGGCGACTCTGTATATGGCTTCTGCGGCGGGACCCAAATGAGGAGTTGTCCTCATCAAGTGTGCGGACGTCGTAGTAAGAGGAACCGTGATCTTCGTGCCTGCTTCTGGAGGCCGGATGGGTTGGGGCCCTGCCTTCGTATTGTAGAGTACGGCCCGCAGGGGTATGCGGTGCTGGGGTAGGTCCCACAGATACTTGCGCTTCTGCGCAAGCTCTGTTGTATGTTGCAGCCAGCATAGCTGCTTGTTGGTCGTACCAGGTATGAAGGTTCATGCCTGTAGGTATCACAGGAGCGTACTGTGATAAATCGTGGCCAAACGTAAGTGATGCGCCCCCTTGCGTTGATGTGCCAATGTGTTCAGCATTTGGGGCTAGGGGAATGGTTCCCGCAGGCCCTTGGTTTGCGGGGTTTAGGTTATCCCCGGTAGTGTTGTTTTGACGATCAGACATGATCTTTGGAGAGAAAGGGATGGTCGGAAAAAAGTGCTAAGAGTAGCGGTGGGCGCCAATGATGAAACAATGGTTAAACAGGTAGGTTAACTCACTGGTCTCGTCAAGAGGGTTAATCCCTTCTTTCCGAGGATCGCCGGCTGGATCGTCTGGTGGTGGGTTTCCTGCACAAGGAAACAAACCGTGACTCGCAACAAGGAGGATGGGGTGGGGGGTGCTCCTTGTTACCACTCTCCGGCGTGAGAATCAGTAGTTTGCTTGGGAAGCAAAGTGTGATAGTAGTAGTATTGAGAGAGTTGAGAAGATGATACCTCAAACCTGGTTTGAGGTGAGTATTTATAGCCGAGGAGTGAAGGAGGGTAGTTGAGTAGCTAGCCTGACATCGCACAGCTATTTGCAGGTGTGTCAGACCTGTCGGTTACGGTGGTGATGCCAGGTCCTGCTGTGGTGTTAGACTGTTGTATACACGTGGGCCTGTAGGCGACTGTTCCCAGTGCCACTTGCACTATGGTGTCAGACCCACTTGCCTTGTAGGCAGGATGCGGTGCCAGGCCGCATCGCTGCTTGCGGTCATTGATGTTGTTCCCGCATTGGTTGTTCCATCCATGATTTTATGCGTGATGCGGCGTCATGCCGCATCGCCGCTTAGTGACTGTTTCTGTTGTCCAGATCCCTTGTCGTGACGAAAATGTTCATAGGATGCGGTGCGGGGCCGCATCGCTATGCGTAACATTGGTTTCCGTCCTTAAGGTAAGTCTTCTCATCACTGGATTGATTGGACCGCTGTGTTCGCGTGTGACCACGCGGACACAAGTGAGTTTATTGCTGATGGAGGTTTTTTGATAAGGGTAATGGTCATTCGCGGTCATGCTGACGCGAGATCTGGGACCATACCCCTTCAGTTACGTAGACTTTAATTACGATCAGACATATACATATATCCAACATATTCCTCGCCTTGCTAAAACATCCGTTTTAGGGATCCTGTCTTGAGTCAGCTCCATACAATGAGATTTACTTTTGGAGCAACCCAACTATTGCAATGGAACAGCTGGGGTTGTGGCGTGTTGCCCTTGGAGTGACGCATGCCCTCCTTAACTTGTTTGACTGAAAAGTCTTCAACACAACGAGTCTTCCACACCCACCTTTCATCATCATCATCGTTGACTTGTAACTGGCCCATAAGCTCCTGGAATTCCTCTTGTTCGCCTGATCAATGTGGGAGCCTTTTCCACACCCAATCCCAAATGACCATTCCATTTACTTTTCGATAACAATCCTTTATAGCAACCTTTTTTTACAAGATTTGTTAGAAGAGAAATTAGCAGCGGATGTCTGAATGAACTCGAATAAAAGATTTGAGAACAAAGATTACTAAGTTTGATTTGTATCAAACTTAATCAAAGAAATTTGCAAAGTGAGAACGTAATGAATTGATTAATTGAATTCAATCTTGGTGCCAACAAAACAAAGATTGCAGGACACTTCGATTTATACAAAGGATGGAACGACAGTTGTTGGTTATTACGTTCCCGCCGTTTTCAACTGCCAAACAGTTGTTGATTGCCAAAAACAGAACCACCATACCAACCGTCATTATTCAGATACTATTACATAATTACAAGCTATAAACTAATCTAAATAATGCATAGTAATTATTCTAAAGTTTAGTTTATTATAATTCTAATAATATGTTTGAATAACAACGGGAACCTACTCTTAAGAGTTTCCCCTTAAATCCAATGGTCCATTCAGAAAGCCTTTTTATCGCCTTTCTCAACTTTAAGCGAAAGATACTATTGAACCCACATGTTAACTTTGAGTAGGCCTTTATCGATCCCCCTATTTCTCTTCAAAGCCCTGTAGGAAACTTTTTAACCGGCATTAAGTTTAACCCCTTGCCTCCATCTTGAATAGCCTTGACTAAGGTGCCACCACCATTTCAACTTATACTCCCATGCAACCCTCCTTGTTTTTTGCCTAGGGCTGGATGACACCAACAAGGGCTTTATATAAAAATAAATAATACGAGGGAGATTCCATAGAACCGATTTAACCAAAGTGGCCCTCCCTACAACGATTTGGCTTTCCCTTACGGACAACTTGGAATTAAATTTGTCAATGACATGTTTCCAATTTGAGATCCGGTTCATATTAGACTATGCAGTATGGAGATGGTCTACTTTTTCGGTTTTCTTGTCCCCAAACCTCTCAACAAAATGGTAGATCCGAATGAATGATTTGTCGCTTAAATGATATCATTCGGGTTCTTCTTGTTCGCGCCCAACTTCCAACAAAATTTTGGGTTGAGGCGTTACACACCGCTGCATACCTTCACAACATATACCCACCACTCGTCTAAATCCATATTTATGAATTAAATGCTGAAATTTTATACAAATTATTTTAAATGCTAAACTTTATGAAAATAATATTTTTACTGATATTTTATATAATTTTGATAATTATATAATTAAATCAGTATTTGTAATTATAAATATAGTTTAATTTAATATATTTAAATTATATAACTATACAATTTGCATCCAAAATTATTTTTATGGCAATATAGACATAATACTGAGTTTATATAAATTTTGAATCTGAATTTTTATTATATTTAATTAATCAGATAATTAAATTTATGTAAACTTATTTATTGTCATTTTAATCATTTTAATTCATTTTATTTATTTAAAATGATTCCAAGACCATGATAATTATTTTAATTCAGTAATATTAAAGTTCAATAATTAAAAATTGTATTTTTAATTATTCAGTTTTGATATAATTATTTCGATAATTAATCATATAATTATCATATTTATTCCATTAAACAAAATATTTATTATTTACCAAATGATATATATATTTTAACCATCTAAATTAGTTTATAATTTTTATAAATAAATTATATCACTTGTACAATATTTTACCAATAATCATTTTATATAATTATGTTATTTAATTATACTAATTAATTGCATTTGATTTATTATTACAAATGACTATAATAAAGCAATTATTTATCTTTGCAAGTATATTATTTATGTTAAATAAATATTTTTCATAAATAATTCATTTACATCATATTCATTTTTCCAAGTTCTTCTGTTAGGATTACCCGAACCACATAGTTACCATTTAAACAAAACATTACCAAATCCTATAGATTTAGGATTTCCAATTATCCAATTAAACATTATTGTTGATACATATTCCATATTGTTGCTTGTTCAATCAATTAGAGTGACGTGGAATATTATTTCCAAGAACTCTCCCACTTTGCATACATGTTTGGATTTGCCTGAAATCAAGGTGAGTTCATAGTCCCTTTTTACATTATTTTGGGATGATACATATGTTACAATGTGATACAAACTATTTGCTATTTTGTGGTTTCCCCCGATTGCCTTTGCATTTGCTTAATACTTGTTGTTGTTGCTTTAAAAAGTTTACGTTCATTAACTTGCAAAAGCCCAACGTTATATTATAGCGCTATAGGATTGACGCCCCATCTCACTTCTCATTTTGTTGCTTTGAAGTGAGACCCACTTCTCATTTTGTTGCTTAGAAGTGAGACCCACTTCTCATATTGTTGCAGTTGTTGTGAAACTTAGAAGTGAGAAGATAGACCCGTGTTACGTCATAACGCAGGCTTGAATGTACCATTAAGTAACTACATGTATTACTCTTATGCTATAAAGACATATCGACAACCACTTTTGTTGAAACTTTATTCATATCACATTGACATCTTTGCAAAACAAAACCTATGAATTCACTCAACCTTTGTTGATTCTTTTACTCCTAACATATGTTTCAGGTGACGATGTATGATGCTATGATTTGCAAGAATGTTTCATATAGGATTGATTCAAGACTTATGCCTTAGACAAATTTTGAAATCAATTGTAATTGTATTGTTGTATTTTGTTTATGTTCAAGAAACCCTTTTGGATGTGAATGCAATCTATTTAAAATGAACCTTAATCATATTTCAACATAATTAAATCTCCATGTGCTCAAATGCATTCTATCAAGTTTCGTGATGCCCTTTGACTTTTCCGCCTCCGGTCAGGGTGTTACACTCCAATCAACCCTCACCTTTTTTCCTTGTCCTTCCCCACTACCACACCTACCAATTCAAATATCAATTCCACATACAATAACAACCACACCACCTCCTCTACAGAACATTCTGTGGACCATAGCCCTCTAAACCTCAACTCCCCTACCCCACATGCACCCCAATACGTAAACAACTCACCACCCCATGCATGTCAACCACCCCAAACTTTAACAAATGGCCAACCCTCGTAACCCATGCACAACCGATCAAACCTTCAAATGGAACCAAACCCGCCACCACCCCCGCCTACCATAAATGACCACCCCATGCAAACCCCCTCTAAAACCGGTGTCTCCAAACCTAACCCTCGCTTTAATCTTGCGGCCACCACAAACATATCACCCATCCCTACCTCACATACCAAAGCCTTATCGGACCATAATTGGTTGTGTGCCATGAACGATGAATATAGTGCTTTGCAGGCTAACAATACATGGGAGTTAGTTCCGCGGCCCGCAAACCATCCGGTCATCCGCTGCATGTGGCTAGTCCGTCACAAATTTGATGCTAATGGCTCATTGGAACCATACAAAGCTCGCCTCGTGTGTAATGGGCAATCTCAAACCGTAGGCATCGATTGCACCGAAACATTTAGCCCGGTTGTCAAACCGGCTACCATTCGTACAGTACTCTCCTTAGCCGTCTCTCGATCATGGCTGATACATCAACTAGACGTAAAAAACGCATTCCTTAATGGACATCTTCAGGAAACTATTTACATGTCCAGCCACCTGGCTTTGTTGATCCTGCTTAACCCAATCACGTGTGTCATCTAAAGAAGTCGTTATACGAGTTAAAACAGGCACCGAGGGCATGGTATACTCGCTTCTCGGCTTTCATCACAACCTTGGGCTTTCGCAACAGCTTGTTTGACATATCCTTGTTTATTTACCAGAATGGTAACCACCTAGCATATCTTCTACTTTACGTGGACGATATTGTTCTAACGGCTAACCATCCTGACATTCTCAACATATGCATCACCAAGCTATCCAGCGAATTCGCCATGTCTGACTTAGGGTCCCTACATCACTTCCTTGGCATCACGGTTACGCGGGATCACCAGTTCTTATTCGTCGCTCAAACTCAGTATGCCCGGGACATCCTTCATAGGGCAAACATGACCGCTTGCAAACCTTGTCACACTCCTGTCGATACTAACTCCAAACTTAGTGCCACCGACGGGAATCCATTACCGGATGGTTCATTATACCGAAGTTTAGCTGGCGCACTTCAATATCTAACTATTACCTGGTCCGACATATCATACGCGGTGCAACAAATTTGCCTATTCATGCATGCTCCACGAGACATTCATTTTGACTTTATGAAACGTCTCTTATGTTACGTACATGGAACCATCAACCTTGGTTTGCGTTTCGGCTTCACCGAGTCTCTCGTTAGTCGCCTACTCGGATGCTGATTGGGGAGGGGGTGCTCGGATACTCGACGGCCCACATCTGGCTATTGTGTTTTTCTTGGCGATAACCTGATCTCATGGTCCAAAAAAACGTCAACCGACCATCTCTAGATCAAGTGCATAAGCCGAATATCGGGGGGTGGCAAACGCGGTTGCAGAAGCCACATGGATTCGAAATCTCCTTCTTGAGCTAAAGACTCCAGCAAACAAAGCCACAATTGTATTTTGTGACAACATCTCAGCGGTTTATTTATCCGGCAATCCCGTGCAACATCAGCGTACCAAGCACGTTGAAATGGACATCCACTTTGTTCGTGAAAAGGTTTAGATCGGTCACGTTAAAGTGCTTCACCTCCCAGCGCCAGAACAGTATGCCGACATTTTCACCAAGGGCTTATCAAGATATTTATTCGAGAGATTTAGGTCCAGCTTGAACGTTATGTATATACATGATAAGGAAAACTATTATTCTATTATTCATGCATTTATGTAATTGATTGGTCAACCTTAAGTCTAGAATGTTGGTGATTTTGTATTGATGGGGATCCTCAATCATAGGAGTATTTTATGGATCCTCCTCTCTTTATATTCAGGGGTCTTGTACTGCTTTGACTCAAGGAAAACACATTTCAATATTTTATTATCAAACAAAGACTTCATGTAGACGTATAATTAGGGTTAAAGGGTATACATTTATCTTAGCCTTTTTTTCTTGGGAGCTTCCTAGCTTTTCATATTCTTTTAATAGCCTTTGCATGTTCATGTGTGTTTCTATGATGTTTCCCTCATCTCCTAATATTGGTAGCTCACTACTCTTATATCTTTAGTTTTTACTTATGGTTAGTTCAGTTGTTAGATTCCTAGTGAACAACTTTATGTTTATAACATGCTTTTCATGTGTATATATGATTTTTGGAACTGAGATTTCCTTGCAAGCATCATCTGGGATAGAGGTATGATCTAATTCACTCTTAGATAGGGGTGTGCACGGTTCGGTTCGGTTATTGGCATTATCCGTAACCGTAACCGAATTCATCAGTTAATCGGTTCGGTTAATTCGGTTAATTTGTCGGTTTTTTGTTCGGTTCGGTTAATTTTCGGTTAATAACCAATTCAAACAAGGGCTATTTTTTTGCTTAGAAATACATGTAATGGATGTATAAATACATGAAATAGATGTATAAATAAATGAAATGGAGGTATAAATGCATGAATAGATGTTTAAATACATAAAATGGATATATAAATAAATGAAATGAAGGTATAAATAAATGAAATGAAGGCATAAATAAATGAAATAGATGTATTATTACATGAAATGCATGAAATAGAGGTATAAAAGCTAGAAATATATATATATAAAAATAAACGATTCGGTTCGGTTCGGTTAATTTCGGTTAACCGATGGTAGAAAAAATATCCGTTAACCGACTTTCGGTTAATTCGGTTTCGGTTAATTTTGGTTCGGTTTTGTCGTTTTCGGTTCGGTTTCGGTTAACAGTTCGTGCACACCCCTACTCTCAGACCCTACTAATATCTATGATATTAATTGGATTTTACATTTTTACTAGATATGATTATTGTTGTTATATGCATATGACGTGGGCTATTATAGATCAATTATCAACAACACTCTATGATCTATTTGAAAAGAGCACATTCAACAGATACTACACCATGTTTTTTTACTCCTTTTTTTTATTATCTAGAAACGATGTAATAAACTCGTAAAAAAATAAAAAAAAAAGACAGTGATTTCAGTTTATTCATTTATTAATATTTTTATAAAGCATTTTACATGTTGAATGATAAATTAGACATATCAACACTAGACTATATGCGTTGTGTTAAACGTGAAAAAATAGAGGTTTTATCTTTTACACTTATCTACATGGGTTACTGAGAGGTGAAATGTGACAATGTGACCATTAATTGATATAACTCTAAGGCCGGAGGGTGTGGAGGCGCCACCAGGGCAACCTCAGCCCCTATAGCGTCACCCGGTGCCATCGTCCCACACCGAGGAATTCAATTCGGGGCGCGATAGGCAAGGCTCCACCATGTTAACGCGCTTCAATCGCGAAGAACGAGGAGGGATTGGTTAAAGGAGGGGGTGCTACAGTGTGAAGCGGCTTTATCCCACACCCTACAAGTTAAGAGGAGGGGTCTTAAAGCTCCTGTGTGACGTGGCGTTGATGTTGCGTTGATAAAGCCCCTCACACATCCTCAAGCGTAAATGATTGTGATATGTATTTTAAAAAGTAGAATGATCTTGGGTTGTTTGCTCTCCGTTACCACCGTGACATTTTCCACAAGTGAATAAACATTTATTTATTTATTTATTTTATACAAGCAAAGTTTAAAAGCTATTAAAGTGTGATTAGGAAAGAAGCTGCTCTTTGAAACAAAAGTAACTTTTGGGACAATCGATGCGTATTCAACGGTCATTTATAGATTTATGGTGCTTTAAATGTCACATTTTTTTTTGGCAAATTATATCTTTTTAACTTTTGAGTTAAATCACATTTTAGTCCATTTGGTTTGGGTCATTTTGGCAGTTTGGTACAAAGGTTTCATTTTTCGCCTATGGGTCCAAAAAGGTTTGATCGTTGCCATTTTAGTCCACTGGGTTAACTTTATCCATTTTTCTATTAACGAGAAGGGCAATTCGATCATTTTATATGACCGACTTGTCCTTCTAGTTAACAGAATTACATATAAAATGAGTGAATTGCCCTTCTCGTTCAAAAAAAATGGATGAAGTTAATCCAGTGTACTAAAATGGCAACGGTGAAACCTTTTTGGACCCACAGACGAAAAATAAAACCTTTGGACTAAACTGTCAAAATGACCAAACCACACTTAACTTTTTTACAGCATATCTATTAGTTTTGACACCACTATTATCATATATTGAGTAAACTGCTAAAATCGTCTAGGAGGTTTGTTCATTTTCATCCAAAATCAAAATCTGGTTATATTTTCCAGTTACCATTTATTTTTATTTTTATTTTTGTCTTTTCCTCCCTTTTAATGAATAGCAAAATGGTCTTTTAACGTTTTATTATAACAACCTAAAAAATCTAACCATTTTGTCCTTCATTAAAAGGGGAAGAAAAAGAAAAAAAACAAGATTTTAACTTTAAAATCTGAATAGATTTTACTTTTGGATGAAAATAACAACAAAATTGAAACAACAAGGACCCGGATTCAAAATGTTTAAGTTTTGAACTAAACTGTCAAAGGTGACTAAACAAACCTCATAGACCATTTTGGCAATTTACTCTATATTTTAATATAATTACCTTTTAAACTTATTTTGTGCAGTACGTAAGCTTAAAGAGCTTTTATATTAAAATATAAATATTAAATCTCAGTACATGTATATTATAATAACTTGTAAATTAGATATATTTTTTCAATGCATTTTAGCTTTGTTAATGATTTCTAAATCAAGTGGTGAAAGACTTGCATTTCTCTTGAGAGATGCAAGTTTAACTCCCACTTAGTGCAGAATGAGACACTGGTGGGCAATGATATGAGACTCAGGGAAACCTGGGTTGGATCCTTGAGCCAAACGGGTTTTACTGATAATTTCACTGTCGTGCCTTCGGGCGGGTTACTGGGTTTTCCCCGGAATTGGTGGTGGACTCGGGTTACTCTCAGAGTATTCCGTTTGTCCAGTGAGTGTTCCGAAAGTGATCAGGATTAATTCTGTTCACCGTTAAAAAAATGCATTTTAGCTTTAACTTTTTGAAAAATCATAAATTGCAGGCATGTGTTAACTTGGGTTTGCATTTTACTTTTATTCAAGAGTGAATTTCAAAAATTGTCCTTTATCTTTATACCAATTTTTAGGTGTTGTCCTTTATATATTCAAATTTGACGAGTTTTGTTCTTTATGTTTTCATATCATACACGTTTTGTCCTTTAGGCCTAACCCAGTTAGTTTTTTCAGTTAAATTTGGTCATATGCTTTGCGCATGAGGGCATTTTTGTCAATTCAAAGGTTGCGGAAGCTTTGAGCTGTAAATCTGCCGTTGAACTTACCTTTGAATTGACAAAAATGCCCTTATGTGCAAAGCATATGACCAAATTTAATTGAAAAAACTAACTGGGTTAAGCCTAAAGGACAAAACATGTATGATATGAAAACATAAAGGACAAAACTAGTCAATTTTGAAAATAAAGGACAACGCCTGAAAATAATTATAAAGACAAAGGACAATCTTTAAAATTTACTCTTTATTCTATAAAGATGGCTAACTTTTCAAAATACAATGCAATTCAAAGAGGAATCAATTAACAAAGATGTTTGTTCTCCCTTGCATGCAATGTTGTAAAAGTAGCTTTCAGATAATCTGATTTAGTCAGTCAATTTGGGGCGAATTTAACTTAATAAAAATAAAAAAACATAATTTCTATGTCCTGAAAATTAATTTCTTTAAAATTTATCATGTCCAAGTACTCTCGAAATACTCTCCACCTAAGTCGACTACTCGCTACTCACGAATCAAACGGCACGAATCAAACGGCATGAAAGTGCCTAACAACTTCTGCAACCATCATGTATAATACATTTTAACTTTTAAGGTTGCACATTTTAATATTAAGTAAAAAAGTTATATTTATGTTCTAAAATTAGTGATGTGTTTTCAACTAACTATATATGGTCCAAAAAAACAAAATAAACACAAAGTTTTACAAAATTTAATACATGATACATCACAATCCAAATTCCTTTTCCAACATGGCCTTTTTATAAATTTTTGTCTTCTTTCAGATCTTAAGGCCTCACCTTCACATACTGGAAATGTGTGATGTCCCCTTCAAACATTACAGGCTTTAAATATCCATATTTATAGTTCTTTTAATACCATGAAATGGTTTATTCCAGAAATCCCTAATAGATTTATACTAGACCGACATACCTTCTTAGTTTTATCACATAAGAGGTAAATTAAGTATATTATTAAGTGGTTCATTTAGATCAACTATACATCTTAGGTTGGCATGAACCTAATAAATAATTGCATTTTGGTACAAGTGGTTTCAAGGGCTCTTACCACCTCTTTCTGTGTGAATCTTATTTCAAGGGGTCTTAGCACCTCTTTCTGTGTGAATCTTACTACAATGTGGTAATTTGGTACAAGTGGCTTTAAGGGATCTTAGCACCTCTTTTGGTGTAAACCTTTCTATATTCTCCTACTACAAACTATAGTATTTGTAAACTATGCCTTAAAAGTAAAACTAGGGGTGCAAACGAGCCGAGTTACTCGATCTCGGCTCGAAAAAAAGCTCGAAACGAGTTGAGTTTAAATGAGATCGAGCCCGAGCCGGTTGGCGAGCCCACTGTTTATATAACTTTTAATTATTATATTAAATATACATTTAAACAATAACTGTGCGGCCTATTAATAATGTGCGGCCCTCACTGAAGTGTGCAGCCTGCTTGACAAGTGTGCGGTCATGCAACCCTAAGTTGTACTTTAAACAGACTAATTTGTACGTTTAAGCTATGCAGTTAATGCGGAAAAATATCGGATATCGGTCAAGGACCGATATTTGAGATATCGGTTATCGCGGTGGTATATCGGTAATTTATAATCATATATATATATAATATAACTTATATAATATTAATAGTAAGTATATAATGTTAATTTTATAACTTTTATGCATAAATTTTGAAGTTTAAGGACCAAATATAAACTAGGGAAGATAGAGGGGGTTAATGTTTAAATACACAAACTAATTTTACACTTTTTATGTAAAAAATTGTAAGTTTCAAGGACTAGATATAAACTAGTGAAAGATAGAGGGGTTATATGTTAAGATACTTAAAGTTATTTAACCCTAAAAGTGTAAACACGCCGCTATCTCCTCTTTCTTCCCGGTACGCATCTTCTTCTCACTTCTTCTGGTTTCCGGCCAAAAAGCAGCACCGGCGACACAACCGATATCACAAATTGGGCCAAAAATAACGCAAATGAATGGGTTCTGGACTTTGGATGGCAGGATTTTAAAGAAAAAGCATAAAATTGGGCCAACCGATATTATCGGCGAGACAACCGATATCAAAAATACAAAATATCGGCGATATATCGGTATATATCACCGATATTATCGGGACCGATATTATTACCGAGATTATGAACCGATATTTTGGTGAGGGTCCGATAACCGATATCTCGACGATATATCACCGATATATCGCCGAGATTAACTGCATAGCGTTTAAGTATGCGACAGTAAAACATAAACACAAACAATCAACATTTCATTTTAAGCATCAATCAGTCAAATCCTAGTATTTACACAGAATCCTCAATCCAAACTTACACCGAAGACAACTCATATTCAAACTTTCAAACATATTTTGGTCCTACTTGTATTCGAAACAGTTAAAGTGTATTCTCATTATTCAAAATAACTTTTGGATTCTTATGTACATTTTGCAAACAACAGTTAATATATAATAAATTGTTATTAAAGTCCTACCATCATACTTATCAAATTTGAGGAAGAAACAAATGCTTTTTCAAAACAGTGAGGATATAACATCTAGCCTATCAACAAGCAATTTATTATTAAAAATCCTTATCAATGTCATGAACTTATTTCAACAGTAAACTTGGGGGGGGGGGGGGGGGTATTGCACGGTCCTCCCAACCGCTGGAGTGATCCCACTCCACAAGCTAGCTTAGACCCATAGCTGCCTGGCAGGTTACTACCCAACCGGAAGCAAAAGCCTGGAGGGTGTGCCTGCTAGGATTCGAACCGGGGTCCTTTGGGAAGAGGTGGGTGAGGCTGGCCACTGGCAGAAATCTTGTTTTTAAATTTCCTTACAAGAAAACTATGTACAACATATGAGAAACTCAAAGGCAGTATCATCACACTTATATTTAGATCTAAATAGGCAAGAATACATCCTATCATCATCATTCTAATCACTAGCAGAAATCAACATCTATCAGTACCAACAAATGAATCGTTTATACACTTTAGTAACCATATAGACAACTCATGTTGCATCATAATAATCAATTTATACAGCCTTTCGTACCTCGTACATTTACACAACCAAACACTTAATCCATTTAAGTAAGATCGAAAATCACAAAGGTGCAAACAATGATATAATACTGACCGAAATGTACCCAATCTGGCCCGAGACTCTCGGCATCTGGCCCGAACATACCTGCGGCTGACCCGAGACATCCCGGACCCGATTCTGACCTGAGAACAAATCCATCAGCCGATCCAGAAGAAACCGGGACCGCCGCCGTGTTCCGGCGTCCCTTCCCGTCGACGCCTCAACTTCATCAACCTCTCTTCGTCTTCATCATCGAGCAGCTGACATCATCGTCCGTCGAACATCCTCATCCCCGCAGTTCCACCGTCGGCACTTTCAAAGCGAGGGGGGTTGCACCTTGTTTCCGTCGTTCGAATTCACCACCGTCGGCGCCGCTCACGGCGGCGTCGTCTTCATTCGTCGTCGGCCATCGAGAGGGAACAGGGTAACAGGTTGTGGGTGTCTATGTTGTGTGTTTGATAAGATGAAGCTCCTTATTTGTGGGTGAGAAAAAAGGGGAGGAGGGAGTGTTGTTGAGGCTGTGGTGTGGCTGTGATTTGTCGCCGGAAAGTAGCTCCGGCCGCCGGAGGTAGGAGAGAGCCAGAAGGGGTGTGCGAATGATTAAGAAGAGGGGGGGGGGGGGGGGGGGGGGGGGGGGGGGGGGGGGATTTGTGTGTGTGGGGTGGGTGTGTTTATAACTTTCCTTTTGAATAGACTAGGGTTTAGGTTTAGATTAGTTGGGTTGAGCCTGGCCTAATTGCGTGAACTTGTTAAACGGTTAGGCGTCCCGCTCAAACAGACTAGCCCAGTTTTATTAATAATATAATGGTAATTTAAATAAATAAATGAGTAAACCTCTCGTCGCGGATTATTATTTTAGTAAATAATAATAATAATAGAGTAAATTACAAGTTTTGTCCTTTATGTTTGTCCCAAATAAATTGATGACTTTTGTCCTTAATGTTTTAAAATCCTGCATGTTATGTCCTTTAAGGCAAACTCAGTTTTTTTTTTGTTAAATCTGGTCACCCAGGGGTATTTTAGTCTTTTTACACTGTTTACTTAGTATTATTAAAAAATAAAACAAAATAATTTTAGTTTTATTATTATTATTATTATTATTATTATATATAAGTGTATATATATATATATATATACCACAACCCTTCACCGCCATCTCCACCACCCTCCACCGTCACCGTCACCACCACCCTCCACCGTCACCGTCACCGTCACCGTCACCGTCACCGCCACCCTCCACCAAACACCCTTGTCAAAACCCCCTCCAATCCTCTGCCTTCTCCCTCTCACCTGCCGCCACCTCCCACCACCTCCATCAACACACCACCACCACAACCACCTTCACCCACCGCCACCACAACTACTTTCTCTCTACCACACTACCACCACCGTCTCCACCATCACCACCCCCACTGAAACCCTAACCCCAACCTGCAACAAACACCATTAAACTCACCACCCCCACTGAAACCCTACAAACCACCCAAATCAGCAATCACCACCATAAACTCACCACCCCATCCACAACCGCTCAACTTGATGAGAGAATAGATAGGGTCAACACTTGATAGATCAAATAAATTAGAGCGATTTACCGTTGAATTGAGGACCTTCGGTATGTGATGTCGCCGGAGAAGACGGAGGACCTTCGGTATGTGATGTCGCCGGAGAAGACGGAGGAGCAGAGCAACTGTGATGCCACCGGAGAAGACGGAGGAACAGAGCGACGGTCACCACCACAACCACCGTCACCGTCACCGTCGTGCCTTCACCACCACACCTAACCCACCACCACCGCCGTGCGTTCACCACCGCACCTAACCCACCTCAACCACCTGCATCTGTTTTTTGAGAGAAAGAGAAGAGATGAAATAGGGTTTCAGATTAGAGATTAGAGAGAGAGAGTTTGTTTATATAATGTTTTGTTTTAAGGTTGTACAAAATGGCCCTTTAATAAAAGTTATTTACAAACTAGCCCCTAGAAAGGTCAAATGACAAGAATGCCCTCATGTGCCTTGCACATGATCAGATTTAACAAAAAAAATTAACTGGGTTTGCCCTAAAGGACATAACGTGCACGATTTTGAAACGTTAAGGACAAAACTCATCAATTTTAAAGGTAAAGGACAATGCCTGAAATTTGGGACAAACATAAAGGACAAACTTGTAATTTACTCATAATAATAATAATAATAATAATAATAATAATAATAATAATAATAATAATTAGGAATTTGAACATTAATCGAATATCCTTCTCTCGATGATTGGGATCGAGAGTGCGGGGTGTTACATTATACAAGTAATCACGTATGTTCGTACACGTATCTAACAAGTAGTGTTCAAGTAACAACTATTGCATGTTATACTAACATGTTTACACGTCACAATAATCATCATAGATAATCATAGTTCAAATGTGCTGTTATAAGTAGGCGGTTAAACAGAAACACGGGCTTTTACTAGTGTGCGGCTCATTAGAGTGTGCGGCCTCCTCATGAGTGCGGTCATGCAGATAATAGTTGTACCTTATGCAGCGGATGATTATACAACGAGTGTGTGTGGTCACAAAATAGTGTGTGACAATTGGTGTGCGATCAAGCAGAGTGCGAGGTGTGCATACATGTGCTAATGAGCATCTTTCCAAATTTTCTCAGAAAAACCATATTCATCATTTATTCGTACACGAACAAGTTCTCAACTCCATCATCCAAAGAAATCATCAGTTAATCAGTCATCAGCAATATCGTGCACTGATTTATATGAACCAAAGTAACTACTCTTGTTATAGTCACACATGTATACTAAATCAATAAAGCTACAGATGTGAGATATACATCACATCATCACATTTTACATCACATAAACAGTTTATATAACAGAACCATATCATTATCATAAACATCAGCTTTCGACAAAAGAGTATGTACTGCATCCGTAAATACCAATCATATGCACACTTTTCTCATTCAAAATTTACAAATATATTATCATAATCTCTTAACAATCACAGACAATCAAGGAGAATAAAAATACAAACAACACATTGAAAGCACAAGACTAGACATCACAAAACCGCACAATACACAAAAACAACTTACCACATTCATCTCGGACATCATCACAGTTAGCACAAGAAAGACGTTGAATCCGAAAGAAGTGGTCTGCAAAGGTCGTTAAAGAATATTCAGAGTATCCCAGAATAATAGGATAGTTTGTTTATTCATGTAACTATATATACGGGGTGTCGGATCATAGGAAACACACACTCTCGAGCTCTCCTACTCGTACACTCTCTCATTTCTAGCTGCAATCACACTCAAACACTCACAATTCACAATCGTTGTAACACTTAGATCTAATCCGAGCATTATCCTGACATTGTATCCTGGTTATTTAAGCAATAAGAAGAACAAGGCAGCTGACAATTGTCAGCTCACGAGGTTTTGTGCTGGCAATCTAAATTGATCAAGGGCTTTCCTCGTACATATCGTGTCCACATTTACTTTTCTTGTATGTTATCTATTAACTGTTACAGTTTGACATCCTCAAACTGTATCCTGAAATTGTTATTATTTTCAATCAAGTTAACATATTTTTGCAAACATCAATAGCACACTACCTCGCAAACTAAATTTGATCACTTAATTGCTTCGGTAATTTTTTACTAAAACAATTTGGCGCCCACCGTGGGGCAAGTGGAGCAATTTTTTACTAAAACAATTTGGCGCCCACCTACGGGTCACTTGGGTAAAGCGTGGGAATTAGTTATGATTCCCCGCATAAAACAATAACGGAAAAGAATAATTCTTGTCGTCAATTTCTCTCGATATGATTAATTGACATGTCTAAAAAAAACGTTAAACTAAAAATTCAGTTTTAGTGAGAAACAACGTTTTAACAAATATGAATATTATGAGAGAAATTAGAGAATGGTTAATATTAAAGGATATAGGTCTTAACACGATGGGTTGTAAGACAATACATTCGAAAGAAAGGTTTTTGATAATGAAAAGTCGACATAAACTTAAATATGACGTGATGTGATCACGGACACAAAAGGTGATATAGAATATAACCACGTTGTAACATGAATACGAGATATGAAATCGTAAACACGCACAAGGCCGATGATGGTAATATAGTATACTCGAATGATGAGGTATGAGGTAACCGGCGACTAGAAAGTCTAACCGGGAAGACCGTTTAAGGTCAAAATAGTAATTATAACTTAATGAAAGCGTTTGTCTTGATAGGAATAGCATAGGATAATATGTTGACTACATCAGATAACTGAGTGGCCAAATGGGCGACTCGTTATAAGTAATAAAGACAAGGAATATTAGATGAAACTAACGGCCCACGAGGCCTTATACATGAAAGGCACATACGATGTGGCCTATAATAATCCTTGATCGGAGGAACAAGGGTGTTAACCAAAAGAAGGATGCAGGAATGGAGCATCAGAAAGGAGTCGGACACCACTTGGAGCCCGAAAGATATTACCATACACTCCCGATAAGATTATTGAAATTATTAAAAGCGAGCAATGCTCAAATGAAAACGAAACTAAGTTCATTAGGTCTAAACCGATGAACTATGTAAGAAAGGTTTCGGGGACGAAACCTCTTTAAGGGGGATAGACTTGTAACACCCCGAAAACGGGTTTGATAGTCAAACCACGTTAATAATAATGAACGGGTAAAATACCGTTAGTGGTAAAAATTAACCCGTAAATATTAGGATTTAAATAATTAAACCTAATATTAAATAAAAAGATAATAAAAGCTTTTGAGAGAACAAGTTTATACGAAGCCCGAGTTAACGGGACTTAAAATAAACTGGGTTATAACTTCCCCAAACCCACTAAGTTAACTAGGAACATTTAAACCTAGTTATGAGAATTGGTTAATTGCTAGTAAGTGTTATATGGGGGTTTAAACATTTAGACAAACTAGAGGGGCCAAAAAGGAAAAGGAGTAAAACTTAGGTTTATTAATAAACAAAATAAAGCATAGCACATATTAAAGTATGTGTGAGAGTATCGATCAGAGAAGAAGAACAAGGAACAAACCCTTGTTCAACCTTAATCCATCAAATTAGAGGATGAATTAGGGCCAAATCACATGCATGAACATAAATTTGTGATCATCTAAGCTTGGAGATCATAAGGTATGTTGTAATTTATGCTTTGGTGATGATGAGTATGTGGATGAACTTGGAGGTGATAACTTTGAGTTCAACATTTTAAGTAGCATGATGAAATTGATGATGTATTTATGTTTATGATCATCATACTAGTTAGTATTTGAGAAATATTTGAATAATTGGAGACTAGGTCAAGTGTTCATACATTACATGAAATGGGTTTTGTATGAAATGATGAAATTTATGTATTATTGATCTTAATAGGTGCTTGAAATCATCATGTCTACTAGTTTGTATGGAGAATTTGATTTTATTAGGTGTTCGGATGAATGCCTAGTAATATGATGAAATGGGTTTTCACGTAGAGATGAAAACCCTTAGTTCTAGCATAGCATGATAAATGGGTGAACTGGTATTGATAATTCAAAGCTAAGTTAACTTGATGTTAACTATTACATGAACTTGTTGAAGTGAAAGAAATGATACGAACTTGATTGGGAATTTAGTTAAAATGGTGGCCTAAAAATAATGCCTACCAAGTATTTGATGAAATGCCTAAATGAGTTTGTTAAACTTAATTATGCATTTGCATATGTTAATAGGTAGTTGACTTTTAAAAGTCAAACTGACCTATAATAGGATCAAATGGTAAATTTGACATAAAGTCCGTAAGGTGGAATAGTCGTGATAAATGACATGACTAATCTAACCATCTTGCGAATGATAAATGGTAGTTTGACGCTTGACAAGCTAGGTGGAAGTTTGGGAAGAAGCGGGTCAAGAAGATCAAATACACGGGGAAAAACATAATCGGATGCAAGGTAAGTAAAGCTTACATCATTTAAGTAGAACGTCTACTTATGTAATGTATTGGTTAATAACAAAGTGATCTAGTATTTAAAAATGATTCTTTGAAAAATGACGTTCCAACGCGAACCAATACGGGTCGGAATAAGTAAAAATGGTAAGAAAACATATTTGATGGTAAAAAAAAGGGTAAAGCGGTCATTTAGACCAAATGGGTCAAATGGTTGCTTGTCGAGTTTTGTGCTCACAGGAAGAATAGCGTATGGCTTGCATTGCTTTTAATTAGTAACTAATAATGTAAGGTATTAAAACGGGTCAATGCTTTGACCCGAGCCAGGTATGTGTAATGGGTCATTTTCGTAAAAATGTGAAATTCGAGAGTAGAATAGTAGTATAATGAATTTCTCTATCATAATCCATCATAACTGAAGTTGTGATGATAGATGAATAAAGATCATTAAACAAGAATAAAATATATGAAGGGTTGTGGATAATTTAAGCTTAAAGTGCTTAAATCTCATAACAGGTCCAAAATAATAATGCGCATAAACCCGGTAATGGTTGTTTAAATCATAAAATTTATGAATCCGGGTTAAAGATTAGGGGTTGATAATGTAGGCGAATGTATTACGATCAATTAGAAACAAGTTTCAAGTTAAACGGATAAATATTAGAGAAGTTACGCAGCGTTTACTAAAAAGGGAAAAATGGCCAAGTTCTGCAACACTTGTTAAATATATATCTGGGTTATCAGTTGCCATAACCCAGACAAGTTATCTGGTCACCTGGGTTATCAGTTGCCATATCCCATACGAGGTATCTGGTCATCTGGGTTATCAGTTGCCATAACCCAGACAAGTTATCTACTCACCTGGGTTATCAGTCGCCATAACCCATACGAGTTACCTGGTCATCGTATTGCGCTTTCGGGCTTAACTTGATTAGTTATAGATTTCATATAACTAACGCATATCATGATTTATGATATGTAGGTAATAATTGGAGTATCGGATGACGATCAAACTCAACGAAGAACCGAACACGATCAAGTTACAAGCTTCCGCACATTGTTTCGTCGTCATTTTTAAATGACAAACTTATAGATATTATGTTGTATTGTTTTTATTGAGAAAAATTTTAATAAACCCGTATTTTCATAAGTATGTGTAGTCGTAAATACACATTTAATTGTCGATATTTATACGTAAATCAATAATGTTAGTAAGGATGTTACATTTGGCGTCCAGGGTGACCTTTTTCAGCTTGTCCTCATAATGCTGAGTCTTGGCCTCGTCAATCTTCCCCTGGTCAGCTATAGTGACCTCGACTTTTTCAGTTTAGCCTCCAGGGTCTTCACTACCTCGCAAGCCTCGGTGTACAGGGCCAACAGATGTTGCAGAACCTACGAAGCAAAACACATGTATCATTAATACAGACTATCCAGGATACTGACTCAGTATAGGTTTACAGGATACAGGGTCAGGATATTTACCTTGTTGAGGAAGGAAGTCATAAGCTCAAAGGAGTCAACAAAGCTGAGGTTATCGTAGGAGAAGCCTTTAGGAGCAGCAGCAGCAGCAGTATCAGAGCCCTTTCTCTTTTTGGACCCAGAAGCACGGGCCCTAGTCTATGTAGGTCTGGGAGGAGGAACAGACGGCTTGGAGCTGGTAGTGGCCGGTGTCTCCTTCTTCACTTGGACAGGCCCCGAGTAGCTGTCTAGTTCTTTGAGCTCAAAGACGATGGGATCTTTGGCAGATGCTACACAAAAAATGGAGTAATTTCAAACTTAATCATAAAATATCTTGACTAACAAAACTTATACAGGAATGTTGAGATCAGAAACCCTTACCAGACATATTGGAGCTGGAATGTTTGCTTGAACTTGCTTGGTTTGGGAAAAAGCTTCTTTCGATCTCAGGCAGTTTATAGATGGCTTCAATCCTTGCCACTAATTCGGGAGTTGGAGGAGCTAGCTTCCTGAAATCCGCTGCACAAAATAAAATGAAGATATCAGTTCAGGATACTGAAGGAGGATAATTTTGGGGATATTCCTGAAACCCTAAATCATACCCTTAGTTAACCACTTCACCGGAAAACTGTCACCATTAGGGATGGAGTTCCTTTTTACAAATAAAAACTTGGTTTTCTACTCTTCCTCGTTCCTGGTGGCCCGAAGGATAAGAGGGTTGTTAGAGGTAGAGTAAAGCAACAATCGTCTGGACCCGTGGGATCTTAAATGGTAAACTATGGGAAGATTGTAGTTGCTAAGACTAGGGAGGTGATTCTTCTTAATACGGTCAAGCACGATTAAAATCCTCCAAACCATGGGCATGGTTTGGCCGAAACTCAGATTGGGGGTCCGGAAAAACTCCATGATAAAATCGGAAAAGGGAAATCTCAAATCAAAGGTGAAAGGGAAAGTGAAGGGGTATGGTCCCAAAAACCTTGCGCAGGCGTATAGGACCATACCACAACCTCATCACGTAAACATCCTTAACGGAACCTCGCGCAGCTGTGCAAGGATCCTAAACAAGGATATAGAGGAAAACAACCTTCTATAACCATGCGCCAGAGAAAGGATGAAACTAACCTTCAACTAACACCCTTGCGCGGGCTCGCGCAAGGGTACGGTTAGAATTGAAGTCAAGATCCCAAACATCTCCATGCGTCTGGAACCAAGACTTAGACAAAAGTGTTCTTTCTGTTGTAACAGCATTAACTCGTGGCAAAGGCTTAGAGGGTTACAGCTGTAAACCTTCTGGAAGACCTCATCATGCACAACCATTCGATTATAACCGAATGGTGACATGGCATCATCCTGGACGCTCATCTAGGTCACGATGATGTTACTAACTTGGAGAAGGATCCACACAAGCCCACTTTCCACGTGGCATCTCCCCAGCCGTTGATCACCTTCATGATCCGTGTGCATGGACGTAACGATAGTGATTGACGGAAAAGGGCGTAACCGCTTATGAAAAATACCTTCCGTTACTATCTCCGTCAGCGATCATTCCCGCCCAAATCCAGCTATAAATAAGTCATGCCAGGTATGATCTCAGAAGTTACACTTACTTCACTTTTACTACTTCTTCATCACCGAGATCTGTATTTATTCTCACACCGGAGGGTGGTCACGGAAAGAACCCCCATTCTCCCCGTGGCGAGTCTAACGGCTTTCTGTTTTGCAGAGATCACCGGAGAAGAAGCTTAGTTAAACCCTAAATCGAGCGAGAGGATTAACCCCTTTCATGCAGAACTAAACCCCTGGTCCGATTGATTCCAGTCATTCGAACCATTGTTTCTTCATTGGCGCCCACCGATTCTTCAATGTTCAATCTCATCTTCTCGTTTCGACTCATTTCTTTTCATTTTCTGTTTTCCATGGCAGAAATTCCGTCGAATCGTCCATCAGGTCCTCGATCTGAACACAGGGGTGATTCAACTCATGTTTCTCAGATCGAAGGAATTATGGAAAAAAACATTTATTAGCAGCGAGATTCTTCATGAGGTACACAACCCTGTTGCCTCAAAAGTGCAATCTAGCACTCAGATTAATTCAGATCTACTTCCGGAGGAAACTCCAGTTTATTGGTTCACCAAATTCCAAAAAACCATAAACGAAATTTTTGCATAAAAATCTGCCACTCAGGTGCAAATGGTAAACATATCCAGAGGATCTCATGATGACTTCTCAAACTTGCCGACTAAAGTAAGAGAGGTATACCCTCATATAAACACCGGATCTGAGTTCCTTCATCTCAGATCTGGTTATCAGGAGTCTCAGGCAGAACACATGTCTCAGAAGAAATTTAATAGTTCAGTATTGGGCTCACGTTCACTACAACAGTGGGACACCCAACTCAGCAATGGAGGATATCTGAAAATATTCAGGTATATGAGACAAAATGTAGAAAATAACCACAACTCAACAACCAGTGGGAGAAAACGTACATGGTTCAAGGAGGACCATCACACAGGCAAAACAAACGGAGCCACGGTCAGCACTGGCATGAACAACAAGTAGTTTTCCCCGTTGTTCCAGGAGGCCCTCAAGAAGAGCGTCTGGTCATCATAACTGGTATCTTCGGCCATTATCGTATTGATTACATGTTCATTGATCCGGGTAGTTCCATGGATATAATTTACGAACAATGCTTTAAACAATTAGACCCAGAGGATAAGGCGCGCTTGAAACCAGTCGATTTTCCTCTAACTGGTTTCTACAATGAAGTCGTCTTCCCACTGGGTCAAATCGCCTTTCTTGTAACACTCTCAGACGAAGAACATTCGCGCACCATTACAACCAATTTTATGGTTATGCCAGCTACATCACGCCATGATGTATTCCTGGGAAGACGTTCACAAAGGGAATTTAGCATGACTACCTCCATACCACACGCTGCTTGCGGTTTTCCAACAGAAACTGGAGTAGCAATCTTATATTCCAGCAAGGAGGTGATGTATGCAGACGACGAGCCACCGGTGAAGGTCGCAAAACCATCACCATCCAATGAACCAGAAAAATGGGTCCTCAATAATGAATACCCTGTGCAAACCATTCTATTAGGGCATGCCATTTCACCAGCAATCAGCGCAAGACTGAAAGTGCTCTTATCTGAGAATATGGATATTTTCGCATGGTCCCCAGCAGACATGATCGGTGTACCAAGAGAGATAACGGGACATTGCTTGAATGTTCGACCTTCCACAGAACCAGTTGCGCAAGGGAAGCGCAGTCTTAGTACAAAAAAAGGGCGCGCAATGAATGAGCAAGTAGCCGAATTACTTCAGGCTGGGATTCTGCGCGAAGTACGATCTCAAACCTGGGTAGCTAACCCAGTAATGGTGCAGAAGCACAACGGCGGGTGGCGCATGTGCGTTGATTTCAAGGATCTCAACAAAACCTGCCCAAAAGACAGTTACACCCTTCTAGAGATAGACAAGAAGGTGGATTCCTTAGCATCCTTCCGCTGGAAATGCTTCTTAGACTATTATAAAGGATATCACCAAGTACAAATGAAGGAAGAAGACGAAGACAAGTCAGCTTTCTGCACAGACAAAGGCATATTTTTTTACACAAAGATGCCTTTCGGTCTTCGCAACGCGGACGCAACTTACCAACGTCTAATGGATAGAGTCTTCGGAGAGGACATTGGCGTAACAGTAGAAGTCTATATGGATGACCTCGTTATCATGAGTCGTGAGGAAGAATCCATGCTCACAAACATCCAACGCACCTTCGACTCTCTGCGCAGAGTTAACCTAAAGCTGAATCCTATAAAGTGTTCGTTCGGAATGGAAGAAGGCAAGTTCCTAGGATTTATCGTAACTAAAGATGGTTTCAAAGTAAATCCGAAAAAAGTAGAAGCTATTCAACTCATGTCATCCCCGGCATCCATAAAAGAAATGCAACGCTTAGCGGGTCGGTTAGTCACGCTCAACCGATTCCTAGCAGATCATGCAGCTAAATCATATCCATTCATCAGCACCTTACGCAACTACGTAAAAAAGAGCCAATTTCAATGGACCCTAGAGGCAGAGAAGGCTTTCCAGCAAATTAAAGAATGCTTAATCCAACTACCTACCCTAACAGCTCCGCGAAAAGACGAACCTCTAATCTTATACCTCTCCGCAGCAGAGGTAGCAGTAGGCGCAGTATTGATGGTCGAAAGGGACGGAGTCCAAACTCCAATATATTACATCTGCAAAATGCTAACGGGTCCAGAAACGCGCTATTCCATCATGGAAAAACTTGTCCTCGTGCTGGTGCACGCGTCGTGCAGGTTGCGAAGGTACTTTTCTGGTCACGTTATAACTGTCCTTACCAACTATCGTCTGGGACAGTTCTTGTCCAAATCAGACGTCGCAGGCAGGTTAGCCAAATGGGCTATCGAATTAGGTGGATATAACATTTTTTACAAGCCGCGCCCAGCTATCAAAGGACAAGTCCTAGCAGACTTTACTACTGAAGTTCCCGTCGATAAAATAAAGGAATGCGAAACCATACAAAATCCTACCCCAGTCTTCGATGACAGGGTTTGGACTTTACATACAGATGAGGCTTCAAAAGATGACGGCGCAGGAGTAGGTCTTCGCCTAGTCAGCCCTGATAATCATGAACTTACCTACGCCATTCGGCTAGATTTCAAGAGTACTAACAACGAAGCGGAGTACGAGGCGTTACTCGCAGGTCTCCGCCTGGCACTCAAAATGGGAGCAAAAAATCTTGAAGCACATGTCGATTCCAAGTTAGTGGTGGAGCAAGTCAATGGTTGTTATGATGCAAAAGGTGAAGCAATGGCCTTATATCTCGAACAGGCAAGAATTCTGATCAACCAGTTTCAGACCTTCAAAATAAGTCACATTAACAGAAGCGAGAACACACACACAGATGCGCTAAGCAAGTTAGCAGCTACAAGCTTCAAGCACCTCGCAAAGGAAGCCCGCATTGAGGTTCTCTCCAATCCAACCCATCCGTCCCTCTAAGACAAGTAAACATAATAGAAGTAGGGAATCCATCTTGGATGTCCCCAATCATTATGTACTTACGACATGGCACTCTCTCAGAAGGTAAAACGGAAGCAAGGAAAATTCAACACAAGGCGTTAAATTATGAGATGGCAGATGGCATTTTGTATCGCAAGTCCAAATGGGCCCCCTCTTAAGATGTGTAGACAAGCACGACGTGCAATATTTGGTTCGAGAAATTCATGAAGGACTATGTGGAATACACGCGGGCCCACGCATGGTGGTAGCAAAAATCAGGAGCGCGGGCTATTACTGGCACAGCATGCATATAGATGCTGTAGAACTCTTGCGCAAGTGCACGTCACGCCAACGTCATGCTCCAAAGACACTCCGCCCAAAAAACCCTCTGGTCCCGGTAACTGCAGCGTGGCCCTTCCAGCAATGGGGAATTGACCTAGTAGGCCCCTTCCCCGATGCGCCTGGCGTAGTAAAATTTATAGTAGTAGCGGTGGATTACTTTACTAAGTGGGTAGAAGCCAAGGCCCCCGCATCAACTACCGCAATGGTAATCTGAAAATTCATCAGGGAACACATCATATGCCGCTTCGGATTACCACTACGCATCATCACAGACAATGGTACCAATTTCGCATCGGAAGATCTACAAAAATGGTTGAAATAAATGCACATCGAACATAGTTTCACCTCCGTGGCGCACCCACAGGCGAACGGACAAGTTGAAAGTGTTAATAAGCAGATCGTGGATGGTATCAAAGCAAGAATCGGAAGCGCAAGAAGGGGGTGGGTTGATGAACTCAAAGCATTTTATGGGCTCATCGCACTATGCCAAAAACTAGCACAGGGGAAACGCCATTCAGCCTCGTTTACGGTGCAGAAGCAGTAATTTCGGCAGAGATTGGCCTCCCATCACCACGAATGCTGGCCATGGAAACGTGAAACAACGAGCTCGAGTGCAAACTCGACCTGGATCTCTTTGAAGAGAGGCGCGGAAACGCAGCCATCAATGAAGCCAGGTACACATCAAAGTTAGAAAAATATTATAATGTCCGAGTGCCCATATGCACTTTTGTACCAGGAGATTTCGTTCTACGAGACAACGAGGCCTCAAACGCTGAGAAGCCGAGGAAACTCACGTCCAAATGGGAAGGACCATGCGTTTTTAACGAAGTCCTAGGAAAAGGCACATATACCCTACGTGTCACACCCCTTTCTGCGGCGGAAGCACGAGGTGTGATCATGAAAGGTTCTCATTGCATACGAAAGGTAAACATACTACATGCTCGTAAAAATATCTTCAAATACCAAACATGTCATAATTTGAAAACATAAGTTAGCGTTTACATCGCGAGATAGCATAAAACATTGTCTTTAAAAGTTTACAACTTTATTTCAAGATAAACAAAAGCGACATCCACAAGCATGAGTAAGGCCGCGTGCACATCCACTAGTTACCTGAAATACATGTGAGTTTTGGAAAAAAAAAACGTCAACATAATGTTGGTGTGAATTCATCCAGTTTTTGTATTTCACGTTTGTATACTTTGTATACAAACATAGTTTGTGTCATGTATAAATCAAGTTTTCATATATAAATGAAGTATTCATGTGTACACCACGTACTTATGTATAATTCAAGTTTACCTGTGTACCCCACGTACTCAAGTATAAATCAAGTTTTAGTATGGTATGAATCTTACGTAAATAAAGTATTCCTGTAAGTATCAGGAATGTTAATGGGTTGCAAGGCCATTAACATGTGACACGACATAGGAAGTCACCAAACCTTAGGCATTTTTCTAGTTGGCATATTCTGAGACACAAAAGCGCTACTCGGTACTCGTCCTCACCAAGAGTGTGGCTGCCCGGCACCCGTTAGATCTAACCTTTTGTTCTGCGGTCTAGGTATATTGTTGATTAATGGTGCTTATGGTACCCTATTCGTGACACGATTTCTTGTATCATTCCTCAAAACGCATCACACTTGGTTCTCGTCCTCACCAAGTGTGTTTCTTGTTATCATACCATTTGTAAACATTGTAAAAATTGTAACTTGTATTTCACCCCCGAAGTTATAAAACTGAAAACAGTTAAAGAAAAGGGGGAGCATGAACTCACAACTTTGCGTTCCTTGCGTCGTAAACTTCACCGGATTTGCTTATAGTGTGTCGTGACTACTAGCACAAGGCTAGGGAAGAACAATGATGAAGATTGAGTGGATAAAAGCACACGGAAGAGGTCCTCCCAGATCCGTTGCTTGCAACCTTCCTAATTAGACTCCATACACCTTAGGATATGCTTAGAATTCTTGAGAATGGATTGAAGAATGATGATGATATGTGGGGGTGTTGGGCCGTAGCCTTGAGAGAAGAAGGAGAGGTGTTTGGGTGAGTTTGAGGTGATGAATGATTTCGAGGATGGTCTTGTGGTTAAATAGAATGTTTCTCCAACATCTTATAATCCAAGGTTTAATATGTCCATGGCTCACCTAACATAATCCCCTAAAATATTAGAAAGAAATCCCCCTTATGGGGCCCTTGTCCATACGGTTATGGAGGGGGGGGGGGGGCATCTAGTTTGGTTGCAATTGCGAGTTACATAAACTAGTTAGTGTTTAAAATGTTTAATTGGTGTGTTATTGTGTGTAGTATAATATAAAGTGTGTTAGGGTGTTTGGGGACCCTAACTAGCTTAGAAAAATAAAAACAATGCTTCTAGCATTATTTTGGTGTTCCGGGTAATATCCGGTTGTTCGGTCATATACCCGTTCGTTAAAGTGCTAAATTGCACCATTTAGTGTCTTTTAAGTACCCTTTTTGTATCCTTTTCAATTCCCAACACTTGGGGAAGTATTTTGGATAATAAAACGTAATTTCTGCATAATATTTATGTTGTTAAAAGCTGTTTAGAGCTGAATTTATTAAAATTCTGCACTTAAAGTGCGTTCCGGGTGCTTTTTAGTGCTTATTTTTGCTTCCGTAATGTCTATATATTAAACCCTTGTATGTACTCTTGGGTTTTAATGTATTCTTGTCGTTGGACCTACACCTAGGCCTCAATTCTAATGTCTAATTGCTTTCTGCAGTTCTGTTGACACAAAGTGTCTTACCGGTGAGTTTACTAGTACTTCTGACGCAACGCTCTCGTTTATGCATAAAGCAATATTTTGTAGTATACAACGTGCATGAATTCACTTGTTTAGCATGTATTCAGTCAATGTTGACATTTAAACACATAATTGCAGTCATTAACTAATAATTAAAGTGTACGGAAATTACCGGTTTGGTGCCAGTTGTCACAGTCTCCCCCCGTTAAAAGAATTTCGTCCCGAAATTCAGGCTGAACTAACTCTCGCAGGAGTCTTCTTGAATAGGTGGGGATACTTTTCTTTGAACTGGTCTTCACGTTCCCATGTGTACTCGGGTCCGTGCTTAGAGTTCCAACGTACTTTGACAAGTTTAACAGTGCTCCTCCTGGTCTTGTTGACTTTCCAGTCGGTAACCTCAACGGGTTGTTCTGTAAATCGGAGGGCGTCATCAATATGTACTTCATCCGCAGGGATGATCACGTCTTCTTGTGTTGGACTCTTCTTGAGGTTGGATACATGGAACGTATCATGTACTCCATTAAGTTCTTCCGGTAATTCCAACTTGTATGCCACGGTACCAATTCTCTCCAAGCTTCTGAATGGTCCGATGTATTGTGGATTCAGCTTTCCACGCTTCCTAAATCTTACTACACCTTTCCAAGGTGAGACTTTTAACAACACTTTGTCTCCCACCTCGAATTCTAATGGTTTTCGTTTTTGATCAGCGTAACTCTTTTGTTTATCTCGAGCCGCCTTGATGCGCTCTCGGATCTGTATGATTTTGTCGGTTGTCTCTTGCACAAGTTTAGGACCAACCATACATTTATCTCCAGCGTCTGCCCAACATAAGGGCAACCGGCACTTGCGGCCATACAGAGCTTCGAACGGTGCGGCTTTTATGCTTGTATGATAACTGTTATTGTATGAAAACTCAACCAAGGGTAGGTGAGTATCCCAGCTGCCGCCTAGATCCATGACACATGCGCAAAGCATATCTTCTAACGTTTGTATAGTCCGTTCACTCTGGCTGTCTGTTTGAGGATGGAAGGCCGTGATTAGATCTAATTGAGATCCAAAGGCTTCCTGAAATGATTGCCAGATTCTTGAGACAAAGCGTCCATCTCTGTCTGAAATAATTGAGATTGGCACTCCATGCCGTGTCACAATTTCTCTTAAGTATATCCCAGGAAGTTTTCTAGTGATGTCTTTTTCTCGTATCGATAGGAAATGCGCAGATTTTGTCAATCGATCAACGATCACCCATATCATATCGTGCCCTCTCGGGGTCCTGGGTAATTTCGTTATGAAGTCCATCGAGATTTGCTCCCATTTCCACATGGGAATCTCTGGTTGTTGTAGTAGGCCGGACGGTTTCTGATATTCAGCCTTAACCTTAGCACAGGTTAGGCATTTTCCAACATAAACAGCAACGTCGCTTTTGAGTCTCGGCCACCAATAGTATTCTTTCAAGTCTTGATACATCTTGTCCGATCCTGGATGGATCGAGTATCTCGATTTATGCGCTTCATTAAGGATGACTTCTCGAATACCGCCATAGAGCGGAACCCAAATACGCTTCTTAAAGTATAAGGCTCCTTCTTCATTTGGCACCATGTATTTCAACATACCCTGGAGGTATTCAGCTTTACGGTTTTCTTCTTTAAGAGCTTCTTGTTGTTCATCACGAATGCGCGATGTGAGGTTCGTTCGAATCGTCATTTCCAATGCTCGAACCCTTAGGGTCTTAACCCTTTCTTTTCAACTTAGTGCATCTGCTACAACGTTTGCCTTATCAGGATGGTACTTAATCTCACAGTCATAATCGTTCAGCAGCTCGACCCAACGTCGCTGGCGCATGTTTAATACTTTCTGATCGAATATGTGTTGTAAACTTTTGTGATCTGTGAAGATTGTACATCGAGTACCATATAAATAGTGTCGCCAGATCTTTAAGGCGAATACCACTGCTCCCAGCTCCAGGTCATGAGTGGTTTAGTTTCTTTCATGTACCTTCAACTGTCTTGAAGCATAAGCGATGACTTTCTGGCGTTGCATAAGCACGCAACCCAAACCTTGTCGTGAAGCGTCGTAGTATACCACGAAGTCTTCAGTGCCTTCGGGTAATAATAGTATCGGTGCATCGCATAGCTTGTTTTTAAGTAGCTGGAAGGCTTCTTCTTGTTTGTAACCCCAGTCGTATTTCTTGTCTTTTTGTGTAAGGGTCGTTAGCGGTTGAGCTATTTTTGAGAAATTCTCGATGAAACGTCGGTAATAGCCCGCTAAGCCCAAGAATTATCGAACATCAGTTGGGGTTTTGGGGGCTTCCCAATTCTTTATTGCTTCTATCTTGGCTGGGTCTACATGAATGCCTTTCTCGTGCACAACGTGACCCAGAAATTGTACTTCGCGAATCCAGAATTCGCATTTGGAAAATTTCGCATAAAGTTTCTCCTTCTTCAGTAGTTCCAAGATGGTTCTGAGATGTTGCTCGTGCTCTTCTTTTGTTCGCGAGTAAATCAGGATATCATCGATAAATACAATCACGAATTTATCGAGATATGGTTTGCATACGCGGTTCATCAGATCCATAAAGACCGCTGGTGCGTTCGTCAGTCCGAATGGCATCACAAGAAACTCGTAATGCCAATAGCGTGTTCTGAATGCAGTCTTTGGTACGCTTTCTTCTTGTATCCTTAACTGATGGTATCCAGATCGAAGATCGATCTAGGAATAGTAGCTTGATCCTTGCAACTGATCAAATAAGTCATCAATCCTCGGTAGCGGATACCGATTCTTGATGGTGAGCTTGTTCAGTTCTCTGTAATCGATACACATCCGCAGAGCTCCATCCTTTTTCTTCACGAACAATACTGGAGTTCCCCAAGGTGAGAAGCTTGGCCTTATGAATCCTTTATCCAACAACTCCTGAAGTTGTGTAGATAATTCTTGCATTTCGGATGGCGCAAGTCGATAAGGAGCCTTGGCTACAGGAGCGGCTCCTGGAACCAAGTCTATATGGAATTCGACTTGTCGTTGCAGAGGTAATCCTGGCAGATCTTCGGGAAAAACATCAGGGAATTCCTTTACTACAGGAATGTCTTCGAGTTTTGGCTCCACAGCCTTCTTATCTACAACGTGCGCTAGGAAAGCAACACATCCTTTCCTTAAGCACTTCCGTGCCTTCATACAACTGATGATTCGAAGAGGCGCGTCTCGTTTCTCTCCATGCACGATGAGAGTTTCATCATTCGCCAACGGGATGCGAATGATTTTCTCATGACAAATAACTTCAGCTTTGTTCTTGGACAACCAGTCCATTCCGACTACTACATCGAAGCTACCCAATTGAATAGGTAAGAGGTCGATGCTAAACCTTCGTTCACCAAGTTCTAGTGTTCAGCCTCTAACAACTTCGCCCGATTCAACAAGTTTACCATTGGCTAGTTGTTGGTGCATACGTCTGTCGACTTTGTCTTGTATCGAGTCTTTTATTAGAAGTGTTAGATCAGGGCATGTTGTACGAGATAATAGGAGATTTTAGAGTGTAATTGATCTGATTCCGCTTGAGTGGGGTATTCCGCTTGAAAGTGGCAAGTGACACTTTCAAGCGAAATCAACAAGTGTGATTTCGCTTGAAAGACACATTACCACCTTCAAGCGAAATCACCCATTCTATATATACCCCTGAAACGGAATCATTTGGAACATTTCTCATTCTGGTACCGAAGTGCTGCCGACGCGTCATTTGATCTGTAAAGCTTTGATTATCAATATACAAGATGTTTAATAGTGAAACAAGCTGTTTTTGACATATGTTTCTTTGTTTCCGCCTCTGAAACAGACTAGAGCTCTTCCGATTGACTCGTTCGGGTCATGATTCGATCCTACAAGGGGTATCAGAGCTCAGGAAGAAGAGTTCTTGCCAAAAACAGCCATTTTTCTGACTTCTACATCTTCTTTTACGACATTAACAAAATTTCACGGTCAAAAAGTCTTGAATTTCACATAGAACAAGCATAACAGTGTTTTAATGAATCCTTGAGAGTTTTGGACTTTAACTCGGCTTAAATCTGATAAAAAACGTAATTCCGTTTGAAATCCGATCGAATTATGATGACGTCAGCAGCTTTCAAGCAAAATTAGTTAGTGTTTCCGCTTGAAATTCGAGATTTCGCTTGAAAATTTGGCCGGATTCCGTTTGAATTTGTTGGTTTCGCTCTAGGAGGTGATTTCGCTTGAGCCGTTCAAGCGAAATCAAGTTTCGCTTCGAGGTAGTATTTCGTTTGAAATTGAGTTGCTTCAAACGAAATCAGGGATTTCGCTTCAAATTGATTTCGTTTCAAGGATGTTTCCGCTTGAAGAGTTATTTCGTTTGAAGAGGGTTTTCGTTTGAGACTTGTATTTTGTGAAAAATATTTCCGAAATATGGACGAGGATTTCTACAATACGTTTGCAACACCTATTGCACCTGTTACTGCTGCTGAAACATTGTACAGTGAGAATGAAACGGGAACGCATCAGAAACCGCCAAAACTGATGTATATTGAAGATTTCAAAGGTTGGCAGAATCGTTTTGAAACATGGGTGCAAGCGTATAAGTTTGACGCATGGTGTGCTCTACACAAAGATTATGAAAAACTGAAAAACTAGCGTGGGATTGAAAAAGCTATCCGTGACTACTCAGAGGGTGACAAATTGAAGTTTACGAGTGAGAAAATGATGATTTATTTTCTTCAACAAGCGATTAAAGAAGATATATTTGTTTTGCTCCAACATGAGGGTACTGCTAGATCGATTTGGAATGCATTGATTCAAAAGTTCAAAGGAAGTGCAGATATGATTAAAAATAAAAAGGCTTTATTGAAGAAATCATTTGATATGTTCACAGCTTTCGACCATGAAACAACAAAGGAAACTATTGATAGATACTGTCACCTGGTATTAGAAATGGGAAGAATGGACATTGAAAAGGATGATGAAGAAAGGGTGGATAAACTTGCTGATGCTTTACCACAGCAGAAATGGGGAACTTATTTGATGATTGTGAAGCACATGAGGAAGTCTGAGAATATGAATCTGGCATAGTTTATTCAGAAAATTGAAGAGCACGCGTTAGATATTCAGAAAACTGCTATCATGAAAAATCCAAGTGCTAAACAAGATGTCAGTTTGTATTACAGAGGGAACAAGTTTGAAGCTACTCCCAGACCTAGCCCAACGATTCAAACTGGTTTCAGTGCTGACAGTTCGTCCGGAACAAAGGGTAGTAATGTGACACAGAGTGGTGGATCTTTGTCCTCGTATTCAAGTTTTGATCCAAACTTTACAACATCAAGTCCTCAACAACCGAATTCAACAAATATTCATGCAACGTTACTCTTAACATTCAAAATGGTTAGAATTTGTCTCCAGAAAAAAGCCAAACAACACATGGCATCTCTCGTTGCTATGTTGGAATCTTATGAAAGTTTGATTGATGGAAAGATTGGAAATCCGATGCTTACCAAAGAGGATTATGACCAAATTGATGCAGAGGAACTTGAATTGATGGATGTGAAATGGTGTTTATCTAGTGCTTGGAGGAGGGCAGAAAAGTTTCAATAAATTACTGGTAGAGATGAGTTTCGAGGAATGGCTACTTCTCCACTGGGTTTTGACAAATCGAAAGTCACTTGTTTCCGTTGCAAAGGAAAAGGTCATTTTAAACGAGAATGCAAAAATCAAGAAGCAACCGGGAATCAATAAAAGAATAATTATTATCAAAAATCAATTTTTCATCAAATTACTCAACAAAAGGAACCACAAACTGCACATGCTCGGCCAATTGTGGATGACAAAAGAAAAATGATTGAAGATGCAAATAAGAAAGCTTATTTTGGGATAATTAATCAAGATGATGAGTTTGTTGCAGAGGGATTTAGTTGGGACAAATACATACCTGGTTCAGCTCTTGTTGCCAGAGTTCTGGGTGAAGATGAAGTTAGTCAGAAAAGAATCCCGATTTTTCCAGATCTTGGAAGTGATGTGGATACCGATGATGAGGAAGAACATCTCAACAAAGCTAGAAAAGGCATTGATCCTACTAGTTTTAATTTGTTTTTTGCAGATAAAATGGAGATGCTGAATCAGAAGAAGATTGCCAGATTGAAGAAAGAGTTGGAAGCAGCAAGAAGGCTAGCTGATGAAAAGGCGAAGACAGAAGCTGGAGAAGCTAATGTTGAACCAGCAACTGAGAAAGTAATAGAGAAAATTGTTGAAGTGGAGAAAGTGGTGGAGAGAATTGTTGAGGTTGAAAAAGCAGTCGAAGTTGAAAAACTGGTCGAAGTTGAGAAAATCATTGAGGTAGAAAAGATTGTTGAAGTTGAGAAAGTTGTTGAAGTTGAAAAGATAGTTGAGGTTGTTAAACCATGTTTGAAATGTGAGGAACCTTGCAAACAATGTGAGGAGAAAGACAAGAAGATTCTTGAACTGGAAGAGATGAAAGAGAATTTGTTGTCTGATGTGAAGTATGTGAAGGAGTCTTATGATGTTTTGAACAGAACAATAGATAATCTGAAAAAGACAAATTTAGAAGTTGAAACTGCTCAGATGAAGATGAATGCAACATTAATGACAAAGCCGAGCGTCATCAATGAGTATATTGAAGACTGTGCTAAGTTAAAACAGGAGTTGAAACTTGAGAAGATTGAAAATGAAAGGATTAAACGATTACTGTTGAGTTATACTACTTGTGATTATTTGATTGATCGTGTTTATCCTACTGTTGCAGGTCTTGAGGCATTCAAGGAGAAAAAGACTGAAGATACTGATACTGGTAAGAAACCAAGTGTCAAGTATAACAGATGTCCGCCCCCGATCCATGAAAGTTATTCTCCCAGAAAGCCAAATGAGGAACGTGTAAATGAGGCTCTCAACATCAAGTTAAAGTCTGAAATCATTGATGAATTACCAGACAATATTGATGTTACATTCACAGCGTCTGACACTGATCATGAGTCTGAGTTATTAAAAAGAGTAGTCGATCAGGTGTTGGATACGGATGAAGAGTCAAAACCGGATTCTAAAAGTTTGAGTTCGTCAGAAAAGAGTCCGAGTTCACCGGTTAAAAGGGTTTACAATAAAGAATTTTTGTTATCAAAATATAATTTTAATGACAGATTAATCAAAGTGGCTTATACTTTGAATGATTCAGACAAATTATATTCAGATGAGGAATTTCCAATAAGAAGTGTCAAAACTGAAATGATCAAACAGGTTTTCAAATTAACAGAAATTAATATTTCTGAAATAAAAGATTTAAATCTTCATGAAAAACCTAAAAAGTACACTTCAAGAGTTCAACAAAGATTGAACAAGAAAAAGGGTTACAGTTCTGGTTCAGGTTATTGAAAGAAACCAAACCACAACGGTAATTTCAAAAAACAAGGTCTTGGTTTTATAACCCCAGAAAATTATAAAAATGAGAAAAATTATAAACCAAAAACAAAATTTGTTGCAGGTGGAAGTTGTGAAGATGAGAAGAAGAAACCTTTCTGGAAACAGTCCAATCAAGAGTTTCTTGCTGAGGTAAAGAGGAATGTAAAGAAGTTTGCTCAAAGAGTTGACAGAAGAACTTGCTTTAAGTGCCAAAAAGTTGGAGATATTGCTTGGAATTGCCAACAGTCCAACAACACAAAACAAGAAGTTACTTCTAATCCAAAACTGAAAGAAAAACTTGTTTTTGAGAAGAAACAATCAACTGAGAAATCGAAAGTGTTTGAAAATTCAACTTCCGAAGAAGGTGAAAATTCAAAACCTTTTTACAAAAGAAGAGTTGATTTAAACAAACAAAAATGGGTTGTAAAATCTTAAAGAAGTTCTGACAATGAATCTGATTCCATAAAATCAGAGGAGTCATGTGTTGAGAAAAAGGTTGATAATTCCGTTCCTGAGTTGAACGAGGAAAATTTTCCGCCATTGTCGAAAGATAATCTAAAATCAAAAGGTAGGTTTGAGATTTCAGGTCAATTCTTTGCAGGAGAAAAAGAATTTGATGCTGAAAAGGCTTTCAATGGGAAAGTTAAACATATTTTCGGGAAGATGGTTGATGGGAAGGTTAAAAGTGCAAAAGAATTTTATAAATCAAAATGTTGGTGGGACAAGTGTGTGCCAGAATCTCCCAAGGCTGGTCAGGCTTGGGGGAAAGTTTTTCCTAACTAAAAATCCGGACTTGCCGGAACTCCCAGGTTGGTAAGAGTGGAGCAGGAATCGGCATCATTCTTATGTTTGGTTGGTAAATCTACAGGTGATATTTTTATATTGTTATATTGTGATTTACAAGTGGTTTTGGTTGATAAGTGAACCTGCATGTGGTTGAAGAAGGTTTTCATCTTCAAATGGTTAATCAAGGTCATTAAGTTGAACTTGATTGGACCATTATTACAAGTGGTTTTGAAAAAGAGAACAATGTGATGAACCCCTAACCTACAAGTGGTTTGAAAATCAACAAAACTAATTTTCCGGAAAAACCATTTTATTAAAACAAACTTAAGTGTTTTGAAATCACAATGGGAAAATAGTTTGTTGTAAGGGGGAGTTCTGATTGTTTATGCCAAGTGGATGGCGATCTAAAGTGATTTGATATCAGTTGTCACTTTACTTGTACAGTTTGTTTTCAAATTTCCTAAAATGTGTTTGCATTTTAGGGGGAATCAATTTTTTTTTCAGAAAATCCAAAAACATTAGAAAATTTGAAAAAGTCAAAAACATGATAAAATTCAAAATGAGTTTTGTTGTATAAAAGAGGAAATGATAGTACATCAGTGGACGATCACGGCATGCTAAAGAGATGGAAATTTAAAATGTGATAAACGGTCTCACTGATGATGTGCCAGTAGGTTTTTGCACATTTAGTAGATTGTGACGAGATATAAACCTAAATTCAAACTTGCTTATTTCGTGGGTAACATCTCTCGGATATATGGGTAACCCCCGAAATCTTGTTTGAAAGGTCCCTCTTTCTGAGATACTAGGTCTTTATGCTTAGTGATATCTGGGGTATTATCCCGGGACTTCTGATTTTGCGGAAGCAATGGCCTAGTCCCCGGAGAATACTTTATGCTTGCTTGAAATATAGCCTGCCCTCAGCATAAAAAATGATGAAACATTGAAAAATGCTAATCATGTGCTGTTGAAGAAAAGATCCTCTAAAGGGGACACACCAAAAGTCGAACCATCATCTCTCTGCTGAACGGAAGTTCTGACCTGAGCTCTCACGGTTTCGCATCTAACCCCTTACAGATATCATCTAGGTATACTCACCTGTAAGACTGAATATTGGGATCTAGATACGGGAGTATATTCTGAGGTGGGACACGCGAATAAGTTTAAGTCTCTTAAAACATTAATCTCGTATCTCGAAACAGTTGAACTTTGTGTGAAAATTTAAGTGGATCAGTATACTGACAATCTAAGTGAATCGTTTAGAACTTAAAATGTTTAAAGCTTAACGGTGTTGGTGATTTGTCTCAAAAACTGACATGATCCTCTTACACAAACTCACAAAAATATTGTTTGTAAATATTTCTTTACTGCATTCCTTTGTTATAAAAAAATAATAATAATATATCCAAAAAGATTTTTGGAGTGTTTTAGTATAAATTTTTGAAAAATCCAAAAAGATTTTAGACAACTGATATTGAAGAGCTGATTTTCAAAATTCCGAGTGCTAAACATGATGAACAGGTTTGGGAAAATTTGTTTGAAGATGTTTGAAATGATATTTGATTTGCATAAAAAGTGGTTCATCAGAAATTATTAATGCTAAATCATTTTGAGATTGTGTTTTCAAGAGGTTAGCAGGGTTTCTATGAAACTTATGTTTTTGGTAGAGTTTATGCAGGAATGAAGTATGGAAAGAGCCAGGTTCCGATACCTGAGGATTTTTCGCAAAAGCCAGATTACGATCCCAGTACAAGTTGAGGGGGAGTCTGCTAGAGAAAGAAAGATTTAGAGTGAAGCAAGAGCCAGATAGAGATTCTGGAAGCCCGTAGACTGATAAAGACTGAAGACTCAACACTTAAGACTCGTCAACATCCGAGGGGGAGTCTGTTGGTGCATACGTCTGTCGACTTTGTCTTGTATCGAGTCTTTTATTAGAAGTGTTAGATCAGGGCGCGTTGTACGAGATAATAGGAGATTTTAGAGTGTAATTGATCTGATTCCGCTTGAGTGGGGTATTCCGCTTGAAAGTGGCAAGTGACACTTTCAAGCGAAATCAACAAGTGTGATTTCACTTGAAAGACACATTACCACCCTCAAGCGAAATCACCCATTCTATATATACCCCTGAAACGGAATCATTCGGAACAGTTCTCATTCTGGTACCGAAGTGCTGCCGACGCGTCATTTGATCTGTAAAGCTTTGATTATCAATATACAAGACGTTTAATAGTGAAACAAGCTGTTTTTGACATTTGTTTCTTTGTTTCCGCCTCTGAAACAGACTAGAGCTCTTCCGATTGACTCGTTCGGGTCACGATTCGATCCTACACTAGTTCTATGGAATAAGGAATTTCTAATCTACTAGATTCTATTCCAAGCATGCGTTTAAATTCCACAGACATGAAGCTATAATCGGCACCAGTGTCAAATAATATGGATGCAAAGTGATTGTTAATGAGAAACGTACCGGTGACCACATTAGGGTCCTCGCGTGCGTTCTTTGCTCCAATCATAAATGCTCGAGCCTGAGCGTTGTTTCCCTTTGGGCAGTCCTTCATGAAATGATCATTGCTTCCACAACTGAAGCATCCTTGGTTCCGCCCCTTCCTGTTACCATTCTTGTTACCAGCACCATTTCCATTCCGGTTCTTTCCTTTTCCCCAACAGTCTTCTGTTTGATGACCCAACCTACAACATTTGTCGCACCATGGAATGCGACAGGCTCCTTCATGATGATACTTACATTTTTGGCATTTAGGCATGGTGCCTTGGTATCCTTTGGTTGCAAGGGTTTTCGTCTCCTGAGGCGGGTTAGTGTCGCGCTTCTTGCTGAAACCTTTGTTGTTGCGAGTTGCTTGGTTCAGGTTTGCATGTTTCCTTTTCTTATCACCGGACGACTCAGCATGCGTCTCGGTCTTTTCTGTTGGGTTCAGTGATAACTTCTTCATACGAACACAATCTTCAGTAAGGCTGACAGCCAAAGTTACAGCCTCGGTGATCGTTTGAGGTTTGGCCGAAGTTACCATGCCACGAAACTCTGGGGCCAGTCCCCAAATGTAGCATTCGACATGCTTAAATTCGGGAGTCACCATGTAGGGAAGCACTCTAGACAGATCGTGGAACCTTCGAGTATAACCATTAATGTCAGCACCTTCCATGGTCAAGTGCCAGAACTCCGTTTCCAGCCTTTGGAGTTCAGCACGAGAGCAATACTTCTCTCTCATTCTTTCCTTCAGTTTATCCCAAGTTAGGCCATAAGCGGCATCATCGCCCAAGGTTTGGGCTTGCAAGTTCCACCAAGTCAGAGCTTCATCGACAAACAACCCAGTGGCAAAAGTGACTTGCTGATCAGCGGTACACTTGCTCATGCAGATAGTAGCTTCAGTCTTCTCCGTCCAGCGTACAAATGCTACTGCACCTCCTGTGCCGTCGTAGTTCATCGGCTTGCAGTCGAGAAACTGCTTGAAAGTGCAGCCTGGAATTGATTCAACCAATTCACATGTGAGCAATCGAAGAAATAATGAAACAAGGACCGTTCATAAATTTCTCCATGCTTAGTACATTGTCTTAAGGTTACCTTGAGCGGCGTTTCCACCAGATGAATCTCCATTCCCATTGCGTCTAGCATTGCTTGGTCCTCCACTGTCTGCAATACGGATCGCTTCGTATTGGGCGATAGAAGCGGAGATCCTTTCTTCCAGTAGAGCGTTCAACTCTTCAGCAGTCCTCGGTAGAAGAGGAGGAGGGGGTTGATCGTCATTGCGAGCATTCACAGCTTTCCTGGGTGCCATGTTCTACCAGAACACAACACAGCAGGGTTAGACATTTGTTTGATATCGTCTTGCGAGGCAGTAGTAGTATATATATTCAGGCATATACCACATAGGTGACATCAAACATTTATTACTCCAACAGAGTACTTAGTAGGCTGGGGGAGGGGTGTTCACGTTTGACCTTTTCTTGCACTAAGGGAATCTATACGTGACAAGACTTGCTGTGGTTTCTATGCACTGAATTCCATAATTATGCATCCATAATTACATAACTCCTTGCACAGTCCGCACAGTTCGTTTCATCCTCGTATTTCTTCCTTCAGTTAGGCCATTGTTTTCAGGTAAAGTCACGTATATCAATAACGTTCTACTTCTAGTATATGTATACGCGAATTACCACCCATAATTGCAAGTAATTTCTCAGTTAAAGACAAGTGCTACTTCTGTGCACCCTAAGTCTCGTAGTGTCTTTTCTTGACTCATGTAAACAGTTTCAGGTAGTGGATGTCGCGGGACGTTTTATGCAATGAAAACTCTTTGAAAAATTGTTTTCGTGAAAGGATCCTAGAGATTGTAGTCTAGACTCGAAAAGGAATCCTGGTTCACTACAATCGCAGCTCTGATACCAATCTGTCACACCCCTTTCTGCGGCAGAAGCACGAGGTGTGATCATGAAAGGTTCTCATTGCATACGAAAGGTAAACATACTACATGCTCGTAAAAATATCTTCAAATACCAAACATGTCATAATTTGAAAACATAAGTTAGCGTTTACATCGCGAGATAGCATAAAACATTGTCTTTAAAAGTTTACAACTTTATTTAAAGATAAACATAAGTGACATCCACAAGCATGAGTAAGGCCGCGCACACATCCACTAGTTAGCTGAAATACATGTGAGTTTTGGAAAAAAAAAACGTCAACATAATGTTGGTGTGAATTCATGCAGTTTTTGTATTTCACGTTTGTATACTTTGTATGAAAACATAGTTTGTGTCATGTATAAATCAAGTTTTCATATATAAATCAAGTATTCATGTGTACACCACGTACTTATGTATAATTCAAGTTTACTTGTGTACCCCACGTACTCAAGCATAAATCAAGTTTTAGTATGTTATGAATCTTACGTAAATAAAGTATTCCTGTAAGTATCAGGATTGTTAATGGGTTGCAAGGCCATTAACATGTGACACGACATAGGAAGTCACCAAACCTTAGGCATTTTTCTAGTTGGCATATTCTGAGACACAAAAGCACTACTCGGTACTCGTCCTCACCAAGAGTGTGGCTGCCCGGCACCCGTTAGATCTAACCTTTTGTTCTGCGGTCTAGGTATATTGTTGATTAATGGTGCTTATGGTACCATATTCGTGACACGATTTCTCGTATCATTCCTCAAAACGCATCACACTTGGTTCTCGTCCTCACCAAGTGTGTTTCTTGTTATCATACCATTTGTAAACATTGTAAAAATTGTAACTTGTATTTCACCCCCCAAGTTATAAAACTGAAAACAGTTAAAGAAAAAGGGGAGCATGAACTCACAACTTTGCGTTCCTTGCGTCGTAAACTTCACCGGATTTGCTTATAGTGCGTCGTGACTACTAGCACAAGGCTAGGGAAGAACAATGATGAAGATTGAGTGGATAAAAGCACACGGAAGAGGTCCTCCAAGATCCATTTCTTGCAACCTTCCTAATTAGACTCCATACACCTTAGGATATGCTTAGAATTCTTGAGAATGGATTGAAGAATGATGATGATATGTGGGGGTGTTGGGCCGCCTTGAGAGAAGAAGGAGAGGTGTTTGGGTGAATTTGAGGTGATGAATGATTTAGAGGATGGTCTTGTGGTTAAATAGAATGTTTCTCCAACATCTTATAATCCAAGGCGTAATATGTCCATGGCTCACCCAACATAATCCCCTAAAATATTAGAAAGAAATCCCCCTTATGGGGCCCTTGTCCATACAGATATGGAGGGGGGGGGGGGGGGGCATCTAGTTTGGTTGCAATTGCTAGTTACATAAACTAGTTAGTGTTTAAAATGTTTAATTAGTGTGTTATTGTGTGTAGTATAATATAAAGTGTGTTAGGGTTTTTGGGGACCCTAACTAGCTTAGAAAAATAAAAACAATGCTTCTAGCATTATTTTGGTGTTCCGGGTAATATCCGGTTGTTCGGTCATATACCCGTTCGTTAAAGTGCTAAATTGCACCTTTTAGTGTCTTTTAAGTACCCTTTTTGTATCCTTTTCAATTCCCAACACTTGGGGAAGTATTCTGGATAATAAAACGTAATTTCTGCATTATATTTATGTTGTTAAAAGCTGTTTAGAGCTGAATTTATTAAAATTCTGCACTTAAAGTGCCATTCGGGTGCTTTTTAGTGCTTATTTTTGCTTCCGTAATGTATATATATTAAACCCTTGTATGTACTCTTGGGTTTTAATGTATTCTTGTCGTTGGACCTACACCTAGGCCTCAATTCTAATGTCTGACTGCTTTCTGCAGTTCTGTTGACACAAAGTGTCTTACCGGTGAGTTTACTAGTATTTCTGACGCAACGCTCTCGTTTATGCATAAAGCAATATTTTGTAGTATACAACGTGCATGAATTCACTTGTTTAGCATGTAATCAGTCAATGTTGACATTTAAACACATAATTGCAGTCATTAACTAATAATTAAAGTGTACGAAAATTACCGGTTTGGTGCCAGTTGTCACACTACGACGGCTTGATGGAAAAAACGTTGCACTTGGAACGCGCAACAGTTGCGCAGATGCTACATGTAGCTGACCCATCCATATGTACAGAGCATACAACGCTAGCACAGTACAATAGTCATTGCTTGCGTATGGATCATAATTATCATATTTATTTACTTTGTATCTACTGGCCCCTGTGCCCTATCCAAGTCAATACAAAGTTTGACTTCCATTATGCTCTTGTGTTTATTACAAAATGTATGTAATTTCTTTTGGTAAGCTCAAAAACATTATGGTAGCATATTACAAGTCTCATGAACGTTCCGCGGCTACAAGTTCCGCGCAAGGTCTAGCCCTACGTTCACACATGAGCTTGGTACCATCTTTATTCGCCTTACCTAAACAAAGCAATTATACGCATGCAAAATATTGTAATTCAAACATATCATATATTCAAACAAGTTACTGGTGCAGTAAGCACATTAACAAAATTTACATGCACAGCAGTGCATCAGCAATACTTACAAAACGGGACATACATCCCAAATCTACAACTAATATGTTATAATAAACTACACATTGGGGAACATTGCCAACACTTCTGCAGGAGTGTGCAACGCTTCACTGTATCACTCCAAAGGGTGAGCATCAACGATCCAGTCGTTGTCATTTCCCTCACCATTCGTAGCAGACGTCATCATTTGGGCACCGTTGACGCTGTTTGAATACCATCCTACATCGACTTCTTCGGTCAGACGGAAAAACTCGCGTCAAGGCATCTACCGACAATAACATAGCACCTGCATCGCCATCAATCTCATTAATGGAAAGGACATCATCTTTGCTACCCGATAACCATACAAGGTACGGTGTCAAGAAACCTTCCACTTCTGGCAGCCTTATCCGGCACTTGATCTCCAAGACGGACCATGGCATCAGCAGCATCAAGGGTCTTCAAGATTTCAGAAACCTTCCGTAAACGGTATTTGCGACTCATTTTGTATTTACCAAATCTGGTAAAAAGAAATGATACATATATAGAGGCTAAACCGAGCTGACGTAAGCATAATTAAAGGAGGTGTAAGAAATTGTAACACCCCGAAAATATAAATCCGATATAAGAAATTCAAGGATTTCATAAACAAGAATTTACCATCTAGAAATTTTAACCTAGTTAAAATTACAAGTTTAGAAATAACCAACACTAGATTAAAAACACTAGTAATTAAAGCTAGTTGATAAGGGAGGGACTAAACTTGCCCAAGAATGAAAGTAAAGCCTGAATTTTAACAAAACTCACCAAACACACCATTTTAGGTGTGTCTGGTCGAACAAGAGGAAGGGGGGCGACCTGGGTGTTCTCCAAACTCTAGCTTCACATGAAAATCTGCAAAATTGAAGCCTCAAATCCGTCCCAAATCGAATTCTAAACATAAATTAGTAATCACCTCGTTGTAAAGATCAAAAGGTATGTAAAATTTTGGTACTTTGATCCATCATGAATTCTAGGTTAATTGTGAAAAACTGAAATTTAGCCTAGTTATGACATGCATGAATGAATGTTGAATTAATATGATGTTTAGAGTCAAACCCTAGGTGATTCCTTGTGAAAACTTTGCATCATATTTGTAAAGTTTGGGGTTTACATGTTAGGAGGCTATGAGCTTGAAGAAAACTTGAAGAATACTAGAATTATGATTATTGTTATAGTGAAATCTGAATTTGTTAAAGTAAATTCAGAAATATAGATGTCAAGATGTATGTGAAATTTATTAATTTAGTGAAAATAGATGTTTATTTACAAATCATGAACTTGGTGATAATTATAGAAGAATCTGACCCGTTAGGTGTTTGTTGAAATGCCTAAGAGAGGATTTAAATGATAAAAATATGATGAGAACGCAGATTTGATCATGTTTCACAATGATATGAATATGGTCATGAAAAAGAATTCTAAACAAGCTGTAAACTGAATCTTCTAGGCAAAGAGTTCGGATCATCAAGCGGACAAGCCGGAGGGAATTCACAAGGGAAAGACGTGCTCTAAAGGTACGAAATTACCGTTTCGTTACATTATAAATAAATTGTTAGTTTTATGTTGTAGTTTTTGAAAACATGGTAAACAAGATAGATCAATACGTCACGAAAGTGACTTTTGCATCTTAAACAAGTGAAACAGGTCAAACATTTGATAGAAATTGGATTTTTGTAATACCTTATCTGATGCCCAAATCTTGGCATCCAAACGGGTCGAACAATCAAGTAAGACATAATCAATGCTCCGGAATATGATAGATTGTCCTTTGATGCTTGGTTAATATATAACATATGAGAAATACGAGGTTTTAATGTATCGGTGTCATAGAAAAACTGAAATCCGAGAGTTGGAAACCTTGGTGTAATGAACATACAAAACCAAACATGAAGTTCCAGGTACTACCGTAAATTACGGTATTACCGTAATTTACGGTAGAGGTGAGATGTTTTACGGCATGTATCTCCTGGTTTACGGTGGGCTTTATCATAAACTGACCACCGTAACTTACGGTAGAACCGTAAGTTACGGTAAGTCCTGAACTTGTGAAAATCTTGTAAAATGTTAAAAGTTCAAGATCATTTCAATCATAGTTTTGATCAATTATTAATCCTAATCATTTTGACATAAATGTTTATTTAAACATTGCAGTTTTAGGTGCTCAAAGTTATGGACGACGATCAATCAACTTTTGAAGAACCGAACACAACCTTTGAAGCTTCCGCTATGTTTTAAATTGTACTTAAATTTTGTTCATGGGTTGTAAACAAATTTCTCAAACAACTTTTGAATGTTCCAACCTAGTCATTAGTCGACTAAGGTTTTTGATACTTCCGAAATTTATGTTATTTTAATATCTTTGGTATGAAATTAGTAATTAATTCAAGTAAATTTAAGGGTGTTACAAGTTGGTATCAGAGCCTAAGGTTGTCAACAAAGTGTTCGGTTCAAGCTTGATCGATCGTCCGGTAAGAACTAACTTATTTGTTAATAAATTATGTACTACGTAAAGAATAAGAAATGAACAATATGCATGAAACGAGTGTGTAAGCTCACTCAAAAACAAGAAATGCATGAAACAAGAATGATTAAATCAAGTTACGAACTTGATTAAATTGAAACAAGAATGATTAAATCAAGTTACGAACTTGATTGAATTGAAACAAGAATGATTAAATCAAGTTATGAACTTGATTAAATCAAAACAAGTAAAGCATGTGTTATAAATGGAATGTTTAACAATTTATGTAAACATTTCAGAAATAGAGATGGCTGATGGAGGTAATGATAATGCGGTGCCAAGACTCACCGAACAAGTGAGGGAGGTGATTTCCGAAGAGGTTGGAAAGGCGATCGAAAACAGCTTGTCGGGCTTTATTGATAAAATTCAAAACACAGTTTTATCAATAGTAGAAGAGAGAATCAAGAAATTGGAAGATGATTCCAATTCAGCAAAGGAAAAACATGGTGGACGAAAGCCTTGTTCATACAAGGAATTCATGGCCTGTAAACCACCAATATATAATGGGGAGGTTGATCTAATTGTGTGCCAACGATGGCTAAGTGATATCGAAGGAGTATTCGAGAGAACTCATTGTGATGAAAATGACTACGTAGCTTATGGTACGGGTCAATTAAGAGGTCAAGCGAAAGATTGGTGGGATAACAAAAAGAAGGAGATTGGAAGTGAAGCGGCTAAGGCCATGACATGGGAGGAGTTTAAGACGCCGTTTCTTAAACACCATAGTCCCAAAGCGGTCATAAATAGAATCAAGGAAGAGTTTATGCAACTCAGACACAAGGGTGAATCCATAGACAAGATCATGGGGATGTTTATGGACAAGATAAAGTTCTGTGATGATTTGGTAACAAACGAAGAACAAAAGGTCTATTACTACCATAACATGCTAAGTGCGAAGTATAGAGAGTTCATAACCCCTTCAAAATACGAGACCCTTACCGAGATTGTCAATGCTGCTCGGGAAAGGGAGATCGAACTGAAAAAGAGCATAGAACGGGGTGAACGAAGGGTACAAGACGTGAATCCAAGCCCTACTAAGAAGGCACGAACAAACAAAAGCGCAAAGAAATCTGATAAGAAAGACGGGTCGCCAAGTTGCAGAATCTGCGGGAAGGGTCATAAAGGAGAATGCCGTTACAAGGATAAGCCTTGTCCCATATGCAAGAAAACGGGACATATGGCTATATCATGCCCGGAGAAAGTGACGGTTTGTTACAATTGTTATCGAACGGGTCACAAGAAGTCGGAATGCCCGGAACTGGTTGGAAAGAAGGATGGGCAGGAACCGAAAGGTGAAGCCCCGAAAGCAAAGGCAAGATCTTTCCAACTAACCGCCGCAGAAGCAAAGGTTGAACCTGACGTGGTCTCAGGTATATTTGCTGTAAATTCAATTCCTGCACACGTGTTATTTGATACGGGTGCGAATAAATCCTTTGTTTCATATGGACTTATTCGACATCCTTCATTTATTCTAACAAAATTACTTGTGCCTTTAGAAGTAGAGATAGGTAATAACAAAAGCTTTATTGTTTGTGATGTATGTGAAAATTGTAAACTGAGCATCGACGATGAAGAATATTTGATAAATCTAATCCCGATGTCGATGGGAGAATTTCAAGTAGTTGTTGGGATGGATTGGCTATCTCGACACCATGCAAAGGTCGTGTGCTTCCGTAAAGAGATAAAACTAACATCTCCGAGCGGAAAACACGTCACCATTTATGGCGAAAAAGGAGGCAACCCCATAGTATGCTCAATGTTGAAAGCTCACAAGCTAATGAAGCGAGGGTGCAAGGCATTCATAATATACGCTAATGAGCCCGAGAAAGAATCACGAAAGATTGGAGATGTACCAGTAGTACGAGATTATGAAGATGTTTTTTCGGAAAATTTACCGGGGATACCGCCTGAACGGGAAGTAGAGTTCGGGATCGAATTGATTCCGGGCGCGAAACCCGTAGCAAAAGCCCCGTGCCGACTTGCACCGTCGGAATTACAAGAGTTGATGTCCCAAATCCAAGATCTGCTTGACAAGGGATTTATAAGGCCGAGTGTGTCTCCTTGGGGCGCACCGGTATTGTTCGTGAGAAAGAAAGACGGGAGCATGCGCATGTGTATTGATTACCGGGAGTTAAACAAACTCACGGTAAAGAACCGATACCCGCTCCCGAGGATAGATGATTTATTCGACCAACTACAAGGTGCGAAGTGGTTTTCCAAAATTGACCTTAGATCGGGGTATCACCAACTAAAGGTCAAAGAAGAAGATGTGCCGAAGACGGCTTTCCGCACGAGATACGGACATTACGAATTCCTCGTGATGTCATTTGGGCTAACAAACGCACCCGCGGCTTTCATGGACCTCATGAACCGGGTTTGCAAGCCAATGTTGGATAAGTCGGTCATCGTGTTTATCGATGATATCTTGGTGTACTCGAAAAGTGAAGCTGAACACGCACACCACTTACAAGAAGTGTTAGAGACACTTAGGCGAGAGAAGTTATATGCAAAATTCTCTGAATGTGCCTTTTGGATACGAGAGGTTCAATTTTTAGGCCATGTCATAAATGCCGACGGAGTTTTGGTGGATCCGTCAAAGATAGAGGCTGTGTCAAAATGGAATTCCCCGAAGAACCCTTCAGAAATTAGAAGCTTTTTGGGGCTTGCGGGATACTATAGGAGATTCATCCAAGATTTCTCCAAGATTGCGTCACCACTAACAAAGCTAACACGAAAGAAAGAAAGGTTCATTTGGGGTATTGATCAAGAGAAAGCGTTTCTAACGCTAAAAGAAAAGTTAACTCAAGCTCCGGTATTGACATTGCCGGACGGAGTCGAAGACATGGAGGTTTATTCGGATGCTTCACTATCGGGACTCGGTTGCGTGTTAATGCAACGGGGCAAGGTAATAGCCTATGCCTCGAGGCAATTGAAGATACACGAGAAGAAATATCCCACACACGATCTCGAGTTGGCGGCGGTAGTGTTTGCATTAAAAATATGGAGGCACTACTTGTATGGGGTAAAGTGCACCATATTCACCGACCACAAGAGTTTGAAATACTTCTTCGATCAGAAGGAGTTAAATATGCGACAAAGGCGATGGCTGGAAACGGTGAAAGACTACGATTGCGAAATACGTTACCACCCAGGAAAGGCTAATGCGGTGGAGGATGCGTTGAGCAGAAAAACGGATTATGTCCCGATACGAGTAAGATCGATGCAACTCGTGGTAACCTCAGGTATACTTGAACGTATTCGAGAGGCGCAATTAGAAGCAGTAAAAGAAGAGAATTGGAAGAAAGAAAGAATAATTGGTCAGTTGAAAGATTTGTCGGATGGGAATCACGGGTTAAAGACTCGATCCGGAAGGATATGGGTCCCACATACCTGTGGAGTGAAGGCGCTTCTATGTAGGATCGTGAAACGACCTAACGAGTCGATCAGAAGAGTGCTCAGACCGAATCAGAGGCGGAATTCATTGATTCGGTCTTCGTTTAGCTTGGATTCACTATTAATTGTCTCGTTTATTAATCTCTGAACGTTTACAAGACTGGAGACACTTCGACAGCACCTCGGCATCAGAAACTAGAACCTTACAAATGACCTCGTTTGAAGGCTATTTATAGGGAAGACCCTTCCGTTTGAAAATGACATAATCATTTCAAACGGAACCCTTCAAACGGAACCCTTTGAAACAATTACATTCAAACGGTCACTCTCAAATCTCAAACGGTCAACTATCTATACGGTTTTGACAAATTCAAACAATTACATCTTTTGTCTTCATGTGATGATGTCAATGATGATGCCACATATATGATGTCATCATCATATATGATGACATCACACTTGTTCAGCAACGCAACGAACCCGAGACTCGACATAAGAAGAAGACGACAGATGAATGCACCAACAGACTCCCCCTCAGATGTTGACGAGTCTTAAGTGTCGAATCTTTGCATCTTCAGTCTTTATCAGTCTCTTTTCTTTCTTATCATATACCAGGATCTTCTCTTTGGCTCTAACCTCGTCAGACTCCCCCTCTCATCATGATGGGATCGCTGTCTGGAATTAGCTATCACTTAGAGATCAATCCTGGCTTTATCTCTGATTAGCTCATTTCCTGCACACATTTTCTCATCACAACATAAGTTTTTACTTAAAACAATAAGAAAAACTTACTAGTAATAGTTACATCAAGTTCAAATTAATGATCTCGATTAACTAATTAAATTTTTCTTTCTCAAAACAAAATTTCTTCAATTCAGCACACACATTACCAAACCAGTTCATCATGTTCAGCACTTGAAATTTTGAATATCAGCTTTCCAACATCAGTTGTCGAAAATCTTTTTGAATTTTTCAAAATTTATGCTAAAACACACTTAAAATCTTTTTGGATTTTTGAATAGAACAAAGAAATGCAGTAAAGAAATATTTACAAACAATATTTTTGTGAGCTTCGTAAGAGGATCATATCAGTTTTTGTGACCAATCACTAGCACCGTTAAGCTTTAAACATTTTCAGTTCTAAACGATTCACGTTGATTGACGATATTGTTTGTCCTCTTAAGCTCAATCTAAAAACTTTCGAAATGCTTACCGATACGTTAAGGTATATTAATATAGCACTAAACTCTTATGGACCCCACGATCTCAGCATATCCCCTCATCATGTAATACACTAACTCAAGTAATGCCTTTAAACTTTATCAACTGTGATTTGTGCGAAAACAAAGCAGGATGTTTAAACATTAACAATCAGGTCGATACTTCCGTATACGCAGAGAAAGTCCAATGTTTAAACAAAATAAGAAAAATAAAACAAGTTGAAGTTGTTTAGGCTTTAACCACCAGGTCGATACTTCCGTATACGCAGAGGTGATCCAAAGCTTAAACGAAACACCAAAGAAAATAAAGCAGAACGTTTAGGCAACAACATCCAGGTCGATACTCACGTATACGCAGAGGATGTCCGATGCTTAAACAAAATAAAGAAATAAGACAAGTTTAAATCTTTGCAAAATAAAATGCACAATCACAGCGACTTTTCAGCAAAGTTGTGAAAGTTCACAAACTTAACCAGTTTTTATGTCTTTCGACAATCAGCGATTACTGAGTAGGCACACAATCAAGAAGGACAAAACCAAGTACTACACTTTTGACCGTGTTTCCCACTAGAACTAGGCTTTTTCATTTTAGGTTTGTATCGTTATCGCAAATCTACTAGTCTAGGTGAGCCTATCGTCACATCTTTAGTAAGACCGTTTATCACATTTTAACTCTCCATTTCTTTAGCATGCTGTGACAGTCCAACTGATCTACTATCATTTCCTCTTTTTTCACAACAAAACTCATTTTTGCATTTTTCAATGTTTTTGACATTTTCAAATTTTCTAATTTTTTTAAAATTTTTACTCCCCCTAAAATCAAAATATGTCTCAATTTTGATTTTCTGGGAAAATTTGAAAACAAGCTGTACAAGAAATGTGACAACATGATGAGAATCACTTCAATTCTCCATTCACTTGGCTTGAACAATGAGAACTCCCCCTCACAACAAACTATTTTCCCATAGTGATTTCAAAACACTTAAGTTTGTTTTAATCAAAATGGTTTTTCCGGAAAATAAGTTTTGTGTGTCTTTTCACAAATTCGGGGATCTTTCATCACTTTGTTTTCTTCAATCATTTGTAAAATCTAACATTTTTAAGATCAATTCTTCAAACATCACTTGTAGAAAATCAAGTACAACTTAATGTCCCTGATTTACCACTTGTAAGACGAAAAATCACCAGAGTGAAATTTCTCAAGAAATGTGCCGATTCATGTTCCACGCTTACCAACCTGGGAACTCCGGCAAGTCAGGTTTTTTCATTTAAACAGATTCACCCAAGCCTGACGGTCCTTGGGTGATTTTGAATTCTTGTTCAACAATGATGGAAAATTTGCATCATCCATTGTTAAACCTGAATAATCAGTTTTTACCTCAAGTACCGGCTCTTCTGGCTTTACCGTACCAGAATCATTGCCTGAATGTGGCTTGCCTGACTTTGATGAGCCAGATTCATTGCCTGATGGTGGCTTGTCTGACTTTGACACATCAGATTCATCGCCGACCATTTTCTTCTTCTTCTTATCCTCTTTCGTCCTCAAACTTATATCCGATGAATTCGTCTTGCTTGACTTTGCCAACGAGAAAGTCGATTCATCAGAACTCTTATTTTTACCAACAGATGAACCCGAGGACAAAATCTTCTCTAGATAATCTCTCGCCTTCTTCCTCTTTTTCCTCAGTCTGTCTTTTTGCCCCTGTGAAAGCTTCACTTTCGTTTCTTGAACTTTAGGTTCTTGAACCTTCTGTTCTTTGGGCTTGACAGAGACTGGTTTCTTCACCTGCTTCTGAGATTCAGCCCTCGATCTTCTCATTGATCTCATTGAGCAATCTCTAGCAATGTGGCCAATGATGTTGCAATTAAAACATCTCCTTGAATCAAACCTCCAACTCTGGCAGTTAACAGCAATGTGTCCTTGATAACCGCATTGGTAACACACTCTGTTATCGTACCAATCACCATTTTCAGTCCAAACATTCAAATCATAGCACTGTTTGGCTTGGTGATATCCATCTCTCCTCTTGTATGCTGGATTTGACTTTTGAGCACTGTGGTCCAACCTGCACCACTTATTACCAACAATTTTTGAGTTTTCATTTTTCGATTTTTGTAATTTTTCATTGCAATTGGATGATCGACCTGATGAGCTTTTATTATCTTTTTTCTCATTTTTCTCATTTTTAATTTTTTGTTTCTGTTCCACTTTCTTCTTCAAAGGTTTTTGCTTAGAGCATTCTCCCTTTTCAGTCGATTGCAGAACAGTTTCTTGAAATTTATCTTTTAATTTCAAAAACAATTTTTGTTTTTCATTTTTATCTTTTTCATCATCAGATTTCTCATCACAATCTTCAACTTTGACATTGTCAAAGTTTGTGACATTTTCACTTATTGGAACAGAATTGATCGGTTTTGGACAAGGAAAATTCAAACTATCTGATGAAGTCACAAAACCTTTCAATTTCCTTTCAAGTTCATCAATCTTGTTTCTTGAATTCTCAGCTTCGTTTTCAAGCTGAGAGATTCTTTCAAGATGAAACTTGATTGATTTTTCATTCTCATTCTTCATGTTTTCAAGAACAGACTTTTCATTTTCCAAAACATTTATCTGTTCTTGAAACTTTGTCTCATTTGCTTTCAGATTTTTGTTCTCAAGCTTTATCCAGAAATCTTCATTTTCTGAATTCGACTCCTTTTCTTCTAACTCTTTGATTTTCTTTCGAGCACATTCACATTCTTTTTCAAGTTTGATAATTTTCTGAAGATGGGAATTTATAATTTTTTGCTTTTCGATGTTGTTTTTGCTAAACACTTCTCTTCCATCTTCAAGAATTTTTATTTGATTTTGAAACTCTTTTTCAATTCTTGATTTTTCATTTTCAAAACTTTTCTCTTTCTCTTCAAAAACATTTGCTTTTTCTTTCAATTTCTGATTTTCCGATGTCAAACTGTTCATTTTACTTAACAGTTTGTCATTTTCAGAGTTCAGCTTTACACATGTTTCTTTCAAACCAAGAATCTTCTTATCATCAGCTTGCTTTTCATTGTTCAACTTCTTGATCTCCAATGCCAAACTTTCCACATCTTTCACAAGTTTGTCATTTTCGGTCTTTAATCTGTCACATGTAAAACACACTGATGCAGAATTTGAAAATTCATTATTTACAGATTCTTCCTTCTTTGACATTTCCTTTATCTCTGTTTTGTATGTTCCTGCACAAAAAATTTTAACGAAATCAAGAGGATTCAGATTCTCATCAATATAACAACCCCTTTTCATATCGTATGTCAGATTACTTTTTGCAGCAAGACATACATTAACTCTTCTTTTCATTTCAAGAATCAAATTCAAATCCATTTTCATCAAATGATTTTCTAAAACATTTATCACTTCTTTCCTTTTCTTTCCATTTTCAAATTCATGAGTTTTAAGTATACTAATGAATCTTTTTATATGTAATTTTGAAAAAATTGAATCCTTTCTTAGATTTTCCAAAAATTCATCCCACTCAACTGGTAATGCATCAGCAAACTTTGATACTTTTTCAGTATCTGACAGTCTTATCTCATGTTCTTTCAAATGTTCAATTAAGACTGTATATTGGTTTGCCAGATCATCCAACTTTTCATTTTTTAAACACACAAAATATTTAAATCTTTTCTCCCATCCAACCTTTTTCACATTTCTATAACTATCTTTCAAATACCCCATATACCAATCATTTAATCTTTCAAGATCATGATTTTCCATTTCATCAAACATCTTGTCCATTTTTCAAACCAATCCGACAAATTTCACTCAACAACACACTTTCAATTTTTCAAGTATGACGTGGTCTGCACTACACAATGATTGGACCAAGAATTAAATGAACTTTGAAATGATTAATATTCAAAGATGATTGGGCCACAAAATCCACTAAGCCAACAATATGATTTTACATTTAAATTCTATTTATGTGGACCGGTGATTGAACACAATTTGATTTGATAAAAAAATTACTTACCCGACAACTTTCATTGGGCCTCACATAAGTCTCACATGGACCGATGAATCACATATAACACTTTAAAAGCCCGACAAACTATCTATTCTCATTTGACCAACAACTTTGATTAGGCCTAGATGTAAAATAATGGGCGGCAGATATGTGCCAGCACTATATGATTTGATAGCCAACCCAATTTAATATCAGATTCAATTTCATTTGACCGATAGATCCACTAAACCAAACTGACAACATGTGAAATGATCATGAAAGTTTATGATAATCACATTCAAACTGACACAACCATGTGATTTCTTTTCCACTTATAGAACCGAGACCCCCAATTTACATGCGCATGATACACAAACACATGAATTCACGTTTACCAACTATCAATGATCTGACACATCACATAAATCAATGAACTTTCACAACATTCGATATGTATATCTTCAATGTAAATGTCAGACAATTGAACAGATTAAGACATGTATCACGTGAACAATAAAACCATTTTCAAACGGTCATGTAATTTTCAAACTGTCAGCGCAAATTTCAAACGTAAAGGTGACAATTTCAAACTTTCAGGCGCAATTTCAAACGATATGTTCAAACGGAACAGAAGTTTCAAACGTAACAGTCCTGTTTTCAAACGATAGGATCAAATTTCAAACAGAAGGGTATGCATTTTCAAACGGGATGGCAATTTTCAAACAGAACACCTATGCTTCGTTCAAACGGAACCCATATTTCAGTCCTTTTTTACCACTTTTACTTCGAGTTTAGGTCCGATATTCTCAAGGGTTTGTTAAAACACCATTACGCACATTTTGTGAAAATTTTAGCCGATTTTAACCGTGAAAAGTATCAATTTTGTGAAAGAAGGTGTAGAAAATCAGAATTTGCTAGCGAAAACGAGCTAAACGGTAAGAACTCTTCCTCCTGAGCTTTGATACCACTTGTAGGATCGTGAAACGACCTAACGAGTCGATCAGAAGAGTGCTCAGACCGAATCAGAGGCGGAATTCATTGATTCGGTCTTCGTTTAGCTTGGATTCACTATTAATTGTCTCGTTTATTAATCTCTGAACGTTTACAAGACTGGAGACACTTCGACAGCACCTCGGCGTCGGAAACTAGAACCTTACAAATGACCTCGTTTGAAGGCTATTTATAGGGAAGACCCTTCCGTTTGAAAATGACATAATCATTTCAAACGGAACCCTTCAAACGGAACCCTTTGAAACAATTACATTCAAACGGTCACTCTCAAATCTCAAACGGTCAACTATCTATACGGTTTTGACAAATTCAAACAATTACATCTTTTGTCTTCATGTGATGATGTCAATGATGATGTCACATATATGATGTCATCATCATATATGATGACATCACACTTGTTCAGCAACGCAACGAACCCGAGACTCGACATAAGAAGAAGACGACAGATGAATGCACCAACATTCTACTTAATGAAGCTCATAAATCCCGTTATTCAATTCATCCGGGTGCGACCAAGATGTATAATGACTTGAAACAAAATTATTGGTGGCCCGGAATGAAGAGGGATGTGGCGAAGTATGTGGAAAAGTGCTTGACATGTTTACAAGTCAAGGCGGAGCACCAAAAACCATATGGCAAACTCCAACCGTTAGAAATTCCGGTTTGGAAATGGGAACAAATTACAATGGACCTATTAACCAAGTTGCCTAAGACGAATCGTGGTTTTGATGCCATATGGGTAGTGGTGGATAGATTGACGAAAAGTGCTCACTTCATTCCGATTCGTGAGACTTATATGTCAGAAAAGATGTCGGAAGTTTATACCAATGAAATCATAGCACGTCATGGGGTACCGGTGTCCATCGTGTCTGATAGGGATACCCGGTTTACTTCAAATTTCTGGCGAGATTTTCAAGAGCAAATGGGAACCAAATTGTTCCTTAGCACTGCGTACCATCCTCAAACGGATGGACAAAGTGAAAGAACAATACATACATTGGGGGACATGCTACGTGCGTGGATAATCGACTTTGGAGGCAGTGGGGATGTTCACCTACCGTTAGTCGAGTTTTCATATAACAACAGTTACCAATCTAGTATTAAGATGGCACCATATGAAATGCTTTACGGTAGGAAGTGTCGAACCCCGGTATGTTGGGGTGAAGTGGGTCCACGTGAACTCGCCCACCAAGATATAGTACGAGCCACGAATGAAAAGATCGATAAAGTTCGGGCACACTTGAAAGCGGCTCAAGACAGGCAAAAGGCGTATGCTGATAAAAGGAAAAGGCCGATTGAATTCCAAGTTGGTGACATGGTCATGCTAAAAGTCTCCCCATGGAAAGGTGTTATTAGATTCAGAAAAAGGGGGAAGCTAAGCCCAAGGTTTTTTGGACCATTTAAAATTATCGGAAAGGTTGGCAAGGTAGCTTACCGCCTCGAGTTACCGGAGGAACTAAGTGGGATCCATGGCACGTTCCACATGTCACAATTAAGAAAGTGACTAGCAGACGAAACGGCCTATATCCATTACGATGATATTGAAGTGGATAATAGTCTGAATTATGCAGTGAGACCGGTGGAGATTTTAGACCGAAAGGTCAAACATTTACGAAATAAACAAATTGATCAAGTCAAAGTCAAATGGGAGCATAGGAAAGGTTCGGACACTACGTGGGAGTCCGAAGAGGAGATGCGACGGCTTTATCCTACTTTATTCGGTACGTAATTTGGTTTCGGGGACGAAACCCTTTTAAGGGGGGTGGACTTGTAACACCCCGAAAATATAAATCCGATATTAGAAATTCAAGGATTTCATAAACAAGAATTTACCATCTAGAAATTTTAACCTAGTTAAAATTACAAGTTTAGAAATAACCACTAGATTAAAAACACTAGTAATTAAAGCTAGTTGATAAGGGAGGGACTAAACTTGCCCAAGAATGAAAGTAAAGCCTGAATTTTAACAAAACTCACCAAACACACCATTTTAGGTGTGTCTGGTCGAACAAGAGGAAGGGGGGCGACCTGGGTGTTCTCCAAACTCTAGCTTCACATGAAAATCTGCAAAATTGAAGCCTCAAATCCGTCCCAAATCGAATTCTAAACATAAATTAGTAATCACCTCGTTGTAAAGATCAAAAGGTATGTAAAATTTTGGTACTTTGATCCATCATGAATTCTAGGTTAATTGTGAAAAACTGAAATTTAGCCTAGTTATGACATGCATGAATGAATGTTGAATTAATATGATGTTTAGAGTCAAACCCTAGGTGATTCCTTGTGAAAACTTTGCATCATATTTGTAAAGTTTGGGGTTTACATGTTAGGAGGCTATGAGCTTGAAGAAAACTTGAAGAATACTAGAATTATGATTATTGTTATAGTGAAATCTGAATTTGTTAAAGTAAATTCAGAAATATAGATGTCAAGATGTATGTGAAATTTATTAATTTAGTGAAAATAGATGTTTATTTACAAATCATGAACTTGGTGATAATTATAGAAGAATCTGACCCGTTAGGTGTTTGTTGAAATGCCTAAGAGAGGATTTAAATGATAAAAATATGATGAGAACGCAGATTTGATCATGTTTCACAATGATATGAATATGGTCATGAAAAAGAATTCTAAACAAGCTGTAAACTGAATCTTCTAGGCAAAGAGTTCGGATCATCAAGCGGACAAGCCGGAGGGAATTCACGAGGGAAAGACGTGCTCTAAAGGTACGAAATTACCGTTTCGTTACATTATAAATAAATTGTTAGTTTGATGTTGTAGTTTTTGAAAACATGGTAAACAAGATAGATCAATACGTCACGAAAGTGACTTTTGCATCTTAAACAAGTGAAACAGGTCAAACATTTGATAGAAATTGTATTTTTGTAATACCTTATTTGATGCCCAAATCTTGGCATCCAAACGGGTCGAACAATCAAGTAAGACATAATCAATGCTCCGGAATATGATAGATTGTCCTTTGATGCTTGGTTAATATATAACATATGAGAAATACGAGGTTTTAATGTATCGGTGTCATAGAAAAACTGAAATCCGAGAGTTGGAAACCTTGGTGTAATGAACATACAAAACCAAACATGAAGTTCCAGGTACTACCGTAAATTACGGTATTACCGTAATTTACGGTAGAGGTGAGATGTTTTACGGCATGTATCTCCTGGTTTACGGTGGGCTTTATCATAAACTGACCACCGTAACTTACGGTAGAACCGTAAGTTACGGTAAGTCCTGAACTTGTGAAAATCTTGTAAAATGTTAAAAGTTCAAGATCATTTCAATCATAGTTTTGATCAATTATTAATCCTAATCATTTTGACATAAATGTTTATTTAAACATTGCAGTTTTAGGTGCTCAAAGTTATGGACGACGATCAATCAACTTTTGAAGAACCGAACACAACCTTTGAAGCTTCCGCTATGTTTTAAATTGTACTTAAATTTTGTTCATGGGTTGTAAACAAATTTCTCAAACAACTTTTGAATGTTCCAACCTAGTCATTAGTCGACTAAGGTTTTTGATACTTCCGAAATTTATGTTATTTTAATATCTTTGGTATGAAATTAGTAATTAATTCAAGTAAATTTAAGGGTGTTACAGAAATCATAATGATTAACGTCAAATCGCCACCTTCTGAACGGCGGCGTTTCAATAATCATGGATTTCATTAAATAATCTCTGACAGCATCAAATACTTACACACATTCCCACAAACTACAGTTACAATAACAGTAGGAAGGCGATCCGCCAAACACCTATTCGTCTTCTAACATATGGCACACAAGGGCCACGTCACGATTGGCGAACAAATCAGCATACGCTGACAAATGATCACTGTAGCATATGACAAGCAATGAAAGAGCCCAGAAGATTCTTCATATTTCGTGCCAAAACTTCTCAAAGCAAAAGCACACACTTCATTCTATATAGTCTAGTGCTCCACTTACTTGCATAAGAGCAACATTGGACTGGGGGGACTTGAAGGGGTATGGTCCCAAAAACCTTGCGTAGGCGTATAGGACCATACCACAACCTCATCACATAAACATCCTTAACGGAACCCCGCGCGGCTGCGCAAGGATCCTAAACAAGGATATAGAGGAAAACAACCTTCTATGACCATGCGCCAGAAAAAGGATGAAACTAACCTTCAACTAACACCCTTGCACGGGCTCGCGCAAGGGTACGGTTAGAATCAAAGTCAAGATCCCAAACATCTCCGCACGTCTGGAACCAAGACATAGACAAAAGTGTTCTTTCTGTTGTAACAGAATTAACACGTGGCAAAGGCTTAGAGGGTTACAGCTATAAACCTTCTGGAAGACCTCATCGTGCACAACCATTCGGTTATAACCGAATGGTGACATGGCATCATCCTGGACGCTCATCTAGGTCATGATGATGGCACTTGTAACACCCGTTCTTATTATTCAAGGTTTAACGTAAATTTTACGTAAAACAATCATGTAATTAAGATTACATAAACATTTGGAATTACGGGTTTATTAAAACTTTTACAAATCATAAGTTATTCTACATAATGAGGTTGAATTCGTTGTTTAAAATTTACTATGTGTCAAAGTGCGGAAGCGTGTGTCTTTATCGTGTTCGGTTCTTCGTTGAGCTTGATCGTCTTCCGGCATCCAAGGTGTACCTACATTTCATAAACATGAAATGCTTTAGTCATACAGGGCTAAAAACGTGTCTAAACGAATCCGAGAAACAATTGATAACAAAAACAAAATTTTCAACCTGGCCTCCACCGTAACTTACGGTGGAACCGTAAGTTACGGTGACCTCTGATTTAATATGTTTCTACCGTAAATCAGCAGGTTACCACCGTAACCATATCAGCTCCACCGTAAATAACGGTGGCATCGTAATTTACGGTGGACCCTGCATCCAGTTTTTCCATTTTGCCGTAATTTGACACGAAATCTTTAGTATCTTTCAAACCGCTTATCCGTTTGACCTTCCGTTTCTTCCTACATGTTTGTAATTTGATTCTCCATCAAATGGATTTAAAATCCGACTTCCGGATTAACAAATTTTTAGACTTTTAAGCTTTCGGCTTAAACTAGAATTTACCCATTTTAACCCGTTCATGTATTTATCAAACAAACTTGTTTGTTCGATTCCAAATTCTCGTGAACCTTCTAAGTTCTATATCGTCTATCATATTTGGCTCAAACCATGGGTTTTCTACGCATTTTAAACCCGCTTATACTCAAGTGCTTATTTTGACCCGTTAAGAACATTTAAGCAACTTTTATGCATAACTCACACCCATTTCTTTCTAGCATTTTATTTCCACATTAATTATCAAGTGACCTTCCATCACATCTATATTTGTGATGGTTTTAATGTGACGATCTATTTAATCCGAGTTTTACCCTTCTGATTATCAATTTACGGCAAAGACTCATATAGAGTCTTTTGACCAAGGATTTACATCTTACGCTATTAGACTTATTCTAAGTATTAACTTGATTATAAAACTTGTTTTCAAGCGACTTCTAAGAGTTGTTTGCTTAATTTTGTTTACAAGGGCGTTTTGGTCATTTTAACCCTTCTTTTACAACGAAGGGTTTGCTTAGCCATGTACGCCCAAAATCTCGTTTTTAACCAAATCTTATTTTCAAAACACTCTGTCTATAATTTAAATCCTTCGGTTTACCTTTTAAGGTAACCGAAAGTTTCTTTTTACTTTGCCTAATTCTCATAGATCTCCAAGTTCTAAAAGAGGAGTTAATCTATTATACATACCTGGCCCGGGTCAACTTATTAACCCGGTTTTAATACCTTGATTTATATTCGCTAATTTAGAACGATACGAATATCCATTGGATATCTATTCCTGTAAGCATATAACTCGACAAAAGAATCATTAGTCGATATTGTCAAAAGGTGATGTCTACACCTTTTGACCCGTTTGGCCGAAATGGTCGTTTATCTATGCGAGATGATATTTATTATCGTCTCGTCTACATGACCCGTTCCGTTTAACATCGTACGGTCATTTTACTTATAAACCGTTTATTACTTTCGACATAATATGACCAAATTATTGATTTACTTCTTTTTAACCATTATTATGGTTTCTTTCATCTTTGATTTTCTTGTTCCGTTCGACTACACGACGGAACATCATATTTCAATTGTTTAGATATCTCATTCATAACTTATATGATAAGAAAATATTCCACAATTTAAGACTAGTGTAAGCTATACTTACTTTGCATCCGAATTACGCTTTTCCTTCATACTTGCTTCGTTTGACCCGCTTCCTTTCCAAGCCTCCACCTAGCTTGTCAAGCGTCAAACTATCATCATAATTCATAAGACGGTTATATTAGTCATCATTAATTATGACTATTCCATCTTACATATTTTCTATCACAATTACCATTCGATCTTATTAATGGTCGGTTTGACTATTTAAAAGTCAAATCACCAATTAACACATATGATTGCACTATCAAGTTCACAAGACTCAATTAGGCACATTATCAACACTTAGTTCTCATTTAGGCATTTTAACGAACACCTAATGTGCATAATTTTACATATTTACTAACTAGTTATTTTTTTACCAAGATTAACATCAAAATTCACCACTATCACTTATGATCAATTACTCAAACTTGCAAATTGTTCAAGTATCTTGTTCCTACTAGCAACTATGATGATTTTAAACATGTGTACATCATCATCTTTACTACATAATCAAAACCCACTTGACACATGAGTGTATGATCATGAATTCACAACCATGAACATCAATTCAATAAGTACATGACTAGGGTTTACTCCTAGACATAGTTTCATCATTAATTTCATCCAAACAACAAACATGCAAGCTCAGATTCGAGTTCTCTAGGTTTGCTCAGAATTTCAACTAGAGATTTCTCAAGAAATTTACATACCTCGTGACTCCTTTTTCAATGGAGATCACTAATTCATACTCGGATTTTGATTTGGACTTGATTTGCCCCTTCAATTTGATGAAATTGTGTTGATTAGGGTTTGACCCTTCTTGGTCGCCCCTGAGCTCGATCCAGAACACACACTGTGTGTGTGTGTTTGTGTTTGTTTTAATTAAATAACTTTTCTAGTTATCCCGCTTTAACCCCTCGTGTTTGGTTCGTTATTAAGTAGGCCACAACCTACTTATTTCTTTTAACAATTTTCCCACTTATTAACTAGGTTAAATATTCCTAGTTAACTTAGCGGGTTCGGGAATATTTATGACTAAGTTTATTTTAGGTCCCGTTAGGTCGGGCCTTCTATAAACTTTATTTCCTCCAAAAGCCTGTGTACTACTTTTATTTAATATTAGGTTTATTTATTTAAAATCCTAATATTCACCGGGCTATTTTTACCACTAACAGTACTTTACCCGTCTTTTAGTATTAACGTGGGTTAATTACCAAACCCGTTTTCGGGGTGTTACAAGTCTACCCCCCTAAAGAGGTTTCGTCCTCGAAACCTTTTCTTACATAGTTTATTTAGTTTCAAACCCTATGTACATAAACTGAGTAACCTTCTAAGCGTTACTCACACTTTGTCCATTTGTTAGTGTTACCAGACAAATATGGTACATCTTTTAATTACACAACATATATGTCTTTTATGCGAATTAACGCAATTCAAGATAACGCCTTCTTGTTATTTCGACTTGTTTGGTTAACTTAGCGAATTCCATCGCCTTATACTTTCGGATTCTTTGTGAATCCATTATTTTCACCCATTTGGATGTTTTTAGTGAGATCTTTCACTTTTACAAACAGACCCTTTCCTTTACGTACTTATTCATTTGGTTCATTCATACAGAACTCGCCGCAAAAATGAATTTCCTGATTTTATCTTATGTATTTAGCACTATCTAGATGTGCTATTAACGAAATTCTACAAGGCGTATTACCACATACCTTTCGGCTTATCCTTTTTATCATGCTTTTACTCGAGCTAACTTCCCAATACTTTACTTGTGTTGTCTTGTGATCGCTCAGTATAGGCGATCAATACTTTTTGTTATTATGACCTCATGGACCATCACTATCGTTTTGTACTCACTTACCTTTATGGTTTGGCTTGACTGGGTAGCCAATTGGCCACTTGGTCATAGATTCTTATCAACTATGTTTATTTCACGCTAATCTTAATATAGATAGCGTGTTGAACACTTTCTTAATTTAAATATTGACCTTAACCGGCCTAACTGACTAGTCTTATTAGTCCAGTTACTTTATACCCATCTCTCGGGCTACTATGTGATTTTATTTCACATAACTTTCCTGACCGTGATTGTGTTACATCATGTTTAATTTATATCAAAATTTCATTTTCGAAAATATCACTTTTCGAATATGTCGTCTTGCGCCTATCAGTGTCAAGACTTGCATCTTTCATGCTTACTTTTTAAATTCCTATCAGAATTTATGTTTGTAAAAACATTATTTCTTACTAAAACCGAAGTTTTAGTTTTTAGGATCTTCTCTTTAACTTTTGTCAATTATCCATACCAGGATATTGACAGTCCATAATTTATTCTTATTTGGTTATATCCCATTACCGGGCTCATTATTCTCTTGCATTTAACGCTACCTTTATCTGACTAGCGCTCATTTGTGCCATTCAGCGTTATGTTTGACCTATTAATGTGAAATCTATCACTTATAAACAATCAACTTTATTCTTTATTCAACCCATTCGACTTCGAATAGTTGAACATATTTACTCACAATTTCTATATACGAGATTTTATAGTCATAACTCGTAATCCAAGTTACTTTGATTTTTCAACCCGCGTTCACGTCTCTTGGTTTACGCATGTGTTTAATTCTTACCCATCAACTGGGTGTTTTACCGGGATCATTATTATTGCAACCCTCCCGGTGTGCATTAAGACCTCGCTTCATTTTTATATCCCGACTTTTTCTTTAAGTTTGACGTTTTACAAAAACGACTCGTTTAGGGACATATTCGCATTTTCCGGGTTCGAGTGTAAGTACACTCCCTCCCAATGCTTGTCTAAATCATTTTTCATGTTTGCGTTTTCTGGGTTCGAGTGTAAGTAGACTCCCTCCCAATACTTGTCTAAATCATTTTATATGCTTGCTTTTTCTGGGTTCGAGTGTAAGTACACTCCCTCCCAATACTTGTCTAAATCATTTTTCATGCTTGCGTTTTCTGGGTTCGAGTGTAAGTACACTCCCTCCCAATACTTGTCTAAATCATTTTACATGCTTCTTTGTCCCTTCATTCGGGCTCATTATCCTGTTGTAATACGCTTCCGTCACTCGGTTGTGCGTTTACATTATTATCAAACAATTTGCTTATTTGATTCATTTGGGTACTTTTAAGTTAGCCCCCATTCACACCGTCCTTACTACATCGGATGTAAACGTGTCCGCCATAAGAAGTTCTTGGTATCATATGCCACTACTTACTTGGCCAGAGTAAGCGATTAACACATGACACACATGACCTTTTTATAGTTTTCACATCACGCCCTATGTAAGTAACGCCTCTATTTGTTTCTCTTGGAAACAATATCCCGAAAACATTTTCTATTCGGGTTTTTCCAAGTTTTTAATCTACATATGCAACTTTCAATTTCTACTTATTTGTTGCATATTACTATTTGTGCGATTATTTAAAATGTGCACCTGGTAATGTTTGCCCCAACGGGCGTTCCTTGCCATTTAACCTTGTTCGCGGTCGTTACGCGATTTAGTCCCCGGTGAGCATGCTCCTCTCGTCATACTTCGGACCGTTCCATCATCATATCCACAATTCGTTTGGCTCTCGTCGTCTTCAAACGCGAGTGTCCTTCAATTAAACATTCATAAAGTTAGTAACGTTAACTTCAATAATAGCCCGTATTATAATACAAGGCTTTTTCTACTATACGCGTCAACGCGCGTATTTTCGTCAACTATATCAATCATTTTAATTGGGGTAACGTGTATCACACGATAGCCCTATGTGTTGTTTACAACACTTTAGCATGCTAAGCTATTAACATACTTGTACTTACCGGATTTGCGATCAAGCCTCGAACCGAACACTATTCTTTGTCAAGAGCATAAGGTTTAAGTCCAAGCATGGTTCCTCCCCACCATACTCGAATCTTTTAAACCAAGGCTCTGATACCAACTTGTAACACCCGTTCTTATTATTCAAGGTTTAACGTAAATTTTACGTAAAACAATCATGTAATTAAGATTACATAAACATTTGGAAATACGGGTTTATTAAAACTTTTACAAATCATAAGTTATTCTACATAATGAGGTTGAATTCGTTGTTTAAAATTTACTATGTGTCAAAGTGCGGAAGCGTGTGTCTTTATCGTGTTCGGTTCTTCGTTGAGCTTGATCGTCTTCCGGCATCCAAGGTGTACCTACATTTCATAAACATGAAATGCTTTAGTCATACAGGGCTAAAAACGTGTCTAAACGAATCCGAGAAACAATTGATAACAAAAACAAAATTTTCAACCTGGCCTCCACCGTAACTTACGGTGGAACCGTAAGTTACGGTGACCTCTGATTTAATATGTTTCTACCGTAAATCAGCAGGTTACCACCATAACCATATCAGCTCCACCGTAAATTACGGTGGCACCGTAATTTACGGTGGACCCTGCATCCAGTTTTTCCATTTTGCCGTAATTTGACACGAAATCTTTAGTATCTTTCAAACCGCTTATCCGTTTGACCTTCCGTTTCTTCCTACATGTTTGTAATTTGATTCTCCATCAAATGGATTTAAAATCTGACTTCCGGATTAACAAATTTTTAGAGTTTTAAGCTTTCGGCTTAAACTAGAATTTACCCATTTTAACCCGTTCATGTATTTATCAAACAAACTTGTTTGTTCGATTCCAAATTCTCGTGAACCTTCTAAGTTCTATATCGTCTATCATATTTGGCTCAAACCATGGGTTTTCTACGCATTTTAAACCCGCTTATACTCAAGTGCTTATTTTGACCCGTTAAGGACATTTAAGCAACTTTTACGCATAACTCACACCCATTTCTTTCTAGCATTTTATTTCCACATTAATTATCAAGTGACCTTCCATCACATCTATATTTGTGATGGTTTTAATGTGACGATCTATTTAATCCGAGTTTTACCCTTCTGATTATCAATTTACGGCAAAGACTCATATAGAGTCTTTTGACCAAGGATTTACATCTTACGCTATTAGACTTATTCTAAGTATTAACTTGATTATAAAACTTGTTTTCAAGCGACTTCTAAGAGTTGTTTGCTTAATTTTGTTTACAAGGGCGTTTTGGTCATTTTTAACCCTTCTTTTACAACGAAGGGTTTGCTTAGCCATGTACGCCCAAAATCTCGTTTTTAACCAAATCTTATTTTCAAAACACTCTGTCTATAATTTAAATCCTTCGGTTTACCTTTTAAGGTAACCGAATGTTTCTTTTTACTTTGCCTAATTCTCATAGATCTCCAAGTTATAAAAGAGGAGTTAATCTATTATACATACCTGGCCCGGGTCAATGTATTAACCCGGTTTTAATACCTTGATTTATATTCGCTAATTTAGAACGATACGAATATCCATTGGATATATATTCCTGTAAGCATATAACTCGACAAAAGAATCATTAGTCGATATTGTCAAAAGGTGATGTCTACACCTTTTGACCCGTTTGGCCGAAATGGTCGTTTATCTATGCGAGATGATATTTATTATCGTCTCGTCTACATGACCCGTTCCGTTTAACATCGTACGGTCATTTTACTTATAAACCGTTTATTACTTTCGACATAATATGACCAAATTATTGATTTACTTCTTTTTAACCATTATTATGGTTTCTTTCATCTTTGATTTTCTTGTTCCGTTCGACTACACGACGGAACATCATATTTCAATTGTTTAGATATCTCATTCATAACTTATATGATAAGAAAATATTCCACAATTTAAGACTAGTGTAAGCTATACTTACTTTGCATCCGAATTACGCTTTTCCTTCATACTTGCTTCGTTTGACCCGCTTCCTTTCCAAGCCTCCACCTAGCTTGTCAAGCGTCTAACTATCATCATAATTCATAAGACGGTTATATTAGTCATCATTAATTATGACTATTCCATCTTACATATTTTCTATCACAATTACCATTCGATCTTATTAATGGTCGGTTTGACTATTTAAAAGTCAAATCACCAATTAACACATATGATTGCACTATCAAGTTCACAAGACTCAATTAGGCACATTATCAACACTTAGTTCTCATTTAGGCATTTTAACGAACACCTAATGTGCATAATTTTACATATTTACTAACTAGTTCCTAACTAGTTATTTTTTTACCAAGATTAACATCAAAATTCACCACTATCACTTATGATCAATTACTCAAACTTGCAAATTGTTCAAGTATCTTGTTCCTACTAGCAACTATGATGATTTTAAACATGTGTACATCATCATCTTTACTACATAATCAAAACCCACTTGACACATGAGTGTATGATCATGAATTCACAACCATGAACATCAATTCAATAAGTACATGACTAGGGTTTACTCCTAGACATAGTTTCATCATTAATTTCATCCAAACAACAAACATGCAAGCTCAGATTCGAGTTCTCTAGGTTTGCTCAGAATTTCAACTAGAGATTTCTCAAGAAATTTACATACCTCGTGACTCCTTTTTCAATGGAGATCACTAATTCATACTCGGATTTTGATTTGGACTTGATTTGCCCCTTCAATTTGATGAAATTGTGTTGATTAGGGTTTGACCCTTCTTGGTCGCCCCTGAGCTCGATCCAGAACACACACTGTGTGTGTGTTTGTGTTTGTTTTAATTAAATAACTTTTCTAGTTATCCCGCTTTAACCCCTCGTGTTTGGTTCGTTATTAAGTAGGCCACAACCTACTTATTTCTTTTAACAATTTTCCCACTTATTAACTAGGTTAAATATTCCTAGTTAACTTAGCGGGTTCGGGAATATTTATGACTAAGTTTATTTTAGGTCCCGTTAGGTCGGGCCTTCTATAAACTTTATTTCCTCCAAAAGCCTGTGTACTACTTTTATTTAATATTAGGTTTATTTATTTAAAATCCTAATATTCACCGGGCTATTTTTACCACTAACAGTACTTTACCCGTCTTTTAGTATTAACGTGGGTTAATTACCAAACCCGTTTTCGGGGTGTTACAGCACTAACTTGGAAAAGGATCCACACAAACCCACTTTCCACATGGCATCTCCCCAGCCGTTGATCACCTTCACAATCCGTGTGCATGGACGTAACGATAGTAATTGACGGAAAAGGGCGTAACCGCTTACGGAAAATACCTTCCATTACTATCTCCGTCAGCGAACTTTCCCGCCCAAATCTAGCTATAAATAAGTCATGCCAGGTATGATCTTAGAAGTTACACTTACTTCACTTTTACTACCTCTTCTTCTTCTTCAGCGAGATCTGTGTACTTATTCTCACGCCGGAGGGTGGTCACGAAGAGAAACCCCATTCTCCCCGTGGCGAGTCTAACGGCTTTCTGTTTTGCAGAGATCACCGGAGAAGAAGCTCAGTTAAACCCTGAATCGAGCGAGAGGGTTAACCCCTTTTATGCAGAACTAAACCCCTGGTTCGATTGATTCCGGTCATTCGAACCATTATTTCTTCATTGGCGCCCACCGATTCTTCAATCTTCATTCTCATCTTCTTGTTTCGATTCATTTCTTTTCATTTTCTGTTTTCCATGGCAGAAATTCCGTCGAATCATCCATCAGGTCCTCGATCTGAAAACAGGGGTGATTCAACTCATGTTTCTCAGATCGACGGAACTATGGAAAAAAACATTTATTAGCAGCGAGATTCGTCATGAGGTACACAACCCTATTGCCTCAAAAGTGCAATCTAGCACTCAGATTAATTCAGATCTACTTCCGAAGGAAACTCCAGTTTATTTTATTGGTTCACCAAATTCCAAAAAACCATAAATGAAAATTTTGCACAAAAATCTGCTACTCAGGTGCAAATGGGTATATCCAACGACAATATTTTTGGGGACAATTGTTATGGGTGGAATTTTGAACCCAAAAAATCTGCCTTCCTAGTGATGATTTAGGTGCCGGAAAGTGCCAGAAACACACTAAAACTGCAGAATTCTGCAGAAAACAACCAAATTCAGCAAAAAATCAGCTTTCTAACATCAAAATATAATGCAGAATTATGGTTTAATGGTCCAGAATACTTTCCTAAGTGTTGGGAATCAAAACTGTCATAAAAGCCTACATAACGCACACTAAACTGTGTAATTTAGCACCTTAACGCACCGGTAACCAACCGAACAACCGGACACTACCCGAAACACCAAATTTTCACTAGAAGCATTGTTTTAGTGTTACGAAACTAGTTATGGTCACCGAACATCATAACACATCTTAAAAACCCTAAACACTTAAAACACTAACTAATTCCCTTACATTTCAACTAAATTACCTAACTAATGTTTGAACCATGACTAACATACCCCCCCCCCCCATTAACTGGTTAGACATAGGCCCCACACAAGGGATTTCTTTTCATTATTTTATTTGTTTTGTAAAGTGGATATTAAACATAATACACATTGTTTAATTTAGTGTTGGAAGGTTTTTATAAAAGACCACAAGATCTTCACTTCTATCATTTACAACAAACAAACTCACTCAAACTCTTCTTCTTCTCCCCTATACCTACGGCTCCAACACCTCACCATACTTCCACCCTTTTCAATTCAATCTTATACATTCTAAGGAGATCCTAAGGTGTAAGAAACATAGTTAGGAAGCTTGGAAGCAATGGAAGTTGAAGGACCTTCACCATAAGCTTTTATCCACGTTGTTCATCATCTTCTTCATCTTTGATTCTTCCCTAGCCATTGTGCTAGTAGTAAGCCTCTTATAACTTGATTTACTTCTCATATTAATGGTTAATAGATTATGTAAGTTGTTAATCTCATGAATAACAAAGAAACAAGAAGATGAACTTTCACATAAAGCTTAATAACATAAGAATCTATGTTGATTTAGTGTATGTATGATACTTGATTGTTGATTTCTTATGATTATGATGTTGATCATCATAAGAAGCTTGCTAGATTGTGATTAAACACATGATCTAGCAACTGAGAGGATGAATCTTGTGAAAATCAAGATGATCATCCTTTATGCGAACATGAACTTGAAAAATGAAGTTGTTTTTTGTGTATGATGATCATGGATACATGTTATAAGACTTGTAAATGGATGATTTCAAAAATAATTTTCTCAAGAAACCAAAGTTATTTACAAGATTTACATAATCATGATTTTTAAAGAAACCAATCATGTTTTTTTAGTGTTAAATCAAGCTTAGAAAAGTATTGATAACAAGAAGAATACAAAAAGAATCATTTTTAGAAAATCATCCTATAAGTTGTAAAAGACTAAGTTTTACAAGAATGAGTTTTGTAAACAAATAACCATATTTTTAAGGGTAACTAAACCTATTAAATAACATATTAAGTTACTACAAACGTTTACAAAATTTCAAGTTCATGATGTAGTGTAAATTGCATGATTTTGGCTCATGGTAAGTCTTGATTGAATTATTGATGATTGATGATGATTTTAAAAGAAAATGATATGCTTTTAAAGCGTGGAAACCTCCATTTTTAAGGGGAAGCTATGGCAAAATTTTTGTAGAAATTAAACACTTAGAAAAATATTTTTAAACAATTGTTACAAGTAAATGTTTAGCATGATTTTCATATAAAAACTTGCCACAAATTTTATTACAAAATTACAAATATTGGAGGTTGATTTTTGATAATAAAAATGACTAAGTATATATTTAGGAATATATATATATATATATATATATATATATATATATATAGATGTCCCAATTGTGTGCTAATTGTATATTGATTGTATTAGTTATATTATTTTAGGAACTTGAAAATAATATAACTCATCTATATACCAAAAATTGTAATATGAAAATACTACCAAAATTCCTTGAAAATAAGTATATAATTTATACCCGAATATTGGACAAACGGACATATGGATTATAAGTATATATTCGGGAAATAAATTCGTAACTCGACAAGTATCACAAACGGTATTTTGGATACCAAAGAAACAGAAAGTATGGATTTTTACAAGTATTACAAAATATTCCATACTTTGTCAAATAGAAAATATATTATTTTTGACTGGAGAAAAATATATATTTTCTTAAACCATTTGAAGATATATTATTTTTGGATGAAGAAAAATGTATATTTTCTTAAACAAGTTAAGAATATATTATTTTTGGGTGAAAATTTGAAATATATATTTTCTAAAGTTAATCTTAAAAATACATATTATTTTTGAGATATTTATGAAGGTATATTTATCTTTGCCAAGAAAAGCTAAAGACATTTTTCTATAAGAATTCTCTTAAAATCTGAATATTTTAAGAATATAAATTTGGTGAGTTTTAGTTGTCTAAAAATAATATTCCAGAAAATTAAATACAAGATTAACTATAAAATAGTTAATAAATACAATACGTATTCTCGTACGTACAAATACACACCGGAATACACGACAAATACTTGGCAAAATACACAAGTATTATATACCCATACTTGGGAAAATACATAATAATCCAAGTTAAAATATATTATGTTAACAAACACCCAAATAATTGGATGAATACAATTTAAGTTAAAATATTATTATTTTCACTAACAATTATATACTTTGAAATTATATAATGTACATCAAAGGTGTAACTCAAAATATACCAAGAATTCCAAAATAAGTCTTAATGAACAACTAAGACAAAGAGTCGTTACACGACCTAAACGTCTAATAAAATATGACACGTATGTAGGTAGTTTTATGACTCGTAGGAGGACCTTTGAGTATACGAGACAACTGGACGAAACTAGTGAGTTCATATCCCCCTTTTCTTTTAACTATTTTTGGATTTATAACTCTCAGGGGTGAAATACATGTTACATATGTTTTAATGGTATAATTTGGCTATGAAATGAACTATTAGATCATGTGAGCATAGGCTAAAACTGAAATGCCAATAACTCTCATAAGAAACATGGACAAAGGTTAGATCTAACGGGTACGGCCGAGCCCCACTCATGGTCTTTGTGTAACCACTTAGAGTGCTTTTGTTTCCCAGTCGAGGTGATTCGACAACGGTCAAGGTGATTTGACACAGTCATGGTTATTTGATACAGTCAAGGGGATTTGACACAGTCGAGGTGATTTGACACAGTCGAGGGGATTCGACACAGTCGAGGGGATTCAACACTAATAATAGCCTACTCGGGTTAAGTACTCCCTATGTCGTCACATATATTAATGTCCTTGCAAAACATTAATTGATATGTTCATAGACGCTTTTCATACCTGTTTCCAAAGAAGTCTCTTAAATGTTTACAAGTTAATCAGTACTCATACAAAACGCATGAACTCGCTCAACTTTTGTTGATGTTTTCAAAATTACATGTATTTTAGGAAACAAGTTGGATCTTGGGCGCTGGTGTTGTTTCTGGATGTAAATTTCAAGTTTAGATGTCATCCACTTTTATGGTTTGTAACTTAATTAGAGGTTGTGTTGTTTGAAACTTAAATGACTGGTGTTTGTAATGTTTTGAACTTTATGAATGGATGAACATCATTTTGAACATATAGTTGTTTATTATAATCGAATGCAATGAGAACCAATCAAGTCACACGCATAGGCTTCTGCAAAAGTCAGGGTGTGACAGTTTGGTATCAGAGCTTCGATTGTAGTGAACTAGGATTCCTTCTCGAGTCTAGACTACAATCACTAGGACTCTCTCACGAAAACATTTTTACAAAAAGGTTTTTCATTGCATTTACGAAAGCTCCAAGATCCATGAGTCAAACACTTTTCAAAGAACAGACAAGGCAAGGACATTAGTAGGGAGGAGAATACCCCAAATTAAAGTGCCAATTGAGGTATAGTCTACGTGAGATAGACTTTCCAAAGACAAAATGACCCCCCCCCTCCGAAATGACAAACGAGAGGTATATGTGACATGATGCATCTATTTGAAGATAAACATTGTCTTTAAAAGTTTAGAACTTTATTTAAAGATAAACATAAGCGACATCCACAAGCATGAGTAAGGCCGCGCGCACATCCACTAGTTAGCTGAAATACATGTGAGTTTTGGGAAAAAAAAACGTCAACATAATGTTGGTGTATTCATGCAGTTTTTGTATTTCACGTTTGTATACTTTGTATGAAAACATAGTTTGTGTCATGTATAAATCAAGTTTTCATATATAAATCAAGTATTCATGTGTACACCACGTACTTATGTATAATTCAAGTTTACTTGTGTACCCCACGTACTCAAGTATAAATCAAGTTTTAGTATGGTATGAATCTTACGTAAATAAAGTATTCCTGTAAGTATCAGGATTGTTAATGGGTTGCAAGGCCATTAACATGTGACACGAAATAGGAAGTCACCAAACCTTAGGCATTTTTCTAGTTGGCATATTCTGAGACACAAAAGTACTACTCGGTACTCGTCCTCACCAAGAGTGTGGCTGCCCGGCACCCGTTAGATCTAACCTTTTGTTCTGCGGTCTAGGTATATTGTTGATTAATGGTGCTTATGGTACCCTATTCGTGACACGATTTCTCGTATCATTCCTCAAAACGCATCACACTTGGTTCTGGTCCTCACCAAGTGTGTTTCTTGTTATCATACTATTTGTAAACATTGTAAAAATTGTAACTTGTATTTCACCCCCGAAGTTATAAAACTGAAAACAGTTAAAGAAAAGGGGGAGCATGAACTCACAACTTTGCGTTCCTTGCGTCGTAAACTTCACCGGATTTGCTTATAGTGCGTCGTGACTACTAGCACAAGGCTAGGGAAGAACAATGATGAAGATTGAGTGGATAAAAGCACACGGAAGAGGTCCTCCAAGATCCATTGCTTGCAACCTTCCTAATTAGACTCCATACACCTTAGGATATGCTTATAATTCTTGAGAATGGATTGAAGAATGATGATGATATGTGGGGGTGTATGGCCATAGCCTTGAGAGAAGAAGGAGAGGTGTTTGGGTGAGTTTGAGGTGATGAATGATTTAGAGGATGGTCTTGTGGTTAAATAGAATGTTTCTCCAACATCTTATAATCCAAGGTGTAATATGTCCATGGCTCACCCAACATAATCCCCTAAAATATTAGAAAGAAATCCCCCTTATGGGGCCCTTATCCATACGGTTATGGAGGAGGGGGGGGGGCATCTAGTTTGGTTGCAATTGCTAGTTACATAAACTAGTTAGTGTTTAAAATGTTTAATTAGTGTGTTATTGTGTGTAGTATAATATAAAGTGTGTTAGGGTGTTTGGGGACCCTAACTGGCTTAGAAAAATAAAAATAATGCTTCTAGCATTATTTTGGTATTCCGGGTAATATCCGGTTGTTCGGTCATATACCCGTTCGTTAAAGTGCTAAATTGCACCTTTTAGTGTCTTTTAAGTACCCTTTTTGTATCCTTTTCAATTCCCAACACTTGGGGAAGTATTCTGGATAATAAAATGTAATTTCTGCATAATATTTATGTTGTTAAAAGCTGTTTAGAGCTTAATTTATTAAAATTCTGCACTTAAAGTGCGTTTCGGGTGCTTTTTAGTGCTTATTTTTGCTTCCGTAATGTCTATATATTAAACCCTTGTATGTACTCTTGGGTTTTAATGTATTATTGTCGTTGGACCTACACCCAGGCCTCAATTCTAATGTCTGACTGCTTTCTGCAGTTCTGTTGACACAAAGTGTCTTACCGGTGAGTTTACTAGTATTTCTGACGCAACGCTCTCGTTTATGCATAAAGAAATATTTTGTAGTATACAACGTGCATGAATTCACTTGTTTAGCATGTAATCAGTCAATGTTGACATTTAAACACATAATTGCAGTCATTAACTAATAATTAAAGTGTATGGAAATTATCGGTTTGGTGCCAGTTGTCACACTACGACGGCTTGATGGAACAAACGTTGCACTTGGAACGCGCAACAATTGCGCAGATGCTACATGTAGCTGACCCATCCATATGTACAGAGCATACAACGCTAGCATAGTACAATAGTCATTGCTTGCGTATGCAACATAATTATCATATTTATTTACTTTGTATCTACTGGCCCCTGTGCCCTATCCAAGTCAATACAAAGTTTGACTTCCATTATGCTCTTGTGTTTATTACAAAATGTATGTAATTTCTTTTGGTAAGCTCAAAAACATTATAGTAGCATATTACAAGTCTCATGAACGTTCCGTGGCTACAAGTTCCGCGCAAGGTCTAGCCCTACGTTCACACATGAGCTTGGTACCATCTTTATTCGCCTTACCTAAACAAAGCAATCATACGCATGCAAAATATTGTAATTCAAACATATCATACATTCAAACAAGTTACTGGTGCAGTAAGCACATTAACAAAATTTACATGCACAGCAGTGCATCAGCAATACTTACAAAACGGGACATACATCCCAAATCTACAACTAATATGTTATAATAAACTACACATTGGGGAACATTGCCAACACTTCTGCAGGAGTGTGCAACGCTTCACTGTACCACTCCAAAGGGTGAGCATCAACGATCCAGTCGTTGTCATTTCCCTCACCATTCATAGCAGACGTCATCATTTGGGCACCGTTGACACTGTTTGAATACCATCCTACATCGACTTCTCCGGTCAGACGGAAAAACTCGCGTCAAGGCATCTACCGACAATAACATAGCACCTGCATCGCCATCAATCTCAATAATGGAAAGGACATCATCTTTGTTACCCGATAACCATACAAGGTACGGTGTCAAGAAACCTTCCACTTCCGGCAGCCTTATCCGGCACTTGATCTCCAAGACGGACCATGGCATCAGCAGCATCAAGGGTCTTCAAGATTTCAGAAACCTTCCGTAAACGGTATTTGTGACTCATTTTGTATTTACCAAATCTGGTAAAAAGAAATGATACATATATAGAGGCTAAACCGAGCTGACGTATGCATAATTAAAGGAGGTGTAAGAAATCATAATGATTAACGTCAAATCGCCACCTTCTGAACGGCGGCGTTTAAATAATCATGGATTTCATTAAATAATCTCTGACAGCATCAAATACTTACACACATTCCCACAAACTACAGTTACAATAACAGTAGGAAGGCGATCCGTCAAACACCTATTCGTCTTCTAACATATGGCACACAAGGGCCACGTCACGATTGGCGAACAAATCAGCATACGGATGAAACTAACCTTCAACTAACACCCTTGCGCGGGCTCGCGCAAGGGTACGGTTAGAATCAAAGTCAAGATCCCAAACATCTCCGCACGTCTGGAACCAAGACATAGACAAAAGTGTTCTTTCTGTTGTAACATAATTAACACGTGGCAAAGGCTTAGAGGGTTACAGCTGTAAACCTTCTGGAAGACCTCATCGTGCACAACCATTCGGTTATAACTGAATGGTGACATGGCATCATCCTGGACGCTCATCTAGGTCATGATGATGGCACTAACTTGGAAAAGGATCCACACAAACCCACTTTCCACGTGGCATCTCCCCAGCCGTTGATCACCTTCACGATCCGTGTGCATGGACGTAACGATAGTAATTGACGGAAAAGGGCGTAACCGCTTACGGAAAACACCTTCCGTTACTATCTCCGTCAGCGAACTTTCCCGCCCAAATCTAGCTATAAATAAGTCATGCCAGGTATGATCTTAGAAGTTACACTTACTTCACTTTTACTACCTCTTCTTCTTCAGCGAGATCTGTACTTATTCTCACGCCGGAGGGTGGTCACGAAGAGAACCCCCATTCACCCCGTGGCGAGTCTAACGGCTTTCTGTTTTGCAGAGATCTCCGGAGAAGAAGCTCAGTTAAACCCCGAATCGAGCGAGAGGGTTAACCCCTTTTATGCAGAACTAAACCCCTGGTTCGATTGATTCCGGTCATTCGAACCATTATTTCTTCATTGGCGCCCACCGATTCTTCAATCTTCATTCTCATCTTCTTGTTTCGATTAATTTCTTTTCATTTTCTGTTTTCCATGGCAGAAATTCCGTCGAATCGTCCATCAGGTCCTCGATCTGAACACAGGGGTGATTCAACTCATGTTTCTCAGATCGACGGAACTATGGAAAAAAACATTTATTAGCAGCGAGATTCTTCATGAGGTACACAACCCTATTGCCTCAAAAGTGCAATCTAGCACTCAGATTAATTCAGATCTACCTCCGAAGGAAACTCCAGTTTATTGGTTCACCAAATTCCAAAAAACCATAAATGAAAATTTTGCACAAAAATCTGCTACTCAGGTGCAAATGGGTATATCCAACGGCAATATTTTTGGGGACAATTGTTATGGGTGGAATTTTGAACCCATATCCTGACAATATATCTTGATTTTATGTTAGCTATCTGTGATCAGAATACCGAACCAGGATATTGGTAATGTGACAACTGACAATTTTCCATGTATTCCGTACAATAATAAACAGTAATATATGCTTTAATGACTGTGCATGATTGAATTAACAAGACGAATGTAATACTTATTTCTGTCATATACATACAAAGGCATTTCATGTTGCAAGATTGTTCATCATTATTACATGCAACACAATATGGTTCAATTAGTACACAGAACAAAGCTAGCCCAGTTATCAGACAAACCAGTAGTACTGACGGGAGTTCAGTACTCAGACAGACATGATGTTAAGACACAGAATGAGCCCGAGACCAAGAGTTACACTAGAATAGTGTGTAGGAAAGTAGGGATCATAAAACTGCCTTCCTAGTGATGATTTAGGTGCCGGAAAGTGCCAGAAACACACTAAAACTGCAGAATTCTGCAGAAAACAACCAAATTCAGCAAAAAATCAGCCTTCTAACATCAAAATATAATGCAGAATTATAGTTTAATGGTCCAAAATACTTTCCTAAGTGTTGGGAATCAAAACTGTCATAAAAGCCTACATAACGCACACTAAACTGTGTAATTTAGCACCTTAACGCACCGGTAACCAACCGAACAACCGGACACTACCCGAAACACCAAATTTTCACTAGAAGCATTGTTTTAGTGTTACGAAACTAGTTATGGTCACCGAACATCATAACACATCTTAAAAACCCTAAACACTTAAAACACTAACTAATTCCCTTACATTTCAACTAAATTACCTAACTAATGTTTGAACCATGACTAACATACCCCCCCCCCCCCCCATTAACTGGTTAGACATAGGCCCCACACAAGGGATTTCTTTTAATTATTTTATTTGCTTTGTAAAGTGGGTATTAAACATAATACACATTGTTTAATTTAGTGTTGGAAGGTTTTTATAAAAGACCACAAGATCTTCACTTCTATCATTTACAACAAACAAACTCACTCAAACTCTTCTTCTTCTTCTCCCCTATACCTACGGCTCCAAAACCTCACCATACTTCCACCCTTTTCAATTCAATCTTATACATTCTGAGGAGATCCTAAGGTGTAAGAAACATAGTTAGGAAGCTTGGAAGCAATGGAAGTTGAAGGACCTTCACCATAAGCTTGTATCCACCTTGTTCATCATCTTCTTCATCTTTGATTCTTCCCTAGCCATTGTGCTAGTAGTAAGCCTCTTATAACTTGATTTACTTCTCATATTAATGGTTAAAAGATTATGTAAGTTGTTAATCTCGTGAATAACAAAGAAACAAGAAGATGAACTTTCACATAAAGCTTAATAACATAAGAATCTATGTTGATTTAGTGTATGTATGATACTTGATTGTTGATTTCTTATGATTATGATGTTGATCATCATAAGAAGCTTGCTAGATTGTGATTAAACACATGATCTAGCAAGTAAGAGGATGAATCTTGTGAAAATCAAGATGATCATCCTTTATGCGAACATGAACTTGAAAAATGAAGTTGTTTTTTGTGTATGATGATCATGGATACATGTTATAAGACTTGTAAATGGATGATTTCAAAAATAATTTTCTCAAGAAAACAAAGTTATTTACAAGATTTACATAATCATGATTTTTAAAGAAACCAATCATGTTTTTTTAGTGTTAAATCAAGCTTAGAAAAGTATTGATAACAAGAAGAATACAAAAAGAATCATTTTTAGAAAATCATCCTATAAGTTGTAAAAGACTAAGTTTTACAAGAATGAGTTTTATAAACAAATAACCATATTTTTAAGGGTAACTAAACCTATTAAATAACATATTAAGTTACTACAAACGTTTACAAAATTTCAAGTTCATGATGTAGTGTAAATTGCATGATTTTGGCTCATGGTAAGTCTTCATTGAATTATTGATGATTGATGATGATTTTAAAAGAAAATGATATGCTTTTAAAGCATGGAAACATCCATTTTTAAGGGGAAACTATGGCAAAATTTTTGTAGAAATTAAACACTTAGAAAAATATTTTTAAACAAGTGTTTACAAGTAAAGGTTTAGCATGATTTTCATATAAAAACTTGCCACAAATTTTATTACAAAATTACAAATATTGGAGGTTGATTTTTGATAATAAAAATGACTAAGTATATATTTAGGAATATATATATATATATATAGATGTCACAATTGTGTGCTAATTGTATATTGGTTGTATTAGTTATATTATTTTAGGAACTTGAAAATAATAGAACTCATCTATATACCAGAAATTGTAATATGAAAATACTACCAAAATTCCTAGAAAATAAGTATATAATTTATACCCGAATATTGGACAAACGGACGAACGAACATATGTATTATAAGTATATATTCCAGAAATAAATTCGTAACTCGACAAGTATCACAAACGGTATTTTGGAAACCAAAGAAACGGAAAGTATGGATTTTTACAAGTATTACAAAATATTCCATACTTTTTCAAATAGAAAATATATTATTTTTGAGTGGAGAAAAATATATATTTTCTTAAACCATTTGAAGATATATTATTTTTGGATGAAGAAAAATGTATATTTCCTTAAACAAGTTAAGAATATATTATTTTTGGGTGAAAATTTGAAATATATATTTTCTAAAGTTAATCTTAAAAATACATATTATTTTTGAGATATTTATGAAGGTATATTTATCTTTGCCAAGAAAAGCTAAAGACATTTTTTTATAAGAATTCTCTTAAAATCTGAATATTTTAAGAATATAAATTTGGTGAGTTTTAGTTGTCTAAAAATAATATTCCAGAAAATTAAATACAAGATTAAGTATAAAATACTTAATAAATACAATACGTATTCTCGTACGTACAAATACACACCGGAATACACGACAAATACTTGGCAAAATACACAGGTATTATTATACCCATACTTGGGAAAATACATAATAAACCAAGTTAAAATATATTATGTTAACAAATACCCAAATAATTGGATGAATACAATTTAAGTTAAAATATTATTATTTTAACTAACAATTATATACTTTGGAATTATATAATGTACATCAAAGGTGTAACTCAAAATATACCAAGAATTCCAATATAAGTCTTAATGAACAACTAAGACAAAGAGTCGTTACACGACCTAAACGTCTAATAAAATATGGCACGTATGTAGGTAGTTGTATGACTCGTAGGAGGACCTTTGAGTATACGACACAACTGGACGCAAACTAGTGAGTTCATATCCCCCTTTTCTTTTAACTGTTTTTGGATTTATAACTCTCGGGGGTGAAATACATGTTACATATGTTTTAATGGTATAATTTGGCTATGAAATGAACTATTAGATCATGTGAGCATAGGCTAAAACTGAAATGCCAATAACTCTCATAAGAAACATGGACAAAGGTTAGATCTAACAGGTACGGCCGAGCCCCACTCATGGTCTTTGTGTAACCACTTAGAGTGCTTTTGTGTCCCAGTCGAGGTGATTCGACAACGGTCAAGGTGATTTGACACAGTCAAGGTGATTTGATACAGTCAACAGGATTTGACACAGTCGAGGTGATTTGACACTGTCGAGGGGATTTGACACAGTCGAGGGGATTCGACACAGTCGAGGGGATTCAACACTAATAATAGCCTACTCGGGTTAAGTACTCCCTATGTTGTCACCTATATTAATGTCCTTGCAAAACATTAATTGATATGTTCATAGACGCTTTTCATACCTGTTTCCAAAGAAGTCTCTTAAATGTTTACAAGTTAATCAGTACTCATACAAAACGCATGAACTCGCTCAACTTTTGTTGATGTTTTCAAAATTACATGTATTTCAGGAAACAAGTTGGATCTTGGGCGCTGGTGTTGTTTCTGGATGTAAATTTCAAGTTTAGATGTCATCCCCTTTTATGGTTTGTAACTTAATTAGAGGTTGTGTTGTTTGAAACTTAAATGACTGGTGTTTGTAATGTTTTGAACTTTATGAATAGATGAACATCATTTTGAACATATAGTTGTTTATTATAATCGAATGCATTGAGAACCAATCAAGTTACATGCATAGGCTTCCGCAAAAGTCAGGGTGTGACAGTTTGGTATCAGAGCTTCGATTGTAGTGAACTAGGATTCCTTCTCGAGTCTAGACTACAATCACTAGGACTCTCTCACGAAAACATTTTTACAAAAAGGTTTTTCATTGCATTTACGAAAGCTCCAAGATCCATGAGTCAAACACTTTTCAAAGAAAAGACAAGGCAAGGACATTAGTAGGGAGGAGAATACCCCAAATTAAAGTACCAATTGAGGTACAGTCTACGTGAGATAGACTTGCCAAAGACAAAATGACCCCCCCTCCGAAATGACAAACGAGAGGTATATATGACATGATGCATCTATTTGCCTGTTTATACTAAGTAACATATTCATTCATTAATATGTATGCGTATAAGTGTACGGAATAATTATTGATGTGAACGAGATACCTTCGACTTTGAATTCCATTATTGTTACTCGACTCGCACAATGAGACTATCGACCTCGCGTTTATTGCGGAGCTCATGGTTGAAGTGATTACCAAAGGAGACCCTGAGCTTACTTCCGTAGAAAATGGTTGTTCCACCCTCTCGAATGCGAAGGTGCCTGACTACGGTAGTGACGGCAATGCGGAGGAGGCAACCTTGGACGACAACCCTCATCAGTGGGACGAGGTCCCTGTGACTTTTGCAAAACAAGACTGACGACACTCTTGACCAGACAAGGAAGATGAAGTACTTATCTTGAATGTGCCCCGCCAACTACTAGGACTTCCCCTTTTTCCTATTACGCCTAAGTATTGTACCTATACGCGAACGGTAACGAATAATAGGGTGTGACAGTTTGGTATATGAGCTTCGATTGTAGTGAACTAGGATTCCTTCTCGAGTCTAGACTACAATCACTAGGACTCTCTCACGAAAACATTTTTACAAAAAGGTTTTTCATTGCATTTACGAAAGCTCCAAGATCCATGAGTCAAACACTTTTCAAAGAACAGACAAGGCAAGGACATTAGTAGGGAGGAGAATACCCCAAATTAAAGTGCCAATTGAGGTATAGTCTACGTGAGATAGACTTGCCAAAGACAAAATGACCCCCCCCCCCCCTCTGAAATGACAAACGAGAGGTATATGTGACATGATGCATCTATTTGCCTGTTTATACTAAGTAACATATTTATTCATTAATATATATGCGTATAAGTATACGGAATAATTATTGATGTGAACGAGATACCTTCGACTTCGAATTCCATTATTGTTACTCTACTCGCACAATGAGACTATCGACCTCGCGTTTATTGCGGAGCTCATGGTTGAAGTGATTACCAAAGGAGACCCTGAGCTTACTTCCATAGAAAATGGTTGTTCCACCCTCTCGAATGCGAAGGTGCCTGACTACGGTAGTGACGGCAAGGCGGAGGAGGCAACCTTGGACGACAACCCTCATCAGTGGGACGAGGTCCCTGTGACTTTTGCAAAACAAGACTGACGACACTCTTGACCAGACAAGGAAGATGAAGTACTTATCTTGAAGGTGCCCCTCCAACTACTAGGACTTCCCCTTTTTCCTATTACGCCTAAGCATTGTGCCTATACGTGAACGGTAACGAATAATAGCGCGTGGACCACCATAATGGTCCTTTCCATGTCGAAGGTATAAGGACAGTAGTGTCCCCTCTTTGGTTGATCATCTGCCTTGAACTAGGAAAATTAGGGTGACCATGCAAGACAATTTATTATTACGGGGGCCCACGTAATAACGACTTGGAGTGCATGGAAATCCTGGTGGACCCTGCGGGTCAAGCCAATGATCACCACCCATTCGATATTTCTAAGTGTTCACACCTCCATCTAATGGAACACTACCGAGTTAGTTGCTATAACACTCTATAAGTAGGAAATCTGTCTTTGCCTACTTCGTGCCTAACACTTCAACCCGTAATACGAGTCGTTTGGGAACCGATATCTAAGCAAGTGAAGATGGCTAACACTCGGGAAAGATTTAGTAACTTTACACTCTCTATCACCCCTATATGTGGTAGAAATGCACAACCCCATCTCTTCGGAAGTATACCCGTATTTGTGAAGCTAAAGACCTAAGGAGACCAATGTAGAAGGAAAATAACTACTACTTTCATATTATGGAACTTGTATGACCGAGGTGATGTAACCTCGAGTTCATTTTGTTTTCCTCTGATAAAAAAAATAAGTCAACTTGTCAAGCATATATGAAAGCTCAGTGGTTGTTTTCTTACTTATACATTGATGATTATATATGCATGAGATATTAGGTGATTACATGTTTGCTTGTGGTGATATATACCTCATAAACAATTATTGAATGTTGTCTAACCTACCCCATACCTTTTTTCCAGAAGAAAATGCCGCCCAGACGTGACATAGACACTAATACGTTACCAAGGACAGAAGCCGAACTACAAGAGCGCATCTCACAAGCCATCACTCAGCACGAGGCCCTCCGCTCCGAGCATAGCGGTGGTACCTCTAGGAATAACCCCCCAATCGGCTGTACCTATAAACAATTCTTGGACTGCAAGCCCCTAAATTTCGATGGCACTGGGGGTGCTGTCGTCTTCGTACGCTGGGTGGAGAAAACGGACTCCGTATTGAGAATGAGCAAATATGCCCCGGAACAAAGAGTTACGCACATTTCTGGGCTGTTTCTTGATGGAGCGCTCTCGTGGTGGAACCTCCAGGTGCAGACATTGGGTAAAGCTGCTGCATATGCATTAACGTGGGATGAACTGAAGGAGTTAATGCGCAAAAAGTATTGTTCTCGAGCAGATATTCAGAAATTGGAAACGGAATTCTGGAACTTAAGGATGGATGGTCCGAAAATAGCCGAGTATATCCAGCGCTTCCATGATTTATCAAGGGTCGTTCCCTATCTTGTCGAGCCGGAATTCAAGAGAATCGAGCGGTTCATTTAGGGACTTGCGCCTCAAATCCTAAGCATGGTTACTGCCCCAAAGCCACCAACCATCACAGAGGCTATCGATTTGAGTGTTATGCTTACTGAAGAAGGTCTTCGTATGAGAAAGTTTTTGGGATCTGAGACAAACAAGAAAGAGACTCATGCGGAGTCATTGGGCGACAATAAAAGAAAGTTTTCGAGCCTGAAGAAACGCACCCAAGTCAGTTATGACAACTCTAATGCAAACAAAAGAAGGGAAGTGGACCCGCCTCGTGGCACGGAAGCTTATGGAGCCACTAATAAGGCCGGTGGTGAGGTTTATTTGGGGACTAAGCCGAGATGTGACAAATGCAAGTTTCACCATGAAGGTCAATGTCTAAGGCCTAAGTGCGACAGATGTGGAAAGGAAGGGCACAGCAAGGATGCCTGATGGGCGAAATATCCCAAACAAGGGGGAAATGATGCCTGCAACCAGGACGGAAACGATAATGGTAGAGTTCCAGGTTGCTTCAAATGTGGTGATGTGGGGCACTTTAGGAAAGATTGCCCTTGGAAGAACCAAGCGAGGAAGAGTCTTCACGATCGAAGCTCGTGAAGCACACCAGGATCCAAATGCGGTTACGAGTACGTTCCCTACTAACCAACTCTATGCATTCATTTTGATTGACACTGGCGCCGACTTTAACCTTGTATCCTTAGAACTTAAAAACCTACTTGGCTTAGTTTCAAGTAGGATAGACGTCCCGTATTCTTTAGAATTGGCAAATGGAAGGTTAGTTAAAGCAAATGAGGTGATTAAGGATTGTATTTTGGAACTTAGAGAGCGGGAACCTTCTATTACCTGTTGACTTGGGAAGTCATGATGTTGTAATCAGCATGGATTGGGTATTCAAAGATGGAGCCAAAGTTGTTTGTCATGAGAAAATCATTCGCATCCCTCTTGCGAATGATGAAACACTTAGTCCACGACCTTCCTGCAGTTGACGCAAGGACGCTGGATCCCATAAGGCGGTGGATTGCTACATCCCACATTGGTCATAGGGACACAAAAGTGCCTCCGAATAGGGTTGCATATCCTCCTTTGCTCATATTGTCGAAAAAGAGACCAAGGAGCCAAAGCTAGAAGACATCCCCGTGGTGAAGGAATTTCCAGAAGTCTTTCTGAAAACTTGCCTGGGTTACCTCCACCGCGACAAGTGGAGTTTAGGATAAACCTAGTGCCAGGAGCGGCACCCGTGGCGAAGGCACCCAACCGAATAGCTTCGCTCGAGATACAAGGACCAAGGACTCGACTACAAAAACTGCTAGAACGAAGGATTCATCAGACCAAGCTTCTCGCCTTGGGAAGCTCCAGTGCTACTCGTTAAGAAGAAGGTTGGCAGTTTCTGTTTGTGCATCGACTTCAAAGAATTGAATATCAAAGGTCGGTATCCTTTGCTAAGGATTGATGACTTGTTCAACCAATTACAAGGTTCTAGTTACTACTCGAAGTTCGACTTCAGGTCAGGGTATTATCAACTGCGAATACAAGAAGAAAGTATCCCTAAAACGGACTTTAGGACTAGATATGGACATTTCAAGTTCCTTGTCATGCCGTTTGGCTTAACAAACACACCAGCAGTATTTATGGACCTCATGAATAGGGTGTGCAGGCCCTATCTAGATAAGTTTGCGGATATGTTCATTGATGACATCCTTATTTACTTACGAACCCAGGAGGAACATGAGCAACACCTGCGAGCTCCCCTAGAACACTTGAAGAAGGAGTAGTTGTATGCGAAGCTGTCGAAGTGCGAATTTTGATCTCGCGAGGTGCAATTCCTAAGTCACATGGTAAATGAGAATGGAATTCACAACGACTCTGCTAAGAATGAAGCAATCAAGAACTGGGAAGGCTCAAGGACGCCAACTACGATACGACAATTTCTGGGGTTAGCAGGCTATTACAAACGATTCATAGGGGGATTTTCAAAGATTGCTCAACCGCTAACAACCCTAACCTAGACGGTAACCAATTTGCCTTTACCTGACAGTACTGAAGAATTTGTGGATTATTGTGACGCTTCTTGACAAGGTCACAGTTGCGTGTTGATGCAACGAGACAAAGTCATCACGTACGTGTCATGTCGATCGAAGGATCATGAGAAGAACTACACCACGCACAACCTTGAACTAGGTGCGGTGGATTGCGCGTTGAAGATTTGGCGTCATTACTTGTATGGAAAACGCTGCACGATCTTTACTGATCACAAGGGTTTGTAACACATCTTTGATCAGAAGGACTTAAACATGAGATAACGAAGATGGATTGAACTACTGAATGGTTATGATTGTCAGATTAAGTATCACCTGGACAAGGCAAGCGTTGTAGCAGACGCCTTGAGCTGCAAGGAACGCGCAAAGCCTCTAAGGGTGCGAGCCTTAGAGATGACCATACAGACGAACCCCGCTACTCGGATTCGTAAAGCTGAGCAAGAGGCGCTCAAATCAGAGAACCTTCAACCTGAAGCGTTACGTAGAATGGAAGTGCAGTTATCGCCTAAGGAAGATGGAACCTTATACTCCATGGGATGACTTTGGAGTTCCGACTCACGACAATTTACGTATGTTTATTTTGGGCAAAACTTAGAAGTCAAGGTACTCGATCCATCCTGGATTCGATAGGATGTACCAAGACTTATATTGGCAGCCCAGGATCAAAGCCAATGTTGCTACATATGTGGGTAACTGTCTTACTTGTGCCAAAGTTAGGGCAGAATACCAGAAACCGTCAGGGCTGCTGCAACAACTTGAGGTTCCCAATGGATTTCATTACAAAGCTACCAAGAACCCAAAGAGGTCACAATATGATTTGGGTGATTATTGATCAACTCACCAAGTCTGCACATTTCCTACCGATCAGTGAGGAAGGCAGCACAAGGAAATTAGCAGAGATTTATCTTAGAAAGATTGTGGCACGTTATGGAGTGCTTGTTTCTATCTTATCCGACCGAGATGGTCATTTTGTGCCGAGGATATGGCAGACGTTTCAGAAGGCGTTTGGGTCACGGTTGGGTCTTAGCACAACCTTTCACCCTCAAACGGACAATACATACCGTGGTAGACATGTTACGTGCTTGTGTGATGGACTTTGCTGGAAGATGGGATACTCACTTGCCTTTAGTGAAGTTTTCCTACAATAATAGCTATCACACCCGCATTCAGGCCGCCCCGTTTGAAGCTTTCCATGGATGTAAGTGTCGGTCTCCGCTGTGTTGGGCAGAGACCGGGGACAAATAACTTATTGGTCTAAAGTTGGTTAAGGAAACTATAGACAAGATCGTTCAGATACGTGGTCGTATCAAGTCAGCACGTGATGTACAGAAAGGCTACGCCGATAAGCGGCGGAAACCATTGGAATTTGAGATTGGAGATATGGTTTTAATGAAAATCTCGCCTTGGAAAGGCGTGGTATGATTTGGAAAGCATGGGAGGTTGAACCCACGGTATATTAGACCTTTCGAGATCCTGGGAAGGATCGGAACCATTGCTTACAAGCTGAAACTTCCAGAAGAACTTAGCAGTGTTCACGACACGTTTCACGTGTCTAGTCTTTAGAAGAGTCTGACTCAAGAAGCAGTCGTTATTCCCGCAAACAAGATTTACATCAACGAAAAACTCCAATTTACTAAAGAACCTGTTAAGGTTACAGACTGGAAGTCCACATAACACGGAGAATTCGTATTAAATTTGTTAAAGTTCGTCGGAATTCACACCATGGCCCATAATTTATTTGGGAACATGAAGACCAAATCAAGTCTAAGTATCCACATCTATTTCACAACTCCCCTACAACCGATAACACAGCTTGAATTTCGGGACGAAATTCTTTTAACGGGGGGGAGAATGTGACAACTGGCAATTTACCATGTATTCCGTACAATAATAAACAGTAATCTGTGCTTTAATGACTGTGCATGATTGAATTAACAAGACGAATGAATTATTGATTTCTGTCATATACATACAAAGGCATTTCATGTTGCAAGATTGTTCATCATTATTACATGCAACACAATATGGTTCAACTAGTGCACAGAACAAAGCTAGCCCAGTTATCAGACAAACCAGTAGTACTGACGGGAGTTTAGTACTGAGACAGATATGATGTTAAGACACAGAATGAGCCAGAGACCAAGAGTTACACTAGAATAGTGTGTAGGAAAGTAGGGATCACAAAACTGCCTTCCTAGTGATGATTTAGGTGCCGGAAAGTGCTAGAAACACACTAAAACTGCAGAATTCTGCAGAAAACAACCAAATTCAGCAAAAATCAGCTTTCTAACATCAAAATATAATGCAGAATTATGGTTTAATGGTCCAGAATACTTTCCTAAGTGTCGGGAATCAAAACTGTCATAAAAGCCTACATAACGCACACTAAACTGTGTAATTTAGCACCTTAACGAAACGGTAACCAACCGAACAACCAGACACTACCCGAAACACCAAATTTTCACTAGAAGCATTGTTTTAGTGTTACGAAACTAGTTATGGTCACCGAACATCATAACACATCTTAAAAACCCTAAACACTTAAAACAGTAACTAATTCCCTTACATTTCAACTAAATTACCTAACTAATGTTTAAACCATGACTAACATACCCCCCCCCCCCCCATAACCAGTTAGACATGGGCCCCACACAAGGGATTTCTTTTAATTGTTTTATTTGTTTTGTAAAGTGGATATGAAACATAATACACATTGTTTAATTTAGTGTTGGAAGGTTTTTATAAAAGACCACAAGATCTTCACTTCTATCATTTACAACAAACAAACTCACTCAAACTCTTCTTCTTCTTCTCCCCTCTACCTACGGCTACAACACCTCACCATACTCCCACCATTTTCACTTCAATCTTATACATTCTAAGGAGATCCTCAGGTGTAAGAAGCATAGTTAGGAAGCTTGGAAGCAATGGAAGTTGAAGGACCTTCACCATAAGCTTTTATCCACATTGTTCATCATCTTCTTCATCTTTGATTCTTCCCTAGCAATTGTGCTAGTAGTAAGCCTCTTATAACTTGATTTTACTTCTCATTTTAATGGTTAAAAGATTACGTAAGTTGTTAATCTCATGATTCACAAAGAAACAAGAAGATGAACTTTCACATAAAGCTTAATAACATAAGAATCTATGTTGATTTAGTGTATGTAAGATACTTGATTGTTGATTTCTTGTGATTATGATGTTGATCATCATAAGAAGTGAGAGGATGAATCTTGTGAAAATCAAGATGATCATCCTTTATGTGAACATGAACTTGAAAAATGAAGTTGTTTTTGTGTATGATGATCATGGATACATGTTATAAGACTTGTAAATGGATGATTTCAAAAATAATTTTCTCAAGAAACCAAAGTTATTTACAAGATTTACATAATCATGATTTTTAAAGAAACTAATCATGTTTTTTAGTGTTAAATCAAGCTTAGAAAAGTATTGATAACAAGAAGAATACAAAAAGAATCATTTTTAGAAAATCATCCTATAAGTTGTAAAAGACTAAGTTTTACAAGAATGAGTTTTATAAACAAATAACCATATTTTTAAGGGTAACTAAACCTATTAAATAACATATTAAGTTACTACAAACTTTTACAAAATTTCAAGTTCATGATGTAGTGTAAATTGCATGATTTTGGCTCATGGTAAGTCTTGATTGAATTATTGATGATTGATGATGATTTTAAAAGAAAATGATATGCTTTTAAAACATGGAAACCTCCATTTTTAAGGGGAAACTATGACAAAATTTTTGTAGAAATTAAACACTTAGAAAAATATTTTTAAACAAGTGTTTACAAGTAAATTTTTACCATGATTTTCATATAAAAACTTGCCACAATTTTTATTACAAAATTACAAATATTGGAGGTTGATTTTTGATAATAAAAATGACTAAGTATATATTTGGGAATATATATATATATATATATATATATATATATTTAGATGTCACAATTGTGTTCTAGTTGTATATTGATTGTATTAGTTATATTATTTTAGGAACTTGAAAATAATATAACTCATCTATATACCAAAAATTGTAATATGAAAATACTACCAAAATTCCAAGAAAATAAGTATATAATTTATACCCGAATATTGGACAAATGGACGAACGGACATATGGATTATAAGTATATATTTTGGAAATAAATTCGTAACTCGACAAGTATCACAGACGGTATTTTGGAAACCAAAGAAACGGAAAGTATGGATTTTTAAAAGTATTACAAAATATACCATACTTTGTCAAATAGAAAATATATTATTTTTGAGTGGAGAAAAATATATATATTTTCTTAAACCATTTGAAGATATATTATTTTTGGTTGAAGAAAAATGTATATTTTCTTAAACAAGTTAAGAATATATTATTTTTGGGTGAAAATTTGAAATATATATTTTCTAAAGTTAATCTTAAAAATACATATTATTTTTGAGATATTTATGAAGGTATATTTATTTTTGCCAAGAAAAGCTAAAGACATTTTTCTATAAGAATTCTCTTAAAATATGAATATTTTAAGAATATAAATTTGGTGAGTTTTAGTTGTCTAAAAATAATATTCCAGAAAATTAAATACAAGATTAAGTATAAAATACTTAATAAATATAAGAAAATACGTAATCTCGTATGTATAAATACACACCGGAATACACCACAAATACTTGGCAAAATACACAAGTATAATTATACCCATACTTGGAAAAATACATATGTGGAAATACATAATAAACCAAGTTAAAATATATTATGTTAACAAATACCTAAATAATTGGATGAATACAATTTAAGTTAAAATATTATTATTATAACTAACAATTATATACTTTGGAATTATATAATGTACATCAAAGGTGTAACTCAAAATATACCAAGAATTCCAAAATAAGTCTTAATGAACAACTAAGACAAAGAGTCGTTACACGACCTAAACGTCTAATAAAACATGGCACGTGTGTAGGTAGTTGTACGACTCGTAGGAGGACCTTTGAGTATACGAGACAGCTGGACGCAAACTAATGAGTTCATGTCCCCCTTTTCTCTTAACCGTTTTCGGATTTATAACTCTCGAGGGTGAAATACATGTTACATATGTTTTAATGGTATGATTTGGCTATGAAATGAACTATTAGATCATGTGAGCATAGGCTGAAACTGAAATGCCAATAACTCTCATAAGAAACATGGACAAAGGTTAGATCTAACGGGTACCGCCAAGCCCCACTCATGGTCCTTTGTGTGACCACTTAGAGTGCTTTTGTGTCCCAGTCGAGGTGATTCGACAACGATCAAGGTAATTTGACACAGTCAAGGTGATTTGATACAGTCAAGGGGATTTGACACAGTCAAGGTGATTCTACACAGTCGTGGAGATTCGACACAATCGAGGGGATTCGACACTAATAATAGCCTACTCGGGTTGAGTACTCCCTATGTCGTCACATATATTAATGTCCTTGCAAAACATTAATTGATCTGTTCATAGACGCTTTTCATACCTGTTTCCAAAGAAGTCTCTCAAATGTTTACAAGTTTGTCGGTACTCATACAAAACGCATGAATTCGCTCAACTTTTGTTGATGTTTTCAAAATTACATGTATTTCAGGAAACAAGTTGGATCTTGGGTGCTGGTGTTGTTTCTGGATGTAAATTTCAAGTTTAGATGTCATCCACTTTTGTTGGCTTGTAACTTAATTAGAGGTTGTGTTGTTTGAAACTTAAATGACCGGTGTTTGTAATGTTTTGAACTTTATGAATGGATGAACATCATTTTGAACATATATTTGTTTATTATAATCGAATGTAATGAGAACCAATCAAGTCACACGCATACGCTTCCGCAAAAGTCGGGGTGTGACAGGTAACATCCTGCGGGAGTATCTTGATTATCACTAACGATTTGCTTGTAGATTGTGGCTGCAGGTAGTTAACGTTCACAAAGACTAAGTCCCCTGAAGGCTCGCTCAAATTAGTTGGAAGAAAGACGTTGAAGCCGAAAGAAGTGGTCTGCAACGGTCGTTAAACAATATTCAGAGTGTCCCGGAATAATAGAATAGTTTGTTTATTCATGTAACTATATATACGGGGTGCCAGATCATAGGAAACACACACTCTCGAGCTCTCATACTTGTACACTCTCTCATTCTAGCTGCAATCACACTCAAACACTCACAATTCACAATCGTTGTAACACTTAGATCTGATCCTTGCATTATCCTGACATTGTATCCTAGTTATTCAAGCAATAAGAAGAACAAGGCAGCTGACGATTGTCAGCTCCCGAGGTTTTGTTCCGGCGATCTAAATTGATCAAGGGCTTTCCTCGTACATCTCGTATCCACATTTACTTTTCTTGTATGTTATCTATTAACTGTTAGAGTTTGATATCCTCGAACTGTATCCTGAAACTGTTATTATTTTCAATCAAGTTAACACATTTTTGCAAACATCAATAGCACACTACCTTACAAACTAATTTTGATCACTTAATTGCTTCGGTAATTTTTGACCAAAACAGTATCCTTCTCTTTCGGTTTGGTCAAGTATATAACTTGCCTTAACCATTTATTCTTAGTGTACTTCCCGGGTTCGAGTGTATTAAAATACCCCTCACATACACTTTAAATCATTTTCTTTTCTAGTATTTTTAATTGAAACTCATTTCATAGTTAATTCTTACCGGATGTCTTGATCAAGCCTAGAACCAAACACATTTAATCTTTAACCTTGAGCTCTGATTACCAACGTGTAAGACCCGGACTTACATAACTAAAAACTTTATATAAAAGTGTTGCATTTATATACAAGTAATGCAAATAAATGTCCATACAAAATTTCTGGTTTGATAAAAAACTTCATAAGTATTTAAAACACTTCAACACGTTAACATTGTTCGGTTCATAAAATAACTAAACAAAAAGCAGAAGCTTGATCTTCGGTTGTGTTCGATTCTTCGTTATGCTTGATCTTCATCCGCAACATCATAGCTATCACCTATATATCAAATATCAACTCACACGTCAGTTATATGATGCTTAAACGTTGTTTGATAACCCATGTTTACCAAAACAAACAAACAAAAAGATGGTGAGAAGACCCGCCGTAAGCTACGACATGTATGCCGTAACTTGCACCCCTTTTCCGTTGTTTCCAGCCATCCCCAGCCGTAGGTTACGGCTGGGAGCCGTAGCCTACGGCGCGGCCCAGTTGCAACATTTCCATTCTTGTCCCTTTTTTTTACAAACATGTCCACATCTTCCGGATTACTTATCCGTTTCGCACGAAAAATTGTTTCTACGTTACTGAAAAACATTTGCCAACATTCTTATCTTATAAACCCATAACTCAGGTTTATAACTTTATGTTTTACGCTATCGGTTCTAAATTTATATGTTTATTTATTTGACCCGTTTGCATGTTTAAGCAATCCATACTATGAAATTTATATCTTTTTCGCAAGAACATCATTTTTACGACTTTACCCGATTACCCGGGTTATTAAATTTGAGTTTCATGCATCCGTTACCCGGTTTACGTTTATGCTTATTCGACCCGTTCAACCTTTTAATGGTCGAGCTTAATTAGTCAGAATTGTTTTCAAGAATTCACAATCTTCCGATTATTCGGGTCCATTGATTTATTGTTCGCGTTCCCGTTACCCGATTTATGCATGCCTTCATAAATTTAACCCTTCAATCGGGTTTATGCCGAAGTCATTACTCTCGCACCCATTTCGGTATGCGTTACAACTTCTTTTTGACCCATTTTGTTTGTTCGTGTGAAATCCATCACTTGGAACAAACCAAACTTATTATTAATTCGTTATTTGACCCATTTGGTTGTTTCATGTGAAATCCCTTACTTTAAACAAACCAAACTCATCAACATTTTTTATTTTGACCCGTTTGGTTGTTTCATGTGAAAACCATCACTTTAAACAAACCAAACTTTATGAGTTTTACCATTATTCAGTCATACACAAATAACACATAATTTAACAAAAACACAACGAAGCGTAAAGCCATGTACCTTAAAGCTTTCCTTTCAAGCGCGTGTCCGCCCCGGCTTGACTACTCGATGCTTCACCCAAATTGCCTATAGAGTTCAATCCGATTTATCATTTAGAACCCATAGTACAATTTATGATTCATAAACTTGTAAGTATTCAATTACAAGGTTCATGTTATGATTCTTCCACACCTTTCAACAACTCACAGTCACTTGCGCATTATATTAAACACATTATGGGCATGGATTTTTACACCAAGTTTATTAAGTTTTCACTTCAACAATTACCCATGTTTTCCCACCTTATTAAGTCAATATGACTAGTATAATCGATTAACATCCAGAGCTCACTATATTAACATCAAATACATCAAATTTACTACCACAATTCATGTGTTCAACATATCTACAAAAACTCACTTACATATACATAGTATATTACCCTAATACTTAATCATAACATTTTCTCTACCATTATTCATCAAGGGTTTGCCTCAAATCATATGAGCACTACAAATTTTATCACAATTTCAACAATCCCTACTTCAACTGCACATCATAAGGTTCATCAAGAAATCACTACTTCAACATATACTAGATTTTTAACATACCTTATGATGAGATGATGTTGTAAACTCTAATTTATCAAGCATGCATCAAAATCACTTTGATTTTCAGTTGAATCAGATGGATTTTGTTAAGTTACATCAAAACAGAAGGTAGACGGGCAACAAGCTGCGCCGCCACCCCTTTATTTAAAAAAAAAACAAAAAACAAACGAACTGATATGTTAACATACACTAAGAACTATTTTTTTTTGCTTAAGAACGCAAAGAACGATTTTCATACACTCCGAAACTGGCTCAAACGAATTTTGATAACTCATTACAATAGTGTTGGAACTCATTAAAGCTAAACTATAAAATTTAAGATCGTAAGATTCAACGAGTCAGTTCCAACGCCGCTACGCCGCTGAAATGAGTTTAATCGGAGTTTGTTTGAGTCGGTTTTAGAGCCCTAAAAGTCATTCTTAGGCAAAAATTAGTTCTGATGTGATCTTTTACACACACACAGGTATATATATATATATATATATATATACATAGGGTAGGGTTAATGAGTGAACAATGATGTATTTGTGAACAAAATGAACTTATCTTGACCATTGATTCTGTAGATCTAGATTTTTTTCATTAGTGGCAAGATTGTAATTATATTTTGTAACTTACATGTATTTTAATAAACACAAGTGTATAATTGTATTTTTCTCTCTTCATTTAATTAATTGATTTTTCTCTCTCCTGATTTCTCTTTCCAATTAAAAGAATATTTAATTATATTCTTTATACTTTTTTCTCTCACAAATTACCCAACTTAATATTTGTTAATTTAAAAAAAATACAAACATTATCAAATATTGTTCCATCTAGAATACGATTAAAAATATTTAATTACATTCTCTATACATATATGTATTAGATCAGTGTTTGATGAAAAGATGCATAATGGAAACAATATGTAATAATACACAAGTATATAAGTCTGGTATATACCGATCTGTATACACTATGTACTTGAATAATACACAGGTGTATACGACTAGTATATACCGACCTATATACACATATGTACTTGAATAATACACATGTGTATAAATCGGGTTTATATCAACATGTGGGAACAAGATGTAATAATACACACGTGTATAAGTGTTGTATAAATTGACATGTATACACATATATTAAAAACATAAATTAATTAGGTTTATTAATTTTAAAAAGAACATAAGGGTTTATTTAAAAAAACATTAGTTCAATCTCTTATAAAAATAATGGAGAAATAATTAAAAATGAGAGAGAGAAAGAGATGAAAAAACTAAGGGAATTTAATTAAAAGTACTTAGCTAATGTCAATCTTACCCTTTTAATCTAAAAAATAATCAAGGGCCAAGATTAGTTCACTTAATTCACTCTCAAGAAGTTGTTCACAAATGAACCTAATCCTATATATATATATATATATATATATATATATATATATATATATATATATACATATATAGGGGAATATTCAATTGAAAACCACTAGTTATTGTGAAAACTTAAAAACTAACTAAAAAAAGCCTAAAAAACATACCAATTTTTTGTTTACCAAATTTTCGCTACTTTTTATATATAAAAAAATTTAAAAAAAAAACTTGTACTACACATGTGCATTATATGTGTACTACAGAAGTGTATTATTGCACATGTGCACTACAATTTTTTTTTGAAATTTTTTTATATATATAAAAAGTAGCGAATTTTTATAAAAAATTGGTATGTTTTTTAGCCTTTTTTAGTTAGTTTTGGAGTTTTCACAATAAAATGAGTTTTCAATTGAACCCTCCCCTATAGACATATTTAACATGTTAAAAATTATTTTTTTCTAAATTTTTTTGTCACTTTTTCTTATAAATAAATGTAGAAACATTTTTAATAAAAGGAAAATTGGTTTTTAATAAACAAACCTTTGCTCCATTGGCAAATAATAATCCTACCTACGTAATTAGTATACAATCATCCTACATATCAACATGTTGGTTCTTAATGAACTTTTGTTAATTTTTTTTAACTGAAGTTAGTGTTTAAGTTTTATTTATTACACAAACAGTCCCTGTAGTTATAATTTACTAGTTTTAACTATTTTGTAAAACAAAAAAACGTCAAGGGCCATGTAATTAAATTTTATAAAATAGTTAAAACTAGTAAATTACAACTACAGGGACTGTTTGTGTAATAAATAAAACTTAAAAACTAACTTCAGTTTAAAAAAATTAACGAAAGTTCATTGAGTACCAACATGTTGATAGGTAGGATTATTGTATACCAATTACGTAGGTAAGATTATTATTTACCAACGGGACAAAGGTTGGTTTATTAAAAACCAATTTTCCTTAATAAAAAAAAATCGAAAACTAAAAATATAAAAAAAATGTTTAAAAAACAATTAAAAATATATATATCTTATAAAATCAACTTAACATGTTAAAAATCAATTTTTAAAATTTTTTTTCAGCGCTTTTCCTTATAAAAATGGGTAGAAACTATTGGAAATAAAAAAGGATTTTTTGTAAAAAAAATAATTTTTACCCTTTTTTAACTGTTTTTTTTTTTTTTACATTTTGATTTTTTTATTAAGAATGCTTCTACAAATATTTACAAGGAGAAGCGCCAGAAAAAAGTCTAAAGAAATTGATTCTTAACATGTTAAGTTAAATTTTTAAGAGTGTTCCACGGTTGCCCAATTTTTTAGTGTTCCCCCACGAATCTCAAACTATATATATATATATATATATATATATATATATATATATATATATATATATATATATGTGTGTGTGTGTGTATATATATATATATGTGTGTATATATATATATATATATCACATATAGTTGTAATTCAAAAATGTATATATGATTTAAGTAATTGTTACGGAAAAGTTTTAAAAGCTATTAGAAAATTGTTGGATTTTATTTTCTCAAAATTAAAAATAGTATTAGAAACATAAGTTTGGGGATAAAAATACATATATAACTTTAAACAACCTAAGACGTGAATTGTTTTAATGCCATACGTACCTCTTCCTCTTCTTAACCGAATCGAATTTGGACTCGGTTGGTGCGAAGTTTTTTCATATATCGTCGTACCTAAATCATATCGTACATCCACTTCTCTCACCCATCCCGTTGTATCAAAGTCATGAAAACTTGAGTTTCTTTCACCACCTTTTATACTCCACATGTGACACTCTTCTTCATTAAAACGACGCACACGAATGTAACGCAAGCTGATGTTGATAACTTGTTCAACTTCACCAAAACATTCCAAGTCTATGTTGAATATCTCTCGAAGGCGAGAACACCCTGAAATTGTTATTTGTTCTAGATGTTTCAATAATCGGATTGGATTGGTTGGAAATAGATTCTCAAGCCCATCACACCCTTCCACACTGATGTTTTTTAACATGGGAATATTATCAAATTCCTCCTCACTACTACTCGGCCATATCTGCTTCAGATTCCTCATATATCGAAGATCTACCTTTTTCAACTCGAAAGTTCTAACCTGCAAAAATAGCTCCGCCCAAACAATATACATTACATTATTTATTATATTGGCAAAAGAAATAACTAAACCAATTCACATATACAAATCAATTATGTGTAATCAGCTACCTGACTATTAAAGAGTGCTTTTCGCAATGCAGACGTATTTTTATTGTCAGGATAAATGCAAGTGATGCAGGGAAGTTCACCAACTTCCAGTTCAACCAGCTGCGGTAGCTCAACCACACTGTCAACCGGGAACAAACGTACAAGCTTTGGTAAGCGACGTAAAGATAAATACTTTAGCTCCTCAAAAATGATCATCTCGCCTTTACCATTTATCTCGCCATTGTAATCATGCACCAGTGCTTCCAAAACAGAGCATGACGAAATTATGAGGCGCTCAAGTTTCTTCAAACCACGTGTCACTTGTGTTGGGAAGAGGTATTTCAACTTATCACAATCACGAACACGAAAGTCTCTTAGATACAAAAAAAAGCTTTGATCATAAGGATTGACTGGAACAAAATCTTCAAGACGACTCATATGCTTCATACTTAAAAGTAAACTCTCTGATTTCTTGACCAACTCATGAATTTTGTAGTCCACAAGGTCGCTTCTGTGCTCGTCCCGAAGGTTCAGCTGAAATGTAGTTTTGAATGAAATTATTTTTTCAAAGTCAAAGTATGCACCACCTATAGATATCTTGAACTTATCAAGTTTCTCAAAGGATAGATCTTTTAGGTGGTTCATATCATAGAATTCGACCTCTAATGCACAAAGTTGGCATAAAATCATCTTTAACTCTTTCAAATTAGCATCCGTGAAGTGGATTCTTTTCGTAATAGAACATCTCATATAAAGCTCTTCAAGTTTGACTAAATTTATAAAGACGCCATCATCAATATGAAGGACGTCACATCCAGTCAGATCTAGTAACTTCAGCTTTCTTAGTTTCCCTATCTTAGATGGTAACTTGTGGATGCCACAATAAACAAGACTGAGCACCTCCAAATTCACAAGATCTCCAATGTAAGACCAATCAGACTTCAATTCGCATTCATGGAGACAAAGTGATTTAAGGTTGGTCGAAAATTGAAGTGATGTCGGAAGCGGTGGATATCGCATGTTATAAAATGCAATGACTTTGAGATTTTCCATACTTGCATAAAAATCTTTCGGAAACTCGAGCGACAAACCCCCATCCATAAGTTGTATAAGAGAGAGGTCTGGATACTTGAAGTCTCTAGGAAACTCCGACATACCCATGCATGTTAATGAAATTCTTTTGCAAGATTCATTCATTTTGTCTCTACCCCACGAGGACACATCGCCATGGTTTACAATCCAGGCAAAATCACCTTTGGAAACTCTTTCTAACACAAAAGCAAGCACAAGATCGTGCATTTTAACACATCCAAGCCGTTCACTATCCATCAACAAATTAGCGTTTAAGAGATTGCGCACACATGTGCATGTCCTGTCTCGAGCCTCTCTCAAAGTGGAAACATTTTTAAACAACTTTAGGCCCCATCCATGTCTAACCAGATCCTCTATTTGAATATCAGAGTCCTCGGGAAACAAGCCACAATGCAGAAAAATCTCTTTATCCTCATCTTTTTTTATATACTCATAGCTAATTCTGATAATTTCTTGAACATTATCATCAAGATCATGATTCTTTAGACGGTTAAGTGTATCCCTCCACACATAATTTCCTTGAGATTTAAGGGTTGTGCCAATGAGCTTGATGGCAAGTGGCAAATTACCACATTTTTTGACAATATCACATCCTATTTTAAACCGATCTTGATCATGTTCTATAGAAATTCCAGTATATTCAGAAAAGAAATTTTGTGCTTCTGCATCTAACAAGACATTGACTTGGACTACTTGAAGAAGGGAAGCATCCGCAATTTGTGTGCAAATATTTGAGTCTCGTGATGTCAACAACAACTTGACGCCTTTTGGCAAAGGACTTTTTAGTCCAAGATCCTTGATTTCAACCTTCTCCCACACATCATCTAATATAACTAGAATCTTTGCTTTATTGTCTTCTAACTTTCTCTCAAATTTTCTTTGGAGAGTATCTGCCCTTGCTGTTACAGTCTCTTCACGTAAACTTTCGCCTCCTATGCATATGGCTATATCATTCTGAATAGAAAACATGTTAGGATTTCTCCCAAGAGTAACTTTCACAAAGAAATCAAACATCTTCTTGTCTTCTGCAACTTTTTTAAGTTGTTCCATCATGGTGGTTTTTCCTACACCACCCATTCCACACAAGGCTATCACTTGACTCTTGTTGTCATCTTGTTGAAGGAGCTTCAATGCATCATTGAACGGCTCGTCTCTGGACTTGAAGTCATCTCCACCCGGTGACGATGATAACGGTGTAGAAGTGGTGGAGGATGTGGCTCTTCCAGTAGCCAATGGGGCATCGGTCCAAGTAATCTCAGAATTTTCTGAAATAAGTTCTTGGATTCTCATAGTAGCCTTGGAAGCGTTTCTTCCGGCTCGGTACCTATTTTTCTTGTGTATACATCCAATGTCGTCATTTGAGATGCTTTCAACTTCATGCTTGATCTTCTCAACCTCTCCCAACCAAGCCTCTACACGAGCAGGTATCTCCTTATCATTTATTTCGTTTCTGTTCTTGTGGTCTATAACATCAGTGCTTGTAGCCACCAAAAGACTCAATTTTTCACTCATGCCCGTAACATGTTTTGTGGAGCAAATCACATATCCTAGGTGTTTCGTGATATGACTTGTCATAAATTTCACAACAGGAGCAACGACTTGGTCATATAAAATCTGCTCCATTTTCCTGATCGAGACCAACAAATCATGCAAACATATATCAACAACAACAACAAAAAAAAGAAACCCTAAATAATGTTCAAAAATATTCATTAGTCTAGTTTCAACTTCAAAAGTTACATATTGCATGAACACACAAACAAGAAAGTCAATCAACAAGTGATTTAGGGTCTTCAATAATCGAAAATGAAATCTTACTTACAGGGTTCATTTAAGTAGAATATTATCATACTACATAAAACAAATATGAATGTAATCATACAGTTATGTACATGATCTGAATGTGAATATATTCAATGCAAAACTAGTTCACTGAACTACGAGTATGGAAATAAGCAATTAAGCATTTGTTCTGGCCCCCACCCCAAAAGAAGAAAAAACCAATAACCAATAACAAATATCGATGAAGAAATCGGAATTTAAGAACAAGGAAATAGTCTTGCATAAACTTCATTCATAAACCTACGTAACTTGCATCCTACGCATTCTAAATAAAAACCAATCATACTATTATACTAAGTTTAATTTAAATAAATCTTTAATTTCATTTAAATAACTCAAGCCGTTATATAATATTAATTTATATAGTGTTAATTTACAAGATTTTTATGCATTGTGGGTTGTACTTTGTGATTTATTGGTTTTACATTGTTTGAGTGTTTATTTTTGTTGCTTTTTGGGTCGGTGGGGGGTTTAACGGGTTGCCCCCTCGCCGAGTCTTAACGGTTACGCTCTCTCACTCTCTCGTTACACGCTTCCTCTCTCTCTCCCCTTACACTCATGCAGCTTCGATGGCCTTTGTCCGGCGACTCTCCTCCAACTTCAGGTTAGTTTTTGGTATATTTGTTTACGTATGTTGTTTGTTTGACTTGGTAGTTTGTTCGACTTGGTTTTTGGGTCTTATTGATTAAGGGGTTTGTTTTAGTTGGTTTGTGTTACTTATGGGTATTTTGGCCGACGTTGTTGACCATTTGTTTGTTGTGTTGAAGTATGTTGTTTTGTCTACTTCGGTTTTGTGTTTATGACTTTTCGTCTGGTAGCTATGTTTGTAACTGTTTTTACTGGAGGATTTACTTCACGGTATCGTTGTAGTTACATTCGTCTATTATGAAGACGTATACTAGGGTTTGTTACATTCGGTTGATGTTTCGGGTTTACTTATTTCTTTTGATGGTTCCTATCCGATGATGATGTTTTGTTAGGTTATATGTGTTTTAACGTGTGATCATATGGTTGCATGTGTTAGAAAATTGTTAGATTTTATGTTTTTAATGTTGTTTTTATGTTGATGTTTACTGTTTAGTTGGTTTTGACGGTTCATATCCAAAGTTGAATCTAATGACTTTTAGGTTGGTTTTATGTATTTTGATGTGCGATTACATAATTGCATGTGTTTAGCAGTTGTCTAGTTTTGTGGTTTTGATGTTGCTTTGACGATGTTCATTGTTTTGATTGTTTGGTTGGTTCTATGATGGTTGCTTCAGGCATATTTTGTTGAGTGTTGTTGTGTGAACGTGTAACTAGTAAATAAGGATGACTTTTTAGTTGTTCGAGACTGTTTTAGGCTTACGTCTGCGTATATGATGGTATGCTTTTTAGATTGGTTTTTGAAGGATGTGTATTGAGATGTATTCAGTTAGTTAGGGTAGCTATTCAGTTGTGTGAAATTGTCTACAGTCTTTCGCGACTACATGCTTCCATGTCTTAAAAAGTAGTTGCATTTTATGTTTTTGATGTTGGTTTGACGCTATTCAGAGACTATTCAGACTGTTTGGTTTGTCGTGTGATGCTTTGTTAAGGCGTTCTTTGATGGTTGTTGGTGTGTTAATGTATAATTGGTCTGTGATGAGGACTTTTTAGTTGTCCGAGGTTGTTTTCTCTATGAGTCTTAACCTTTTCTGTTTTTTTTTTTAATTTGTTTTTAGAAGGCTGTGTATTGAAAGGGTATTTGGTCGGTGAGGTTGGCTTTTCATTTGTCTAAAATTGTTTACATTCTTTCGTTGGGTCTATAATACTTTGCTGAGACGATGGTTGCTTGCAATCTATGAGTTGTCGGTTATTCGGTTGGTGAGGATGGGGCAGTTGTTGTACGAGAAGGCTTACTTTGGGTTTCTATATCTGTGAAGCTATGCTAAGACACACTTGTGCTTTGTTTCTTTTACTTGGTTTGGGTGTGTGTTTGTGTTGTTTTTGGGCATGTACATTTTGAGTAAGTAGGGGGTTTAAAAGGTTTCTCGATATTGTTTGACTATTGTATACGTTTTCCTAACGATGAGGTTGTGATGATGATTGGTTGTAGTAATTTGTCACATCCCAAAAATAGATTTGGTTATTAAACCAAATTAACTAGGAATAAGTGGATAATATACTATTAGCGGTAAAGGTTAACCCGACAAACATTAGGATTTAAATAAATGAATCTAATGTTAAATAAAAAGTGAATAAATGCTTTTAGAAAATAAAGCTTATAACAGGCTCGGCTATCGAGGCTTAAATTAGATCTGGTCGGTCATACTCTTTGACAACCCAAAACCCAATTTTATTAAGTTGTACATTTTTATGTATGACACAAAAGTAACTGAATTAACTAACTTAGTCATATGATGACTTAAATACTAAGAGGTAAGTGGGTTAAATCTAAATATAAGTAACTAGATAAACTCAATGGGCTAAATTTGGAGCCGTAATAATTACTCTTGGTGAAAGCCACGACACACACATACACTTGTGTGTGAGTTTGCTCTTGGATGAATTAAAAGGAAGAAGGAGAAAAGAAGAATTGAGATTTGCATGAATAATCTATGGTTTTAGGAGTGTTTCTCACCTCCTGAGCATCAAGTAAGTATCTGATTGACTTCTTGAGCCTTCTTGGTTAAAGTTCTTGGTTGGTTTTGATGAATCAACCCTAATTGACTAAATTGGATGTGTTAGATGGTTGAATTCAAGTTTAAATGCATTAAACTAGTGTCAAAAATGATCTTATCATCTCAATTTAGGGATTTGGATTTAGGGTTCATGTTCAAGAAAAATATGAAATTTGATTTGAATATGATTCAATGCGAATTGATGTTGTATGGATGCTTATGATAATCATACTTGGTGATTTTGTGAAGTAATTGACTAAATGAGATGTTTAGACAGTTGTCCATGTATATGATGAAGTGGGTTTTGGCATAAAAATATGAAATTTGATTTGAATATGATTCAATGTGAATTGATGTTGTATGGATGCTTATAATAATCATACTTGGTGATTTTGTGAAGTATTTGACTAAATGAGATGTTTAGCCAGTTGTCCATGTATATGATGAAGTGGGTTTTGGCATGAAAGATGAAACTATGATTATTTGGTCAAAATAATGAATTAGCTCATGATAGTTGAAAGTTTATGTTAACGTAATGATAAAAGTATATGAACTTGTAGAGTTGAAATAAATATTCTAGTTTTGGCTTGTAATTTGAGCTAATATGGTGACCTAAAAATGATGTCCACCAAGTGTTCGATAAAATGACTAAGTGAGTTTTATCAAATTATTAATGCATCTATGTATGTCAATGCTGACCAAAATAAAGTGACACATAAATGAGGTACAAAACTCCATAAGGTATGATGGTCATGATACTTGACGACTAATCTAATCATCTTGTGAATGTTATATAATAGTTTGACTCTTGACAAGCTAAGTGAGAGCTTGAAAAGGAATGGGTCAAGCGGGTCAAAGACGTGAGAAAACATGATCGGACTCAAGGTAAGTAAAGCTTACACTTCCTAAATGGAACCACTACTCATATAATAGGAAGTAATTGGTAAAGAATAGGTTGACAAAGAATCGGATATGATAAAACAGATGAAATTATGTCGAACCGCATGTTGGTGGTTAAAAAAAGAGTTTTAAAAAGAGTACCCTATGGTGTAAGTCATAACGGGTCAAAACGAATGAAATTATGTTGAACTGCACGTTGGTGGTTAAACATAGAGTTTTAGAAAGAATACCCTATGGTGTAAGCCAGAACGGCTCAAAACCGATGAAATTATATTGAACCACACGTTGGTGGTTAAACATAGAGTTTTCGAAAGAATACCATATGGTGTAAGCCATAACAGGTCAAAACCGATGAAATTATGTTGAACCGCACGTGGGTGGTTAGACATAGAGTTTTAGGAAGAATACACTATGATGTAAGCCAAACGGGTCAAAACAGATGAAAGTATGTTGAACCGCATGTTGGTGGTTAGACATAGAGTTTTAAAAAGAATACCCTATGGTGTAAGCCATAAAGGGTCAAAACGGATGAAATTATGTTGAACGGCATGTTGGTGTTTAAACATAGAGTTTTGAAAAGAAAACCCTATGGCTTAAGCCATAATGGCTCAAATAAGTAAAATAACAATTAGATCGCGTATTAGTGATTAAACAAGGAAGTTTTGAAATAAGACTCTATGATGTAAATCATGACAAGTCAAATGGGTAAGATGATAAGTATGCACCTTTTGGCAATAAACAATACATGATTACTTTGAAATTCTTAAAGAGTAAGCTAAGAATGGGTCAAATGGACAACTGGGTCAAATGGGTCAAATGGTGATGTTGTCACCATTTGAATATTATATTTAATGCTTTGTCTTGTTAAGTCTTATACTTACAGGTAAACAGCAAGGTATTGATAACGGGTAAATGTTTTGACCCACGCCAGGTATGTGTAATGGATTATACTTTCGGTAAGGGGTTATGGCCCGATTAAAGATGGTTGGGTTAGATTTGGACAATAGACCAACTCAAGTGAGGTATAACTAGTATTTGGGTAAAATGGCCCTTCGAGCCAAGGATATGCCCATGATGTGAAAATATGATTAAATGAATTTTAATGTCCTAAACCATTGGAAATCTTTATGTCCTTGGGGACATAATTAATCTTGATGGGATAATGAACTAAACGTAATCACTAGTTTTCATCTAAACAAGTTCGGCGGTTTAGAAAAAAAGGGCTTAAATTTGACTAAAATGCCATCGGATAATGGGTTTGGGTAAACTACCTCCAAGGGTAGATTAGATAAGGATTCCTATATTCGAATGATATTTCCGGTAATTAGATATGAGAGACTTGAACAAAAAAGACTTATAATCTTATAATGGGTCGTTTAGGTAAAGCGTAGTACAGGAAGGTATTATGGGATCGTTAAGGTTTTGCCTAAAGTAACCAACCATAATTGAGGTTGTGGTTGGAATAAACAATGAAAAACTTGGTTTGAAAGTAGGGGGCATTAACTAAAATGCATAATGCCTCTGAACGGGTCGGTTGGGTAATAAACTTCAAACTAAAAAGTAGCAGAAAAACTCAAGGAATATGGGCCCGAGTAGTGGGTTATAGTTCAACTGGATAGTAGAAGAATAATCCTCTAAAGAATAAAACTGAGTCTGGACCGAATTGGATGTGAATTGGATTGTACAGGAATAATCCTCTAAATAATAGAAATTGGGTCCGGACCGAATTGGATATGGATTGCCCCTACGCGACGCGCGGGGGCGCCTTGTTTCAGCAAAACTGTTTTATTTGTTATATTTAAACGCGTTTGACCATTTAACTTAAAAACTAATTGTTTTTTGTGTTTATAATAGGCTTTTGCAATGGCGGGGAACGGACGGACGACCAAGCACACGAAAAACGAACACTCCTAAACTGATATCACTTTGGAGACGTTCACGGGAAGGTTGAAGCATGATCATGCACGATAAAGTTTTTGAGTTCAAAACTTTAAAATCTCAAAATTGTAAATTGAGTGTATTTATAGCAATCCTCCTAGAACCCTTAACGTAACCTTAAATGTCCTAAAATATACCCAATATGCGAGAAACGGACCCAGAATACCTTAATATTTATAAAAATCAAGAAAAACAAAATCTGGGAGCCACTCGCGGGGCGCTACTCCCTTAGCTCTATGTGTCGCGGGCCGCGACTGGCCTTGCTTGTTCGACACTGCATAGAGCCACGTGTCCGGTGACTCGGCAAGGCTAGGTTCGCTGACTAGCCGAGCCTAAGACCTAGTCTACTCTCTCGCAGGCCGCGAGAGAGTTAGAGGAGTGCTTCGCGGGCCGCGAGCCGCCATACTCCAGGCCTATAAATAGAGGTCGACGAGTTCATTTGCAATTCGTTCAAAAACCGAATTCTCTCTCAACTTTCTGATAGTTATTATTATACCCGGGATATTATACCCCTATAAAGCGAAGCTCTGTCTCGTTGTAAGTATTATAACCCTGCTGTTACCCTACACGATCGATCTAGGGCTCCGTAACGCATGTCAAGGCTCTGCCTGACTCAGTCATTGGAGTTCTGTCTCGTGTTACACCCGATTGATCTAGGACTCCGTAATGCATGTCAAGGCTCTGCCTGACTCAGTCATTGGAGTTCTGTCTCGAGTTGTACGGTTAATGTGATTTGGGTTATTTTACTAACACTTGTGCATTGTTTAATTTTAATAGATAATAACCAGGAGAATCACTGGGAAGCTATAATAGTATCACCTAAGTCAACAATGTGAGTACATTTCTCTTTTATAACACTTTTTGAGAGTCAAAATGTTTTACCAAAACCTCAAATGTTTTCAAATACGATTACAGTGATTAGGTCTTTGTAATTCTACAATTGCTGCCAGTATTATGGGGTTTGTATACAGTACTTGATAACCTTCACAATTGGGCACGGGTATCCAATGTGTGATATGACCATAGTCACAGATCCGTCAAGTGACACGTACCGAACTAGTAATTGTGTAGATATAAACATTGTAATCGCCCTTAATACTGTAATGTGTAACAACAGATGCTTTACAAAATGAAATGTACTTTCCAGTATTTCATGCTGATAAAATGTGCCAGTATTTCATGCTGATAAAATGTTTTTAAAACGCGTTTCAGGTAACTTAATGTGAAGGCAATAGAAGCCAGCTGGAGAGCACTGAAGGCTTAAAGTTGTGGCTATAAAAGTTACCAAATAAGAAACGGAGTTTATATTTTCAATAATTAGGGTTTATCCCTATAAATGTATTGTCAAATGAAACTCGGGTTTTATCCCCATTATTATTATAAAAGTGTGGTGTTTAACTCTGATAAAAATATTTCCTAACTACGGTCCTGATGTCTCATTTCCGCTGCCAAATTAATAAACACCGATACCACCATCTCTGAGTCTCGTGGCACCCTCTCCCGGGCAGGGGTCGGGGGGCTGAGGCAGGAGGTGGTATCAAAGCTACAACCACTGGTTTAAGCCAAAGAAGTGTTCTGCTGACACTTAAATTTTGTGTTAGGAAATAACTTATTTGATTACGTGTAAATATTATTTTGTGTTATTTGACTATTTGTTAGTTTACAGTATGAGTGAGCAAGGTACGTCGGACGCTTATCGTCATATAGCTAGTTCGCTAAAAGATGAAGGAACATCATCTCAACCAAATCCCTCAGGATACTCATCTGATATTGAGGAAGGGATATTTATTTTTAAGGCACAGTCTGAGGAACCCTTCACTTCTAAAAAGAGAGGTTGGTTTAATAGAGGAGCACATGAGAGAAGAAAGAGGATGAAGAAATTACAACAACAGAGAGCGATAGTCGGAGCTAATAGGGAAGCGAATGCACAAACTCAGGAAACAGTCAATAGGCCACCATGGGAAGAGGAACTAGATAGACAGTTGGCAGATTTCCATATGCTAGCTACTACAGCAGTAGACGCTAACCTAAACCAAATAGCTGAACCGCCACTGTTACCTTTATTCCCAGACCAACAAATGCTAGAATCCAACCAGGAAAACCAATTCCCGATACCTGCATTTGACCCCAACGAGTTACCTAGAATCCCAACCCCAATCCCTTTAGAACGTGATCCGTGGTGGGATGATGATAGAACGTTTTTTGAAATGAATAACGCAAACCCTTACGAAGAACCCATACCTCATTACCCTGACCAAGTAAACCCACCAATGAGTCGACAATGTGTGCAGGAACTCCGTCAGTATGGAGAAAGTTTAGTGACGGAAGGGAATAGAATTCGACAGATAGGGGAGAAACTAGTTTGGAAATATGATAAGAATGAAATGCAGTACTGGATGAACGGTACTTAGAAAATACCTAGATATATGTGTAATTTTGTATTTTGATAAAAAAAAAACTAGACTAGATAGCTAAAATAGATACGGATGCATAACTATTAGTATATTTTATTTTCAGCTGTAGTATGTAACCGATGCATATATATATATATATATAGAGAGAGAGAGAGAGAGAGAGAGTAAAAGTCGCAATAATCGACGTTTTTGATCAATCTGTTTGTATGATTGTCTATGTTAATATCTGCGATAATTAATATCTGATAAAATATTCACAATTCAGATGGACAACGAAGTAAATCAGGAAAATCAGAATAATGAGAATAATAGAAACCAAATAGATAACAGTGCCATCCAACTTATAGTAGCACAAGGAATTATAGATACTATGCCTTATATTATCAAAACTGTTAAAGAAGCAGAAAATAATAAATCTGCAAATGGAAGTAAAACTGCCACAGTGTGAACGATAATAACGGACCTATAATCCAAGCTCTGATTCCTAAAAGAAGAAGAACCGCTTCTTACGGTTGTTCTTATAAAGAATTCTTGGCCTGCAAACCAATAGAATTCTCAGGCAATGAAGGAGCTATTATAGCCTTACGTTGGGTAGAAAAGACCGAAGCAGTCATAAAAATAAGTAAATGTGCAGACGAAGATAAGATTATGTTTGCTTCTAATCTTTTAATAAAATGCAGCCTTAGAATGGTGGAATACTATTCTCCAGTCTAGGGGAAGTGACAGAGTTTATAATATGGAATGGACCAACTTTAAGGAAATGGTTGAAAGAAAATTTTGTCCTCCTAATGAAAAGGAACAAATCGCCAATAAGTTCCTAAATCTTAAAATGACTGGAATATACTGAAAAGGTTACACTACCATATTTTTCGATATGCTAGGATAGTGCCAACCTTAGCCTCACCTGAACCAGTGTTAATATCCCATTACGTTTGGGGATTAATTAGTGAGATTAGACTTGTAGTCAAGGCAACTAGACCCCAAACCATAGAAGAAGTAGTAGAACTAGCCAATACCCTGACTGATGAATGGGTACGCACCCAAGAGGAAACCAGAGAAAGAACCTAGCTCAAAAGCCTACCCAGGAATTTCGTTTTGGTAATTCCTACCGTGGAAAAGGGACAGGTTCTTCTGTACCCTATTGCAAGTTTTGTAAAAAGAAGCACTCAGGAAAGTGTGTTGTGTCCTGCAACTTTTGCAAGTACCCAAGACATAAGGAAGAAGATTGTAGGAGAAAGGCTAGTGCCAGAATATGCTACAATTGTGGAGAGGCTGGTCACATCAAACCGAACTGTCCGAAACTAGCTCTAGTAGCAACCAACATGGCTAAGACAACTGAAGCTCCTAAGAAAAATGCCAGAGCATTTGTTTTGACATCTGAGGAAGCCAAGATGATTCCGGATGTGATTGCCGGTACGTTCTTAGTTAATAATATATTTGCCAAAGTATTATTTGACTCTGGTGCAAACTACAATTTTATCAATACTTCTTTCTACAAACTTCTCGACCAACCCTTAGCCAAACTTCAACAAGATTTTCTGGTAGAGACAGTAGATGGAGAATCTATTAAGATAAGTGAAATCTTGCAGGGAGCAAGAGTAAAAATTTTGAATCATAACTTTTAAGCTAACCTTTATCCAATGAATCTAGCCGGATTCGATGTTATATTAGGAATGGATTGGTTGGTAGTCAATCGTTCCAGTATTTTATGTGATCAAAAGTCAGTACAAGTAAGTACACCAACAGGTGAAAAGATCACAATCAAAGGAGATAAGCCAACCAGATCGACAAAATTCATCTCTGTGATGAAAGCCACAAGTTATGAAAGGAAAGGAGGAGGAGTATATATGATTTCTGTAATCATCAATACTAAGGGAAAAGAACTAAAAGATATCCCTGTGATATCTAAATTTTCAGACGTCTTTCCAGAAGAGTTACCTGGATTACCGCCTGATAGAGAGGTTGAATTTAGAATTCACCTAATACCAGGAACGGCTCCGATTGCCAAAGCACCATATCGATTAGCACCAACGGAGATGCAGAAACTGAAGAAACAATTGGACGAACTTCTTGACAAAGGTTTTATACAACCAAGTTCATCACCGTGGGTAGCACCGGTGTTGTTTGTTAAGAAGAAAGATGGATCAATGCGTATGTGCATTGATTACCAAGAATTGAACAAAGTTACAATTAAGAATCGATACCCGCTACCAAGAATCGATGACCTGTTTAATCAACTTCAAGGAGCTCGATTCTTTTCTAAGATCAATTTACGCTCTGGATATCATCAACTGAAAGTACAGGAAGAGGACATTCCTAAAACTGCTTTCAGAACGAGGTATGGTCATTATGAATTTACCGTCATGCCATTTGGTTTAACCAATGCCCCAACCACATTTATGGACATGATGAACAGGACATGTAAACCATACCTGGATAAATTCATAATTGTTTTTATAGATGATATTCTAATTTACTCTACGAGTAAAGAGGAACATGCAGCGCATCTGCATACACTTCTAACATTATTGAGAAAAGAGAAGCTTTATGCTAAATTCTCAAAATGTTAATTTTGGTTACAAGAAATGCAATTCCTTGGACATCTGGTTAATCATTAAGGAATTCATGTGGATCCCACAAATATCGAGGCGATTACTAAGTGGAAAGTCCCTGAGTCGCCAACAGAAGTACGAAGTTTTCTTGGACTGGCAGGATATTATAGATCGTTTATCTGAGATTTCTCTAGAATAGCCATTCCATTAAACAAACTGACCTGCAAATCAGTTAAGTTTGAATGAGGACCAAAATAGTAAGAAGCCTTTTAAGATTCTTAAGCAAAGATTAACCAACGCACCCATACTCGCATTACCAGAAGGAACTAAAGACTTTATAGTCTATTGTGATGCGTCTAAGTTAGGATATGGATGTGTGTTGATGCAACGTCAAAAGGTTATAGCTTATGCTTCTAGACAACTTAAGAAACATGAAGAGAATTACACAACCCATGATCTAGAGTTAGGAGCCATAGTTTTTTCCCTTAGGATTTGGAGACACTATTTATATGGAAATAAATTTGTTATCTTCACAGATCATAAGAGTTTAAGATATATTTTTTGGCAAAAAGAATTAAATATAAGACAGAGACGCTGGATGGCAATTCTTAGTGATTATGATTGTGATATTCAGTACCATGCTGGGAAAGCTAATATAGTAGCTGATGCTTTAACTCGAAAATATCATGAAAAGCCGAAACGAGTACGTTCTCTCAGATTAAATCTACAAGTAGATTTAAATGATCAAATTAGAGAGGTACAGAAAACAGCATTCAAAGACGATGTTGAAGGTTTAAAAGGAATGATTAAATAATTAGAAAAGTCATAAATGGAATTTGGAAATTCCATAAGAAAAGGATCTGGATACCTAAACAAGGAAACCCACGCCACAGAATTCTAGAAGAAGCTCATAAGTCTAAGTATACGATACATCCCGGAAGTGATAAGATGTATCAAGATCTAAGAAATAATTTCTGGTGGATAGGAATGAAAAAGGATATAGCAAACTATGTTGCTAAATGTCTAACCTGGTCACAAGTTAAAGCTGAGCATCAGAAACCCTCAGGATTATTGCAGCAATTAGATATGCCAATATGGAAATGGAAATTGATAACAATGGACTTTGTTACGAAATTAACCAAGACAAGAAAAGGTAATGATACAATCTGGGTGATTGTAGACAGATTGACCAAATCTGCTCATTTCCTACCAATGACGGAAACTTTCAGTATGGAACAGTTAGCCAAGCTCTATGTAAATGAAACAGTTTCATTACATGGAATTCCTTTATCTATTGTATCCGATAGAGATAGCCGTTTTACTTCTCATTTTGCACAAGTTTCCAAAAAGCAATGGGAACCAGGTTAAATCTAAGCACAGCTTATCATCCACAAATAGACGGACAAAACGAAAGGACAATACAAACAATGGAAGATATGCTTAGAGCCTGTGTAATTGATTTCCGAGGAAATTGGGACGATCATTTACCATTAATAGAATTTTCCTACAATAACAGCTATCATACTAGCGTTAATGCTGCACCTTTTGAAGCACTTTATGGACGAAAGTGCCAAACTCCGGTCTGTTGGGCAGAAATTGGAGAAAAACAATTATCTGGACCAGAGATAGTGCAAGAAGCAACAAATAAGATAATTCAAGTCAAGGAGAGACTAAAAGCAGCACGAGATCATCAACAGAGTTATGCAGATAACGGACGAAAACCTTTAGAATTTCAAGTAGGAGATAAGGTATTGTAAAAAGTTTCTCCATGGAAAGGAGTAGTCAGATTCGTTAAAAGAGGAAAGCTAAGCCCCAGGTATGTTGGACCTTTTGAGATTATTAGAAGAATAGCACCCGTAGCCTATCAGCTACAACTGCTAGAGGAAATGGCAGGAATACATGATGTGTTTCATGTATGTAATCTCAAAAAATGCTTAGCAGACGAATCACTAGTGATACCTCTTAAGGACATAGAGGTAAATGAAAAACTTAAGTTTATCGAGAAACCAATTCAGATTGAAGATAGAAAGATCACGAATCTCAAACATAAGAGACTAGTTCTGGTCAAAGTAAAATGGGATTCCAAGAGAGGACCAAAATACACTTGGGAACTCGAATCAGAAATGCAAAAGAATTACCCACATCTGTTCCAGTAGACCTCGAGGACGAGATCTAAAACAAGGTGGAGAGGATATAACAACCCTCCTAGAACCCTTATCGTAACCCTAAATGTCCTAAAATATACCTTGTATGCAAGAAACGGACCCAGAATACCTTAATATTTATAAAACTCAAGAAAAACAAAATCTGTGAGCCGCTCGCGGGGCGCGAATCCCTTAGCTCTATGTGTCGCAGGCCGTGACTGGCCTTGCTTGTTCAACACTGCATAGAGCCACGTGTCCGGTGACTCGGCAAGGCTAGGTTCGCTGACTAGCCGAGCCTAAGACCTAGTCTACTCTCTCTCTGGCCGCGAGTGAGTTAGAGATGTGCTTCGCGGGCTGCAAGGCGCCATACTCCAGGCCTATAAATAGAGGTCGACGAGTTCATTTGCAATTCGTTCAAAAATCGAATTCTCTTTCAACTTTCTGATAGTTATTATTATACCCGGGATATTATACCCCTATAAAACGAAGCTCTGCCTCGTTGTGAGTATTATAACCCTGATGTTACCCTACACGGTCGATCTAGGGCTCCGTAACGCATGTCAAGGCTTTGTCTGACTCAGTCGTTGGAGTTCTGTCTCGTGTTACACCCGATTGATCTAGGACTCCGTAATGCATGTCAAGGCTCTGCCTGACTCAATCATTGGAGTTCTGTCTCGAGTTATACGGTTAATGTGATTTGGGTTATTTTACTAACACTTGTGCATTGTTTAATTTTAATAGATAATAACCAGGAGAATCACCAGGAAGCTATAGTAGTATCACCTAAGTCAACAATGTGAGTACATTTCTCTTTTATAAACACTTTTTGTGAGTCAAAATGTTTTACCAAAACCTCAAATGTTTTCAAATACAATTACAGTGATTAAGTCTTTGTAATTCTACAATTGCTGCTAGTATTATGGGGTTTGTATACATTACTTGATAACCTTCACAATTGGGCACTGGTATCCAATGTGTGATATGACCATAATCACAGATCCGTCGAGTGACACATACTGAACGAGTAATTGTGTAGATATAAACATTGTAATCGGCCTTAATACTGTAATGTGTAACAACTGATGCTTTACAAAATGGAATGTACTTGCCATTATTTCTTGCTGATAAAATGTTTTTAAAACGTGTTTCAGGTAACTTAATGTGAAGCTAATAGAAGCCAGCCGGAGAGCACTGAAGGCTTAAAGTGGTGACTATAAAAGTTACCAAATAAGAAACGGAGTTTATATTTTCAATAATTAGGGTTTATCCCTATAAATGTATTGTTAAATGAAACTCGGGTTTTATCCCCATTATTATTAATATTATAAAAGTGTGGTGTTTTACTCTGATAAATATATTTCCTAACTACGGTCCTGATGTCTCATTTCCGCTGCCAAATTAATAAACACCGATACCACCAGCTCTGAGACTCGCGGCACCCGCTCCCGGGCAGGGGTCGGGGGGCTGCGACGGTATTAATCCGTTACGTCGGTTCGTCTGGGTTATTAATTAACCCAGGCTCGTTAGTTATTCATTATATATATATATATGGAACCAAATCGTCCTAATTTCTAAGATATTTGATAATAACGTATAGAGTGTTACATAGTTGGACTTTGTAGATCCTATCTATAACTAAGTTGGGCAATGTAGATGGCAATTTGGTTGTTTTGATAGTTTCTCTACACCTCTTGCAATTGTTATTGCAGCCATGGTAGATATGGACTACTTTAAATTTCATTACTATAATTTTGAGCTTTTGTTCATGTATGTTTTTTTTATTGACATCATTTTGCTTTTGATTTGGTTGAAAAATTTGTTTTGGGGGTTCATCATATGTATGACGGTTGTCGTTGATGGATGTTTGTAAGTACTCTTTTTATTATTTTTTAATTTATTTGGTCGATGATGGCAAGAACTATGATCGAGTAAGGAGTTTTGGAATCCATGGACATGGACGGATCAGTATATCACAAAGCAAGTGGTGTGATGGAATTTTAGGCAAGAAGAAGGTAAAGAGATCCTTCACATGATAACTATAGACAACTAACAAGGGAGGGGAGTACCTCATAGAATACATACAAGGATAGAAGCAACCAAATAAAGTTTGGGAATAATCCAAGCAAGGTAAAATGCTACAATTTTCAAAGGGTTATGCCGTTTAGGAAAGTCAAAGTGCTTGGCAATTAGTCACGCCCTTTAGATTGTATGTTTATATAACCCACACGTAAATCATTGTAATATACTTATACGATCAGTTATCAAGGGTTAGAATCAAATACAAAGTCTTCTAAAAATAAGAATTCATAAAAGGAGTATCAAACGGACTCCGATTTACCTTACGCACTCAAACCGTCTCATCGAACTCTACTGTTGGGATTGAACCCTACCAGAGGAACAGTTGATTAAAGTCAAAACTGGATCAGAACAGTGGATCCAGAATAAGCAGTGGATGTATACAAGTCCCTCCCCTTGAATGTGATTCTAACAACTGATGGCCTATATCCACTGTCCGCATACAAAGTGTTGTTCTACAAAAAACTGTTGATCATTGAAAGACTGATGAAGATTGAAGACCTGTTGATCAATCTACTGTTATGGGTCAAGAACTGCTGATGATACAAGTACTGCTGGAGTCACAACAGTGGAAGAAGAAGGCAGTAGTTTAGTCTTTCCTTTATTATGTATTGTAATCAGTAGTTAGCTTAGCAGTGTTTGTATTAGATCAGTAGTTAGAGTTTGTTAGGAGGTTAGATGTCACTTTCATGGTGACGTCAGCCAAGATGCTTCAGTGGTTTGCTCGTGCCTATAAATAGAACAGTACACTATACTGTTCTATCAGCTCTTTCACCACTTGTCTTCCTGTATGAGCAAATAGTGTGAGCTCAGGCTGAGGGGGAGTTTGTTATACATGCATGCAAAGTTGTAATCGGTGATTGGAATAAATTCAAGCATTCGGTTCAATGTTAAACTTGTGTGTTAAAAACATTTCTCCTATTTGATTGTGTGCAAAGTTTATTTCCATTTTATTTCCGCTGCAATTACTTGTTCATCTTCATTAATTTCTAAACAAAAACACAATAAAAAAGAAACTCAGATCCTAACAATTGGTATCATAGCTCGGACAGTGAAATTTGATCTAACAATCATTTTGACATAAATTGTTCAGCTCACAATCATTGATACTGATAGTTGTTCGTTTTGTTGAAAAACAGAGTAAGGTTTAATCACTATCAAAGTTGATTAATCAGTACCTGTAAAACAGCCAGGATGACGTCACAAACACAAGATGATAAAAATAACATCGGTTCACTTTTCAAACCACCCATGTTGAAACGAAATGAATACAACATCTAGGAGAGAAGGATGGGTCACATCCTTGCTCAACAGAATACCGGATGTTGGAGATCTGTTGTTTTTGGACCACATGTTCCTATGGTGCCAAGTGCTGAGGATACAAAGAAGTTCGAACCAAAGAAACCTGAAAACTATACTGAAACTGATTTTCAAAAATTCGAACTCGATGCCAAAGCATTTAGCATCATTGCATCTGCACTACCCAATGAAATTTATGATGGGCTATTACACTGTAACAGTGCCAAGGAATTATGGGATGCACTTAAGGAACAATTTGGGGGAACTGAAGAAGTAATTGAAAATAACAGGGAAATTCTGAATCTGCCGTATGAAACCTTTTGTCACATTAAGGGTGAATCATTAACCCAACAGTTTGAACGATTCAGTTGTCTCATTAGTGAGCTAAACTTGTTAAAGTTGAATTTGCTAAATCTACACAAAATAGCAGGTTTCTTAGATCACTGTCTGAAAAATGGGATACAATTACTTTTGTGACCAGAAACTCTGTTGAGTTCAAAGATCTGACACTAACCCAGCTTCATGGTAGACTCCTGACCTATGAAAGGGAGTTGAACCAGAAAAAGAATTTGCAAGAGTCTGGTAAAGTTGCAGATGACTATTCATTTGGCAACACAGCTCTGTTGGGTCAAGAAGTGTCTGGCAGCAGTAAGGATCAGAGTTATGATCATTTTAATGACATAACTGCTGGTGGTAATTTCGACTCTAATCCTCACTCATCCAACTTTGCTTTCACAGCAAATGGAGAAAGCCAGAACTCTGATAATATGTGCTTTGAACTCAATGACTTACAGCACTTTGATCCAACTGATCTTGAAGAAATGGACATTTTGCATCAATTGGCTTTGCTTAGTGTAAGAACAAGCAAATTCTATAAAAGGACAGGGAGAAAATTCCCAGGGTTACATGGGAATCTAAAAGTGGGGTTGGATAAGTCAAAGATCAAGTGCTATAAATGCAATAGGCTAGGTCATTTTGCTAGGGAATGTAGGAGTCAAGCCACTGGTCCAATTATTACTCATCCCAGCTCAAACCCTAGACCACAAAACCAAAGCACTGTGCACTATTCCCATTATACGCCTGCTGCCCATATAAACACTGCTCATTATGCAAACCATGTTCCTGTGCATTATGTTCAAACCACTGTCCCTCAAATTCAGTATGTCCAAGCTCCTGTACCTCAGGTTCAAGTGCAACCAGCTGCACCACAACAAGCTGTACCACCAACAGTGGTTTAACTAGATCAGCAAAGCTTTTTCACTTAAGGCTTTCTTGACTGGAGCAGTATGCCTGATGAACTTGGTGATGAAAATTTTGCACTCTATGCTACTAATGATGTTTCTAATGATGAATTTTGTCTTATGGCATTAGAGTCAATACCAAAAGAGCTGGATGCTGAAAAAGGGCAAACAAGTGCTGAAACAGTGGATGAAGTTGCTGAAGCAGTGGTTACTGCTGTTGCAGGTGAAATACTGCTGAGAGAAAATTCAGAACCCCTGATTGAACCACTGTCTGACCCCTGGTCTGAAGAAGAAGAAGAAGAAGAGAAGAAACATGGAGAGAAGGAAGAGAATGTGACTGATGAGAAAGAGCATACTTGTGATTGTGCCATGATGGCTGCTGCTAAGGGAGCTTCTACATGCTTAGATAGCCTTTGGTATATAGATAGTGGAGGCTCCAGGCACATGACAGGATGTAAAGCCCTACTTAAAGATTTCAAAATCCATGGAGGGGTGATATATCCTTTGGTAATAATAGTAAAGGGAAGATTCTGGGGTCTGGTACAGTATAGTCTGGTAATGTCAAATTTGAAAATGTCAATCTAATAGACAATCTAAAATTCAACCTCCTGAGTGTCTCACAAATGAGTGATAAGGGCTATGGCTCATTCTTCACAAAGGATTGTTGTAGGATTGTTGGACCAGAAATGGTTAAAAAGATTGAAGAAATAATAAAAAAATAAAAAAACCCAACTTGTTGCTCAAAGAAGTGACAATGTTTATGTAGTTGATATGTCAAAAGAGAGCCCCAGGACTGATGCCTGTCTGTTCTCAGCTGCCTCTAACAAAGAGACAGAATTATAGCACAGGAGATTGGGGCACACAAATCTCAAGACAATCACTGCTATATCCAAACAGGGGTTAGTAAGAGGTTTACCTCAAAAACTGTTCACCTGTCTTGAGCATTGTGTTTTCTGCCTAAAAGGAAAACAACATAAAAGCTCATACAAATCAATTGAAGAGTCCAAAACAACCAAGTGTTTGCAAATGCTTCATATGGATTTGTTTGGCCCAGTTAAAGTCACGAGTCTTAGGAAGAAAAGATATTGTTTGGTTATTGTTGATGACTTTTCTAGGTTTACATGGACTTACTTTTTACATTCCAAAGATGAGACTGCAGGCATTCTGCAAGACTTTGTTACACAGGTTGAAAAGCAGTTTGATCTTCCAGTGATAATGGCACAGAGTTCAGAAATAAGGAGTTAGATAATTTATGTGTGTCAAAAGGAATTGTAAGGCAGTACAGCATTCCAAGAACACCAGAGCAAAATGGGGTTGTTGAGAGAAAGAACAGGACTTTGATTGAGGCTGCCAGAACCATGCTTGCTGATTTAGGTTTGTCATTAACTTTTTAGGCAGAAGCAGTAAACGCTGCTTGCTATGTCCAAAACAGAGTTTTAATCAACCCTAGACATCAAAAGACTGCTTACGAACTGCTGTATAAAATAAAGCCATTGATTTCATATTTCAAAGTTTTTGGCTGCCCATGCTTCATTTTAAACTTAAAAGATTCTATCTCAAAGTTTGTAGCCAAAATTGATTGTGGTTATCATCTGGGATACTCAACCACTGCTAAGGCCTACCAAGTGTTTAACATAAGGACTAAGACAGTGGAAGAGACTTTGAATGTAAAGTTCAATGAACTTTCATCAATGAAAATCCCAGCAAACCCTGCAGAATTGTTTGATCTTGATAAATTCACTTTTGAAAATACTACTGTCAAGACTAACAGTGCAGATCCATCTCAAAGTTCTTCATCAGACTATGGATATGAAATCATCATTCCACAACAAAAGTCTGCATCAAATGGTAGAGCAGCAGATGTTCAAAACAGCTGTCAAAGTTCAACCACTACTGTCTCAATAGTTGTTGATCAAAGTAGCCCATCAACCCCTGCTTCCACATCATCAAACACTGTTGATAAAAGTCCTCAAACAGTGGATAAAAGTCAGCATGTGTCCACACCACTTCCTCCTATTCCACCTCCATTTGAAGCCACTGCTGGATCATCAAAGTCACCAGCAGTGGTTAGCTCAGATGATTCACATCTGCAGCATTCACCACTTAATGCCATTGTTCCATACCAAGGAGATCTGATCTTCTTGAAATCTCATCCACCTCACCAAATAATTGGCAACATCAATGAAGGGGTGCTCACAAGAAGTCAATCCCAAAACATTTGTCTTTTTGTTGGTTTCCTATCTCTTCATCAGCCAGTCAAGTACCAAGAGGCACTGAAAGACAACAGCTAGGTAGAAGCCATGCAAGAGGAGCTCCAACAGTTTAGAAGACAACAAGTTTGGGAGCTTGTACCACTGCCAGAGGGTGTGAGTCCTATTGGCACAAAGTGGGTCTTCAAAAATAAAACTGATGAAAGGGGTATAGTTGTCAAGAATAAAGCTAGGCTTGTGGTTCAAGGGTTCAGACAGGAAGAGGGCATTGACTATGATGAAACATTTGCCCCGGTAGAAAGATTAGAAGCTATCAGATTATTCCTGGCCTTTGCTATCAACCACAACATCAAGGTGTATCAAATGTGCATTCCTCTATGGTAAGATTCAAGAAGAGGTTTATGTTTGTCAACCTCCAGGCTTTGAGGATCCATTTAATCCAAATCATGTCTACAAGCTAAATAAAGCTTTGTATGGCCTGAAACAACCCCCAAGGGCCTGGTATGAAACTCTTTCCACCTTTCTATTTTCCATTGGTTTCACAAGAGGTAAAATATATAAAACATTGTTTTTAAAATGGAGAGGGAAAGACTTGATAATTATCCAGATTTATGTGGATGACATCATTATTGGAAGCACATGTAATAAAATGTGTGAAGAGTTCAGACAACTCATGACAGCTGAGTTTAAGATGAGTGCAATGGGTGAACTCAAGTGCTTTCTTGGTCTCCAAGTAAGGCAACTACAAAATGGCACCTTCATCCATCAAGGCAAATATGCCAAAGAACTTTTAAAGAAATTTGAGATGGATGATTGTAAACCATGCAGTACACCCATTACAACAAATAAAATAGTCATGTCTGATGAAAAGGATGATTTGGTTTATCAAACCTTATATGGAAGCATGATTGGGTCTTTATTGTACCTAACTGCATCTAGGCCAGACATCATGTTTGCAACATGTGTTTGTGCAAGATCCCAATTAGCCCCTAGAAAGTCAAACCTTATTGCTGTAAAAAGGATAGTCAGATACCTAAAAGGTGCTCCCACACTTGGTATCTGGTATCCAGCTGATGGAAATATCAAGCTTTCAGGTTTCTCAGATAGTGACTTTGCTGGATGTGACAAGACAAGGAAGTCCACTTCAGGAGGGTGCCAATTCCTAGGCAATTGCTTAGTGTCTTGGCAAAGCAAAAAGCAAGCAGCTGTTTCCACATCCACTGCTAAGGCAGAGTATATAGCTGCTGCAAGCTATACATCCCAACTGCTTTGGCTTCAAAATCAGTTGCTGGAAAAAGAGGCATAAAACTAACCCTTTTTTAGTGCTAATATTGGAAAAAGAGTGCTTTTGTCTTCCTTTTGTATTTTCAGGATTAAATGAGCTCAAAAACGCAAAAGAAGCAAAAAGACAGCTAAATCCAACATAAATACAAGAAAAGGAACATTAGTGGACTGCCCGAACCCTCAACGGCACTTTCCAAAGCAAAATAGAGAAAACAGAAGACTGAACACGCCCCGTGCTCAGCCAGCACGGGGCCGTGCCCAAGAAGCAGCAGAAAAGACAAACCTATAGAAGCTTCTATTGCCCATCACGGGGCCGTGCTCAGCGGACACGGGGGCGTGTCGAAAGTACAGCAGACGCATTTATTGTAATTGCGAATTACAATTAATGAGGAGAGAGAGTGTCAGACGGACACGGGGCCGTGCCCAGCGGACACGGGGCCGTGTCCAGCTCTCTGTTCAGCCTATAAATAGGAGTGCTTGGATTCATTTCATCTCATCCCTTGGCACACCACCTCTCTCACACTTCATCCACCACCCACCACCATCACAACACCATCATCCACTACCATCATCCATTGTCCATCGTAGAGTGTGTGAGTCGTCTCGGGATCCAAGATTGATCGTAAGAGTTCTTGACAATCAAGGCCATGTTTGCCTAAGTCTCTTACATCACTTGGTGAAGACAAAGTGTCTAGTATAATACTTTTTATTTCTAATCTTTTGCACTTTTTATTTGGTTTTGTATTAATGACTTTAATAACTAGTTACTTATATTGAAGGTGATCTTTCCTTATCGTTTGTCCGTGGTGTCTTGGCATTATTTTACTGTCTATATAAAATAAAGGATTTTCACCATTCATATCTCCACGGTCTATATGGAGATATGTTGGCTACCTGGTAGGGGGTTAAGGGAACGGTTTGGTAAAGGTCTTGCCATTGTTCAGCGTTTAGAGGTCCTGCAATGGACCTGGGTCAAATTTAGTAGGACCTCCTTCAATACTTCACGGTATTGGATGGCGGGGGTCCAAACTCTTTGATCCCCTCATAAGTTAACTACTATTAATACTATAACCCGGCTATTTAGGACTGTATCCCTGCTGACTCAGACTACTTAGCCGAGGGTAACGTCACCGCCAAAAGCGGGGCCTACCACAATACTGCATTAATAACTTAATTCATTATCTTCCAATAATCCACCCTTTTAGGATTGTATCCCTGCTGACTCAAACTACTGGGGTGAGGGTAACGTCGCCTTCAAAAGAGGGGCCTACTACAATAACTAAGATAATCTCTTAATTATGTGCAAAAGTGCGGAAATAATCAAAGGTTATACTAGATACGAGTCGGAACCAAGTGATTCATCTTGTCTATCTGTTTTTATTTTTATTTTCAGCATTTTAGTTAGTTTTATTTTTCTTAGTTTAAAACATTTTTCTAAACTTTTATTTTGGTTAGACGTTGAGGATAAACCGGTACTAAAAGCTCTTGTGTCCTTGGATAACCTCGGTATCTTACCAACGCTATACTACACTCAACGATGGGTGCACTTGCCCATATGTGTGTTTAGTGTTAGTGAAATATCGTGTTTTATAAATTTAAAACTTGGCTAAAATAAGTGTTAAAAAGGGCTTAAAATATACACCTAATATATATAACACTTTAACGCACATCAACATCCTTAAAAATAGCTAAAAATGAAATTTTCATTAAATCCTTAAAAGTCTGCCATAACCACTGTTTTGTTTCAAACATCTGTTCTGGTTAAAAGCTATCCACTGCTGAAAGTCAACCTCTGTTCTTTTATTTCCTTGGTAATCACTGTTGTTCAAAATCAGTGTTTTATCCACTGATAGGCTATCCACTGATAGTTAAAGTCACCCACTGCTTTCATTCTTACCGTTGCAACCACTGATCTTGTTCCATCAGTGGTTTGCATAAAACAATTGTCTTCTATTATTCATCAGGGGTTGGCACGTGGACAGTACATAGCGGTCAGATCTTTTGTAACCGCTGCCATGTCAGCATTCACTTTTTCCCCTATAAAACCCTGATCAAAACCCCCAAACAGGGTTTTTATTGTCGAATCGAATTCAAATTTTTTTTCTCAAAACAGTTATCATCCATTCCTCTTAAATCATTCATCATTCTTCTTCTCAAAATGACAAAATCACCGTCTTCATCATCTGAAAAATCCACTCAAAAGGCCATCGAAATTCCATACAAGGCTCCTCACAATTATTTGGGTCTACTCACAAAACCCACTCACACTGAAACCTTCAATTCCATCATTGACGCTCTCTCGTCTTCAAAGTACAAAACTTTGTTGACTGCTGACGCTATGATTTACCTGAAAACCCAGAGAGAATTTTGGAAGAATGCCACACTTGAATCTCAAGGTGAGACGATCATAGCCATCAATTCCTTAATAGTGGGTAAATCAGTTAAAATCACACCACAATCCATTTCAGAAGTATTTGAACTTGATGATCTGCAAGGTAAAACTTCTTTTCCTAAAATCGAGTATCAAACTGATTTTCTTGAGAGGGGGTATGCTAAAGAAATGAAAAAGGACACCTTACAAAAAGGTAATTTTCCTCCTGCACCAAGATTTTTATTCCATACCCTCTTGATGTGTGTTTCAAATAAGACAACTGCTTTTAATGAAATACCATTAAAGATCCAATACCTAGGTTATGCTATTTTACATAAAGAAAATTTTAACTATTCCCAGGAGATCTTTGATGACTTGGTCAAAAATGTTACTAGCAAATCATTTTTATTATTTCCAAGGTTCCTAAGCTTTTATTTTCAAAAGAAATTTGGAAAGAATGATGCTCATGTGCTCATCCAAGGTGAACCTTTTCAAATAAATAGCTTAACACCTGAAACATTTACAAGAATATCAAAGCCTTCCAAAACAAAAGCAGAGGCTCCTGAGTAGAATTTAGCAGCTACCACTGCTCCTCAGGCACCTGCTGCTGAGCCCACCACTCTAGGTGATCACAGCAGCAAAACATTTGCTGTGAAACCCACACCTAAAACCACCAGAAAACCAAGACAAAAGAAAACTCAAAAGCCCCCCAAACCTACAAAAAAGGCAACTCTGGAAGATGAGATCCCATAGCAACTACCAGTGACAACACAAAAGTCACCTGAAACCACTGCTGCTACTTCCTCACAGCAGATGGTAGAAAGATCTCAACCTTTGCCTCAAACTCCTCCTGCTTCTTCTAAAAAAGAACAGGTTGTAAGAATAGGGACACCACAATATGATGCTCTGGAATCAATTGCTTCCATCATCCACAGCCCATTGCCCGGGGCAAATTCGCTTTCTACACCCATACTCACTGCCACAATTCCCCCACAAACAAAGCTTTTGTTGGATGCTCTTGATTTGAACCAGACACAAACCAGTCCTTCTCACTCACCTGTAAATGAGAATATACCTCAACAAGTGACTGGGTCTGGTGTTTCAATCATTGCTAACCCACCAACAACACCAGAGGAGGTTACACCCTTTGAGTTACAAGTAACTCTTGGTGGTAGTTCAAGTGAAGCAGCTACTACAAGTGCTGAACCCACTGGTTTCCACTTGGACAATGGTTTCATTAATAAGACTTCCTTGAAAGCAATTTCTTCTCTGGGAACTCTTATGTATCCCGTATTCACTGGTTCACTAAAAAGTGTCTCTCATTTTGAAGGAAAAAGTCCCCAGTTCCAAGAAAAAGGGGCATCAGTGGATGATTTTTGGGATACATTCCCTGAGTCAACCACTGTTACAACCACTGAAGGTGGGAAATCAGATGATCCCATTAAGTTGGGTGATGGTTTAATGTACCAAGAATTGACGGTTAGAGTTGACAAACTTGATACATCTGTTGCAGAAATCAAAGAAATGTTGCAACAGTTGTTGGAAGTACAAAAGGTACCACCCACTGCTGTACCAGCTCCAACAGCTGCTCCATCATATGCTCCTACTCCAGATGAGCTGTGGAGTTTGTTTCAATCTCTGCTCTATCACCAAAGAGAATTAGCTGATCAGCAACATGAGATACAAGTTCAAAAGATCAGAAATCTCATGGAAGCAAGGTTTAAAGACACCCAGGCAGATAACAAGGCAATAAAGGCCCATTTGCTGAACACCACAGACACTGCTCCTCCCTCTATCATATTTGTGGATAACCCACCACCAGATAATGCCAAAAAGGGGGAGAAATTAAAGCACTTGAAAAAGAAGGGATATGAAGATGGCCTATATATTGAACTAGACAAGTCAAGCATGCTTGCAGACATTCCCTTGCCAAATGGTACTAAAAAGATCGATGTGACCACAAATGCCATTGCTGATGCAAAAGCAAGAGTTAAAAAGGATATAGAGGCAAAGGATAAAGCCAGGTTTAAGCAAGAGAAAAGAGCTTTTATGGAGATGAATGAGCAGGGTACTTCTGAGCTCAAGGATGAAGAAAATCATGTGCAGAAAAGAAAGCAGCCCACTAGACAAGTGAGGCAACCCAAGACCACACCATCCAGATCCACAAAACACTCTTCCAAACCTTCCAAAAGCTCCAAACATCAATCTCCTAAACCAACAGCTGTTGTAACACATGTTGTATCAACAACTGTTGGTAATTTAGTGGTTTCACCAGTTGTTAACCCTACAACCACCACTTCAACTACAACAACTGCTCCCACCTCAACCACTGACCCACCAAAAATACCATCACTACCAAAAGCCACCTCACCACCAAAAACAACCTCATCACCACCATCACCTCCTGCTAAAAAGCAGAAGACATCAGATGACACATCATCTGTTGTAATGACAACAGTGATTGAAACACCAGTTGTTTCAACAGCTGTTAGTCAGCCGCCTTCCACTACAATCATCACCACTCAAATCACCACTTCACAACCCCCAGCCTCTCCTAAGCCTAAAAGGAGAGGGTAATACTCAATGATGAACCTTCACCACCACCAACATCATCACAACCACTGTCCCTTGTACCTATTCCAAACCCTGTTCCACTCTCTTCTGCACAAGTCCTTAACCCAAACACTGCCATTGTATCTGCAGTTGTTCAGTATCCCTTAGAGCTTGCAGCTGTCAGAGAAGAAATAAAATCTTTCTATTCAGAAGATGATCCTGATAAAAGGAGCTTGCCATCTGTTGAAGGATATCCAAGACCTAGAAATATTGAAGAATACTTAAAATTGAAAGGTCAACAAGCTGAGGATATCTCCAAAAGAAATTCAAAGGGCAAATATGACAAGGAAATCTAAAGATACTTTCAATTCCTGCTCACACAAGTCAGAACTTTGGAGCAATTTTCTAAAAATCTTTGTCAGCAATTGTCAGAACGAGCAGATGAAACCCTGAGAAAAAACTATCTTTATAACATTATGGCTTACAAAACATACAAAGGAGAAAGGTACATGTACAAAGAATGGACCATTCAAGAGCTTGAAAGTGAAGCAGCCAGAATTCAAGATATGATCAAGAATAAAGTAAATCAAACTCCTCCTATCTGGGCAAAGTTCAAAAAGAATGTACCAGACAAAGTGCTAGAGCTGAAGAGAATGAAGGAGGAACTTATTACTGCTGATTTTGGGTATAGAAATCAAGTAACAAGGTGGAAGGAAGACAAGGTCAGGGCAAGTTACCAAAGGTTGGAAGAACTAAGGAAGAAAAATCCTGATGTTCTACAAAAGCCTGATTATCCTGAAACAGTGGTTTCAACTGTGCCACAAAAGCAACAGTTCAAAAGATCCACTGCTCCACCTGCTGCCATCCTTTACCAAAGAAGGAAACAAAAGCAGATGGATAATATAACAGCAGCAGATAAAGAAGCAGAGGATTACCTTGTGAAAGAAGGGGTTAAGAAGATGATTGAAGAAGGACTTCAATCTGCACAAACTTCAACCACTGCTCAACCAGTAATTACCAGGACACCATCTCCAAACTCATCTGCAATAAAGCCTCTCCCAAGAAACCCACTGGACTCAAAAGTACTAAAGTGGAAATCTGACAAACAGACCCACGTACTGACTCTGATCAAGTCCAGTGGTGAAGTGAAGAAAATATCAAGGGAACAAGCATTGGGCCTGGGTGTTGAAGATCTACAAGATCTCCTTGATCCTCCACTGTGTAGGGATGAGGATGACACAGATGCCCTGGACTTTGAGTTACAACTTAAAGGCCAAATAAGGGAACTGTTGATGAGACAATAAAGATCTACAATAATGAAGGGTTTTGGCATCATCTGTTCCAGGGGGAGATTGTTGGGATTGAACCCTACCAGAGGAACAGTTGATTAAAGCCAAAACTGGATCAGAACAGTGGATCCAGAATAAGCAATGGATGTATACAAGTCTCTCCCCTTGAATGTGATTCTAACAACTGATGGCCTCTATCCACTGTCCGCACACAAAGTGCTGTTCTACAAACAATTGCTGGTCATTTAAAGACTGATGAAAATTGAAGACATGTTGATCAATCTACTGTTATGGGTCAAGCACTGCTGATGATACAAGTACTGCTGGAGTCACAACAGTGAAAGGAGAAGGCAGTAGTTTAGTCTTTCCTTTGTTATGTATTGTAATCAGTAGTTAGCTTAGCAGTGTTTGTATTAGATCAGTAATTAGAGTTTGTTAGGAGGTTAGATGTCACTTTCATGGTGACGTCAGCCAAGATGCTTCAGTGGTTTGCTCGTGCCTATAAATAGAACAGTACACTGTACTGTTCTATCAGCTCTTTCACCACTTATCTTCCTGTACGAGCAAATACAATGAGCTCAGGCTGAGGGGGAGTTTGTTATACATGCATGCAAAGTTGTAATCGGTGATTGGAATAAATTGAAGCGGTTTAATGTTAAACTTGTGTGTTAAAAACATTTCTCCTGGTTGATTGTGTGCAAAGTTTATTTCCATTTTATTTCCGCTGCAATTACTTGTTCATCTTCATTAATTTCTAAACAAAAACACAATCAAAAAGAAACTCAGATCCTAACATCTACAATATGAGATTTTAGGTTTTCGCTTTTGGAAGTTTAGCTTGTATATTTTAGAATTTTTGTTTAGATCATTGTGTCTTTTTTACGACTCATTGTGTCTTTTTTTCATCAACATTGTGTTATATTTTTTGGCATTATTTTATATTTTGCTCAATATTGTGTTATATTTTACGATTTATTATGTCTTTTTACACTTTTTTTTAGGAGACTTTGCCCAATTATCAAAGTCCATTGTTTGTCTTTCATTGTGCATTCATCAGAGATCTTGAGCAACACAACCAAATAAACTTGCATAAACGTTACTCATAAACCTGTAACTTGCACATCCTGTTTATTCTAAACAAAAAACCAATCACTTTTAAAACTCTTAACTAGATAACCACGAAATACTTTAAAATAGCTAAGTAAACTTTCAACCTAATCCAAACTTAGTAGATAACTCAAACCATTAAACAAAATTAATTTAGATGAAACTTTCACTTTCACTTAATTAAGCACTTACACTTTACATTTTAGGATTAACACTTTCAATTTGTACGAACTAATGCTTAGAGATGTAGTGTGCAAAAAAGCCAACGACTTGGTTAGCTATTGCATTAACTAATGATTAGAGATGTAGTGTGCAAAAAAGCCAACGACTTGGTTAGCTATTGCATTACCACTATCACAATGAAAAAAATCTAACTTATAATAAAAGACTCCAAATAATACGACATCTTATTCTCTCCTTCAACCTCATAAATTTTATTTAAATTTGTTTAATAAATTTTTTTAGAGTGAATTTCAAGTATTGTCCTTTATCTTTATACACATTTTCAGGCGATGTCATTTATGTTCAAAATTGATGGGTTTTGTCCTTTATGTTTTCATATCATACACGTTTTGTCCTTTAGGCCTAACCCAGTTAGTTTTTCAGTTAAATTTGGTCATGTGCTTTACACATGAGTGCATTTTTGTCAATTTAAAGGTTGTAGAAGCTTTGAGCTGTAAATCTGCTGTTGAACTTACCTTTGAAAATTTAACTGAAAAAACTAACTGGGTTAGGCCTAAAGGACAAAACGTGTATGATATGAAAACATAAAGGACAAGACTCATCAATTTTGACCATAAAGGACAGCGCCTGAAAATGGGTATAAAAATAAAGGACAATCCTTAAAATTCACTCTTTCTTTTAATATTAATATTAATTAATAACTAATATATATATATATATATATCACTTATTTTTATCTAAAATTAATAAATAACTTCAATTTTGTAATTTAGACCCTTTGTTTTTTTACTTTTAACCCAAAGTTTTTCATCTTTTGCAATTTAATCAAAACTCTTTTTTATTTTCAATTTTGGTCCATCGTACTTTTTATCTTTCCCAAGTTTTTCGTTTCATTCTAAATTTTGTGAGTTAAAGCACCGCAACGTGCGTGTGAGGTTCAACATTTTTTCGTATATGTTTTCCCCGTTTGACTGGCCACTTCGCGTCACATCTATTTTTCTGCGTTTGACAAGTTCGTCCAACACGCGGGTCCTGGATGTACTTAGTTATTTTTTCTATGTTTTATGTTTCGATTTAATTTCTCAGCAACGAGCGTGCGTGATTCAAAGATTTCTGTGTTTCACTAGGCGTTATTTTTTTCCCGTTTTTATTTATTTTGTTTTTACGAGCTTTTCCTGTGTTGGTGGTCGCTAATAATGGTATAGTATTGCTACTACTTAACACAGTTTTATGACAACCGCTACAACGCAGAGGCTTAATACTAGTAAAAAATAAAATAAAAAAGTTGACTTGCAGTACCTAGTAACCTAGCCAAAAGTGGTTTTGCATTTGACGATTTATGTTTGTATATGTGTAAGGGCAAAAGGTAAAATGATAAATATCATAAAAAAACTAGTATATTTTTCTGTTTTTTCTATAAATAATCCCTCCACTTTCTTTTCTAATATTAAAGTCCCTCAACTTAATAATTTTGAACATAATTATAAAGTTTTTACTAAAATAAAAAAAATCATTATAAGTTTGGTCCTTATAAGAATGAAACAAAGAAAGCCACTGGCCATTCTGACGAGCAAAGCACCTTGTCTCGGGCTCGGCTGGTTACAAACAAAACTAGTATGAGACTTTTAGCCACTTCGAGCGAGTTTTTAGACCTTTTTCAAAAGTAGTTATTTTACGACCTTTTTTAAAAGTATTCATTTTTAATATAATTTATTCTATCTTTTTTTTTTGTTTATTTGTATTTTTATAATGAGGGCATAAATTATTGAGAAAAAAAGTAAAAGTTAAAAGCATGTTTGCAAAAGTCGCTAGGCGTTCCCTAGTCAGTCAATCGAGGAGTTGAGAGTACTCGATTTAGGCGGAGAGTACTCGATGAGTACTCGGACATGTTAAATTATAAAGAAATTACTTTTTGGAGATTAAATATATGTCAAATAACATAAATTTACTAATATTTATAACAAAATATATGAAAATGATATTCATTCTTTAATATTCTTTAATATGATAGGAATAGAAATTATGTTTTATTATTATTTAAGTCAAACTAGGCCCAAGTTGACCTATTAGATCCAATTCTGGCCAAGGTTGACCGCGTTTGACCGACTCCGAGTAATTAAGCGGAGTCGAAGAAAGTCACCTCAGCAGCCTAACTTGTAGCGACTACTCGGGGAGTACTCGGCCTTGGAAACCTTGTTTTACAACCATAGTTAAAAGTTCATGATATGTAACTGATCATAAATATAAAGTACCTACTTTGTAATTAATTTTTATTATTATAGAGAAAGGTCACAGTTATGTTCAAAATTACTAAGAAGATTGACTTTAATATGCAAATAAAAAAAGTAGAGGGACTTTTATAAGCAAAAAGATAAACTTTGTTTTTTATGGTAATTGCCCAAAGTTAGGTTTTTTATGGTTCTCTAGTAGATTGAAGCATAAAGGGGTAGATTGGAGAGATTGGGTCTCTTTTGTAAATGTGTAAGTTGTTTGGTGTTCTGTTGCTGGCCCGGCTTGGGTTAGCATTTGTGTTGATGATAGTTACCTTTAAAAAAAAAAGGAATTCGATACTAGCTCAAATGAACTTTGATGAAACTCATTCCAACAAGCTTCGAGTGAGCCGTAAACTTTTTGACCAACATAATCACCATCTAACTTTTCACTCACAACACACCTTTTTTACACACGCTCACTAACCATCACACTGCTTACGGGGCGCCAACGTGACATTTGATCAAGCCACCTTTTTTAAACACTACACTTAGCGTAACATGCAAATTCTAATAAATTTGTGTGTATTTAATTAGTATATGATTTTTATTCAATATCACTATTAAAACAATCTATTGTATATATTATATTCTTATTTATTTTATATTTTTAATAAGTTATAAGCTAGGTAAGGTGTGTAAGGGTACGGGGTATAGAGTGCGGTGACTTGATCGGGGAGTGGGTGTCATCGATTGGTGACCACCCCCACTTAATTGAGTTGGGTGTTTGAGTTGGAGAGAGGGTGGGGAATTCGGTGTGTAGTCACCGATTGTGTTGAGAGGAGAGTAGAGACCAATCAAGTTTTTTTTTTTTTTAATTGAGGGGTGTTTGACCATACCTAGTGATTGAATGTAAAATGGGGAGTAGAATGGGGAGTTGACATGGCATAATATTATTAGGTAGGATTTCACTCAAACACCCTAGGGTGATTGAGCATACCCTCCACCCTAAAGAAATAGAAGTAGAAAGTTTGTGAATTGGTTTCTACGGAAAAAAAAAAAACAGTAGGATTTCTGCGTTTTGCAACAGATTTTCGGTCGGTATCAGTTTGGTTCATTACATTAGCGGTTTGGTTTGTTACAGTACCAGTATGAGATAGATGTTCGGTATAGTAACTGAAAGAGATATCCTTGACGGGTTATCAACACATGTTTTACATCAATCGAAAACTAATAAACAAATACAAGTACCAATACCAATGTTGTTTGGCATGTATCAGCTCGATTCGCTAGTTACGTTACCGCATCGACATTCACTATAGCGTATATACAACCTCGTCGAGGCAACCATAAAAAATGAATACGGTACCGACGTTGTTTGAACGGTTTAGAAAAAAGAAAATGTCAACTATATTTAGAATTGTAGATAAAAAATATGCTTGACGCAACTATGTATTCAAAACTATAAAATGTTAGAATATATTACTAAAATAGTCATGCTTACAAGACCATAAAAACAATTAGGATAGTGGTGCTAATATCTTTCGTACGCTAACAGCCTGTTTTTTTAACAACAAAGAAAGAAAATAAACTATATTGGGTATTATCACTTATAAAAATAACCATGTTATAACGGTATATTTGAAATCTATAAGGTGTTAAATTATATTACTAATATAATGAAATGGGTAAGCACCTTTTGATAACATGTACGTTTGTGCTTCGATCACTTTTATGTTACAATTTACAACTTGGTTTCGAATAAAATTTATATTTAAACGTAGATAAAAATAAGTATGTCATAACAAGATACTGAAAATTTTATAACACAACATATCTTTAAGACTATAAATGATAAACAAATGGTGCTCAAAAGTAATTATTACAATCATATAAAAAAGAGAACAAAAAAAACCAAACCCACCTCAATAGGTTTTTAGTTAGTATATGTAACTAAATAGGTTTTTGTCGGTTAAGTTTGTATTACTATCTTATACAAATAAGTAATTTAACAAATAAGCTCAATACAATTAATAGTATCATAATTACTACGTTAGATGGCTTGTATCCATATAAATAACCTATGGTATTAAGCCCCCCGCGTTGCGGTGGGGGCGTAAAACCGTGACAAATAGCACCAATGCCACACTATAGCCAACAACCACCAACATTGAAGTTGTGGCGTCTTAACGTGGAGAAATTAGACCGACATAGAAAATATAGAAAATAATAACTAACTTGATTTAGGACTCGCGCATTGTAACGAACTTATTAAATGGGAAAAATAGACGACGTAAATACACTAAACTACACATGTACGTTGCACCATGTTAACTCGCAAAAATTAGAACGAAGCATATAACAAAACGTAAAATCGTTGAACCACACACACATATTGTGACGTGTTAACTCGCAAAATTTAGAACTAAACGTAAAACGAAATTTTTTGCAAAATATGAAAAACGTAGGGAATCAAAGTTGAAAGTAAAAAAGTTGTGAGGTTAAATTGGAAAAACTAAAAACTTTTGGGTTAAAACTATAAAATCAAGTAGTTTTGGGTGTAAAGTGAAATATCAATATTTTTTTTGACAAACCCCCAAAACATGTGGTACAACATCTCAATGCCTTAACTTGTTGCTAATTTATATTATGTAAATATTTAAGACTTGTGCTTCACGGCGGGACCGTTAAACTGAACACAAGGTAGATATAAAAACGTTGAACCATGCACTTACGTTGCAACGCGTTAACTCGTAAAAGTTAGACCAACACATAAAATATAGAAAATAATAACTAAATCGACTTACGACCACACATTGCGACGAGGCTCTTAAACCGCAAAAGGAAAAAATAACGTAAAAACGTTAAACCATACACGCGCGTTGCAGCGTGTTAATTCACAAAATTTTAGACTGAAACGTAAAACGACAAATTTATTAAACGTAAAAAGTATAAAGAAATAAAATTGAAAGTGAAAAAGTGTCAGGGTAAAAATTAAGAAAATGTGTTTTGATAAAGTTGTAAAAGAAGAAAAGTATAAGGAGTAAAAGTGTAACAAAATTGAATTAGTAACTTTTACTCACGAATCAACCTTAATGGGAGTTTTTTTCCAAACTAGTGTTGATGGTAAAAGTATTTACCATTTTAGTGTTTCTTCAAAACTATTTACCAAATTAGGGTTTTCATTTATTTTGTATTTGCATTTTTATTTTAACCAACATAATAGACTTATTCTTTTTTTATTCAATCAATTCGCTGTGGGTATTTTTATTTTTTTATATTACTTTCTGTTCAATCAATTCGATATTTTTTTTTCAATCAAATTATTTATGTTTTATTTACCTTTTCTTTTAAACAACATAAAGAACTTATTATTTTTTTTATATTAATCAATATTATACTCTTTTCCATCTTGTTATAATTTTTTTTCAACCAACCCATGTCAAAGACAAACTAATAAAATCATTCACTGTAAATTTAAACAATGAAATAAAAAAATCATACAAAAAAAACTAATCAAACATTATAACTGTAGAAAAACTTATACTAAGATTCTTGGGTTAAGATAGGAAGAAAAATCAATTTCACAAACAAAATGGTATGAATTTATGAACAACGAATTTGTTTTTTTAACATTAACTTAGTGATATGATAAAAAAAAAAAAAAAAAGAAAGAAAGAAAGTTGATTACTTAATGGTTTACTCTGGTAATGAGACTTAATAATTTTACCACATCTTTTCACTGTTTTCTTAACTTCCTAATGTAATTATAATATTACATTCACTGAATGAGGAATATACTCTGGAAAAAAAAAATTATTGTTTTGTAGAGGTTTACGTTTTTAAAAGACGGTATTAATATGTAAATAAAAAGAGTTAACAAGGAAAAAGAAAGAAATAATTTTATTCTTTTCCATTTTTAATCTTTTATAAACGAATTATAATGCTAACAGTGGATTGATTTAATAGAAAAAAAATTAATAAGTTTTTTTGTTGATTAAAGAAAAGACAAATACAAAATGAATAAAAAAACTATTTTGGTAAATAGTTTTAAAGGAACACCAAAATGGTAAATACCTTTTCCATAAACACTAGTTTAGAAAAAAAAAACTCCCTTAATGATTAATATAGTAGTTAGATTTTAATTTTGTTATATTTTTACTAGGTTATAACCCCATGTGTTACACGGGTTTAGTAAATAAATTTATATACTAAATAATAAAACATTATATCTTTAACAACTTCCTTTATTGCATGGGTTGAATAAATGTAATTTTATATATTAAATAATAAAAAGTTATATATATAAGAACCATATTGTACGGGTTGATTTAATGTAATTTTATATACCAAATAAAAAAAATTATATCTTTAAAACCACATGTATTACACGGGTTGAATAAATGTAATATTGTTACCAAATAATACATCTTAAAAAAACCTCCTTTATTACACGAGTTAAATAAAAGTTAGTAAATGTAATTTTGTATAGTGAAAATAAAAATATTTAATATATTAATACATAGTTTGGTTTTCGTGATAAATAATTTGTTTTATTTAAAATGTTATAAATTAACAATTTACAATTTCGGTTATTAGAAAAATAGAAGAATGGTATTCGAAATTTAAAGTAGGATAAAATTTAATATTAGCTCATCATTCATTTATTTATTTAATTCATATAAGATAAGTTTGCAAGTAAGGCGAGAAAATCATAAAATAAATACCTACAATGAACGACATGTGTCACACATTAATGTTTTATTATATAGTATAGTATAGATAAAAATTTAGATTGATATAAATAGATTATTTTGTTGTAGCAAAATTTGTTAACGAAGTCTCAATAAATTTAACCCATTATTTAAAAATCCGTAAATGTATAAATGATAAATAATATTAGTTAGAGTAAATTACGATTTTGGCCCCAGTGGTTATATCACTTTTACTATTTTAGCCCAATTTTTTTTTTAACATCTGAGCCCCCAACGTCTTTTTTTCTAACCTTTTTCACCCCTAACACTAACCCCATCCATTAAATGTTAGGGGCCAAAAGGGTTAGAAAAAAGACGTTAGGGGCCAAAAGGGTTAGAAAAAAGACGTTAGGGGCCAAAAAGATTAGAAAAAAAACATTGGGGGTTCAGATGTTAAAAATTCTTTTTGGGCTAAAAGAGTAAAAGCGATATAACCACCGAGGCCAAAATCGTAATTTACTCTGTTAGTTAAATAAATAAAATTATAAATGAGAAGAAGATTAAACTAAATAATAATTATCCATAAGAAATTAAACTAAATAATATTTAATAGGAGGATTATATATAATTAATTAGAAAAGATTAAGCTAAAATAATACTTATCTATAAAACAAAGCCTAATATGATGACAAGTGTCCCAAAATTTGTTTCTTTTGTTATATAGTATAGATTTATTTTTAAAAGTATAATGTTTTTAATTAATATTTTTTTCATCTATACCTTTTTATAATTTTCGTAACTAACTGTTTATTTTATTTTGTATACCAATTAGATGTGATCGGCTATGTTTTATTCAATGGTGGCGCCGCAACTTAGATTGTTAACAACAATATGTTAAAAATTACAAATTTACACACACTCCAAACAACAATATGTTAAAAAGAAAGTTTACAGTAGCAGTCGTTTTTATTCTTTAGCTAATTTTATCTCTTTCTTTTTACCAAGACTTAAAAATTACAATTTACACACACTCCAAACAATTGGTGACTAACTATTGATGGCTACGGGTATTTAAGTTTAACCTATTGTGGGTCCAGGTGAGTTTTCCCCTTCAGTCTTGAGTTCGAGTCTGGTGATAGGGGTTTCTCGTTGAGGGATTTTAAATTGTGGATCTATTGTGCTAGAGGGCTCTCTAACACGGACCCAGTTAAGACAACGTATGCTAGACCTCCCGACATTCATGAATAATTCACACCTTTCAAAAAAATGTTGAGAAACACAAAACTGAAACAACAAACAAAAAAAACAAAAAAAACAAAGAACAAGCAACTAAAAGTAGTTAGAACAGGAATTAAATACAATAACATCAAAGAACCACAATGAAAAATCAACTACACCTTTGATTTATGGTCTAACCAACAGAAATTAAAACAAAAACGAAAGCTGATTAGATGATTATGATGAAAACACACCCATATTTTAATAATAATAAAGTTAAAAACAAAAAAGAAACACATCCATGGTAACAGAACTTAGTGTTTTTTAACACATCTAGGTGTTTTTCTTTAACATACTGTGCTCTTATATAAATATGAATGAAGTGTGTGGGTTTTTGTTTAGAAATCACATAATGACCTATATAGCATGGAATTGAATCAAGTTGCAAGCAGAAGAACAGAATCAGAAATAAATTCATACATAATTAAAGCTCATTGATCAAGAAAATACCTCTCCTTTGCTTGCAATCTTCTTTCTTCCAAATCTGTGGTTGAGAATGTACTGGTAAGTGTAAACGTAAACAAGATGATTGATAAGTGGGGTTTTATGATAGTAAGTTTCATGGTTGGTCCCCGAGATTTGAGCCAAAGTTCGGTTTTCGTCCATCTTTTTAAATTTTCTGCGTTGGAATGCCAATCAAGTATCTATTTCTTGTATTCCTAGTCACTAATTGAGTTGGTTTTTTTCTTTTAGTTTAGGAGTTATTTAGTTTTAATATAGTAGCACCCTAAACTAACAAATTTGTTCATGTTAGAACCTTCATCTCCATCTGTATAATTTAACTAAACAGCATATTTATCTATAAATTTTGTTTATTTTTTAAAAACCTCCCACATTCAACTCTATATATTTATCACTATCTTACTCATAAACACTTATTTTACTTTTTTTTTTATTTCCTACACACTTACAATAAGAATATAAAGAGTTATATTCAACTTCTAAATATAAAGTTATGTGCAAACTTCTAAATAAAGTGATGCACTTTGGTTTCTATAGTTTTTTCTCTATTATAGAGATTTCAATATAGCGATTTTTTGTTGTTTCCTCTATTATTTTTTCTATATCTATATCTGTAATAATACATTATTAAGGAGATTGGACGGCTACCTTCGTAATTTCATTTTTTTAAGCTTCAGGTTTAAAATAAAAACATTTGCGGCTTGCGGAAATCGAACCCGTGACCAACCGCTTAGAAACAAACGTATTAACCAGCAAGCCAAATCTCTTTTTGTTAAAATATCGACTCGTTTATCCTTTGACATGTCTTAAACCACCATTCAACCACCACCTCCATGACCATCTCTACCACCACCAAATTCTTTATTAAATGACCATATTACCCCTAAAATAGCTAAGTTTTTTTTTAACTATGGTTATTATTTTGGACTGAAATGGCACGTTTCAAGAACGTCGAGGAGGAAAATGGCGCAATTTTAAAATTTGGCCTGAATTGACAAAAAATAAACAAAACACAGGGACGTAAATGACATTTAATTCTTATTATATTTTGTTTTTCTGTATAGCTCTTAGGAAAAAAATTGATTGAAAGTTTCAATTTTTCTTTCTAAATATACAGAAGAAACTGTCGAAGGTGGGGTCTACTGGTCCACTAAAAATTGGCAATGTTTGACTTGATAGCTGAAACAAAAAAGATGGCAAATTGTCGTTTTAGTCCTTGAGATTTGTCTGAATTTGTCATTTTAGTCCAAATAGTTTTTTTTCCGCCTCTGGGTCCCTGACTTTTCTCTTTTGTTACCATTTTAATCACATACCCTAACTCCATCCAAAAACCTCATTTTTAACCAGGGGTATTTTGGAGATTTTCAATTTAAATCTTTCTATTTGCCATTTTGATCCAAAATTTATTTTACATTAAAAAATAAAAGAAAAAAATTAATGTTACAAAACACACATAAATTTATATACATATATATGAATTAATATATACACACATACAGAACTTCCCCCGTCACCCCTAACCCCTTCTCTTTCTCTCTCTGTTTCGGTTGCATCACCACCTCCATAGCTACTCCGGCCACCGCCGACAAAGATCTCTGGCAACCTCCACCACAACTCTCAGGCCACCTCCACCTCAACCACCACTACAACTACTCCGGCCACCGTCAAAATCTCGCTAGGTTTTAGATCTCAAAAATCAAGGACATTGAGGTTTGAATGGTGGTGGGGATGGCATCACAGATTTGTAAAGGGGAAGAAATAAAACGGTTTGAAGATGTAACCGATAGTGGTGGTCATGTCAAGCTGCCGGAAAACAGTATGGCCGGCAACTGGTGTGTGTATGTGAGCTGCAACAGGTTTCTGTTCACACTCTCACCGCCGGAAAGAAAGTCGTCATCTTTGGTGTCCCTAGTGCCTTCACTCCCACTTGCAAGTTTTATAAAAGCTCTAATTTTTATAAATTTTGTTGCTTTTTGAGGTGTTTGAGTTCTTGATTGTTGGAAATTGGAATGTTGTTAGGTTTTATGTGCTGTTAATTGATGTTAATTGGGAAAATTTTGAATTGGTATGCCTGATAACATGTATAATAATGTGTCTGTTTTTTATAACATTAAATTTTATCTTTTATAGTGGTTGTGGTTGTAGTGGTGAATGGCGGTGGTTGTGGTGGTGCACAGTGGTGGCAGTGGTGGAGAATGGTGGGGATGGTGGTTGTGGATGAGAGATATGGGAGAGAAGAGAGAGAGAATTAGGTTTGAAGATCAAACTGAAATGTGTATATTAATATATGTTCATATAGTGTAATAAAAATAAAAGAATGGATCAAAATGACAAATAGAAAGATTTAAATTGAAAATCTCCAAAATACCTCTGGTTAAAAATGAGGTTTTTTGACGGAGTTAGGGTATGTGATCAAAATGGCAACAAAAGGGAAAAGTCAGGGACCCAGGGGCGAAAAAAAACTATTTGAACTAAAATGGCAATTTACTCTTAAAAAAAGTTGTTATATGAAATGCCTTGTAATAAAAAATAATATAAAGGAGTCTAGCAGACCCAAATTAATAGTATTGATCTTTTGTAACAGTGATGGTGGAAAAATATGTAATTTTAACTGGTAAACGTCGAAAAAAGAAATGTTTTCAGGCTTAAACAAAAAATAGCAATTTTTATGAGATAAGAGGGGTTTGATCAAAATTTCTATGCATTATCAGTGGATTATCTATTATTGTCTAGGTGGAAATAGCATCTTAGGTCGTTATGCTGCATACCTTTCATTTTGGGTTTTCTTTTTCGAACATAAAAGGGATCATTTATTCATAACATTTCTGGTGTTAGGTGAGGGTGAAGACGATTTGCTTTTTTTTTTTTTTTTGAAAGGTAAATTATATAGACAAACGGCCTGACCGGCAAAAAACCAACCAGAACCTACCCAAGATTACAACATATACAACGGGTAACTACACCAGTCACTCCAAACTAAGTTACAATGCTTCGATCTACTTTTTAGCCACAGAAAGCCAATACTTTCTATTATCCACTTATCTAGCCAGTTTTATTATCCACTTAGGAATCCTAGAAAGTATTCCACAACATTGATTTTGCCGTTAAGCATCAATTTTGATGGGTGATTTAGATAGTTTTTCAATAGTTGTGTAGGTCCCTCGGAGGTTGAGGTCAAACCTATTCCTTGTTATGCTTAACACACTAGCAAGTGCGGAATCCAAGCTAGAATGCAAACCGGTAGTTTATATGAGAACACAAGCTACAAAGAGAAGGGTAGACAGACGAGATATCAAAGTTTTCTCTTGTATTTCAGTGGAACACGGTTACAGCCCTTTACCAACTGAAAATGCTCTCTACAAGACTGAACTCACTCACTTCTCACACTTAATGAAGTGAACACATTACATGGGTATATATACCCAAACACAGATCGTCTGGTCGAAGGATCAGATAGACTGATCGAAAGATCATCTATCGATCTGAAACTGCTCGAAGGATCCACATATACCTCCAAGGATGAGATCCTTCGAGGTCCATCTATATCCATCGAAGGTTTATCTTTCGAGCTCATCGAAGGATATAAACAATCCTTCGATGACTCATCCTTCGACACAAACAGGTTACAACAATGTGTTAACTGTTTGGCCAAGTCAAACCAGGAGGATGGTTGACTTGGTCAAACTTACAACGAACACACATATTAACAAACCTAAGACGTAAACCAGACTAACACAAGACATCGTTTGGTATCATGACAAAATACAGACAAAGTACAGACACAAGTGCACCAACAAACTCCCCCTTGGCTGTAGCTTTGTCTCAATCTTCGTGTCTTCAAGTCTTTGACGTCCTTTCAAGTCTTCAATGTCGGAGGATCTTTAAAGTCTTCACGTCTTGAAAGCGGAAAGTGTACCAACAAACTCCCTGTTTCATGTAGGAAGTGTGTTGACAAACTCCCCCTTAACATAAGCTCCCCCTTGAGTTATGCTCGTGATAGTCTTGTTCTTTACAACTTGAGATCCTTGTGGTGTTGATGATGGCCAGCGGCAACTCGATCATCTTCATCATTTGAGTGCCTTCACGTCGTGTCTTCATTCCAAAGCTTGTCATCGACCATGTTCTCCTTGCCTTTAGAATCTGCACATGCAAGAAATCTAAACGCGTAATGAGAACAACTGCTTGGAATATCATAAGTAAACGACACACATGTGACCATTGTTCAATCAACTACCGTCCGACAGTTTGAAAGTTTAACAAATTTATCAATTTTAGGTTTTTAACTTTCAAAACTTGCAAATTTCGACCGTTTATGAAGAATTAGTCGTTTCGGTTTTCAATCAGGTTTCAGGTAACGAAGACTCGAGCTCCAACATCGTACAATCGAAAATAAAATAGAAATAAAATCTTTTTGGCTTTTAGAAAGTTTATATTAAAACACACCTAAAATCTTTTTGGTATTTATGAATATTTCAAATTTAAAGACTGAAAGCAGTAAATAAATATATACAAAGATGCAGAACCTGAAAGCATTAAATAAATATTTACAGACATTCTTTTTGCGAGTTTCGAGGGTAAGAGAATCATATCAGTGTACGGTCATGCCAAAACGCTCTTGTTGTTCTTTTAGTTAACATTAAGATAAGCATCCTATAACAATTATCGGTATTGTTGTCCACTTAAGCTCAACTTATCAGATGTAATCATGGCGAGGGGATACGTTAAGGTATGATTTATACTTACCGACCGGTGTTCATCCACATCACGACACATTCCCGTATCAAGGTATGCACGAGGGTTCATCTTACCGGTGAGTATACCGATTATCATCTGTTTGACCGTATATGATGTGAGAAACTCACTTATTTTGATTGAAAACAAGCCCTATGTGATAGAATCACTTATTGATGAGGAACTTGATTTTCGATGCATGAGGGCACAGGAGCAAGTCCGTGAACAGGTCAATACTTTCGTACAGCAGAGAGACGAACTTGACTCCCGGATAAATGTGATATATTAAAACTTATTTTGAGGGACATGTGATTGTTGATCACTTATTGAGGTCGTATGCAGTATGTACACGTATGTATAGTATCATGGAAGATCTAGACTTGCGTCCCCGTTATTTTTCGGAAAAAGATACAACCATGATACCCAGATGATAAGCAGCATAAAGACCGAATATCTCAGAACCTCGGCAATCTCTCAAACGAAATTTCGGTACTAAGACCATATGCCAATGAATGGTTCCCACCTGGTCTTCAGTCGATTTAAGTTTATATCACCCTGCACACTTTAAAATGATTGTGAGCCTACCGATACATCTTATATAGAGCTGCTTATCGTTTTTCATTTAAGGTTTAAAGAGGTTTGGACAGACCACTGATGTACTATCATTTTCTCTTTTGCTCGCCAGGAAACTCATTTTTGTTTTTCTATTGTTTTTGTGTTTTTGAAATTTTTTTGATGTTTTTGGATTTTTTTTTAAATTTTTGGATTTACTCCCCCTAAAATCAACAAACTAAGATAAATTTAAAACACAAAGGTATTTACAAAAATGATTTTCCGATGTTGGTTTTACTCTTGCTTGACCTTAATGCCGTTTACCGGTAATAAATAGTCAAATCTTGATTTGTCAAATGCTTTGGTAAAAAGGTCGGCACGTTGGTCATCAGTGTGGACGTAAGCAACATCAATTAGCCTTTTCTCTAAGCAATCACGTATGAAGTGATACTTAATTTCGATGTGCTTAGTCTTTGAATGCTGCACAGGATTTCTAGTGATCTGTAAGGCAGCAGAATTATCAACGTAAATAGGAGTAGTTAGGAATTCAAAACCGTAGTCTCGCATTTGTTGTTGGATCCATAGGACTTGGGAGCAACAACTTGAGGCAGCAATGTATTCAGCTTCGCATGTTGATGTAGCGACGCACGTCTGCTTCTTGCACTGCCATGTGACTAGGCGATTTCCCAAAAACTGACATCCAGCCGTTGTGGATTTGCCGTCGATTTTGCATCCGCCAAAATCAGAGTCACTGAATGCGATCAAGTCAAAGTTATTATCCCTAGGGTACCATAGACCGGTGTCAGGGCAACCCTTCAAATAACGAAAAATCCTTTTTACAGCTGCAAGATGTGAGGCCTTCGGGTTGACTTGATATCTGGCAAGCAGGCACGTTGGGTACATTATATCTGGTCTTGATGCTGTGAGGTACATAAGAGATCCGATCATCGCGCGGTAGTATGAGGGGCTAACAGCTTCACCCTTCAAGTCTGGAGTAATTCCGTGATTTTGCGGCAATGGGGTACCGATGGGCATTGCATCAGACATCTGGAACCGGCTCAAGATGTCACCAACATATTTAGTCTGATGGATGAATATCCCAGACTCAGTTTGTTGTACTTGTAGGCCCAAAAAGAAAGTCATTTCCCCCATAGCACTCATCTCGAATTTATCCTGCATGATGCGCTCGAAATTCCTACACAAAACATCATTAGTAGAACCAAATATAATATCATCAACGTATACCTGTACCAGTAGAAGATCTCCATCTTGTTCTTTGATGAAAAGAGTACAATCGATAAGACCTCTGCGAAATCCATTCTCCAGCAGATAATTAGATAAGGTTGCGTACCAAGCTCGCGGTGCTTGATGTAGACCATATAGAGCTTTGTTGAGCAACCAAACCCGATCGGGATGGATAGGATCTTCAAAACCTGGAGGCTGTTCGACGTACACCTCTTCTTCCACCACACCATGTAAGAATGCACTTTTCACGTCCATCTGGTAAACCTTGAAACCTTTGAATGAGGCATAAGCCAGAAAGATTCGAATTGCTTCTAGACGTGCAACAGGTGCATACACTTCGTTGTAGTCGATCCCTTCTATCTGACGAAAACCTTGAACGACTAGCCTTGCTTTGTTTCGAATAACGACTCCACGGTCATCCTTTTTGCATTTAAACACCCAACGGGTACCAATCTTCTTGTAACCAGCAGGTTTCTCTACGAGTTTCCAGACACCAAGCTTCTGGAATTGTTGCAGTTCTTCCTGCATTGCTTCAACCCAAGAGTTATCTTTCAAAGCTTCTTTCCAAGTTATTGGCTCTTCCTGTGAGACATAACACGCGAAAGACCAATCGTTTTGTTGACCAGATTCTCTAATCGCCGAATACAAGCCTGCATTGTTGTTGTTTTGCAACATGTTTCTTGTTTGAACGCCACTTTGTACATTTCCGATGATGTTTTGTTGAGGATGGGTATTGTGAATCCTTGTTTCTGGATTATCTTGAACTGGAATGTTTGTACCCAGATTGTTGAGATTGAGATCAACAACTAATTCAATATCCGGAATTGACGAAGAGGATGATGCAGTAGCTTCAGCTGTTCTAGGGACGTCCACTGGAGGAGTACCCTCTGAAGTACCATGAACTGCTGTTGTTGGAGCTTCTTGATCTGCATCTAGAAATTCATCATCCTCTGAAGATTCGTTCAATTCGGTAGCATCGTGAAAATCCTCATTATCGAGAGCATTATTGTTCACTGAAGATGGTTCTTGATTGACAATAATGGGACGAACCAACGGTGAATCTATTGCGTTGTCACTCTCGAAAAACATCCTTGCTGCAGCATTTTCTTCAACTGCTTCAACATTGATCGAATTGAAAAAGTCATCGTACTCAAACATCCAAGGCTGACCAGGATTTCTAACTGGCAAAGTGTGCCTTTGTACTCTGACTTCAGACCATTCCTCGACCCTTTTAGTCTCTAGATTCCAGACTCTTAAGTTCGGGGTGGAATACCCAAGAAAGTATCCTTCAATGGCTCTTGCCCCAAACTTTCCATGAGGATCGATTAGTGTGCACGGAGCTCCAAACGGTTCAAGATATGACAAATCTGGTTTCCGTTTGTTAAGAAGCTCAAAGCAGGTCTTGTTGTGCCTTTTGACTGTAAGGACTCGGTTCAACGTGTAACATGCAGAGGACACAGCTTCAGTCCAGAATGGAATGGGCAACTGTGACTCTACCAACATAGTCCTAGCAGTCTCGATCAATGTGCGGTTCTTACGTTCAGCGACGCCATTCTGTTGAGGAGTATAAGCTGCACTAAATTCGTGAAGAATACCTTTTGAAGTGCAAAACTCCGCCATGGCATGATTTTTAAATTCAGTACCATTGTCGCTACGTATCCGCCTAACCTTCAACTTATATAGATTCTCAATCTGAATGATCAAGTTTTTGATAATACCGAAGGTTTCACTCTTATGTGCCATGAACGCCACCCAAGAAAATCTTGAATAATCATCAGTTATCACGAGGCAGTATTGATCATTCCTAATACTTTTGTGCTTGACAGGACCGAACAAATCCATGTGCAAACGTTCAAGAGGAACAGCCACCGTGTTGATTTTCTTTGTAGGGTGTCGCTTCTTCGTTTGTTTTCCTTTCTGGCACGAGACACAGACGTCTTGAAGATGGAAGTTTTTAAGAGGAACACCATTCACTAATTCATTTGACACCAAATGATTCATTTTGCGTAAGTGAATGTGACCCATTCGTCTGTGCCAAGAGATTGAGTCTTTTTCTGTGGCTTTGGAAACGAAACAAGTTGATTGTGCAGACGTTGTGATAGCTTGGCTCATATCAAGGACATACAGATCATTTATCCTTGGAGCCGACAAGAGAATCCATTCTTTCGGAATTTTGAAGCCGGGTTTCAGCACATAACATCCATTTGCATCAAAGTGTACTGAGAACTGCTTATCACAAATTTGAGAAACACTAAGAAGATTGTGATCAAGTTGTTGTACGAAGTTGATCTTATCAAAGCTAACAACCCCGTTGGAAATCATTCCTTCACCCGTAATAAATCCGCCTTTATCTCCAGCAAAAGCAACATAACCTCCTCTAATAGATTTAACGTCGTAGAGGAGCTTCATGTCGCCTGTCATGTGCCTGGATGCCCCACTATCAACAATCCAATGACTACTGATAGTTCCTCCTGGAACACCCTGCACATGAACTCACATAATTAGTTGGAGATGGGGACCCAAGCCATTGTGGTCTTGGGTCTTCCATTTTCATCAACAACAATAACCTCTATTCTTTGATGATTTATAAATTGTGATGGTCCCTCTGAACTTGTGATCAATTTAGGTTTCCATGTCTGTTGAGTTTTACCAGTTTGATTGTTTGAAAATTTAACTTGGTGATTGTTTGAATTTTTTGAAAATTTTGAGTTTTCTGGCTTAACTGAAACAGATTGTTTTTGAACCACATCAGTTTTAAGTGCCTTTTCAATCACCTTGACTTGTTGGCGTTTCTGTTTCTTTTCCCTTTCTCTTACAAGTCGGGGATCTTGTTTTACAGAAACAGATCGCTTTTGGTGATTGTGTTCACGGGGATCATCATCCTTTGCTTTCAACTTATGAAGATACGGGCAATTTCGAATGATATGCCCAATTTCACCACATTCAAAACATGATCTTCGTTCAACAAACCCCGAAGTATCATGTGATCGTCTTGCCGATGATGAACTTTGTGATCCCGAGGTACTAGGTTTTGAACTACTTGGTTCATTTCTTTTCATCACAGTTGCTTTCTTGACAAAATCTAAGTTAGATTGGTTTTCAAACGTTGCAATTTTGTCCGTTCCCTTAGATTTCACAAAGTTCACATTCTTGTTCTTCTTTTGATTTGGCTTCTTTTGACTTTGAGCCGGCAATTTTCCTTTTTGTTTGTTATGATTTTGCTGCCTTTTCTCTGTTGGTAATTTCTGATTGCCAAATTGTTTTCTAACTTCAGCCTTTGGGATAGGAGGGCACTGTGTTACCACAACGTGTGATCCTTTCTTACCCAGAAATTTACTTGTCGAATTTTCAAAAACTTTACTGATTAAGGATTGATTTACATTCTTAATCGGAAAATCTTTGTCAGAATAAATTTTATTATCACCAACAAGAGTGTACAGCAAATCCACACTCTCCGACTCTTTTGCAGACAAGGACTCGATTGCAACAGTCTTAGCGGGTTTTGTAGGAGGATCACACAGAATATGATTCTCAAGAGGTATATCCTCTTCTTTTATCACCGCATCAGACTTTGCTGAATCAGTATCATCAGATTCATCATCAGAAGAATCAGCATCCTCAACAACAACTGGAGGATCCTGATTCTGTTCAGCAGAAGACACACATGTATCTGCTGACACATCCGAATCTGATGATACTTCTTTCTTGTATCCGAGTCCTGTTGCAAATTCATTAACATCTAGAGGAATAGATGGTTCAAAGAAAGTTCTATCCTCCTCGTCAGGCATGGCATCATAATTGTGTCTCACAGGTGGTGGACATTTCTTGTATCCAATGCACGTGACATCCCGTTTCTCTTTCTGTACGTCAATGATGTGATCCAACACATAGCTAGAGCTCAAATAACTGTCTAGCTTAAGTTGGATCGCCTCACTTTCAGTTTTCACACAAGCCATTTCCTTTTGCATTACCTCAAGACGAGTTATATACAAATTAATGTCAGTTTGTTTTCTGGAAACCATTTTTGTTAGCTCGGTTTTATCTTTCTTTAATTTCTCAATTACCGATTTAAACTCCTTTTCATGGTTTTCATAAAACATGTTGGCTTCAGTGCACTTCGAGAGATCCACGGTCAATTTCTGATTGTGGATGAATGTCACATCATATTTCTCTTGCAAAGCCTCGTGTTTGCTTTGCAATTCACACCACTTATCATTCAATGAAACATGTTTGTCTTGCAAGTCAAACAAACTAGCTTGTAAAGCATCATGTTTGTCTTGCAACTCAGACATGCTTGTCTCTAAATCAGCACATTTAATACTCAAAATGTCACAATTATCACAACTAACAGAAGTGGGTTCATCGACACATACCTGACTTGATGAACTGTCGACATTAGCCATAAAGGCTGAATGGAGAGAAGACGAAGAATAAGCAGCTTGATCCACCAAAATAGATCTTCTTTCAGTTCCTGCTGCAGCTTCTTCCAAAAGCTCATCAATATCTGCATCGACTGACGCACTTGATGTCTCATCCACATGATCATTGCCTGAAGTGGAGGATTCTTCATCTGAGCTTCCACTATAACCGGAGCTGTCTTCATCTTCAGAAGATTCATCACCATTGGTGGAAGATTCTCCACCACTGGCGTGTTTAAGATCCTTGACAACTTCAGCAAAACAAGCTGTTCCATCTGGAGCATCATTTCCCAACTGAATTGACCAATCACAACCTTCATCTACTTGAACCACAAGTGCCTGGTTGGCATTAGATGGTCCTGCTTGACTCTGGTTGTTGACAGGCACCAATGTGCGCTCATTGTTCCTTACTTGGTTCTGATTTGCCCTGTTGCCTTGACCTCTGAAAGGATTTTGGTTTCCATGTTGAGATGGCCTCGTACATTCACGTTTGAAATGACCACGTTCACCACAATTGAAACACTTAACAGCCTGCTTATCAAACCCATACTTGGTGTCTTTCTTGCTTTCCAAGCTGGTTCTGCCAGTTCTTTCCATGAAATCCTTTGCTCGCCTAACAGCACTGGCAAAGGCCCACTTGATGTCCATCATCTCCATCTCCTCTTTATCGATCTGCTGATAGTCTTCTTGAGTCAGATTAATGTTGCCAATTTGACCTTCCACTAATCCACAGTATGCGCTCACCAAAGTGTTTAGAAGCTCCATATGTTCTTTTGCTACTTCAACACTGACTTTAGAGAAACTTGAGGTGTCGAGCCGTACTGTATTTGGCTTTGATTGCTGACTAGCAGATGATGTGCTTCCATAACATGCTTGTTGTTGAGGAGGAAGTGGATTCCCGTATAAATCTGTTGGTCCGGTAGATCGAACAGGTAATGGATTTCCGAACATATCAGTTGGTCTGATAGGTCGTTGGCTTTGCTGTTGTGGTACTGGTTGAGGGACTGGTTCAAGCAGATTTCCATACATGTTTGTTGTTGGAGGAGGATTGCCATACAAGTTAGTGCTAGACACAAACGTTGTTTGAATTGGAGCGTGTGAAAAAGGTTTTGTAGAAGTGCTAGAAGTTCCATAATACATATCAGGATTTTGTGGCACTAGAACTCTTTTCGCCTTGAGAGTTTCTTCCTGATTCTTGTTTTCCAGGAGTTGAGCAAAGTCATTGAAGTTTGTTGTAGCTAAAGTGCCATTGTACTTCATGATTTCCAAGAAAGTATTCCATTGAGGTGGCAGTGCATCTGCAAACTTTTTCACTACCTCTGCTGAAGTTGTTACAACCCCAATATTTGCCAATTCAGTCAGCAAATGATTAAATCGACTTGTCAGATCTCCTAAAGATTCATTCTCCATACAAGTAAAACCATCAAACTCTTTCTTTAGCAAATCTTTTCTCAATTGACGTGTCGCTTCATTTCCTACGCCCCTTATCTTCAATGCGTCCCACAACTTCTTCGTTGTCTTGAAGCTGACAAATTGATGATAAATATCTTTGCTTAACGCCTGAGTAAGAATGGCATACGCTTTCTTCTCTAAGTCATAGACCTTCTTCTGATCTTCCGTAAGATCGGCAAACGTAGCAGCAGATGAAGCGGCAACCTCTATTGTTTCATCAAAATCTGTGATGAAACGCAACCACAATTCTGTATTTTGACCAAGGACGTATGTATGAAATCTATCAAACCATCCCGGATATTCACTTAAGTGCATCAACTTTGGAGGCCTATTCAAACTTCCCGTTTCACTCTCGCTTAACAAAATGCTTTGAATACTTGGAGTTTGATTTGATACGAGTGCCCATTGACCGGTAGATATAGCATTAGCTTGCGAAGATACAGGTACGGGAGATTCGGCCCATGCAGGAGATAAACTGGTATTCCTATGCTTTCCCGAATCCGGAGACGGAGTACCATAATACATTTCTGTATTTATCGGAACACCCCACATCGAATTCATTTTGATCAAGAAAAATTGTTAACAACCAACCAGCCGAAGGATCCCTTATCGAAAGACCTGAAAAACACAAACTTGTTAAACTTAAACAGACAAGGATCGAAGGATCAACACTTGTTCGAAGGATCAACAGTGTTCGAAAGATCACTGTTGAATTTCGAACAATGATTTCGAAAGACTCTCCAATCGTAGGATCCTTATCTTTCGAAAAAGAGTTGTAGATTGAAAGATGTATCCTTCGAAAAGATTCCTTGGATCGAAGGATAAGTCACAGACTTCGAAGGATGTTCGAAGGATGATTATCTATCGAACTTCCTTTGATCGAAAGATGATCTTTCGACTTCGAAGGATATCCTTCGATCAGCACTGACACAAATGACGAAAGTGACAGGTTGGTGAAAAGGTGATGGGTTGGTGGAAATCTTTCGGCAGAAGGCAGAAGGTATGGTCAGACCATACTTTCTGCCAAAACAAGATTTGACAAATAAAATATAACTTAAAAAGTCCAGAAAACCGGTCACCGGAGTAAGCCGGAATTTGGCCGGAAATTACCAAACTTCTTAAAAACAAGTTTTTAAGTTACCCAACCCGTCCTTTAACACACCCGGTTAGTTTAGAACACGTTTTTACGTCAAGAAAAGCGAGAAAAACACTAAAAACGGGTGCTAAACCATGTGAGTTTTTGTCCAAAACACTCCAAAGTCTTGCATAAACTCGGTTTTTAACAAGGAAAAGAGCCACGGCTCTGATACCACTTGTAGGTCCCTCGGAGGTTGAGGTCAAACCTATTCCTTGTTATGCTTAACACACTAGCAAGTGCGGAATCCAAGCTAGAATGCAAACCGGTAGTTTATATGAGAACACAAGCTACAAAGAGAAGGGTAGACAGACGAGATATCAAAGTTTTCTCTTGTATTTCAGTGGAACACGGTTACAGCCCTTTACCAACTGAAAATGCTCTCTACAAGACTGAACTCACTCACTTCTCACACTTAATGAAGTGAACACATTACATGGGTATATATACCCAAACACAGATCGTCTGGTCGAAGGATCAGATAGACTGATCGAAAGATCATCTATCGATCTGAAACTGCTCGAAGGATTCACATATACCTCGAAGGATGAGATCCTTCGAGGTCCATCTATATCCATCGAAGGTTTATCTTTCGAGCTCATCGAAGGATATAAACAATCCTTCGATGACTCATCCTTCAACACAAACAGGTTACAACAATGTGTTAACTGTTTGGCCAAGTCAAACCAGGAGGATGGTTGACTTGGTCAAACTTACAACGAACACACATATTAACAAACCTAAGACGTAAACCAGACTAACACAAGACATCGTTTGGTATCATGACAAAATACAGACAAAGTACAGACACAAGTGCACCAACAAGTTGAACATCTAACTAAACTATGTTGTGTCATATTGTATCTACTTTTATATGGTTTATTTTGTTGTTTTTATGTTAATTCATTTGGTTATACTTGATTGCTCTTTGTAAATTAGTTGTCTTGATAAATTAGTATTAAAAATAAAGAGTAAATTACAAAAATCGTCCTTTATGTATGTCACTTATTGCAAACGGTATCATTTGTCTTCAATAATTACAGAAAACGTACTTTATGTTTACAAACCCTTACATGTTATGTCCTTTAGCCCTAACTCAATTAACTTTCATGGTTAAGTCTGAACAATTGGACCCCACATGAGGGTATCTTGATCATTTTACCCTAAATATTAAAATAAATAATGATAAAAAATAAAAATAACAAATATATTAATTATCTTTAAAAAAATTATACATATGCAGACATAATCTTTCTCTCCCTATATCACATTTCTATCTCTCTCTCTCTATAACTTCCCTACCACCACCTACTCCCACCGTCTCCCACCACCTCCCCCACCACAACTACCGTCACCACCATCCATCTGCCACCTACCACAACCACCACCCCACCAGAGTTCGAAACAGAGTTCATTATCATCAGATTTGGGGGTTTTGAAACAAAGTTCATCATCATCAAATTTGGGGTTTCGATTTGGTTTTGGGTTTCTTATTGCTTGAGTTTTATCGCACAACGTACCTACACCATTAACATCACCACCACTCAAACCCAAACCATTCAAAGAACAACCATTAAACCCCAACAATACTGCCATTAAACCCATCGTCGCCGCCATTACCCCCACCCTAACCATCTCTGTGCTTCTTGATCTCCGACGACAGCTGCCAAGATTTCCAACGACGACAGCCTTTTATCATAAAACATTCAGACCTACTCAAATCATAAAACAGTAACTATTAATCAATTATATCTTAAAAATCAATCTCCTCACAAGCCTACCTAGAGTATCATAGTACCTACACACATATCCATTCAAAAAACTGATGCTAAATCATTCTACAAACATTAACGAAATCAGATACCTTGATCAGTAACATCAATTGGTGTATGAGAGTAAATGAACTCTGATCCAGAGACCGGCCGTGAAGCAGAGCAGCACTTTTTGTCTTCAAACGTCTCTGTGGCGGCATTCGGAGCCCTAGAGAACGTTAAACATGGAAAACGACGGAAAATCAAGCGGTTTTGGAACGATGAAGAAGAGAGAGAAGCAGGTGTGAGAGAAACGGAAACCCTAGGGTTTTTGGAGGAGATGGAAAGAGGATGGACGGCGGCCAAGATCTCCGACGGCGGTGGTTTGAGGTGCGAGTGGTTGTTGCTGAGGGTGGCGATGGACGATGGTTGAGATAAGAAAGTTAGAGAGAGAAAGAAGTTGTGTAGAGAGAGAAAGAGTCAGACAGAAGTAAGAAAGTTAGAGAGAGAAAGAAGTATATCAGTATATGTATATGACATGATACTTTGTTTTATTAATTAAAGTTTTAATAAATAGGTAAAAAGACTAAAATACCCTTGTGTTATCTAATTTAACCAAAATAATTAATTGAGTTAGGGTTAAAGGACGTAACGTGCAAGGGTTTGAAAACATTGAGTAGGTTTTTTGTATTTTTTGAAGACAAAGGACACAGTTTGCAATAAGTGACATACATAAATAACGATTTTTGTAATTTACTGAAAAATAAATTACGTGAAACCTGCCACGCAACATGCGCCAAGTTGGCCTGGGAGTTTGTGTTCAATGCCTTGCCAGCTGCTCAAAGGTACGTTGATTCCTCTCTGGATCAGAGGATCATGGATGATCAATATTGTCTTTAGATGAAAAATTTGGGAGGAGGGTTAGATATATCCTGCGTCACTCAATCTCTCTTTTCCCTCTTGCTTCATATGATTTTTCTATGGTTAGTCCTTCCATGGCTTCTGTTTATGCTTATTGTAGGGTGAGCTCCGGGAGACCCTGGGTCATTTAGAAACGGTTCTCCAGGAGAAAGAATCTGGATAGGAGGATGAGAGAGGCCGCATGGTGAGAGGTCGAGGAGGAAGATCTGAAATATTTTATGTAAACTTAAACAAAAAGCGGAAGTTAACAAACTTTTGGGCATTGTTCGGTTCTTGACGTGGCTTGATCTTCATCCGATGCTCAAACTTAGTTGTTATCTACAACTAGATTTCATTCAAACAATTAGTATTCAAGTTATTTGACCAGAAAACAAAAACATTTTTCTGATTCAGGGTGGGCCCCTGCCACGCGGAAGGGTAAGCCCAGGGGCGGAACTAATTAAGAATGAGCCGTAGCACGGGCTACGGCTCAACCCCATATTCGTATTCGCAGTTTAATTTTTTTTTTTTTTTTTTTCTACATAACCTACCCAAAAACATATACAAGGATACCCCTAAGAGAAAATTAAGAAACTTGATATTATTCATTAAGCCCAAAACATGTTCAGTAACAAAACCTAAATAATTAGTTTTATGATAATTAAGCCCAAATTGTAATAACTAGTAAAGCTCATATAATAGAATAAGTGATCTTGTGCATCTTATGGTTGAAATGGGAACACATAGTTCTTGTGCGGTCGAAAAGGATTTTTTTCATATAGTAAAAGACGACGATGTGATGGAACGATTTCAATCTATGAAAAAAAGAAGATGCCAAATCTCTTAGTTATTTGTTTACTTTATTAATTTATTGTCTTTTTTTAATATTGTATGATTGCACGGTAAAAAAATTTATGATACCCCTGATTTAATGGGCTAGTTCCGCCACTGGGTAGGCCCATTCTCTCGCATGACGCGAGGGCTACTTACTTAACCAGATCCATTGACGGGCTCCCCCTCGCCACGCGGAGGGGCCAGGTCTCTCCCTGGCGACGCTCGGGGGAGATACTTTTTAAAAAGGTTGTCGGTGTTTTCCAATTTTCTCATACTCAAGCCATTTTTTCAACTTTTCACTAAGTTTATACTAAGTTGGTCCAAACCCAAAATACTGTATCTATCACTCCCATTCATTGATCTCTTGTTTACTCTCTTATTTTTCATTATGAAATAATAATTAAAGTTTTATATAAAACAAATAATAACTAAAATTCATCTCATTACATAAAACAAATAATCTTCTAATATACATCTCTTTTTTACTTTTCTTTTTTCCTTTATAACATTTAGGATGACTATAAAGTTTTATAATCTCACTTACACTGAAACATCACCTTACAATTATGAAAATGATACCCGGACAGAAATCGCCAAGTATATTAACTAGCCCCATGTGTCAATTATTGAAGGATGTGGGGACACATGAGCCCAATATGCACATAGTTGTTGAAGTATGTGGGGACACATGAGCCTAATATGTACATAATTGATATTGGCACCCACTATACACACACTCCTATAATCTTATTTTCATATTTGTAGTGCATATGGATCGTATAGCCTTATACGGCCTGTATAGAATGCTATTGTACAAAAATAAATGCAGTGGAATGTTTTTTACATGTATACGAGCCGTATACAATTGTATACGAGCGATATAATGTTATACGACCAAATGTGTTTATTTTTGTGAGGTTTTGGGTTTTTAAGATCCGTATACGAGCCGTATAATGTTATACGACCCGTACATAAGTTTTTTTTGTTTAAAACCGACGATGGGTTGTAAGAGTACTGAGAGTATGATTGCTGAAGATTTTCAGTATTCGGAGTTTGTTGGTCACATATTTGTGTGTTGCAGTTTGGAAAGATGACCGAATAGAGATCATAGCCAACCTAAATCCATGAATTCCTGTGTCTTGTATTTACCAACGATGTTCTCATATCGTAAAAGTTTTCCCAGCTCACTATCGATGTATGCCGTGTGGGTTGTCGTCAGAACCCTGCCGATGTTCGTCTGTTAACTACCGGATGGAGTACTTTCGTGAACCGAAAAAAGCTTGTTGCTGCATGCAAGCAGATAAAGGTGAACTTTACGTAGGAATTAGACGTGCTAAAAGCGCGGGAATCGGTGGGAATAAGTTGATTAACAGAGGATTCATCGCGTATAAGTTGGTTTATGGGAACCGTTTCTAGTTAGGGTTTGTTGGGTTGTTTGTAGCTAGGGTTCAGAAAGAATGCTTGAAGTTTTATTATAAACACATTGGTGAAAGTTATCATCTTTTGGGTTAAGTGAAACAATGAATGGAGGAAATTATTTTACTTATTTTATGTTGGGTTATTGGATTTTATCACCCCTAATTATTGGCTATTGGCCGCGGCCACCCCCAACTATCACTTTGACACCCATCACCCCCAACTTATCACTTAGTATGTTCTGTCACCACGCTGTTAACTGATCACTAATTTTTGATCTTGCTACTATACTTTTAGGGGTGTAATAAGGATCTTATGAAGGTTTTAGTGATCTTAGGACACCATAAAAGTATAATAACAAGATCAAAAGTTAGTGATCAGTTAACGACGTGGTGACAGAACACACTAAGTGTTAAGTTGGGGGTGATGGGCGACAAAGTGATAGTTGAGGGTGGCAACGCCCAGTAACCAATAGTTGGCGGTGATAAAATCGAATAACCCTTTTATGTTTAATATATGAAGCATATTATATAAGTTTTTAGATGGTGTTTGTAAGGTTTAATTGCCTTATGTAACTTTGATTGACATCTATCATTGACATTTATATACGGAACAAGATTCTTCAAGAACTAGAAAATGAGAGAATACAGAACGAGATTTTTCAGAGAACTAGAAAAGGAGAAAATACGGAACGAGATTCTTTGAAAACTAGGTATGAAATCGGGTAGAAAGAAGATGAAGAAGAAGAGGCGTAAGAAAAGAAAGAAACATTAGAAACCATGTTAATTAACAAGTTTTTGGCTGAAGTTTCAGTAAATGTAATTGGTGATTAGGACTTTGTTATGGTTTGGTAGGTTTTATTTTGAAACGTTGTGTTTAAGGTTTCTTGTTATGAAAAGTCCTTGTTTTGAAGTCCAATCTTGGATGGAAAAGATTTCAACATTAATTAATGTCCATGAACCATGAAACAACTCATCCTACTTTTGTTAGACATATATACCCACCCATCCATACACACTATTTCACCCACACCCTTCACCTTCTTCCACTGGAAAATCAACAATCTTCTGCATGAAAACATACCGTCATGGATTAAGCTTTTGGTATTTATATAATATCCATTATCCCCTTAGTGGTTTCTGTACCCATCCCCACGCGACATGGCGTCTAAACCCTTGAATCCCAACGCTTCTCCTTACATTCCTCATCATTTCCTGAATTCGAATTCATTAAGAAGTAATGACTGCTGACTAATTGCAAGACTGTTTGTCGGGCTTCTAATGCTCACACAGGGTGATAAACAACGTTGATCTGGAATTGGAGAATCGTTGTGGGTGGTAGAGTCCCTGTCTTCTCCCGCCTTGGTAGTTGTTACCATATCCATAATTCCCTTGGTAGTTGTTACCATATCCATTATCCCCTTGGTAGTTGTTACCATATCCATTATCCCCTTGGTAGTTATTACCATATCATGCCGCCTTGGTAGTTGTTACCATATACGTTATTTCATTATGTTAAGCTTGATCTTATTTCATGTTCTGACAATTTGTAATGATGTTAGGTAATTAAATGGGTGTATGGACATATTCTCTCTAAATACATACTGACTGTGTTTTCGTAATTCTTTAAATAGTGTTTGCCGTTTTAGAAAGCATATAACATATTATAAGATCATTTTTTGATTGTATACTGCTCGTATAAAGTTATACTAGTCCTGTACAACCTTTATTAATTTTTTATTTGCTCGTATACTCAATATACGAGCACTGTTTTATGTATTGTATACGGGTCGTATAACGTTATACGACCCGCATACAATTAACCAACGTTTTTTAATTAATATATGTGGAATTGACGAAAACGTAGTCGGAACATCAAATATGATCGAACGTAATTTGCTTTTGCTTCATTTTTATCAAAGATCACCTTAACTCAAACTTTTCATCATTACAAATTGTCGAAACATCAAATAAGATCATAACCAACGACTACAGAAACCGAACAACTAGATATTGAAACATATTGAATTGATGAATAAAATATAAAGAAATATAAATTCTCTTTTCATCATTACAAATTCTCTTTTCTCACCTTGAAGTGGTCTTTTTTGGTTCTCGGTTGTTTAGAAGTTAAATTAAGTTTCCTCCATAGATTTAGGTTGCTTGGTTAATCTCACTTTATGATGATTAACTTTTTGATATTGAAGGATTATGTGTATTTACTTAGTTAAATCTTGATGTGAAAACCCAAAGACATAAGGGTTAATTAGTAAAAACTGAAATGATTTGTACGGATTGATCATCTTTATTAAAACTAGCCTTATTTTAGGTTTGGTTACGTTCTTCAAAAGTGTCTGTTGGAAGTTTTGAATGTTTGTGAATGAATGTCCCACATTGGTGTGGGAACAAAGTAAATGGTTGGTTATAAGTTGAAATCTTTACCAAACCATTGTAGTTTTATGACATGTTTTACCACAAGTCCTATCCACGCGCGTAGGGGTGCAAAAATTAAGTTTCGGAACTAGAATTTGGCTGAACTCGTGTGTGCCCGCACGTCCTGCGGACACGAATGCAGCTTTATACAACTCCTTCTCTCAGTCTCTTCAACATCTCTACTGTTTCATTTCAGGCAAGTGTTCAAGTCCGGTAGTGCGTTGTTGCTGCTTCGAACCGCCGTACCCTAGGAACAGACCACGAATCTGTTTAAGGGAATTGTGTCAAACACAAGCCCGGTTCACTGTTACCGTCTCTAACAGTGTCTCCATTCTTTCCGGATTCCAAACTGGTGATGAGACAAATTGAAAAACTCCCGGTTCACTGTTACCGTCTCTAACAGTGTCTCCATTCTTTCCGGATTCCAAATTGATGGTGAGACAAATTGAAAAACTCTTTAAACTGTTAGAAAGGTGAGGACACTTAGAAAGTGTAGTTATATAAACCAAGTGACGTTGCATTGTAATTTGCAAGTTAAGGAGTGAGGCATGCCCTCCTTAACTTGTTTGAGTAAAAAGTCTTCAACACAACGAGTCTTCCACACCTACCTTTCATCATCCTCGTTGACTTGTAACTGCCCATAAGCTCTTGGAATTCCTCCTGTTCTGCCTGATGAATGTGGGAGCCTTTTCCACACCCCCTTGTTCACCGAATAAGAGATCGCTGCAAACTTCTATTTCACGCCTGGTACCTAGATGACGGAACGCTTATTGGAGATGCCACCCAAGTGGCTAATGCTTTAGATATCATCAGAGCTGAGGGTCCTTCCTTAGGGCTTCAACTTAATATAAAGAAAACTGAAGTTTCTGGCCAACCTGCAATGGTGTAAAGGTTCAGGAGGGCTTATTCCCTCGGGGGATTGGGAGGCCGGTGCTGGGTGTGAAACTCCTGGGGGTGCCGTTAGTCGTGATGCAGAGTTTATTAGTGGTATGGCTCTTAAAAGAGCGAACTGTGCAGTCGAGCTGATGAGGTGCCTTAAACGCCTACGGGACCCTCAGAGCGAGCTCCTCTTACTTCGTTCTTGTATGAGTGTTGCTAAATTAATGTTTGGTCTTCGAACGTGTCAACCTTCTTTGGTCGGGGGAGCTGTCTCTGTTTTTTATAAAGGCCTCCGGGGAGCATTAGAGGATATTGTTGTTTGTGGGGGTGCTTTTTTTGGAGATCTCCAGTGGAGATTGGCTTCTCTCCCGACCCGGTTCGGGGGCTTAGGGATTTGTACGGCCGAGGATGCCTCTTCATATGCTTTCGTGGCTTCAAGGGCCCAATCTTGGGATTTACAAGACCACATACTCCGAGAATGTGGTGGGGATGTTTTAGACTCCGATTACAGGAGTGCGTTGGACCTTTTGCATAGTTCTCTTCCCGACCTTGATATTGGCGGTTTCTACATTAAAGACACCGCCCCTCCTAAATCCCAGAAAATTCTGGCGAATGCCTTATATGGCGAAATTGTCAAGAGGTTTGAAGAGAAGTTTGTTTTATCTCCTCGGCAAAGAGCTGTGTTTGAATGTTTACGTGCCCCACATGCTCAGGATTTTCTGTCTGTCGCACCTATTGAAGGCTTGGGGCAACACATGTCGGCTGTGGAATACCGTGCTATCCTTAGATACCGACTGGTGATTCCTTTGTTCCCAGTTGACGAGCCATGTCCGGTATGCCGCAAAGCGTGTTTAGATTCTTTCGGCGAGCACGCGATCCACTGTAAAGAGCTACCAGGGTTTAAATATCGGCATGATTGGGTGAGAGATGTGTTATGTGATGTTCTTAAGCGGGCCGGGATCTCTGCCAAAAAGGAGGCTCCAGTAAATTTCCTGACTGACCCCTTAGAGGGGAGGTCCACTTTACGCCCGGCGGACATCCTTGTGTTTGGATGGGAAGGTGGAAACACGCTTGTGTAGATCTAACTGGAGTCTCCCCCCGTGTCGGGCTCAAGGACAAGGGCTTTGTCGTAGGGCAAGCGGTGCTCAAGGCAGAGGCGAGCAAAGTCGCAAAACATGAGAAAGTCTGCCTGGAGAATCAACATGTGTTTGTCCCGTTTGCGTTTGATACCTTTGGTGGTCTCGCTCCTGACGCTGTGCGACTTTTGAATCGGGTTCAAAAAGTCGTTAATAGTAATTCTTCGTCGCTAAAGGTTTCAAACTTTGTATTTAGTAGAATTGGTTTTTCTATTCAAAAGGGGGTGGCGGCGCAACTTGTTGCCCGACTACCTGCCATTGCTTTGTAATTGCCCTTTTTCGTGTGGAATGATATCGAAGGAAACCTTCGTAAAAAAAAATTTACTTTTCGATAACAATCCTTTATAGAAACCTTTTTTTGCAAGATTTGTTAGAAGAGAAATTAGCAGCGGATGTCTGAATGAACTCGAATAAAAGATTTTAGAACAAAGATTACTAAGTTTAATTTGTATCAAACTTAATCAAAGAAATTTGCAAAGTGAGAAGTAACGAATTGAATTATTGAATTCAATCTTGGTGTGTAACACCCCGAAAACGGGTTTGATAATCAAACTCCGTTAATACTGAAAGACGGGTAAAGTACCGTTAGTGGCAAAATTTACCCGGTAAATATTAGGATTTAAATAATTAACCCTAATATTAAATAAAAAGTGAACAAAAGCTTTTAAGGAAATAAAATGGATAAAAGGCCCGGGTTAACCGGACCTAAAATAAACTTAGTCATAATTTCCCCCGAACCCACTAAGTTAACTAGGAATATTTAACCTAGTTAATAAGTGGGAAAATTGTTAAAAAATAAGTAGGTTGTGGCCTACTTAATAACGAACCAAACACGAGGGGTTAAAGCGGGATAACTAAAAAAGTTATTTAATTAAAACAAACACAAACACACACACACAGTGTGTGTTCTGGATCGAGCTCAGGGGCGACCAAGAAGGGTGAAACCCTAAACTCTCACAAATCCATCAAATTGAAGGATCAAATGAAGCCCAAATTCACAACCAAGCATGAATTAATGATCACCCGAACAAGAGGATCGTAAGTTTGACGCCTAACAAGCTAGGTGGAAGCTTGTGGATGAAGCGGGTCAAACGGAGCGCGTACGGAAAGAAAAGCGTGGCATGGATGCAAGGTAAGCATAGCTTACACTAGTCATATAGTTTAGAATGTCCTTTTGTTGTTTTGATTTCAAACAAGACATATGGGAAATTGAGATATGGTGTTTCCGGCGTGTAGTCGTACGGAACAAGATAACCAATAAGGGTAAAAATTGAAATTTGGACACTTGTTGACAATAATTATCGGTTTTTGAAAGATACATATTTCGTAAGCCTTAATAGGCCAAAAAGCGTTAAGAGGTGAATTATAGTTAAAACGACCGTGCGGTGTAAATTGGAACGAGTCGTGTAGACGAGATGGCAAAAAGCTTTATCTCGCCAATATCATCGGTCATTTAGACCAACGGGTCAAAAGGTGAAAATATCACTTTTTGACAATATCGACTAATGGTTTGATGAGTTGTTTGATTTCCGAAATAAATATCGAGTGGATATTTACATCGCTATTACTTAGTAGATATCGAGGCAAGGTACTTAAATGGGTCTATGTAATGATCCGAGCCAGGTACGCATAATAAGATAGCTCTCATTTAAATGTAAGACTAATGAGAGTTAAACGAAGTCTAGAATAGGTTTTGATTACCCTAATAGGTAAACCAAATGTTACGGACGATGGTCATTATATTTGAAAGGCCTAGTGCCCTTTTAAATAAAATCATAGTTAAAAGATCGGAGTTTGGGTTAAACAAGTAACTAAAAGTCATTCGTCGTAAATGAAGGACTAATGTTGACCAAAACGCCCTTGTAGGCTAAATTGAACAAACAACCCTTAAAGGTTGTTTGGAAACGAGTTTTACAATTAGATAATTACTTAGGATGAGTATAGAAGTTGAAGGATGTAAAACGTTAGTCAAATGGCTCTATTTGAGTCTTTGCCGTAAAATAACGATTTGAAGGGTAAATTTTGATATATATAAGTCACCACATTGAATCCACCACAAATATAGTTGTGGTGGAAGATCCTTTGATAAGAAATGTGGACATATGTATTTGGAAACGAATAAAAGCAATTGGTGCTTAAAATATGCTTAATTACCTCAAACGGGTCAAAATAAGCATATGGGTGAAAATGGGTTAAAGAAGGTATATAATTCTATAATCGGAACCTAATATGTTAGACATCATTGAATTTAATAGGTTTGTGAGAAATAAGGGTCGAACAAACTTGTATGTTTGATAAAATCACAAACGGGTCAAATTTTGGTAAAAGAGTAATAAGCCGAAGACTTAAAAGTCTTAAGTTTTATCAAGCCGGATGTCGGATTTTAACTCATATGATGGAGAATCAAATTTCAAACATTTAGGAAGAAACGGTACGTCAAACGGATAAGCGGTTTGAAAGATACGAAAGATTTCGTGTCAAATCACGGCAAAATGGAAAAGCTGAATGCAGGGGCCACCGTAAATTACGGTGTCCACCGTAATTTACGGTGGAGCTGAAAATGTTACGGTGGTTCTCTTCTGATTTACGGTGGAAGAATAAGGTTTCAGGGGATACCGTAAATTACGGCACCCACCGTAATTTACGGTGGGCCCTGTACAAAAATGTATTTTTTTTATCAAGTTTCGCTTCCCGGACTGGTTTAGACACATTTTAATCTCAGTATGACTAAAGAATTTCATGTTTATGAAATGTAGGTACATTTTGGATGCCGAAAGACGATCAAGCTCAACGAAGAACCGAACACGATAAAGATACATGCTTCCGCACTTTGCCACGTTGTAAATTTTAAACAACGAATTTGATCACGTTATGTAGAATAACTTATGATTTGTAAAAGTTTTAATAAACCCGTATTTCCAATGTTTATGTAATCTTAATTACATGATTGTTATTCGTAAAATATACGTTAAACCTTGATTTATAAGAACGGGTGTTACAAGTTGGTATCAGAGCCTTGGTTTAAGAGATTCAAGTATGGTGGGGGAAAACTATGCTTGGACTTAAACCTTATGCTCTTAATAAAGATTGGTGTTCGGTTCGAAGCTTGATCGCAAATCCGGTAAGTACAAGTATGTTAATAATTTAGCATGCTAAAGTGTTGTAAACAACACATAGGGCTATCGTGTGATACACGTTACCCCAATTAAAATGATTGATATAGTTGACGAAAATACGCGCGTTGACGTGTATAGTAGAAAAAGCCTTGTATTATAATACGGGCGATTATTGAAGTTGACGTTACTAACTTTGTGAATGTTTTAATTGAAGGACACTCGCGTTTGAAGACGACGAGAGTCAAACGATTTGTGGATATGATGATGGAACGGTCCGAAGTATGACGAGAGGAGCATGCTCACCGAGGACTAAATCGCGTAATGACCACGAACAAGGTTAATGGCAAGGAACGCCCGTTGGGGCAAGCATTTACCAGGTGCACGCTTAAATTATTGCATGAATAGAAATATGCAACAAATACGTAGAAACTGATAGTTGCATATGTAGATTGGAAACTTGGAAAAACCTGAATAGAATACTTATCCAGGATATTGTTTCCAAGAGAAACAAATAGAGGCATTACTTACATGGGGTGTAATGTGAAAATTATAAAAAGGTCATGTATACCAGGTGTTGATCGCTTACTCTGGCCAAGTAAGTAGTGAACACGTGGTACCATGAACTTCTTGTGATGGACACGTTTACATCCGATGTAGTAAGGGCGGGGTGAATGGGACTAATTAAAAAGTACCCAAATGAAGCAGATAAGCAAAATATTTGATAACAATGTAAACGCACAACCGAGTGACGGAAGCGTATTACATTAGGATAATGAGCCCGAGTGAAGGGACAAAGAAGCATGTAAAATGATTTAGACAAGTATTGGGAGGGAGTGTACTTACACTCGAACCCAGAAAACGCAAGCATGTAAAATGATTTAGACAAGTATTGGGAGGGAGTGTACTTACACTCGAACCCAGAAACGCAAGCATGTAAAATGATTTAGACAAGTATTGGGAGGGAGTGTACTTGCACTCGAACCCGAAGAATATAAACATGTAGAATGATCAAGATATGCATTGGGAGGGAGTGTACTTACACTCGAACCCGGAAAAATGCGAGTATATCTCTAAACGGGACGTTTTAGTAAAACGTCAAACTCGAGGACATAGTAGGAATATATAAGCGAAACGAAGTCATAATGTATACCGTAAGGGTTACAATAATAACGACTTCGGTAAAACACCCGGTTGATGGGTAAGAATTAAACACATGCGTAGACCGAGAAACGGGAACTCGGATGGAAGTTTAAAAGACTCGGGTTTTGAGTCATAACTAAAAGACAACAAGATAATGTAAGAATAGAAATTTTGAATAAATTATGTTCAACTATTTTAAAGTTGAACGGGTCAAATATGATATCATGCCGGACGACATGAGTAAACGCAAGCAGGATAATGGTATCGTTAAAAGCAAAAGAATAAAGAGCCCGGTAATGGGACATAATCAAATATGAATGTACGTAAACCAGATAATAGTAAGCATTAAAGATACAAGTCTTGACGCTGGTAGGCGCAAGACGATATACTCGAAAAGTGATATTTTCGAAAATGAAAAGTTAATATAAATTAAACATGATGTGACAAGATCACGGTCAAGAAATGCAATGTGAAGTAGAATCACATTGTAACCAAGCAAGCGGTAAAAAGTAACTGGACTAATAAGTCTAGTTAATGAGACCGGTTAAGGTCATTTAAATAAATTTGCTCGTTTGTAAGCGGTGGATTCGGTATAACTGAATCGAATAAATGAAATTGAAAACAAAAGAAATTGTTGCTAAAAGTGAAGGATTTCACTAAGGACCTTTAGACGGGTCAAAGTAACGGATTCATAAAGAATTCGATAGTATATGAAAGCGATGAATATGGCTAAGTTAATTAAACAAGTAGAAATAACGAGATTACGTTATTTCAAGTTGCATTGTGTCATATAAGATACGTAGATGATTATTAACCAAAAAGATATTACCATACTTCTCTGGTAATACTAATAATTGGTTAAAGTATAAGTAATGTTTTTAAAGATTCTCGGAACAGATGCATTGAGTTAAACTCAATGAATTATGTAAGAAAAGGTTTCGAGGACGAAACCTCTTTAAGGGGGGTAGACTTGTAACACCCCGAAAACGGGTTTGATAATCAAACTCCGTTAATACTGAAAGACGGGTAAAGTACCGTTAGTGGCAAAATTTACCCGGTAAATATTAGGATTTAAATAATTAACCCTAATATTAAATAAAAAGTGAACAAAAGCTTTTAAGGAAATAAAATGGATAAAAGGCCCGGGTTAACGGGACCTAAAATAAACTTAGTCATAATTTCCCCCGAACCCACTAAGTTAACTAGGAATATTTAACCTAGTTAATAAGTGGGAAAATTGTTAAAAAATAAGTAGGTTGTGGCCTACTTAATAACGAACCAAACACGAGGGGTTAAAGCGGGATAACTAGAAAAGTTATTTAATTAAAACAAACACAAACACACACACACAGTGTGTGTTCTGGATCGAGCTCAGGGGCGACCAAGAAGGGTGAAACCCTAAACTCTCACAAATCCATCAAATTGAAGGATCAAATGAAGCCCAAATTCACAACCAGGCATGAATTAATGATCACCCGAACAAGAGGATCGTAAGTTTGACGCCTAACAAGCTAGGTGGAAGCTTGTGGATGAAGCGGGTCAAACGGAGCGCGTACGGAAAGAAAAGCGTGGCATGGATGCAAGGTAAGCATAGCTTACACTAGTCATATAGTTTAGAATGTCCTTTTGTTGTTTTGTTTTCAAACAAGACATATGGGAAATTGAGATATGGTGTTTCCGGCGTGTAGTCGTACGGAACAAGATAACCAATAAGGGTAAAAATTGAAATTTGGACACTTGTTGACAATAATTATCGGTTTTTGAAATATACATATTTCGTAAGCCTTAATAGGCCAAAAAGCGTTAAGAGGTGAATTATAGTTAAAACGACCGTGCGGTGTAAATTGGAACGAGTCGTGTAGACGAGATGGCAAAAAGCTTTATCTCGCCAATATCATCGGTCATTTAGACCAACGGGTCACAAGGTGAAAATATCACTTTTTGACAATATTGACTAATGGTTTGATGAGTTGTTTGATTTCCGAAATAAATATCGAGTGGATATTTACATCGCTATTACTTAGTAGATATCGAGGCAAGGTACTTAAATGGGTCTATGTAATGATCCGAGCCAGGTACGCATAATAAGATAACTCTCATTTAAATGTAAGACTAATGAGAGTTAAACGAAGTCTAGAATAGGTTTTGATTACCCTAATAGGTAAACCAAATGTTACGGACGATGGTCATTATATTTGAAAGGCCTAGTGCCCTTTTAAATAAAATCATAGTTAAAAGATCGGAGTTTGGGTTAAACAAGTAACTAAAAGTCATTCGTCGTAAATGAAGGACTAATGTTGACCAAAACGCCCTTGTAGGCTAAATTGAACAAACAACCCTTAAAGGTTGTTTGGAAACGAGTTTTACAATTAGATAATTACTTAGGATGAGTATAGAAGTTGAAGGATGTAAAACGTTAGTCAAATGGCTCTATTTGAGTCTTTGCCGTAAAATAACGATTTGAAGGGTAAATTTTGATATATATAAGTCACCACATTGAATCCACCACAAATATAGTTGTGGTGGAAGATCCTTTGATAAGAAATGTGGACATATGTATTTGGAAACGAATAAAAGCAATTGGTGCTTAAAATATGCTTAATTACCTCAAACGGGTCAAAATAAGCATATGGGTGAAAATGGGTTAAAGAAGGTATATAATTCTGTAATCGGAACCTAATATGTTAGACATCATTGAATTTAATAGGTTTGTGAGAAATAAGGGTCGAACAAACTTGTATGTTTGATAAAATCACAAACGGGTCAAATTTTGGTAAAAGAGTAATAAGCCGAAGACTTAAAAGTCTTAAGTTTTATCAAGCCGGATGTCGGATTTTAACTCATATGATGGAGAATCAAATTTCAAACATTTAGGAAGAAACGGTACGTCAAACGGATAAGCGGTTTGAAAGATACGAAAGATTTCGTGTCAAATCACGGCAAAATGGAAAAGCTGAATGCAGGGGCCACCGTAAATTACGGTGTCCACCGTAATTTACGGTGGAGCTGAAAATGTTACGGTGGTTCTCTTCTGATTTATGGTGGAAGAATAAGGTTTCAGGGGATACCGTAAATTACGGCACCCACCGTAATTTACGGTGGGCCCTGTACAAAAATGTATTTTTTTATCAAGTTTCGCTTCCCGGACTCGTTTAGAGACATTTTAATCTCAATATGACTAAAGCATTTCATGTTTATGAAATGTAGGTACATTTTGGATGCCGAAAGACGATCAAGTTCAACGAAGAACCGAACACGATAAAGATACATGCTTCCGCACTTTGCCACGTTGTAAATTTTAAACAACGAATTTGATCACGTTATGTAGAATAACTTATGATTTGTAAAAGTTTTAATAAACCCGTATTTCCAATGTTTATGTAATCTTAATTACATGATTGTTATTCGTAAAATATACGTTAAACCTTAATTTATAAGAACGGGTGTTACATGGTGCCAACAAAACAAAGATTGCAGGACACTTCGATTTATACAAAGGATGGAACGACAGTTGTTGGTTATTACGTTCCCGCCGTTTTCAACTGCCAAACTGTTGTTGATTGCCAAAAACATAACCACCATACCAACCGTCTTTATTCATATACTATTACATAATTACAAGCTATAAACTAATCTAAATAATACATAGTAATTATTCTAAAGTTTAGTTTATTATAATTCTAATAATATGTTTGAATAACAATGGGAACCTGCTCTTAAGAGTTTCCCCTTAAATCCAATGGTCCATTCAAAAAGCCTTTTTATCGCAGATTTCAACTTTAAGCGAAAGATACTATTGAACATTTGAACCCACATGTTAACTTTGAGTAGGCCTTTATTGAGACCCCCTATTTCTCTTCAAACCCCTATAGGAAACTTTTTAACCGGCATTAAGTTTAACCCCTTGCCTCCATCGTGAATAGCCTTGACCAAGGCGCCACCACCACTTCAACTTATACTCCCATGCAACCCTCCTTGTTTTTTGCCTAGGGCTGGATGACACCAACAAGGGCTTTATATAAAAATAAATAATACGAGGGAGATTCCATAGAACCAATTTAACCAAAGTGGCCCTCCCTACAACGATTTGGCTTTCCATACGGACAACTTGGAATAAATTTGTCAATGACATGTTTCAAATTTGAGATCAGGTTCATATTAGGCTATGCGGTATGGTGATGGTCCTCCCTTGGAGGATGATCCGCCACGTAGGATGGGTGTGACGATGGGGCAAAGAGGATGGAGGTATGTTAGGGGGATGGACCTAAAATGTATATGTATATACTAGCCATTTACCCGTGCTATGCAGCTGGAGTGGCGATTTACAATAGAAAACTCGTTTACCGTTATTTTATCGGTCGTCTCATGATATATTGTATAGTACTTAAGTTAGTTTTCTTATTCGTGATATGTTGGCACTCTTTTTCTAGTAGGTAACCCACGCGATGCGGCGGCGGCGATAATTTACAACGCCATAGTCGTTTTGTGTTAGTTTATTAATCCTTTTGTGATACATGGTATAGCATGTCTAGTATCGGTGTGGGTTATCTATTATATAGCCTTACAAAACTCAATTCAAGCATGCCACACACCAAAACTAAAATAAATCATAATTTCAATAAATTTGTTCTGACTTAACCAAACCATTAGTCGGGGTGGTATTTTTTTGTCATATATTAGGATTTATTGATATAGTTGATGTTCATATTTTGACATACATTGTAGTTTAATATGAAATAAAACCATATGTTATTACAATTACTTTTTTTATTTATTTAAATTCAATTGAATTTGGATTTAGTTTAAATAAGTTTGGGTATGTTATATATTTAGCTAAATGGGTCGGTCTTAGATAAAAAGAGGGACACATATACGTGTTTATCTGCTAACTTTAATAAAAAAATTAAGAAGGGTACAGGTTATGTCAAATTACTAAACAGATTTAGGTTATGTCAAATTACTAAACAGATTTGGTATTGTATTTTAAAAATTAAAACATAAATATTTGTTTTACAAATTTATAGGTATGCAAAAAAACTTAGCTTTCGAGATAAGAAGAGTCATATCGTGACACTCGACAAACATAAGTGTTGTATCCTTGAAACTACTTAATGATAACCCAATGCCGCAACGCGTGGGTCATAAAAAATATATATTAGAAGTTAATGACGATTTAACTTTTACTTTTTCGTTATCTTCCTTTATGGCAAGAGTTAAACGGTTATCAGTCTAGGGTTGTAAACGAACCGAACGAACACGAACAATGCCATGTTCGTGTTCGTTCGTTAAGGAAATTCTGTTGTTCACGAACAGTTCGTTAACACTGGTCTCGAACACAAACGAACGCAAGCAAATAAAAACAAACGCAAATGAACATTTAACTTGAAAATAAAAAATAAAAACATCGTTATCCTTAAACATTGAATATAAGTAGTTAAATACAACCATCAAACGATAAATCAAAACACAAGAAGTCTACTAGACCACCAAACGATGAATCAAGTTTAACTAATTTAGACATAATTATCCTCAAAAATGTCTTAGAATGTCTAAATTTTAGCTACTTAAAAAAATAGGGTTTCAAGTTTTCAATATGTTTAGATAAAAGGTTTATTATTATTATTATTTTATATAATCAAACAAACACGAACGAACGTAAACGAACATATTACCGAACGTTCACGGACGTAGTCGAACGAACGAGACCTGTGTTCGTGTTCGTTCGCTAAGCTATCTGAACGCAATTTTTTGTTGGTGTTCGTACGTTAAGCTAATCGAACGAACATAAACGAACTTCCCGCCGAACGGTTCACGAACTGTTCGCTGAACGTTCAGTTCGTTTACAGCCCTAGTTATCACATATAGTGATATTAAGAACATTTGTGATCAACATCCCGCCGCAAAGCGCGGGTTAGCGTTTACTCGTTGCTTACGATGACGAACTTATAGTCAATCTTTACATAAGATGACCAACTTATGGTCAACACTCTAAGTGAACGGTTCCAGGGTCAATCAACAAATGACAAATTTTTACGACACTTATGTCTTCACTTGGTGTTTATGCCAGTTGCTGACTAACATGACGCAACCAACACATTTGACTATTCCAACTTCCAAGTACAAACATTACTTCATCATCATAAAGTTACTAAACACTATACATTGATGTAACATGAAAGCTAAAGGAATAGCAGTCTGTCGCGTTAACAGGATATTCCCAAAACGTCTTTGGTAGCCATATAAGAACTATTGCAGTCTTTGCCCTTTCACTCAAAGTTTTGTTCATTCATTTAGCAACCCCATTCTCCTAAAGCGTTTAATCTTAAACGCATTCTCTACAACTTTTTATACTACAACTTCAATACGCATCTCATATTTAGCAACCAAAAATAAATAATAAGGATGAAGTCAAAGTATCAAACCACACCAAACAGTGTGTCAAGTGTTCAAATTCAACTCCTTCGAACCCGATTTTCTGAAATCGAATCAAATAACAACCTCAAACTTCAATGATGTAAGAAACACAATATGCTATGTCATATCCGTCTAAAAGTAATACGATCAAAACTTGCAGGAGGGTCAATCAAAAGGCTAACCTCTCACAAGATCAAGTATTTCATACAAACATCTAATCATTTGTCCTTATTGTCGTCTTGTGGGAGTTGAAGGCCCATGAGACCAAGCAGATTCGAAGCAGGTCCCAGTAATCCCTCTTAAGAAGAAAACGAACCAAGAAAGCTCTTCACAAGGTTCAAATCCACATCTACCAGCTTCAATAGCTTCCATAGCTATCTCCGTTGAACTATCAGCTTCTGAAAGTGAGTCTTTCTACAAATGTCCTCTAACTCTAATCGTTTCTTGAAGACGAGTTCCTTCATTTTGCTCGACTTCAACGCTTCAAGTCGTGAAACCTCAGCCTCAACCTTTAAAGGAGAAAAAACATGTTAATAATCTCCATTTTTTAAAAACTCGGTTAGACTTTTGAATAATAAATCTAAACACCGTAATTTACATAATTAATGAAATCGACGGAAAGCAAGTTGGGCTCCGTGATCTCCTGATCCGTAGCAGCTATGTTGCAGGTAACGCTCTGAAATATCTGCTGCTCTTCCACTGGTGTATCCATCAAAATCCATAGCTCTAATACAGATCGTGCAAGATTTTGAAGCTAACAAAAAGTTGACATATTATAAGTAAACTACAATATAAAATATTTATCAGTTTTTTAATATAGCTTTTCTAGAGGTTGTAAGTATAAGTAAATGAATACACTGCAGGTCACTTTTGACCCGCTAATTTTTTTTAATAAAGCAGTTTAAGAGGTTGCAATTGTTTAAATAAACTTCGGGACACTTTTGACTCACTCAACCCATTTGACCCGCTTTTAATAAATCTAGAGTAAAGTAGACGGATGGTCATGTGGTTTACCTAAATTTGGGATTTGGTCCTTAGCTTTCCAAAAGTACACGGATGGTACTTGTGGTTTGCACTTTGTAACATATTTAGTCCCTAGCCAACAAATCTAAAGATGTCAGCATGTCCAGGTTAGGGACTAAATGCGTTACAAAGTGCAAACCACATGGACCATCCATGTGACTTTTGGCAAAGTAGAAGACTAAATGTGTTCCAAAGTGCAAACCATCGGGACCATCCGTGTACTTTTAGAAAGTTGGGGACTAAATCCAAAATTTTGGTAAACTACATGGACCATCTGTGTACTTTACTCATCAATCTATTTATAAGGTTATTTAAACAAACTTCAGGTCACTTCTGACTCGTTCGACCCGCCCATATGACCCGTTAGATTTCAAATATAACCATGTACTTACTCGTTACTCATCAATCTATTTATAAGGTTATTTAAACAAACTTCAGGTCACTTCTGACTCGTTCGACCCGCCCATATGACCCGTTAGATTTCAAATATAACCATGTACTTACTCGTGGCATTCTCTCAATTTTGACCTCATGTAATTTGCGTATAGCAGCAGCGAGACTCCCGATCGCATCATTACTTAGGCTCTTTGTTCCTTCGGTTTCTGCTAAACCAGGATTAATTTCATGAACCGTCTGATTAAATCTTTGCTTTCTTACGGGTCACCGTAATTTCAGTCCAACATGCTAGAATGATAGACATGCCAATGGCAAGAAAGATGGAAGCCGCATCAAAAGGAGCCACTGGCCCCATAGCCAACAAACCAACTAATAGATTCCCAAATAAACCAGCCAATATAGCAACGAGCCCGTTTCTAAGAAATATCGCCTTCGAGAATGTTATTGATAGCCATTGTTGCTCAAAACCCATCTACAATGTAACATTAGAATCAAAAACATTGTTAAAAATATCACCTCATACCATAAATCATTTATTATCAACTGATATCATGGTAATACGTTTTTAATTATTATGAAACCAATTATCAAAATATTTTATCTGAAATTAAAGTTTTGATAAACAGATTCAACTTGTTTTCTGAAACAAACACTTTTATAAACCCATCTGTTTTGAACAAATTTCTCAAAATTTTTTCGTTTTTTTCTTCACAAAACTTGAAAAAAACTTTAGTAAAATTTTTTGAAGGGAAATGCAAAATTACTGTTATCAGCTAATGATCCAACAATTGTCCCAAACAGCATGGAAGATCCAAATCCGGCAATAAACAGCTGCCCAATCTCACCTTTACCGAAACCGTACGTCGTGTAAAGGTAGTACACATAAGGTCCCTGCAGCCAATCCCCAGCTACAACCACCATAGAATTTGTCCCAAATAAGCTCAACAATTTCCAAAAGTATCACATTAATAATCATCTCAAAATAAACCCTCATCAAATCAACCGGTGCACAAATCCGTTATTTTCTTTAACTGGTTCAGTTAACCTAACCGCTGGTTGTTTTCACATTTTTGCTTGCTGGATATTGCTTTAACCGGATATTTCTTTAACTGTTTTGGTTATTCACTTCAACTTGTTCGGTTAATAACCGGTTATTTTCAAAAAAAAATATTCGCGATTAACCAGTACATCAGTTTAAAACCAGTTAAAAATAACCTGTTAGTTCTAAAAGATCCCTAACCAATTACTGACCTACGGTTAAAAACATCCACTAATCGGTTACTCCTCGATCAACTATTAACCAGTTACGGTTTAAGTTAATAACCGGTTATTTTGTGCACCTCTACCTACACATTATAAATCAAAAAACCCATCAAACTATCACACTCAACAAAATCAAGCAAATCTTTAAAATCAACCTCTTAATAACCTAGATCTAAAAAAAGCTATCAACTTTATCAACATTCACAACAAATCTTGAACAACCCAGATCCAATGACTGCTCTCCTATATCCAGCAACCATTTTTTTATCATGCCATTTGCTATCAACATTCAACCTCAAGGCGCACGCATCAACCATTTTTTATCATGCCATTTGCTATTCTCAATGACTGCTCTCCTATATCCAGCAAGATTGTTTTAATGAAAAATATGGAAGACTCGGCCCAGAAGCTAAACAAACACAAATTACAATCTTTAGAATCTTTAAAAGAAGAAACACGTCTTTCATTTCCCCATATACTGCAACTAAATGTTATTAAAAAAAAGATATAAAAAGTTTAAATGCATCAACATACTACGCTTATAACTCGCTTCCTTCTCGTTTGACTTGTTACTTTGACTGCCATGAGGTTCAACCCTCGAGTCCCATGCGCTTCTTCATTCCTGAAACATGAGATAGTTTTTTAAGCATATTAACAGAAATAGTTTATTTGTACTTATTGAAAAAAAAGGTCCAGAAGTGTTCTGACCTAACCCGACCGGTAACAAAATACTTCCAAATTTTTCTACTTAAACTTGTTTATGCCTGTCACCCAATCGTGCCAGCCTGCCTAATTTTCATAAATCTCCTTAAATCCATATCTTCAATGTACCTACATTGTAAACATATAACATTAATTAAAAATGAGTTAATCACCAACAAATGAAGCATACTTAAAGAACTTGTCGATATAAACGTTCTTACGTGAAACCAGGCTGAGCAACATTTCTAAAAATATGATAAGCAGCTGCAATCGCTTCCATCTCATTAGAAATTTGCCGATCCGTCAATTCGTTTGGCCTATCATACTTCAGATCTGAAAATATCTGCAGCTATTAACGGTGGTTACTTCAGTCAAAACACATAGAAAATTAGTGTATCAAAATAATGAAAGTGATAATCATAGGACAGCAAGCAGCATGTGACCTGCTCATTGACTGGTATCAAACTCAGCATTGGTCTGCCAAGCTTAACACCAACCCACAAATTAAACCAGCAAACTTCAACTTTTGAAATCACTAACTTAGGGTTTACCTTTTAGTCATGACAAATTCAAGAAAAACAAGCAAATAGATCCAAAATCAACAGAATTGAAACTATATCCACTCGTAATCACAATACATCAACAGAATGTAAGTTTGAAATCCCTAATTTCAAACAACAAATTGACTCGATGAACTTAGAATTGAAACTATATCTACTCGTAATCACAATAAAATAAAAAAATAAACTATAGAAACGCTAATTAAGCAACAGAGTTAGGGCAAAAAGGGGGAAATGAGGGCATGTTTGGCTAAGCTTATTAGAGTTAAAAAGGACTTTTGGGAAAAGGACTTTTTGAAAAGGAGTTTTTAAAAAAAGTGTTTGGATTAGCTTATTGATGTAAAATGACTAAAATGGGTATTCTTTTAGATATAAGGGGGTAAAGAAGGGGTAATTTAGTAATTTCATTTTTGAAAAGTCATTTCTGGATCCAAAAGTCACGAAATCTTGGCTTTTCAAAACCTCATGTTTCCTTCTTTGCAATAAGCTATTTTGAAAAGGACTTCTTGGTTATCCAAACATAAAAACAGCTTATTGACTTATCCATAAGTCAATAAGCTAATAAGCTGGTTTGAGAAGCCAATCCAAACATGCCCTGAAATTGAGACCTTGAGATGCCATTACAAGCAGACGGAGAGATCATTTGATCTCTTTCGGTGGAGTAGAAGCAAAATGATGCTGTCATTTGTTGAACCACATAGTTGAATGTTGATTTTGCTCTGTAATTTGGTGATGAGCTGATCTAGAATCTTTGAGAGAGAGAGAGAGAGATCGAAACAAGAGAAGAAGTGAGATACATGTTTGGATAAGCTTTTTTTAAACAACTTATTGACTTATATTGGCTTTTTGAAAAGTTATAAGCTTCAAAATGATGTTTGGGAATGAGGGGAAAAAGTCAATAAGTCAATAAGTTGTTTCAAAAAGCTTAGCCAAACATGCCCATAGAAGAAAGAGCATCATTTGAATTTTGAATTGGGATTTTTGGGAATCGAAAATTTGAATGTGTCGCTCAAACAATTTGAGTTAGAACATGGGTATGGTAGGGCGAGAGTTTGGGGCATAGGTTGACATGTGGAGTTCGAGCCCCCCACTGGTGAGTGACGTGTCCGTGGGGTATGGCGGGGTGTGGCTTGGCCATGTGTATTAAAATAAAAAAAATCTAAAATTAAAAAATATGTCCTAGCCAACAAGCCAATAAGAGCCGGCCACATAGGATTGCTAGCATGCCCCACGCCCGGCCGTAAACTCCCGCCCAAGGGGCCAACGCCCAAACCCAAGCCCACCCGGGGTGGTGACTTGGGCGTTTCTCTCCAACCCACGCCCCAACCCCCGCCCCATATCCCATAGTCTTAGGATGAGCGGGATTCCATTCCAAAATGTTATAATTGGAAAGTGAATTGAATTTTGATTTTCATGTGCTTTAAACACTACTTGTACATCATGCTTTAAAGGTGTTTTAAGTAAAGTGGCAAATTACCTTAAGTCGTCATTCGGATATGCTTTTATATATAGTATAGATTGTATATATAGGTGTGTGAGAGAGGGGGATGGCTGGTTTTTGTCTTCTTGTGGAGCGGCTCCATCGTCTCAAAAGTAACGGAGAGGACGAAGACGGTAGGGGGCGGCGTGGCGGTGTTTGGACCGGCGCCGGACCAAGACGGTAGGGGGACGACCCCCATACTGTGTAGTGTTAATGCTCCCCCTTCAACCGACATACGTGTAATGTTTGCTAATCAAAATAACTATAATTGATGTCATCAAACAAAGTTTTTTTTAACAACAAAACTAAATTTAAGTAGACAATGAGAATTGTAATGGAAAAATAGTTCACAAAAAGATATGAACGCATGCTTATAATACAAGTGGCATCAACTGTTTAAGATTCATTGTTTCACACAAGAAGAGAAATGGCCACCCATGGTGCTGGTGGTAATTTACTGATATTGAGACTTACACTTTATTAGTACAAGTGTACAAGTGATTCATGGCATTATAATATTTTCTTTCTCTTAACACAAATATATAAGAACAAGACCAATTAGATGACGAAACATGAAATGTAGACTAAAATACTATGATCTATGCGTAGCGCGTTATCATTTTGCAATTAACATCAGCAGCTTTACACATACCCAGTCCTTTGAGATATCAAGAACGCAAACAAAAGCTTCCCTCCCACGTCGATTGACAAGTAGAGCACCACATGCAATCCAAAATCCAGTTGCAAAGCCAGTACCGCCACCAATATAAAACCATACCCGAATATCATCTTCACCGCCTTCACTTCCATAAACAAAGGGTGCCACCTCCAAATCTTTATCTCCGGGGCAATATTTAGTTAGGGGAGGTTCAAAGGTCTGGAGTTGAGTTCCAGATGGAATTCTACCTGAAAAATTGTTATATGACACATCCATGTAATCTAATGAAGTCATATGAGACATGCTTGGTGGAATTCCTCCTGAAAACTTATTTCTAGATAAATCCAAAATTTGAAGGTTTCTCATTTCGTCAATTTTTGGTGGAATCTCTCCAAGTAAAGTGTTTATTGAAAGGTTCAGTGCAATCAGTTCATGGAGATCGGTTAGCCCATATGGGATTTTTCCTGTTAGATTGTTGCTTGACAAATCAATGTACTTTAGCAATCTCAGGTTGTTGTTGAATTCACGTAGATATCCTTTCCACTTGATGAACGCATGGTCAACATACATATGCTCATGGATAAAACGCTGCACATTTTCATGAGGTGGCAATCCTTCTTGAACCATTGCAGTGAGATTATTAAGACATAAGGGGATGGTTCCATAAAGATTGTTTTTTGACAAGTCCAAAATTCGAAGATGTGCTAATTGACATAATTGTAGAGGGATGGTTCCAAAGAAGTTATTTGATGCTAGGTTAAGAGCATACAACTCCGATAAGTTTTCCCCAATCCAAACAGGCATGTGACCAGAAAACTTGTTGCCTTGTAATTGCCAAAAGAACAACTTAGTGCAATTCTTTAAAGACGGGGGCAGTTCTCCTGAGAAGTTGTTGTTGTATAAATACAAAACCTCAAGATTGGTCAAATACCCAATAGAAACAGGAAGCCTTCCAGACAACTTATTTTGTCCCAGATTAAGAACTTTTAGTGCTTTGAAATTCCACAAACAATCTGGTATTTGTCCGGTCAGTGAATTGTCCGAGAGATCAAGAAAGGATAGATGTCCATCAACAACGTCACACAAAAAGAAAATTCCTCCACTCAATTTGTTTCTGGAAAGGTCTAACCATTCTAAAGTGGACGGGACATATGGTATAGAACCATAAAAGTTGTTGGAACTTAAATCTATTCTTGACATAACATTAGGGTTGAAATTTGATGATAGATTTGTTACTTCCCCAGTAATGTTGTTGGAAGAGAGATTCAAATGTGTCAATTGAGAAGGCCACAAGGTCCAAAACTCCACAGGAATTGTGTCAGAAATGTTGGTATTGGCAATATCAAGATAATTAAGACTTTTCAGTTTTTGAATCCATTTAGGGAAACTAGGCCCTAACATGCAAGAGCTCAAGTCAATTTGTTCCACACAGGAAAGGTTTGAAATGTAAGCTTCAGAAGGAACTCCTTTGAGTGAGTTGTTTGAAAGGTTTACATTTACAATATTTGATGTTCCAATGCTTTTAGAGATGGCACCACTAAGAGAATTGGAAGAAACATCAAGAGTTTCAAGCTTGGGTAGTTGCCACACCTTTTCACTTATACTGCCATTTAACTGGTTATGAGAAATGGACAAATATTCTAGGGATGAAAACTTTTGGATATTATCTGACAACGATCCGGTGAATTTGCTACTTGAAGCATCCAACTCTTGTAATGTAACCGATGTGCATCCAGACAAGTTATTAAGGAAATCAGGGAGATTTACTGACATTGAGTTGTTATCAAACAATAAAGATGTCAAACTACACAAATTTCCAAAATATTTGGGAATGACACCCAACTTGTTGCCAGAGAGATCAAGATCTACAAGCCTATTGCTAGTCAAGGGGAACAACCAATGATATGTGGATGAGTTGAGACTGTTGTTTCCAAGATATAGGCTAACGATAGATGAAGAAGTATGGCTGACAGATGGAGAATACGGATGCATGACCTGCCATAGGTCACATCCCCCTAAACTTAAATATGATAGTCTTTGAAGACTTAGAATCACATTTACCCAGTGGTTTGCTTTGGCTAGAGAAATACCATCCAATTCAAGTTGGTGCAAATGAGAATGATGAAACAACCAGTCTATGTTTTCAACTGTACAATTGACAAGGGAATTAAGTGATAAAAAGTGCAAGTTCTTAAGGCTTCCAAGTTCTGGAGGAATGGATCCAGAAAAAGAATTGTATGAAAGGTCAAGATACCTTAACCGAGTCATGGAACCAATGAACACGGGAATGGATCCATTAAAGAAATTTGTGGACAGGTCAAGATATTTTAACCAAGTCATGGAACCAATGAACATGGGAATGACTCCACTAAAAGAATTTTTGGAGAGGTCAAGATACCTTAATTTAGTCATAGAGCCATTCAACATAGAAATGGTTCCATTAAATGAATTCCCCTGAAGGTCTAAATGACTCAAGTAGCTTAAGTTAAACAATGAAGGGCTAATCTTACCTTCAAGATCTCCAGAGCTCAAGTCAAGGCTTGTGACGTGCCCTGTTCGGCTGTTGCAAGTGACTCCACCCCATTTACAACAATCCTTGGTTGTTTCTTCATCAACTGTCCATGTAGACAGAAGGTCGTACGGGTCTTGATCAATGTATGATTTGAAATCAAGAAGGGCATTCCTCTCCTTGTCGATGCATTGAGGAGCTGCTCCTTTTGTTGCTGCCACCAGAATGATGGTTGTCGCCTTTAACCATAACAGCAAAAGTGGCAAAAAAAACAAAATGAGACGCATAAGCTTATGGAAAATATTATTTCTCCTAATGTTGTTTCAAAGTGTGTTGATATTTTTATTTGATATATCGTTCCCATAGCAAGCTTTATATAAATTCGAGTTTGAAGCATTAAGCACGCAACCTCAATCGGATGTGTGAAATGTCTTGGTCAATATAGGTGAGGTCCGTGAGAAGAGGTGTGACATTAACTTCCTGGGCCATTGGTCCAATTAGCTAGTAATGTAGTTGGAGTACATATGAACAGGAAAATACACACAACTTCTGGTGCTTATGTTAATAGTAAAGTTGAAGTCCATGGCTTTATAGCCTAGTGATATTTTAGGAGTGAGATAATACTTTGGGACCAGTAGGTCCTGGGTTCGATTCCCATAAGAGGGTTTTCCCATATTTATTGGGTTTCCTCCTGAATTGGTGTATAGGCATTACGCTTAGTGGAGATGGATATGATCGGGTGGTTTACGCTGTTGGCACGATGATACTCCAATGATCCGTCAGTGATCCAAATTTTCCGTTAAAGAAAATAGTAAAGTTAAAGCATTATAACCACATTTAATTACTTCAATATTCAATCTTTTTCACTGATCCGTTCACATTATATCAAAACTAAAAAGTGTGGTTTTACCATAATACATGCAAAATTAAATATGGCTGTTTATAGGAAACACAATACCCACACAACTCTACTGTGTAATTATATCAGTAAAAATAGCAACACATCCAATATTAAGCCACGTGATGAATTACAAACTTTACATTTATTCCAGATTTTAACAAAACAACTTTAAATAATGCGTTTATATACAAACCGATTCTTAGATTTTAATACCAATTTTACCAACCAGGTTACAAATGTTTTCGTATGTTTCAAAAACACTCACATGGCATCTTATTTGTAAATGTAATCTACATGGCATATAACGTGTTTTGTAACTAATTTTAAATATAAGTTGCAATAATACAACTTTTTTTCAAACAAGTAAATAGATGCACTAATGTGTAGCTTATTTCACATAAACATTGTTTGGCATTAGCAAGTGTACGCCCAACTTTTTTTCTTTTAACAAGGACCCGAGACACCGAGATCCCTTGGATCACCTGACAAATGAATCACCCTTTTTGGCCCGAAGAACAGAACGTGGTGACCAGCCCAAGAGGAAACCCACATCTAAAAAAACTTCCTGGCTCAACAAGGAGCAAATTGCACTAGGTGAGACTCCAAACTATAACCACCCATAAGGAAAGCCATGGGGCTATGCCGGACCAAATGGCCTTTGGTCACCACATGTTCGTGCATTTTGCCTACTTAACAAATACATGCTGTTTACATAAGCTAAAGATATTTATAAATACATGCTACTAACATGAGCTAAAGATACATTAAATTTTCTTGTAATGCCTTATAATGTGTTACTGGTTTTACACACAACAATAGACCTCAATTTGGATATCTTTTATTTTTATTTTTGAAAAGTCTCAATTTGGATATCTACATCTAGAGTCAACCTAATCACATCTTCGTCAATATGCATTTATAAGATGGGTTTTCTTGTCTGATGATTTTTCAAGAAATTAATTTTCTTACAACTTTCAGGTCCACATACAAGACTAAATACCATGGGAAAAGGTTATTCTTGCCCATATTAGACGTCCAAAGATTTTCAGGTCTTTAACTAAGGGGCCAAACTAGTTATGCTTCATATTCATAACATTAATGATAAGATATTTCATGGTACAATTCAATAGTTAGACCACCCGTAGTGGGGAGTGGTCTGGGCGTGTTTTTCTTCCATAACGCCCCGCAACACCGCCCCTACCGCTCCCGGGACGTTTTTTTCTAAACTTTTTGCTTGGGCATGTCTAGGAAAACGCAAGATTGTTGAAAGTTTGACCAATAAGGCCGTTGGACAACGGCTCAAAAAAGGGCTATATTGTTTTTTTTTTTTTTGGTTTTTTTTTTCAATCCAATAACTATATATATATATACACCTTCACAACTATAGTGTTAAGTGATAACTATGAGGACTAGGCATTCCTGAAGCTTTTGGTATTTATATAATATCTATTACCCCCTTGGTGGTTTCCATCCCCACGCGACATGGCGTCTAAACCCTTGAATCCCAATGCTTCTCCTTACATTCCTCATCATTTCGAGTTTATTAAGGAGTAATGACTTCTGACTAATTGCAAGACTGTTTGTCTGGCTTTTAATGCTCACACAGGGTGATAAACAACGCTGATCTGGAATTGGAGAAACGTTGTGGGTGGTAGTTACCCAGTCTTCTCCCGCCTTGGTAGTTGTTACCATATCCATTATTCTCTTGGCAGTTGTTACCATATCCATTATCCCCTTGGTAGTTGTTACCATATCCTGCCGCCTTGGTAGTTGTTACCATATCCATTATTTCACTATGTTAAGCTTGATCTTATTTCATGTTCTGATGGTTGGTAATGATGTTAGGTAATTAAATGCATCTATGGACATATTCGCTCTGAACACATACTGATTGTATTTTCGTAATTCTTTAAATAGCGTTTGCCGTTTTAGAAAGCGTATAGAATATTATACGATCATTTTTTGATTGTATACGACCCATATAAAGTTATACTGGTCGTATACAACCTTTATTAATTTTTTATTCGCTCGTATACTCGATACACGAGCACTATTTTATGTCTTGTATACAGGTCGTGTAACGTTATACGACCCGTATACAATTAACAAACTTTTTTTAATTAATATATGTGGAATTGATGAAAACGCAGTCTGAACATCAAATATGATCGAACGTAATTTGCTTTTGCTTCATTTTTATCAACTGTTCACCTTAACTCAAACTTTTCTTCATTACAAATTATCGAAACATCAAATAAGATCATAGCCAATGACTATAGAAACCAAAAAACCAGATATTGAAACATATTGAATTGAAGAATAAAATATAAAGAAATATAAATTCTCTTTTCATCATTACAAATTCTCTTTTCTCACCTTGAAGTGGTCTTTTTTGGTTCTCAGTTGTTTAGAAGTTAAAGTAAGTTTCCTCCATAGATTTAGGTTGCTTGGTTAATCTCACTTTATGATGATTAACTGTTTGATATTGAAAGATTCTGTGTATTTACTGAGTTAAATCCTGATGTCAAAACCCAGAGACATTAGGGTTAATTAGTAAAAACTGAAATGATTTATACGGATTGATCATCTTTATTAAAACTAGCCTTATTTCAGGTTTGGTTACGTTCTTCAGAAGTGCCTGTTGGAAGTTTTGGATGTGTGTGAATGAAAGTCTCAAAGTGGTAAAACACTTTGTCCAACATTGGTGGGTGAACAAAGTGAATGGTTGGTTATAAGTTGAAATCTTTACCAAACCATTGTAGCTTTATGACATGTTTTACCACAAGTCCTACCCGCGCGCGCAGGTGGGTGCAAAAATTAAGTTTCGGAACTGGAATTTGGTTGAACTCGTACGTGCCCGCACGTCCTGCGGACATGAATGCAGCTTTATACATCTCCTTCTCTCAGTCTCTGCAACATATCTACTGTTTCATTTCAGGCCAGTGTTCAAATCCGGCAGTGCGCTGTTGCTTCTTCGAACCGTCGTACCCTGGGAACAGACCGTGAATCTGTTTAAGGGAATTGTGTCAAACACAAGCCCGGTTCACTATTACTGTCTCTTTTGCTTTATTTGTTTCTGTTTCAGATTCTTTTCGTGTTCAGATTACTAACAGTGTCTCCATTCTTTTCGGATTCCAAACTGGTGATAAGACAAATTGAAAAACTCTTTAAACTGTTAGAAGGTGAGGACACTCAGAAAAGTGTAGTTATACAAACCAAGTGACGCTGCACTATAATTTGCAAGTTTAACAGATGATGACTAATATGCATCAACTGTTGCAGTTTTTAGTAACTTCAACATAGTTTTAGTCCTAGCATGATAGCTAGGTTGGGTTGGGTTGTAGGACCAAGTTTCAGGGTATTTGCTGCTAGATTCCATTGAATTAAATTGTCACACATCAAATAAACAAATGTAGGAGACTCAAAATTTAATGAGGTAACGTGAAATGCAGACAAGTAAACTATGTATGTGCGGCTCGTTTCCATTTTGCAGTTAACACCATCACCTTTGCATACACCAAATCTTTCAACCTATCAAGAAAGTGAAAAAAAAAAAGATTTTCTCCCACGCCGGTTGACAAGTAAAGCGCCACATGCTATCCAAAACCCAGTTGCAAAACCAGTAGGCCCGCCAATATAAAACCATCTCTAGAGTTCATTTATTCCTTCCCCTCCACCATTATTTCGACTAGTGAGTTTTGGCACCTCTAACTCTTTGTCTTTAAGGCAGTACCTGGTTAGGGGAGGTCCACACAGTCCTGCGTTTTCGGTGTACCTTGAAGGTTCAAAGGACTGAAGTTGAGTGCTAGATGGAATTCTCCCTGATAACTTATTATAAGACACATGAAGTTGGAGTGGTTCAGTTTGTCCTTCTCTAAGATTGACTTGAGAGAGAATTGGGAGGAATTGTTTTCAGTTGATATATACAAAATTCAAAATTAATTTATTAGTATTTTATGTTTTAAATATCCTAATTTTATTTTATGACCCAAAAGCAAAATATTAATTAAGATGAGACCCCGATTCATCAAATCACAGTGAATTGGCTTAAGCACTATCCACTGGTATGATTATATGGGTAAACAAGGATTGTTAATTGTGTCTACTACACAACTCTCCATTTGGGGTTATCCGTTAAAAGTGATGTATGTTTAACCCCAACTATTCTAATCCTATCTGTTACATCAGATCCAATATCCGCAATAAAAATACAAATAAAAAAATAAAACCTCAACCATAACAAACACAACCATGACAAGGGTCATAGACTCATAACCTAGGGCTCGATTCATATCACAATCCATAGACAACCAAAAGCTTTTGATCTTTGTCAAAATAAATATTTTTTTACAAATAGAACATAGATCAAAAGTATAACCTTATCATCTATACACATGTAACCGTGGCTCTGATACCACTGTTCGGAATCGTTGTATAAAATTATAACGGAAGCGGTTTACATATTTTATAAGAGCCGATTATATATATATATAAAATCATGGCCAATTTTTTTCCTTATATACTATATGTTTGATTTATTAATCTAATTAATAAATATTCCCAATCAGGATCAAGGTTATACACATATAAACACATAAATAAATAAACAACCATAGTGGGTTTTAGTAATCAACCTTTGACGACTACACCGTAATTGTAACACAGGGGTTCCAACGAATCCTCGCTAGTAGGAAGTTCACAACCGAGCACAAGGTACCCGAAGGTAGGATTGGCCAAAGGGATGATGCGGCGGAGGTGCTTAGTTGCGTAGGCGACAGCCCTTTTGATGGGGTCGGCCGAACTTGGGGAGGAGGCAAGGGGTGTTGTTTTTGTTAAAAAGTATCATTAGGGTTTGCACCTTCATCTTCCTTTTGTAAAACGTAATCTTACATTAAGCCCCCATTATGATTATACAATTAACCTTCTTAATAATAATCTGATTAACATTAAGGGTATGTTTGGCAAAACTAGTTGTTGGCTGGAAGCTGGTGGCTGATAGCTGGTAGCTGTAGCTAGTAGCTGGTATCTGTAGCTTTTAAGATATTTAGGTGTTTGGCAGAGTAGCTGGAGCAAATGTATAAAATGACTAAAATGGACATAACTAAAAAAACATAATACTAAACGTAATCACACACATACACACACACACACACACATATATATATATATATATAAGTTATTTCTCAAATGAATAAAACATGGTCATTTTCAATTAAATAAAACATAGTTATTGACACTCATAACATAATATGATACTAATAAATCATTAATGTCGTGCATTCCAATCAAAGTAGCAATTTTGTTGCGAACATGTTTCATCTCATTCGATATTGATATTTCACCAAGAACAAAATTTTGCATCATATAATCCTTACCAGGTTACCACAATTTCTGTATACCGGAAACATAGTGACTTTAAATACATGAAAAACTTTAAGCAATCATGAAATTCCATACAAATGTAATGTTTTATTTTTCTTTTCTTTTACACAGATCTCTGTTGCAACACCCACTTTTCACGTAATATAACATCGTCAATTAATGTAAGCGAACCAATTAACGTGACACCTAGGGGTGCAAACGAGCCGAGCCCGAGCTCGACTAGGCTCGAGCTCGAGCTCATTTAACATATGAAACCTCGAGCTCGAGCTCGGCTCGATTCAAGCTTTATTTCTAAAGCTCGACTCGAAGGTAATTCTTCAAGCTCGAGCTCAGCTCGTTTACTAAATGAGCTTGTTTTTAGGCTCGGGCTTGAGCTCGAGCTCGTTTAATCTCGGCTCATTCGGGCTTCTTTTCACAATGGTAACTAATACTTACCTATTGCACAAAAATACTTAAAGAAATACAAACTGTTTATAATAAACTTTTTTTCACTATTGGCTCAACCAGTTCATCACATTCTGGAGCTGTAGGGTGAAGCATACTTAAAAAAGATCATTCTAGAGCTGTAGGGTGAAGTTTGCTTAAAAAATCAAATCAGCAGTTATTAAAAAATGCATAAAGCACATCTAGGTATGAACACAAAATTCTTGATTGAGTCATCTGTTATAAACCTCTGTAAGATGGTTGTATCCAAATTCTAGATTAAATTTTTTTTCTTTTAATTTGGTTTTTGGAGCAAGATCTGATCAAATAGGGTCATGCTATTTACACACGGTCCTCATTATTTTCACACCCTAAAGCGCTCCGCTATGGCCAACAAGCGGCGCTTTGGAGTAAAGTCAACAGACAAGAACTGAGCCTGTCAGGCTTTGTCTGTTGACTTTACACCAAAGAGCCGCGCTTTGGCCACAGAGCGGCGCTTTGGTTTTTTTTTTTTTTTTTACATTTTGGGGCAAAGCGCCCCTCTTAGGTCAAAGCGCAACGCTTAGGGCCTTTTTTAAAATTGTTTTTAATTCGCAAACGCGTCGATAATAGTCTAAATTTTACGCTTTTTCCATTATACATCATTTTTTAATATATATGGACTATACTGCAAGTTCCGGATCAAATCGGTTATGTGTGATGTCGTATTCCATTATATCGTATCATTTTGGTTTGAAAGCACAAGTACTCCTATGAGTAGTTTTATGTGTATCAGCCGCCTACCGTACATGTACATGACGTATTTTTTCATTAACTGTAGTATTACGATGTATATTGTCATTTTGGGTCGTACAAGTACGTATTGAATCTGATTGGGTCGTGTCGGTGACATTCGGTTTTTAACGTGATGTAACGCATATATTGAACAAACACAAACGTACTCTTGGATTGTAAAAGAATTTACGTGATTATTATTAAACACATTTAACATACATCTTGAACATATGGGGTTGTGTATATCTTTCGGAATAAGCTTTCTAGCCGGATTGTTTTTCGTCAGCGTTCGCCAGATACTGTGGTTAGGAATATCTTGCTCTGCCAGCTCCTTAACCAGTTTTGTATCCTCCGAAGAAAGCCTTCTCGCATACGCGTGACCCTCTAAGTTTTCAATACGCACTTGCAGTATAGTCCATATATATTAAAACCGTCACTATTTGAAAGTTTATAAGTTAAAGGGTTAAAAGTGCAATTTTTGAAAACTATAAGTTTAGGGTCCTTTTTGGCATTTTCAAAGCTTATTTCATAGGAGTACTTGTGCTTTCAAACCAAAATGATACGATATAATGGAATACGACATCACACGTAACCGATTTGATCCGGAACTTGCAGTATAGTCCATATATATTAAAAATGATGTATAATGGAAAAAACGTAAAATTTAGACTATTATCGACGCGTTTATGAATTAAAAACAATTTTAAAAAATTTAAAAAAGGCCCTAAGCACTGCGCTTTGACCTATGAGGGGCGCTTTGCCCCAAAATGTAAAAAAAAAAACCAAAGCGCCGCTCTATGGCCAAAGCGCGGCTCTTTGGTGTAAAGTCAACAGACAAAGCCTGACAGGCTCAATTCTTGTCTGTTGACTTTACTCCAAAGCGACGCTCTTTGGCCATAGAGCGGCGCTTTGGGTGTGCAAATAGACAAATGCCGTGTGCGAATAGACCAGGCCGATCAAATATTCTATCAAGTCTCCATAAATTCAAATCATTTGGTTCTAGTATAGTCTACTATAGACTGCAATTATTCTCTTTTCAAAGAAAATAGACTGCAATTATTAGGGTGTAAGGGGCGTAAGCGGTGACCCCGAGCGGGGACCTCTTTACCGATTAGAGGGGGTGCCGCCATCAAGGCGGTGAGGTATTTGGGGGACCAAATTCGGTGGGAAGCTACCGAAGAGAGGAGAGGAGAGAGAAGGTGGGCCCCATTCAATCAACCAATCAAACCATTTTCTTTTTTTTTTTTAATAAAAAAACAAGGGGAGTGGCGCCATCAAATTGGGGTGTGAGGGGAGTTTAAGAGGGGAGTTGACGTGGCACACGAGGATTGGGTGTGCGTAAGAGAGGGGACTCCCCTCTTAGGGGAGTGCCCCTTACACCCTTAGTGAATGACTCTTCTTATACTTTGTTACTCAAATATTATAATTTTTCTTAGAACAAAATACTGTTGGTATTGTAAATTGTGCATCTTTCCACTCTTCCAGTGAAAACTGAAAAGGTATTAATCTATTATCCCAGAACCTATATCAACAATTAATTTTCTATTCTCCTTGTGAAGATTGGCCGAATAAAATGTTAAAGATCAAATCTGTTATTTTATTCAACTTTAAAAAGTATTATTATTTTTATTGCAGTTGTGACATGGAAGAAAAAAAGATGAAGAAGAAAGCACATTAAATGAAGGGAAGCTGACAGTAGAAGACAAATTTCATCGATACTAGTCAAAACATCATGATTTGATTATTTTATCACCCACAGAAGAAGACAAACTTCATCAATTCACTCAAACAATCCACTAGCATAACTTGATTACATGAATATCCTAACATGGTATTTATATAGCTAACAGTAAAACGAACATGCATACCTTTGCTGCGATCGACCTTTCTTCAATCTGGGATGATGAGGATTGTAGGTTATTTATGTAATTTAAACCCTAAAAGCTTGTAGGTTTTTAAACGCTACTATAACCAGCGTTTCAAAAAGAGCTTTTCATCTAATCTAAAAGCCTCAAGCCTGTTTCAACCAAACAAGGCTTTTATTGGGCGTGGAGCTTTTTCTTAAAAGCTTGAAGCTCCTAAAAGCTTCTAAAAGCTTGTTGCCAAACATACCCAAAGTACCTCGGGTTTAAACTATTATTATTTCACAAATAATAATCCACCTACTTGTGAACATATACGATTCGTGTACCGACGTGCAACTCTTCGGATCGTACCGAGTTAGTTACGTAGACTTTAATAACGATCAGACATATACATATATCCAACACATTCCTCGCCTTGCTAAAACATCCGTTTTAGGGATCCTGTCTTGAGTCATCTCCATACAATGAGATTTACTTTTGGAGCAATCCAACTATTGCAATGGAACAGCTGGGGTTGTGGCGTGTTGCCCTTGGAGTGAAGCATGCCCTCCTTGTTTGACTGAAAAGTCTTCAACACAACGAGTCTTCCATACCCACCTTTCATCATCATCATTGTTGACTTGTAACTGGCCCATAAGCTCTTGGAATACCTCTTGTTCTCCTGATGAATGTGGGAGCCTTTTCCACACCCAATCTCAAATGATCATTCCATTTACTTTTCGATAACAATCCTTTATAGCAACCTTTTTTGCAAGATTTGTTAGAAGAGAAATTAGCAGCGGATGTCTGAATGAACTCGAATAAAAGATTTGAGAAAAAAGATTACTAAGTTTAATTTGTATCAAACTTAATCAAAGAAATTTGCAAAGTGAGAACGTAATGAATTGATTAATTGAATTCAATCTTGGTGCCAACAAAACAAAGATTGCCGGACACTTCGATTTATACAAAGGATGGAACGACAGTTGTTGGTTATTACGTTCCCGCAGTATTCAACTGCCAAACAGTTGTTGATTGCCAAAAACATAACCACCATACCAACCGTCATTATTCAGATACTATTACATAATTACAAGCTATAAACTAATCTAAATAATACATAGTAATTATTCTAAAGTTTAGTTTATTATAATTCTAATAATATGTTTGAATAACAATGGGAACCGGCTCTTAAGAGTTTCCCCTTAAATCCAATGGTCCATTCAGAAAGCCTTTTTATCGCTGATCTCAACTTTAAGCGAAAGATACTATTGAACCCACATGTTAACTTTGAGTAGGCCTTTATCGATCCCCCCTATTTCTCTTCAAACCCCTGTAGAAAACTTTTTAACCGGCATTAAGTTTAACCCCTTGCCTACATCGTGAATAGCCTTGACCAAGGCGCCACCACCACTTCAACTTATACTCCCATGCAATCCTCCTTGTTTTTTGCCTAGGGCTGGATGACACCAACAAGGGCTTTAAATAAAAATAAATAATACGAGGGAGATTCCATAGAACCGATTTAACCAAAGTGGCCCTCCCTACAACGATTTGGCTTTCCATACGGACAACTTGGAATAAATTTGTCAATGACATGTTTCAAATTTGAGATCAGGTTCATATTAGGCTATGTGGTATGGTGATGGTCCTCCCTTGAAGGATGATCCGTCATGTAGGATCCACGTAGGATGGGTGTGACGATGGGGCAAAGAGGATGGAGGTATGATAGGGGGATGGACCTAAAATGTATATGTATTTACTAGCCATTTACCCGTGCTATGCAGCTGGAGTGACGATTTACAATAGAAAACTCATTTACCGTTAGTTTATCGGTCGTCTCATGATATATTGTATAGTACTTAAGTTAGTTTTCTTATTCGTGATATGTTGGCACTCTTTTTCTAGTAGGTAACCCGCGCGATGCGGCGGCGGCGATAATTTACAACGTCATAGTCGTTTTGTGTTAGTTTATTAATCCTTTTGTGATACATCATATAGCATGTCTAGAATCGGCGTGGGTTATCTATTATATAGCCTTACAAAACTCAATTCAAGCATGCCACACACCAAAACTAAAACAAATCATAATTTCGATAAATTTGGTCTGACTTAACCAAACCATTAGTCGGGGTGGTTTTTTTTGTCATATATTAGGATTGATTGATATAGTTGATGTTCATATTTTTACATACATTGTAGTTTAATATGAAATAAAACCATATGTTATTACAATTACTTTTTTTATTTATTTAAATTCAATTGAATTTGGATTTAGTTTAAATAAGTTTGGGTATGTTATATATTTAGCTAAATGGGTCGGTCTTAGATAAAAAGAGGGACACATATACGTGTTTATCTGCTAACTTTAATAAAAAAAAATTAGAAGGGTAGGTTATGTCAAATTGCTAAACAGATTTAGGTTATGTCAAATTACTAAACAGATTTGGTATTGTATTTTAAAAATTAAAACATAAATATTTGTTTTACAAATTTATAGGTATGCAAAAAAACTTAGCTTTCGAGATAAGAAGAGTCATATCGTGACACTCGACAAACATAAGTGTCGTATCCTTGAAACTACTTAATGATAACCCAAAGCCGCAACGCGTGGGTCATAAAAAATATATATTAGAAGTTAATGACGATTTAACTTTTACTTTTTCGTTATCTTCCTTTATGGCAAGAGTTAAACGGTTATCAGTCTAGGGTTGTAAACGAACCGAACGAACACGAACAATGCCATGTTCGTGTTCGTTCGTTAAGGAAATTCTGTTGTTCACGAACAGTTCGTGAACACTGGTCTCGAACACAAACGAACGCAAGCAAATAAAAACAAACGCAAATGAACATTTAACTTGAAAATAAAAAATAAAAACATCGTTATCCTTAAACATTGAATATAAGTAGTTAAATACAACCATCAAACGATAAATCAAAACACAAGAAGTCTACTAGACCACCAAACCATGAATCAAGTTTAACTAATTTAGACATAATTATCCTCAAAAATGTCTTAGAATGTCTAAATTTTAGCTACTTAAAAAAATAGGGTTTCAAGTTTTCAATATGTTTAGATAAAAGGTTTATTATTATTATTTTTTTATATAATCAAACAAACACGAACGAACGTAAACGAACATATTACCGAACGTTCACGGACGTAGTCGAACGAACGAGACCTGTGTTCGTGTTCGTTCGCTAAGCTATCTGAACGCAATTTTTTGTTGGTGTTCGTACGTTAAGCTAATCGAACGAACATAAACGAACTTCCCGCCGAACGGTTCACGAACTGTTCGCTGAACGTTCAGTTCGTTTACAGCCCTAGTTATCACATATAGTGATATTAAGAACATTTGTGATCAACATCCCGCCGCAAAGCGCGGGTTAGCGTTTACTCGTTGCTTACGATGACGAACTTATAGTCAATCTTTACATAAGATGACCAACTTATGGTCAACACTCTAAGTGAACGGTTCCAGGGTCAATCAACAAATGACAAATTTTTACGACACTTATGTCTTCACTTGGTGTTTATGCCAGTTGCTGACTAACATGACGCAACCAACACATTTGACTATTCCAACTTCCAAGTACAAACATTACTTCATCATCATAAAGTTACTAAACACTATACATTGATGTAACATGAAAGCTAAAGGAATAGCAGTCTGTCGCGTTAACAGGATATTCCCAAAACGTCTTTGGTAGCCATATAAGAACTATTGCAGTCTTTGCCCTTTCACTCAAAGTTTTGTTCATTCATTTAGCAACCCCATTCTCCTAAAGCGTTTAATCTTAAACGCATTCTCTACAACTTTTTATACTACAACTTCAATACGCATCTCATATTTAGCAACCAAAAATAAATAATAAGGATGAAGTCAAAGTATCAAACCACACCAAACAGTGTGTCAAGTGTTCAAATTCAACTCCTTCGAACCCGATTTTCTGAAATCGAATCAAATAACAACCTCAAACTTCAATGATGTAAGAAACACAATATGCTATGTCATATCCGTCTAAAAGTAATACGATCAAAACTTGCAGGAGGGTCAATCAAAAGGCTAACCTCTCACAAGATCAAGTATTTCATACAAACATCTAATCATTTGTCCTTATTGTCGTCTTGTGGGAGTTGAAGGCCCATGAGACCAAGCAGATTCGAAGCAGGTCCCAGTAATCCCTCTTAAGAAGAAAACGAACCAAGAAAGCTCTTCACAAGGTTCAAATCCACATCTACCAGCTTCAATAGCTTCCATAGCTATCTCCGTTGAACTATCAGCTTCTGAAAGTGAGTCTTTCTACAAATGTCCTCTAACTCTAATCGTTTCTTGAAGACGAGTTCCTTCATTTTGCTCGACTTCAACGCTTCAAGTCGTGAAACCTCAGCCTCAACCTTTAAAGGAGAAAAAACATGTTAATAATCTCCATTTTTTAAAAACTCGGTTAGACTTTTGAATAATAAATCTAAACACCGTAATTTACATAATTAATGAAATCGACGGAAAGCAAGTTGGGCTCCGTGATCTCCTGATCCGTAGCAGCTATGTTGCAGGTAACGCTCTGAAATATCTGCTGCTCTTCCACTGGTGTATCCATCAAAATCCATAGCTCTAATACAGATCGTGCAAGATTTTGAAGCTAACAAAAAGTTGACATATTATAAGTAAACTACAATATAAAATATTTATCAGTTTTTTAATATAGCTTTTCTAGAGGTTGTAAGTATAAGTAAATGAATACACTGCAGGTCACTTTTGACCCGCTAATTTTTTTTAATAAAGCAGTTTAAGAGGTTGCAATTGTTTAAATAAACTTCGGGACACTTTTGACTCACTCAACCCATTTGACCCGCTTTTAATAAATCTAGAGTAAAGTAGACGGATGGTCATGTGGTTTACCTAAATTTGGGATTTGGTCCTTAGCTTTCCAAAAGTACACGGATGGTACTTGTGGTTTGCACTTTGTAACATATTTAGTCCCTAGCCAACAAATCTAAAGATGTCAGCATGTCCAGGTTAGGGACTAAATGCGTTACAAAGTGCAAACCACATGGACCATCCATGTGACTTTTGGCAAAGTAGAAGACTAAATGTGTTCCAAAGTGCAAACCATCGGGACCATCCGTGTACTTTTAGAAAGTTGGGGACTAAATCCAAAATTTTGGTAAACTACATGGACCATCTGTGTACTTTACTCATCAATCTATTTATAAGGTTATTTAAACAAACTTCAGGTCACTTCTGACTCGTTCGACCCGCCCATATGACCCGTTAGATTTCAAATATAACCATGTACTTACTCGTTACTCATCAATCTATTTATAAGGTTATTTAAACAAACTTCAGGTCACTTCTGACTCGTTCGACCCGCCCATATGACCCGTTAGATTTCAAATATAACCATGTACTTACTCGTGGCATTCTCTCAATTTTGACCTCATGTAATTTGCGTATAGCAGCAGCGAGACTCCCGATCGCATCATTACTTAGGCTCTTTGTTCCTTCGGTTTCTGCTAAACCAGGATTAATTTCATGAACCGTCTGATTAAATCTTTGCTTTCTTACGGGTCACCGTAATTTCAGTCCAACATGCTAGAATGATAGACATGCCAATGGCAAGAAAGATGGAAGCCGCATCAAAAGGAGCCACTGGCCCCATAGCCAACAAACCAACTAATAGATTCCCAAATAAACCAGCCAATATAGCAACGAGCCCGTTTCTAAGAAATATCGCCTTCGAGAATGTTATTGATAGCCATTGTTGCTCAAAACCCATCTACAATGTAACATTAGAATCAAAAACATTGTTAAAAATATCACCTCATACCATAAATCATTTATTATCAACTGATATCATGGTAATACGTTTTTAATTATTATGAAACCAATTATCAAAATATTTTATCTGAAATTAAAGTTTTGATAAACAGATTCAACTTGTTTTCTGAAACAAACACTTTTATAAACCCATCTGTTTTGAACAAATTTCTCAAAATTTTTTCGTTTTTTTCTTCACAAAACTTGAAAAAAACTTTAGTAAAATTTTTTGAAGGGAAATGCAAAATTACTGTTATCAGCTAATGATCCAACAATTGTCCCAAACAGCATGGAAGATCCAAATCCGGCAATAAACAGCTGCCCAATCTCACCTTTACCGAAACCGTACGTCGTGTAAAGGTAGTACACATAAGGTCCCTGCAGCCAATCCCCAGCTACAACCACCATAGAATTTGTCCCAAATAAGCTCAACAATTTCCAAAAGTATCACATTAATAATCATCTCAAAATAAACCCTCATCAAATCAACCGGTGCACAAATCCGTTATTTTCTTTAACTGGTTCAGTTAACCTAACCGCTGGTTGTTTTCACATTTTTGCTTGCTGGATATTGCTTTAACCGGATATTTCTTTAACTGTTTTGGTTATTCACTTCAACTTGTTCGGTTAATAACCGGTTATTTTCAAAAAAAAATATTCGCGATTAACCAGTACATCAGTTTAAAACCAGTTAAAAATAACCTGTTAGTTCTAAAAGATCCCTAACCAATTACTGACCTACGGTTAAAAACATCCACTAATCGGTTACTCCTCGATCAACTATTAACCAGTTACGGTTTAAGTTAATAACCGGTTATTTTGTGCACCTCTACCTACACATTATAAATCAAAAAACCCATCAAACTATCACACTCAACAAAATCAAGCAAATCTTTAAAATCAACCTCTTAATAACCTAGATCTAAAAAAAGCTATCAACTTTATCAACATTCACAACAAATCTTGAACAACCCAGATCCAATGACTGCTCTCCTATATCCAGCAACCATTTTTTTATCATGCCATTTGCTATCAACATTCAACCTCAAGGCGCACGCATCAACCATTTTTTATCATGCCATTTGCTATTCTCAATGACTGCTCTCCTATATCCAGCAAGATTGTTTTAATGAAAAATATGGAAGACTCGGCCCAGAAGCTAAACAAACACAAATTACAATCTTTAGAATCTTTAAAAGAAAAAACACGTCTTTCATTTCCCCATATACTGCAACTAAATGTTATTAAAAAAAAGATATAAAAAGTTTAAATGCATCAACATACTACGCTTATAACTCGCTTCCTTCTCGTTTGACTTGTTACTTTGACTGCCATGAGGTTCAACCCTCGAGTCCCATGCGCTTCTTCATTCCTGAAACATGAGATAGTTTTTTAAGCATATTAACAGAAATAGTTTATTTGTACTTATTGAAAAAAAAGGTCCAGAAGTGTTCTGACCTAACCCGACCGGTAACAAAATACTTCCAAATTTTTCTACTTAAACTTGTTTATGCCTGTCACCCAATCGTGCCAGCCTGCCTAATTTTCATAAATCTCCTTAAATCCATATCTTCAATGTACCTACATTGTAAACATATAACATTAATTAAAAATGAGTTAATCACCAACAAATGAAGCATACTTAAAGAACTTGTCGATATAAACGTTCTTACGTGAAACCAGGCTGAGCAACATTTCTAAAAATATGATAAGCAGCTGCAATCGCTTCCATCTCATTAGAAATTTGCCGATCCGTCAATTCGTTTGGCCTATCATACTTCAGATCTGAAAATATCTGCAGCTATTAACGGTGGTTACTTCAGTCAAAACACATAGAAAATTAGTGTATCAAAATAATGAAAGTGATAATCATAGGACAGCAAGCAGCATGTGACCTGCTCATTGACTGGTATCAAACTCAGCATTGGTCTGCCAAGCTTAACACCAACCCACAAATTAAACCAGCAAACTTCAACTTTTGAAATCACTAACTTAGGGTTTACCTTTTAGTCATGACAAATTCAAGAAAAACAAGCAAATAGATCCAAAATCAACAGAATTGAAACTATATCCACTCGTAATCACAATACATCAACAGAATGTAAGTTTGAAATCCCTAATTTCAAACAACAAATTGACTCGATGAACTTAGAATTGAAACTATATCTACTCGTAATCACAATAAAATAAAAAAATAAACTATAGAAACGCTAATTAAGCAACAGAGTTAGGGCAAAAAGGGGGAAATGAGGGCATGTTTGGCTAAGCTTATTAGAGTTAAAAAGGACTTTTGGGAAAAGGACTTTTTGAAAAGGAGTTTTTAAAAAAAGTGTTTGGATTAGCTTATTGATGTAAAATGACTAAAATGGGTATTCTTTTAGATATAAGGGGGTAAAGAAGGGGTAATTTAGTAATTTCATTTTTGAAAAGTCATTTCTGGATCCAAAAGTCACGAAATCTTGGCTTTTCAAAACCTCATGTTTCCTTCTTTGCAATAAGCTATTTTGAAAAGGACTTCTTGGTTATCCAAACATAAAAACAGCTTATTGACTTATCCATAAGTCAATAAGCTAATAAGCTGGTTTGAGAAGCCAATCCAAACATGCCCTGAAATTGAGACCTTGAGATGCCATTACAAGCAGACGGAGAGATCATTTGATCTCTTTCGGTGGAGTAGAAGCAAAATGATGCTGTCATTTGTTGAACCACATAGTTGAATGTTGATTTTGCTCTGTAATTTGGTGATGAGCTGATCTAGAATCTTTGAGAGAGAGAGAGAGAGATCGAAACAAGAGAAGAAGTGAGATACATGTTTGGATAAGCTTTTTTTAAACAACTTATTGACTTATATTGGCTTTTTGAAAAGTTATAAGCTTCAAAATGATGTTTGGGAATGAGGGGAAAAAGTCAATAAGTTGTTTCAAAAAGCTTAGCCAAACATGCCCATAGAAGAAAGAGCATCATTTGAATTTTGAATTGGGATTTTTGGGAATCGAAAATTTGAATGTGTCGCTCAAACAATTTGAGTTAGAACATGGGTATGGTAGGGCGAGAGTTTGGGGCATAGGTTGACATGTGGAGTTCGAGCCCCCCACTGGTGAGTGACGTGTCCGTGGGGTATGGCGGGGTGTGGCTTGGCCATGTGTATTAAAATAAAAAAAATCTAAAATTAAAAAATATGTCCTAGCCAACAAGCCAATAAGAGCCGGCCACATAGGATTGCTAGCATGCCCCACGCCCGGCCGTAAACTCCCGCCCAAGGGGCCAACGCCCAAACCCAAGCCCACCCGGGGTGGTGACTTGGGCGTTTCTCTCCAACCCACGCCCCAACCCCCGCCCCATATCCCATAGTCTTAGGATGAGCGGGATTCCATTCCAAAATGTTATAATTGGAAAGTGAATTGAATTTTGATTTTCATGTGCTTTAAACACTACTTGTACATCATGCTTTAAAGGTGTTTTAAGTAAAGTGGCAAATTACCTTAAGTCGTCATTCGGATATGCTTTTATATATAGTATAGATTGTATATATAGGTGTGTGAGAGAGGGGGATGGCTGGTTTTTGTCTTCTTGTGGAGCGGCTCCATCGTCTCAAAAGTAACGGAGAGGACGAAGACGGTAGGGGGCGGCGTGGCGGTGTTTGGACCGGCGCCGGACCAAGACGGTAGGGGGACGACCCCCATACTGTGTAGTGTTAATGCTCCCCCTTCAACCGACATACGTGTAATGTTTGCTAATCAAAATAACTATAATTGATGTCATCAAACAAAGTTTTTTTTAACAACAAAACTAAATTTAAGTAGACAATGAGAATTGTAATGGAAAAATAGTTCACAAAAAGATATGAACGCATGCTTATAATACAAGTGGCATCAACTGTTTAAGATTCATTGTTTCACACAAGAAGAGAAATGGCCACCCATGGTGCTGGTGGTAATTTACTGATATTGAGACTTACACTTTATTAGTACAAGTGTACAAGTGATTCATGGCATTATAATATTTTCTTTCTCTTAACACAAATATATAAGAACAAGACCAATTAGATGACGAAACATGAAATGTAGACTAAAATACTATGATCTATGCGTAGCGCGTTATCATTTTGCAATTAACATCAGCAGCTTTACACATACCCAGTCCTTTGAGATATCAAGAACGCAAACAAAAGCTTCCCTCCCACGTCGATTGACAAGTAGAGCACCACATGCAATCCAAAATCCAGTTGCAAAGCCAGTACCGCCACCAATATAAAACCATACCCGAATATCATCTTCACCGCCTTCACTTCCATAAACAAAGGGTGCCACCTCCAAATCTTTATCTCCGGGGCAATATTTAGTTAGGGGAGGTTCAAAGGTCTGGAGTTGAGTTCCAGATGGAATTCTACCTGAAAAATTGTTATATGACACATCCATGTAATCTAATGAAGTCATATGAGACATGCTTGGTGGAATTCCTCCTGAAAACTTATTTCTAGATAAATCCAAAATTTGAAGGTTTCTCATTTCGTCAATTTTTGGTGGAATCTCTCCAAGTAAAGTGTTTATTGAAAGGTTCAGTGCAATCAGTTCATGGAGATCGGTTAGCCCATATGGGATTTTTCCTGTTAGATTGTTGCTTGACAAATCAATGTACTTTAGCAATCTCAGGTTGTTGTTGAATTCACGTAGATATCCTTTCCACTTGATGAACGCATGGTCAACATACATATGCTCATGGATAAAACGCTGCACATTTTCATGAGGTGGCAATCCTTCTTGAACCATTGCAGTGAGATTATTAAGACATAAGGGGATGGTTCCATAAAGATTGTTTTTTGACAAGTCCAAAATTCGAAGATGTGCTAATTGACATAATTGTAGAGGGATGGTTCCAAAGAAGTTATTTGATGCTAGGTTAAGAGCATACAACTCCGATAAGTTTTCCCCAATCCAAACAGGCATGTGACCAGAAAACTTGTTGCCTTGTAATTGCCAAAAGAACAACTTAGTGCAATTCTTTAAAGACGGGGGCAGTTCTCCTGAGAAGTTGTTGTTGTATAAATACAAAACCTCAAGATTGGTCAAATACCCAATAGAAACAGGAAGCCTTCCAGACAACTTATTTTGTCCCAGATTAAGAACTTTTAGTGCTTTGAAATTCCACAAACAATCTGGTATTTGTCCGGTCAGTGAATTGTCCGAGAGATCAAGAAAGGATAGATGTCCATCAACAACGTCACACAAAAAGAAAATTCCTCCACTCAATTTGTTTCTGGAAAGGTCTAACCATTCTAAAGTGGACGGGACATATGGTATAGAACCATAAAAGTTGTTGGAACTTAAATCTATTCTTGACATAACATTAGGGTTGAAATTTGATGATAGATTTGTTACTTCCCCAGTAATGTTGTTGGAAGAGAGATTCAAATGTGTCAATTGAGAAGGCCACAAGGTCCAAAACTCCACAGGAATTGTGTCAGAAATGTTGGTATTGGCAATATCAAGATAATTAAGACTTTTCAGTTTTTGAATCCATTTAGGGAAACTAGGCCCTAACATGCAAGAGCTCAAGTCAATTTGTTCCACACAGGAAAGGTTTGAAATGTAAGCTTCAGAAGGAACTCCTTTGAGTGAGTTGTTTGAAAGGTTTACATTTACAATATTTGATGTTCCAATGCTTTTAGAGATGGCACCACTAAGAGAATTGGAAGAAACATCAAGAGTTTCAAGCTTGGGTAGTTGCCACACCTTTTCACTTATACTGCCATTTAACTGGTTATGAGAAATGGACAAATATTCTAGGGATGAAAACTTTTGGATATTATCTGACAACGATCCGGTGAATTTGCTACTTGAAGCATCCAACTCTTGTAATGTAACCGATGTGCATCCAGACAAGTTATTAAGGAAATCAGGGAGATTTACTGACATTGAGTTGTTATCAAACAATAAAGATGTCAAACTACACAAATTTCCAAAATATTTGGGAATGACACCCAACTTGTTGCCAGAGAGATCAAGATCTACAAGCCTATTGCTAGTCAAGGGGAACAACCAATGATATGTGGATGAGTTGAGACTGTTGTTTCCAAGATATAGGCTAACGATAGATGAAGAAGTATGGCTGACAGATGGAGAATACGGATGCATGACCTGCCATAGGTCACATCCCCCTAAACTTAAATATGATAGTCTTTGAAGACTTAGAATCACATTTACCCAGTGGTTTGCTTTGGCTAGAGAAATACCATCCAATTCAAGTTGGTGCAAATGAGAATGATGAAACAACCAGTCTATGTTTTCAACTGTACAATTGACAAGGGAATTAAGTGATAAAAAGTGCAAGTTCTTAAGGCTTCCAAGTTCTGGAGGAATGGATCCAGAAAAAGAATTGTATGAAAGGTCAAGATACCTTAACCGAGTCATGGAACCAATGAACACGGGAATGGATCCATTAAAGAAATTTGTGGACAGGTCAAGATATTTTAACCAAGTCATGGAACCAATGAACATGGGAATGACTCCACTAAAAGAATTTTTGGAGAGGTCAAGATACCTTAATTTAGTCATAGAGCCATTCAACATAGAAATGGTTCCATTAAATGAATTCCCCTGAAGGTCTAAATGACTCAAGTAGCTTAAGTTAAACAATGAAGGGCTAATCTTACCTTCAAGATCTCCAGAGCTCAAGTCAAGGCTTGTGACGTGCCCTGTTCGGCTGTTGCAAGTGACTCCACCCCATTTACAACAATCCTTGGTTGTTTCTTCATCAACTGTCCATGTAGACAGAAGGTCGTACGGGTCTTGATCAATGTATGATTTGAAATCAAGAAGGGCATTCCTCTCCTTGTCGATGCATTGAGGAGCTGCTCCTTTTGTTGCTGCCACCAGAATGATGGTTGTCGCCTTTAACCATAACAGCAAAAGTGGCAAAAAAAACAAAATGAGACGCATAAGCTTATGGAAAATATTATTTCTCCTAATGTTGTTTCAAAGTGTGTTGATATTTTTATTTGATATATCGTTCCCATAGCAAGCTTTATATAAATTCGAGTTTGAAGCATTAAGCACGCAACCTCAATCGGATGTGTGAAATGTCTTGGTCAATATAGGTGAGGTCCGTGAGAAGAGGTGTGACATTAACTTCCTGGGCCATTGGTCCAATTAGCTAGTAATGTAGTTGGAGTACATATGAACAGGAAAATACACACAACTTCTGGTGCTTATGTTAATAGTAAAGTTGAAGTCCATGGCTTTATAGCCTAGTGATATTTTAGGAGTGAGATAATACTTTGGGACCAGTAGGTCCTGGGTTCGATTCCCATAAGAGGGTTTTCCCATATTTATTGGGTTTCCTCCTGAATTGGTGTATAGGCATTACGCTTAGTGGAGATGGATATGATCGGGTGGTTTACGCTGTTGGCACGATGATACTCCAATGATCCGTCAGTGATCCAAATTTTCCGTTAAAGAAAATAGTAAAGTTAAAGCATTATAACCACATTTAATTACTTCAATATTCAATCTTTTTCACTGATCCGTTCACATTATATCAAAACTAAAAAGTGTGGTTTTACCATAATACATGCAAAATTAAATATGGCTGTTTATAGGAAACACAATACCCACACAACTCTACTGTGTAATTATATCAGTAAAAATAGCAACACATCCAATATTAAGCCACGTGATGAATTACAAACTTTACATTTATTCCAGATTTTAACAAAACAACTTTAAATAATGCGTTTATATACAAACCGATTCTTAGATTTTAATACCAATTTTACCAACCAGGTTACAAATGTTTTCGTATGTTTCAAAAACACTCACATGGCATCTTATTTGTAAATGTAATCTACATGGCATATAACGTGTTTTGTAACTAATTTTAAATATAAGTTGCAATAATACAACTTTTTTTCAAACAAGTAAATAGATGCACTAATGTGTAGCTTATTTCACATAAACATTGTTTGGCATTAGCAAGTGTACGCCCAACTTTTTTTCTTTTAACAAGGACCCGAGACACCGAGATCCCTTGGATCACCTGACAAATGAATCACCCTTTTTGGCCCGAAGAACAGAACGTGGTGACCAGCCCAAGAGGAAACCCACATCTAAAAAAACTTCCTGGCTCAACAAGGAGCAAATTGCACTAGGTGAGACTCCAAACTATAACCACCCATAAGGAAAGCCATGGGGCTATGCCGGACCAAATGGCCTTTGGTCACCACATGTTCGTGCATTTTGCCTACTTAACAAATACATGCTGTTTACATAAGCTAAAGATATTTATAAATACATGCTACTAACATGAGCTAAAGATACATTAAATTTTCTTGTAATGCCTTATAATGTGTTACTGGTTTTACACACAACAATAGACCTCAATTTGGATATCTTTTATTTTTATTTTTGAAAAGTCTCAATTTGGATATCTACATCTAGAGTCAACCTAATCACATCTTCGTCAATATGCATTTATAAGATGGGTTTTCTTGTCTGATGATTTTTCAAGAAATTAATTTTCTTACAACTTTCAGGTCCACATACAAGACTAAATACCATGGGAAAAGGTTATTCTTGCCCATATTAGACGTCCAAAGATTTTCAGGTCTTTAACTAAGGGGCCAAACTAGTTATGCTTCATATTCATAACATTAATGATAAGATATTTCATGGTACAATTCAATAGTTAGACCACCCGTAGTGGGGAGTGGTCTGGGCGTGTTTTTCTTCCATAACGCCCCGCAACACCGCCCCTACCGCTCCCGGGACGTTTTTTTCTAAACTTTTTGCTTGGGCATGTCTAGGAAAACGCAAGATTGTTGAAAGTTTGACCAATAAGGCCGTTGGACAACGGCTCAAAAAAGGGCTATATTGTTTTTTTTTTTTTTGGTTTTTTTTTTCAATCCAATAACTATATATATATATACACCTTCACAACTATAGTGTTAAGTGATAACTATGAGGACTAGGCATTCCTGAAGCTTTTGGTATTTATATAATATCTATTACCCCCTTGGTGGTTTCCATCCCCACGCGACATGGCGTCTAAACCCTTGAATCCCAATGCTTCTCCTTACATTCCTCATCCTTTCGAGTTTATTAAGGAGTAATGACTTCTGACTAATTGCAAGACTGTTTGTCTGGCTTTTAATGCTCACACAGGGTGATAAACAACGCTGATCTGGAATTGGAGAAACGTTGTGGGTGGTAGTTACCCAGTCTTCTCCCGCCTTGGTAGTTGTTACCATATCCATTATTCTCTTGGCAGTTGTTACCATATCCATTATCCCCTTGGTAGTTGTTACCATATCCTGCCGCCTTGGTAGTTGTTACCATATCCATTATTTCACTATGTTAAGCTTGATCTTATTTCATGTTCTGATGGTTGGTAATGATGTTAGGTAATTAAATGCATCTATGGACATATTCGCTCTGAACACATACTGATTGTATTTTCGTAATTCTTTAAATAGCGTTTGCCGTTTTAGAAAGCGTATAGAATATTATACGATCATTTTTTGATTGTATACGACCCATATAAAGTTATACTGGTCGTATACAACCTTTATTAATTTTTTATTCGCTCGTATACTCGATACACGAGCACTATTTTATGTCTTGTATACAGGTCGTGTAACGTTATACGACCCGTATACAATTAACAAACTTTTTTTAATTAATATATGTGGAATTGATGAAAACGCAGTCTGAACATCAAATATGATCGAACGTAATTTGCTTTTGCTTCATTTTTATCAACTGTTCACCTTAACTCAAACTTTTCTTCATTACAAATTATCGAAACATCAAATAAGATCATAGCCAATGACTATAGAAACCAAAAAACCAGATATTGAAACATATTGAATTGAAGAATAAAATATAAAGAAATATAAATTCTCTTTTCATCATTACAAATTCTCTTTTCTCACCTTGAAGTGGTCTTTTTTGGTTCTCAGTTGTTTAGAAGTTAAAGTAAGTTTCCTCCATAGATTTAGGTTGCTTGGTTAATCTCACTTTATGATGATTAACTGTTTGATATTGAAAGATTCTGTGTATTTACTGAGTTAAATCCTGATGTCAAAACCCAGAGACATTAGGGTTAATTAGTAAAAACTGAAATGATTTATACGGATTGATCATCTTTATTAAAACTAGCCTTATTTCAGGTTTGGTTACGTTCTTCAGAAGTGCCTGTTGGAAGTTTTGGATGTGTGTGAATGAAAGTCTCAAAGTGGTAAAACACTTTGTCCAACATTGGTGGGTGAACAAAGTGAATGGTTGGTTATAAGTTGAAATCTTTACCAAACCATTGTAGCTTTATGACATGTTTTACCACAAGTCCTACCCGCGCGCGCAGGTGGGTGCAAAAATTAAGTTTCGGAACTGGAATTTGGTTGAACTCGTACGTGCCCGCACGTCCTGCGGACATGAATGCAGCTTTATACATCTCCTTCTCTCAGTCTCTGCAACATATCTACTGTTTCATTTCAGGCCAGTGTTCAAATCCGGCAGTGCGCTGTTGCTTCTTCGAACCGTCGTACCCTGGGAACAGACCGTGAATCTGTTTAAGGGAATTGTGTCAAACACAAGCCCGGTTCACTATTACTGTCTCTTTTGCTTTATTTGTTTCTGTTTCAGATTCTTTTCGTGTTCAGATTACTAACAGTGTCTCCATTCTTTTCGGATTCCAAACTGGTGATAAGACAAATTGAAAAACTCTTTAAACTGTTAGAAGGTGAGGACACTCAGAAAAGTGTAGTTATACAAACCAAGTGACGCTGCACTATAATTTGCAAGTTTAACAGATGAGGACTAATATGCATCAACTGTTGCAGTTTTTAGTAACTTCAACATAGTTTTAGTCCTAGCATGATAGCTAGGTTGGGTTGGGTTGTAGGACCAAGTTTCAGGGTATTTGCTACTAGATTCCATTGAATTAAATTGTCACACATCAAATAAACAAATGTAGGAGACTCAAAATTTAATGAGGTAACGTGAAATGCAGACAAGTAAACTATGTATGTGCGGCTCGTTTCCATTTTGCAGTTAACACCATCACCTTTGCATACACCAAATCTTTCAACCTATCAAGAAAGTGAAAAAAAAAAGATTTTCTCCCACGCCGGTTGACAAGTAAAGCGCCACATGCTATCCAAAACCCAGTTGCAAAACCAGTAGGCCCGCCAATATAAAACCATCTCTAGAGTTCATTTATTCCTTCCCCTCCACCATTATTTCGACTAGTGAGTTTTGGCACCTCTAACTCTTTGTCTTTAAGGCAGTACCTGGTTAGGGGAGGTCCACACAGTCCTGCGTTTTCGGTGTACCTTGAAGGTTCAAAGGACTGAAGTTGAGTGCTAGATGGAATTCTCCCTGATAACTTATTATAAGACACATGAAGTTGGAGTGGTTCAGTTTGTCCTTCTCTAAGATTGACTTGAGAGAGAATTGGGAGGAATTGTTTTCAGTTGATATATACAAAATTCAAAATTAATTTATTAGTATTTTATGTTTTAAATATCCTAATTTTATTTTATGACCCAAAAGCAAAATATTAATTAAGATGAGACCCCGATTCATCAAATCACAGTGAATTGGCTTAAGCACTATCCACTGGTATGATTATATGGGTAAACAAGGATTGTTAATTGTGTCTACTACACAACTCTCCATTTGGGGTTATCCGTTAAAAGTGATGTATGTTTAACCCCAACTATTCTAATCCTATCTGTTACATCAGATCCAATATCCGCAATAAAAATACAAATAAAAAATAAAACCTCAACCATAACAAACACAACCATGACAAGGGTCATAGACTCATAACCTAGGGCTCGATTCATATCACAATCCATAGACAACCAAAAGCTTTTGATCTTTGTCAAAATAAATATTTTTTTACAAATAGAACATAGATCAAAAGTATAACCTTATCATCTATACACATGTAACCGTGGCTCTGATACCACTGTTCGGAATCGTTGTATAAAATTATAACGGAAGCGGTTTACATATTTTATAAGAGCCGATTATATATATATATAAAATCATGGCCAATTTTTTTCCTTATATACTATATGTTTGATTTATTAATCTAATTAATAAATATTCCCAATCAGGATCAAGGTTATACACATATAAACACATAAATAAATAAACAACCATAGTGGGTTTTAGTAATCAACCTTTGACGACTACACCGTAATTGTAACACAAGGGTTCCAACGAATCCTCGCTAGTAGGAAGTTCACAACCGAGCACAAGGTACCCGAAGGTAGGATTGGCCAAAGGGATGATGCGGCGGAGGTGCTTAGTTGCGTAGGCGACAGCCCTTTTGATGGGGTCGGCCGAACTTGGGGAGGAGGCAAGGGGTGTTGTTTTTGTTAAAAAGTATCATTAGGGTTTGCACCTTCATCTTCCTTTTGTAAAACGTAATCTTACATTAAGCCCCCATTATGATTATACAATTAACCTTCTTAATAATAATCTGATTAACATTAAGGGTATGTTTGGCAAAACTAGTTGTTGGCTGGAAGCTGGTGGCTGATAGCTGGTAGCTGTAGCTAGTAGCTGGTATCTGTAGCTTTTAAGATATTTAGGTGTTTGGCAGAGTAGCTGGAGCAAATGTATAAAATGACTAAAATGGACATAACTAAAAAAACATAATACTAAACGTAATCACACACATACACACACACACACACATATATATATATATATATAAGTTATTTCTCAAATGAATAAAACATGGTCATTTTCAATTAAATAAAACATAGTTATTGACACTCATAACATAATATGATACTAATAAATCATTAATGTCGTGCATTCCAATCAAAGTAGCAATTTTGTTGCGAACATGTTTCATCTCATTCGATATTGATATTTCACCAAGAACAAAATTTTGCATCATATAATCCTTACCAGGTTACCACAATTTCTATATACTGGAAACATAGTGACTTTAAATACATGAAAAACTTTAAGCAATCATGAAATTCCATACAAATGTAATGTTTTATTTTTCTTTTCTTTTACACAGATCTCTGTTGCAACACCCACTATTCACGTAATATAACATCGTCAATTAATGTAAGCGAACCAATTAACGTGACACCTAGGGGTGCAAACGAGCCGAGCCCGAGCTCGACTAGGCTCGAGCTCGAGCTCATTTAACATATGAAACCTCGAGCTCGAGCTCGGCTCGATTCAAGCTTTATTTCTAAAGCTCGACTCGAAGGTAATTCTTCAAGCTCGAGCTCGGCTCGTTTACTAAATGAGCTTGTTTTTAGGCTCGGGCTTGAGCTCGAGCTCGTTTAATCTCGGCTCATTCGGGCTTCTTTTCACAATGGTAACTAATACTTACCTATTGCACAAAAATACTTAAAGAAATACAAACTGTTTATAATAAACTTTTTTTCACTATTGGCTCAACCAGTTCATCACATTCTGGAGCTGTAGGGTGAAGCATACTTAAAAAAGATCATTCTAGAGCTGTAGGGTGAAGTTTGCTTAAAAAATCAAATCAGCAGTTATTAAAAAATGCATAAAGCACATCTAGGTATGAACACAAAATTCTTGATTGAGTCATCTGTTATAAACCTCTGTAAGATGGTTGTATCCAAATTCTAGATTAAATTTTTTTTCTTTTAATTTGGTTTTTGGAGCAAGATCTGATCAAATAGGGTCATGCTATTTACACACGGTCCTCATTATTTTCACACCCTAAAGCGCTCCGCTATGGCCAACAAGCGGCGCTTTGGAGTAAAGTCAACAGACAAGAACTGAGCCTGTCAGGCTTTGTCTGTTGACTTTACACCAAAGAGCCGCGCTTTGGCCACAGAGCGGCGCTTTGGTTTTTTTTTTTTTTACATTTTGGGGCAAAGCGCCCCTCTTAGGTCAAAGCGCAACGCTTAGGGCCTTTTTTAAAATTGTTTTTAATTCGCAAACGCGTCGATAATAGTCTAAATTTTACGCTTTTTCCATTATACATCATTTTTTAATATATATGGACTATACTGCAAGTTCCGGATCAAATCGGTTATGTGTGATGTCGTATTCCATTATATCGTATCATTTTGGTTTGAAAGCACAAGTACTCCTATGAGTAGTTTTATGTGTATCAGCCGCCTACCGTACATGTACATGACGTATTTTTTCATTAACTGTAGTATTACGATGTATATTGTCATTTTGGGTCGTACAAGTACGTATTGAATCTGATTGGGTCGTGTCGGTGACATTCGGTTTTTAACGTGATGTAACGCATATATTGAACAAACACAAACGTACTCTTGGATTGTAAAAGAATTTACGTGATTATTATTAAACACATTTAACATACATCTTGAACATATGGGGTTGTGTATATCTTTCGGAATAAGCTTTCTAGCCGGATTGTTTTTCGTCAGCGTTCGCCAGATACTGTGGTTAGGAATATCTTGCTCTGCCAGCTCCTTAACCAGTTTTGTATCCTCCGAAGAAAGCCTTCTCGCATACGCGTGACCCTCTAAGTTTTCAATACGCACTTGCAGTATAGTCCATATATATTAAAACCGTCACTATTTGAAAGTTTATAAGTTAAAGGGTTAAAAGTGCAATTTTTGAAAACTATAAGTTTAGGGTCCTTTTTGGCATTTTCAAAGCTTATTTCATAGGAGTACTTGTGCTTTCAAACCAAAATGATACGATATAATGGAATACGACATCACACGTAACCGATTTGATCCGGAACTTGCAGTATAGTCCATATATATTAAAAATGATGTATAATGGAAAAAACGTAAAATTTAGACTATTATCGACGCGTTTATGAATTAAAAACAATTTTAAAAAATTTAAAAAAGGCCCTAAGCACTGCGCTTTGACCTATGAGGGGCGCTTTGCCCCAAAATGTAAAAAAAAAAACCAAAGCGCCGCTCTATGGCCAAAGCGCGGCTCTTTGGTGTAAAGTCAACAGACAAAGCCTGACAGGCTCAATTCTTGTCTGTTGACTTTACTCCAAAGCGACGCTCTTTGGCCATAGAGCGGCGCTTTGGGTGTGCAAATAGACAAATGCCGTGTGCGAATAGACCAGGCCGATCAAATATTCTATCAAGTCTCCATAAATTCAAATCATTTGGTTCTAGTATAGTCTACTATAGACTGCAATTATTCTCTTTTCAAAGAAAATAGACTGCAATTATTAGGGTGTAAGGGGCGTAAGCGGTGACCCCGAGCGGGGACCTCTTTACCGATTAGAGGGGGTGCCGCCATCAAGGCGGTGAGGTATTTGGGGGACCAAATTCGGTGGGAAGCTACCGAAGAGAGGAGAGGAGAGAGAAGGTGGGCCCCATTCAATCAACCAATCAAACCATTTTCTTTTTTTTTTTTAATAAAAAAACAAGGGGAGTTAAAGAGGGGAGTGGCGCCATCAAATTGGGGTGTGAGGGGAGTTTAAGAGGGGAGTTGACGTGGCACACGAGGATTGGGTGTGCGTAAGAGAGGGGACTCCCCTCTTAGGGGAGTGCCCCTTACACCCTTAGTGAATGACTCTTCTTATACTTTGTTACTCAAATATTATAATTTTTCTTAGAACAAAATACTGTTGGTATTGTAAATTGTGCATCTTTCCACTCTTCCAGTGAAAACTGAAAAGGTATTAATCTATTATCCCAGAACCTATATCAACAATTAATTTTCTATTCTCCTTGTGAAGATTGGCCGAATAAAATGTTAAAGATCAAATCTGTTATTTTATTCAACTTTAAAAAGTATTATTATTTTTATTGCAGTTGTGACATGGAAGAAAAAAAGATGAAGAAGAAAGCACATTAAATGAAGGGAAGCTGACAGTAGAAGACAAATTTCATCGATACTAGTCAAAACATCATGATTTGATTATTTTATCACCCACAGAAGAAGACAAACTTCATCAATTCACTCAAACAATCCACTAGCATAACTTGATTACATGAATATCCTAACATGGTATTTATATAGCTAACAGTAAAACGAACATGCATACCTTTGCTGCGATCGACCTTTCTTCAATCTGGGATGATGAGGATTGTAGGTTATTTATGTAATTTAAACCCTAAAAGCTTGTAGGTTTTTAAACGCTACTATAACCAGCGTTTCAAAAAGAGCTTTTCATCTAATCTAAAAGCCTCAAGCCTGTTTCAACCAAACAAGGCTTTTATTGGGCGTGGAGCTTTTTCTTAAAAGCTTGAAGCTCCTAAAAGCTTCTAAAAGCTTGTTGCCAAACATACCCAAAGTACCTCGGGTTTAAACTATTATTATTTCACAAATAATAATCCACCTACTTGTGAACATATACGATTCGTGTACCGACGTGCAACTCTTCGGATCGTACCGAGTTAGTTACGTAGACTTTAATAACGATCAGACATATACATATATCCAACACATTCCTCGCCTTGCTAAAACATCCGTTTTAGGGATCCTGTCTTGAGTCATCTCCATACAATGAGATTTACTTTTGGAGCAATCCAACTATTGCAATGGAACAGCTGGGGTTGTGGCGTGTTGCCCTTGGAGTGAAGCATGCCCTCCTTGTTTGACTGAAAAGTCTTCAACACAACGAGTCTTCCATACCCACCTTTCATCATCATCATTGTTGACTTGTAACTGGCCCATAAGCTCTTGGAATACCTCTTGTTCTCCTGATGAATGTGGGAGCCTTTTCCACACCCAATCTCAAATGATCATTCCATTTACTTTTCGATAACAATCCTTTATAGCAACCTTTTTTGCAAGATTTGTTAGAAGAGAAATTAGCAGCGGATGTCTGAATGAACTCGAATAAAAGATTTGAGAAAAAAGATTACTAAGTTTAATTTGTATCAAACTTAATCAAAGAAATTTGCAAAGTGAGAACGTAATGAATTGATTAATTGAATTCAATCTTGGTGCCAACAAAACAAAGATTGCCGGACACTTCGATTTATACAAAGGATGGAACGACAGTTGTTGGTTATTACGTTCCCGCAGTATTCAACTGCCAAACAGTTGTTGATTGCCAAAAACATAACCACCATACCAACCGTCATTATTCAGATACTATTACATAATTACAAGCTATAAACTAATCTAAATAATACATAGTAATTATTCTAAAGTTTAGTTTATTATAATTCTAATAATATGTTTGAATAACAATGGGAACCGGCTCTTAAGAGTTTCCCCTTAAATCCAATGGTCCATTCAGAAAGCCTTTTTATCGCTGATCTCAACTTTAAGCGAAAGATACTATTGAACCCACATGTTAACTTTGAGTAGGCCTTTATCGATCCCCCCTATTTCTCTTCAAACCCCTGTAGAAAACTTTTTAACCGGCATTAAGTTTAACCCCTTGCCTCCATCGTGAATAGCCTTGACCAAGGCGCCACCACCACTTCAACTTATACTCCCATGCAATCCTCCTTGTTTTTTGCCTAGGGCTGGATGACACCAACAAGGGCTTTAAATAAAAATAAATAATACGAGGGAGATTCCATAGAACCGATTTAACCAAAGTGGCCCTCCCTACAACGATTTGGCTTTCCATACGGACAACTTGGAATAAATTTGTCAATGACATGTTTCAAATTTGAGATCAGGTTCATATTAGGCTATGTGGTATGGTGATGGTCCTCCCTTGAAGGATGATCCGTCATGTAGGATCCACGTAGGATGGGTGTGACGATGGGGCAAAGAGGATGGAGGTATGATAGGGGGATGGACCTAAAATGTATATGTATTTACTAGCCATTTACCCGTGCTATGCAGCTGGAGTGACGATTTACAATAGAAAACTCATTTACCGTTAGTTTATCGGTCGTCTCATGATATATTGTATAGTACTTAAGTTAGTTTTCTTATTCGTGATATGTTGGCACTCTTTTTCTAGTAGGTAACCCGCGCGATGCGGCGGCGGCGATAATTTACAACGTCATAGTCGTTTTGTGTTAGTTTATTAATCCTTTTGTGATACATCATATAGCATGTCTAGTATCGGCGTGGGTTATCTATTATATAGCCTTACAAAACTCAATTCAAGCATGCCACACACCAAAACTAAAACAAATCATAATTTCGATAAATTTGGTCTGACTTAACCAAACCATTAGTCGGGGTGGTTTTTTTTGTCATATATTAGGATTGATTGATATAGTTGATGTTCATATTTTTACATACATTGTAGTTTAATATGAAATAAAACCATATGTTATTACAATTACTTTTTTTATTTATTTAAATTCAATTGAATTTGGATTTAGTTTAAATAAGTTTGGGTATGTTATATATTTAGCTAAATGGGTCGGTCTTAGATAAAAAGAGGGACACATATACGTGTTTATCTGCTAACTTTAATAAAAAAAATTAGAAGGGTAGGTTATGTCAAATTGCTAAACAGATTTAGGTTATGTCAAATTACTAAACAGATTTGGTATTGTATTTTAAAAATTAAAACATAAATATTTGTTTTACAAATTTATAGGTATGCAAAAAAACTTAGCTTTCGAGATAAGAAGAGTCATATCGTGACACTCGACAAACATAAGTGTCGTATCCTTGAAACTACTTAATGATAACCCAAAGCCGCAACGCGTGGGTCATAAAAAATATATATTAGAAGTTAATGACGATTTAACTTTTACTTTTTCGTTATCTTCCTTTATGGCAAGAGTTAAACGGTTATCAGTTATCACATATAGTGATATTAAGAACATTTGTGATCAACATCCCGCCGCAACAGACGGGTTAGCGTTTACTCGTTGCTTACGATGACGAACTTATAGTCAATCTTTACATAAGACGACCAACTTATGGTCAACACTCTAAGTGAACGGTTCTAGGGTCAATCAACAAATGACAACTTTTTACAACACTTATGTCTTCACTTAGTGTTACCAATTGCTGACTAACATGACGCAACCAACACATTTGACCATTCCAAGTACAAACATTACTTCATCATCATAAAGTTACTAAACACTATACATTGATGTAACATGAAAGCTAAAGGAATAGCAGTCTGTCGCGTTAACAGGATATTCCCAAAACGTCTTTGGTAGCCATATAAGAACTATTGCAGTCTTTGCCCTTTCACTCAAAGTTTTGTTCATTCATTTAGCAACCCCATTCTCCTAAAGCGTTTAATCTTAAACGCATTCTCTACAACTTTTTATACAACTTCAATAGACATCTCATATTTAGCAACCAAAAATAAATAATAAGGATGAAGTCAAAGTATCAAACGACACCAAACAGTGTGTCAAGTGTTCAAATTCAACTCCTTCGAACCTGATTTTCTGAAATCGAATCAAATAACAACCTCAAACTTCAATGATGTAAGAAACACAATATGCTATGTCAAATCCGTCTAAAAGTAATACGATCAAAACTTGCAGGAGGGTCAATCAAAAGGCTAACCACAAGATCAAGTATTTCATACAAACATCTAATCATTTGTCCTTATTGTCGTCTTGTGGGAGTTGAAGGCCCATGAGACCAAGCAGATTCGAAGCAGGTCCCAGTAGTCCCTCTTGAGAAGAAAACGAGCCAAGAAAGCTCTTCACAAGGTTCAAATCCACATCTACCAGCTTCAATAGCTTCCATAGCTATCTCCATTGAACTATCAGCTTCTGGAAGTGAGTCTTTCTACAAATGTCCTCTAACTCTAATCGTTTCTTGAAGACGAGTTCCTTCATTTTGCTCGACTTCAACGCTTCAAGTCGTGAAACCTCAGCCTCAACCTTTAAAGGAGAAAAAACATGTTAATAATCTCCATTTTTTAAAAACTCGGTTAGACTTTTGAATAATAAATCTAAACACCGTAATTTACATAATTAATGAACTCGACGGAAAGCAAGTTGCGCTCCGTGATCTCCTGCTCCGTAGCAGCTATGTTGCAGGTAACGCTCTGAAATATCTGCTGCTCTTCCACTGGTGTATCCATCAAAATCCATAGCTCTAATACAGATCGTGCAAGATTTTTAAGCTAACAAAAAGTTGACATATTATAAGTAAACTACAATATAAAATATTTATCAGTTTTTTAATATAGCTATTCTAGAGGTTGTAAGTATAAGTAAATGAATACACTGCAGGTCACTTTTGACCCGCTAAATTTTTTTAATAAAGCAGTTTAAGAGGTTGCAATTGTTTAAATAAACTTCGGGTCACTTTTGACTCACTCAACCCATTTGACCTGCTTTTAATAAATCTAGAGTAAAGTAGACGGATGGTCATGTGGTTTACCTAAATTTGAGATTTGGTCCTTAGCTTTCCAAAAGTACACGGATGGTCCTTGTGGTTTGCACTTTGTAACATATTTAGTCCCTAGCCAACAAATCTAAAGATGTCAGCATGTCCAGGTTAGGGACTAAATGCGTTACAAAGTGCAAACCACAGGGACCATCCATGTGACTTTTGGCAAAGTGGAAGACTAAATGCGTTCCAAAGTGCAAGCCATCGGGACCATCCGTGTACTTTTAGAAAGTTGGGGACTAAATCCAAAATTTTGGTAAACTACATGGACCATCTGTGTACTTTACTCATCAATCTATTTATAAGGTTATTTAAACAAACTTCAGGTCACTTCTGACTCGTTCGACCCGCCCATATGACCCGTTAGATTTCAAATATAACCATGTACTTACTCGTGGCATTCTCTCAATTTTGACCTCATGTAATTTGCGTATAGCAGCAGCGAGACTCCCGATCGCATCATTACTTAGGCTCTTTGTTCCTTCGGTTTCTGCTAAACCAGGATTAATTTCATGAACCGCCTGATTAAATCTTTGCTTTCTTACGGGTCACCGTAATTTCAGTCCAACATGCTAGAATGACAGACATGCCAATGGCAAGAAAGATGGAAGCCGCATCAAAAGGAGCCACTGGCCCCATAGCCAACAAACCAACTAATAGATTCCCAAATAAACCAGCCAATATAGCAACGAGCCCGTTTCTAAGAAATATCGCCTTCGAGAATGTTATTGATAGCCATTGTTGCTCAAAACCCATCTACAATGTAACATTAGAATCAAAAACATTGTTAAAAATATCACCTCATACCATAAATCTTTTATTATCAACTGATATCATGGTAATACGTTTTTAATTATTATGAAACCAATTATCAAAATATTTTATCTGAAATTAAAGTTTTGATAAACAGATTCAACTTGTTTTCTGAAACAAACACTTTTATAAATCCATCTGTTTTGAACAAATTTCACAAAGTTTTTTCGTTTTTTTCTCCACAAAACTGCATTTTTTGGTAATTTTATTTGTTATTTCAATGATTGTATCTGCATTTTTTTTCTAAACACGATATTTTACTGTCGATTTTGTCACAGCTGATTAATAGATTCGGATTATTCAATTATTACATAATCGATTTCAAAACACACATCCAAACGTCACTCACCTTGTTGTGTTCAGCAACAAGCCATCGCTCAAAAGCCGAAATCAGAAGCGAAGTGGCAATCCCTCCCAAGATTCGTCCCACCATCATAATTTTGTACTCAGGTGAATGCTTCGTGATGCAACTCAAATTGTAAGTTATGCACTATGTAATTGAAGCTCTTTTTCGACCACTGAATTTAAACCAATATTATCAAGTCAAATTCCCCATAACATTAACAATTACATAAACTTGAAAAAAACTTTAGTAAAATTTTTTGAAGGGAAATGCAAAATTACTGTTATCAGCTAATGATCCAACAATTGTCCCAAACAGCATGGAAGATCCTAATCCGGCAATAAACAGCTGCCCAATCTCACCTTTACCGAAACCGTACGTCGTGTAAAGGTAGTACACATAAGGTCCCTGCAGCCAATCCCCAGCTACAACCACCATAGAATTTGTCCTAAATAAGCTCAACAATTTCCAAAAGTATCACATTAATAATCATCTCAAAATAAACCCTCATCAAATCAACCGGTGCACAAATCCATTATTTTCTTTAACTGGTTCAGTTAACCTAACCGCTGGTTGTTTTCACATTTTTGCTTGCTGGATATTGCTTTAACCGGATATTTCTTTAACTGTTTTGGTTATTCACTTCAACCTGTTCGGTTAATAACCGGTTATTTTCAAAAAAAAATATTCGCGATTAACCAGTACATCAGTTTAAAACCAGTTAAAAATAACCTGTTAGTTCTAAAAGATCCCTAACCAATTACTGACCTACGGTTAAAAACATCCACTAATCGGTTACTCCTCGATCAACTATTAACCAGTTACGGTTTAAGTTAATAACCGGTTATTTTGTGCACCTCTACCTACACATTATAAATCAAAAAACCCATCAAACTATCACACTCAACAAAATCAAGCAAATCTTTAAAATCAACCTCTTAATAACCTAGATCTAAAAAAAGCTATCAACTTTATCAACATTCACAACAAATCTTGAACAACCCAGATCCAATGACTGCTCTCCTATATCCAGCAACCATTTTTTTATCATGCCATTTGCTATCAACATTCAACCTCAAGGCGCATGCATCAACCATTTTTTATCATGCCATTTGCTATTCTCAACCATTTAATGAAAAATATGGAAGACTCGGCCCAGAAGCTAAACAAACACAAATTACAATCTTTAGAATCTTTAAAAGAAGAAACACGTCTTTCATTTCCCCATATACTGCAACTAAATGTTATTAAAAAATTAATATTATACTTAAAAAAAAGATATAAAAAAGTTTAAATGCATCAACATACTACGCTTATAACTCGCTTCCTTCTCGTTTGACTTGTTACTTTGACTGCCATGAGGTGCAACCCTCGAGTCCCATGCGCTTCTTCGTTCCTGAAACATGAGATAGTTTTTTAAGCATATTAACATAAATAGTTTATTCGTACTTATTGAAAAAAAAGGTCCAGAAGTGTTCTGACCTAACCCGACCGGTAACAAAATACTTCCAAATTTTTCTACTTAAACTTGTTTATGCCTGTCACCCAATCGTGCCAGCCTGCCTAATTTTCATAAACTCCTTAAATCCATATCTTCAATGTACCTACATTGTAAACATATAACATTAATTAAAAATGAGTTAATCACCAACAAATGAAGCATACTTAAAGAACTTGTCGATATAAACGTTCTTACGTGAAACCAGGCTGAGCAACATTTCTAAAAATATGATAAGCAGCTGCAATCGCTTCCATCTCATTAGAAATTTGCCGATCCGTCAATTCGTTTGGCCTATCATACTTCAGATCTGAAAATATCTGCAGCTATTAACGGTGGTTACTTCAGTCATAACACATAGAAAATTAGTGTATCAAAATAATGAAAGTGATAATCATAGGACAGCAAGCAGCATGTGACCTGCTCATTGATTAGTATCAAACTCAGCATTGGTCTGCCAAGCTTAACACCAACCCACAAATTAAACCAGCAAACTTCAACTTTTGAAATCACTAACTTAGGGTTTACCTTTCAGTCATGACAAATTCAAGAAAAACAAGCAAATAGATCCAAAATCAAAATGCAAACTCGTAAATAAAGGGCTTCAAATCAAAGCCCAAATTAGTCAGAATCATGGTAAATGGTGCAATACTAACGAATATCTATACCTTTACAAACAAAAACCCATGAAACCGTTTCAAAATTAGGGTCAGCGACAACACCAAGTGTGTTGATTTAACAAATCTGATGTAATTTTCGCTGAGTACTTTGGGCTTGATGCTTCTGATTGTAACAATTCCATAGAGTTTCAAATCCCTATACATCAAAAACGAAAATCAATCAACCATCAACAGAATGTAAGTTTGAAATCCCTAATTTCAAACAACAAATTGACTCGATGAACTTAGAATTGAAACTATATCCACCCGTAATCACAATAAAATAAAAAAAATAAACTATAGAAACACTAATTAAGCAACAGAGTTAGGGCAAAAAGGGGAAATGAAATCGAGACCTTGAGATGCCATTACAAGCAGACGGAGAGATCATTTGATCTCTTTCGGTGGAGTAGAAGCAAAATGATGCTGTCATTTGTTGAACCACATAGTTGAATGTTGATTTTGCTCTGTAATTTGGTGATGAGCTGATCTAGAATCTGAGAGAGAGAGAGAGAGAGATCCAAACAGGAGAAGTGACAGAAGAAAGAGCATCATTTGAATTTTGAATTGGGATTTTTGGGAATCGAAAATTTGAATGTGCCGCTCAAACAATTTGTGTTAGACCGGGGTATGGTGGGTTGTGGGGTTTGGGGCATGGGTTGACACGTGGAGTTCGAGCCACCCACTGGTTAGTGATGTGTCCGTAGGGTATGGCGGAGCGTGGCTTAGCCATGTGTTTTAAGATAAAAATAAAAATAAAATCTAAAATTAAAAAATATGCCCTAGCCAATAAGCCAATAAAAGCCGGCCACATAGGATTGCTAGCATGCCCCACTCCCAGCCTTAAACTCCCGCCGAAGGGGCCACGCCCAAACCCAAGCCCACCCGGGTGGTGACTTGGGCGTTTCTCTCCAACCCACGCCCCAACCCCCGCCCCATACCCCATAGTCTTAGGATGAGCGGGATTCCATTCCAAAAGGGTATAATTGGAAAGTGAATTGAATTTTGATTTTCATGGTGCTTTAAACACTACTTGTACATCATGCTTTAAAGGTGTTTTAAGTAAAGTGGCAAATTACCTTAAGTCGTCCTCGGATATGCTTTTATATATAGTATAGATTGTATATATAGGTGTGTGAGAGAGGGGGAGGGCTGGTTTTTGTCTTCTTGTGGAGTGGCTCCATCGTCTCAAAAGTAACGGAGAGGACGAAGACGGTAGGGGGCGTGGCGGTGTTTGGACTGGCGCCGGACAAGACGGTAGGGGGACGACCCCCATACTGTGTAGTCTTAATGCCCCCCCTTCAACCGACATATGTCTAATGTTTGCTAATCAAAATAACTATAATTGATGTCATCAAACAAAGTTTTTTTTAACAACAAAACTAAATTTAAGTAGACATTGAGAATTGTAATGGAAAAATAGTTCACTAAAAGATATGAACGCATGCTTATAATACAAGTGGCATCAACTGTTTAAGATTCATTGTTTCACACAAGAAGAGAAATGGCCACCCATGGTGCTGGTGGCAATTTACTGATATTGAGACTTACACTTTATTAGTACAAGTGTACAAGTGATTCATGACATTATAATATTTTCTCCTTCTTAACACAAATATATAAGAACAAGACCAATTAGATGACAACGTAAAAAGTAGTAAACTCAAAATATTATGAAGAAACATGAAATGTAGACTAAAATACTATGATCTATGCGTAGCGCGTTATCATTTTGCAATTAACATCAGCAGCTTTACACATACCCAGTCCTTTGAGATATCAAGAAAGCAAAAAAAAGCTTCCCTCCCACGTCGATTGACAAGTAGAGCACCACATGCAATCCAAAATCCAGTTGCAAAGCCAGTACCCCCACAAATATAAAACCATATTCGAATATCATCTTCACCTTCGCCTTCACTTCCATAAACAAAGGGTGCCACCTCCAACTCTTTATCTCCGGGGCAATATTTAGTTAGGGGAGGTCCACAAAGTCCTATATTTCCGGTGTACCTTGTAGGTTCAAAGGTCTGGAGTTGAGTTCCAAATGGAATTCTACCCGACAAATTGTTATATGACACATCCATGTAATCTAATGAAGTCATATGAGACATGCTTGGTGGAATTCCTCCTGAAAACTTATTTCTAGATAAATCCAAAATTTGAAGGTTTCTCATTTCGCCAATTTTTGGTGGAATCTCTCCAAGTAAAGTGTTTATTGAAAGGTTCAGTGCAATCAATTCATGGGGATCGGTTAGCCCATATGGGATTTTTCCTGTTAGATTGTTTCTTGACAAATCAATGTACTTTAGCAATCTCAGGTTGTTGTTGAATTCACGTAGATATCCTTTCCACTTGATGAACGCATGGTCAACATACATATGCTCATGGATAAAACGTTGCACATTTTCATGAGATGGCAATCCTTCTTGAACCATTGCAGTGAGATTATTAAGACATAAGGGGATGGTTCCATAAAGATTGTTTTTTGACAAGTCCAAAATTCGAAGATGTGCTAATTGACATAATTGTAGAGGGATGTTCCAAAGAAGTTATTTGATGCTAGGTTAAGAGCATACAACTCCGATAAGTTTTCCCCAATCCAAACAGGCATGTGACCAGAAAACTTGTTGCCTTGTAGTTGCAAAAAGAATAACTTAGTGTCAGTTCTCCTGAGAAGTTGTTGTTGTATAAATACAAAACCTCAAGATTGGTCAAATACTCAATAGAAGCAGGAAGCCTTCTAGACAACTTATTTTGTCCTACATTAAGAACTTTTAGTGCTTTGAAATTCCACAAACAGTCTAGAATTTGTTCGGTCTGTGAATTGTCCGAGAGATCAAGAAAGGATAGATGTCCATCAACAACTTCACACAAAAAGAAAATTCCTCCACTCAATTTGTTTCTGGAAAGGTCTAACCATTCTAAAGTGGATGGGACACATGGTATAGAACCATAAAAGTTGTTGGAACTTAAATCTATTCTTGACATAGCATTAGGGTTTGTTGGTGCAGTTTTGTGTCTGTAGCTTGTTCTTATTACGTTGTAATCTGTACGGTCTGTATAGTTTTGGTCGAGTCGGCCAAGTCAAGATATCCTCCTATCTTGACTTAGCGCGACGTTTCTTTTGCTAGTAATGTAAACAGTTTGCAGTGTGCAACTGTTAGTTGTTAGTTTGTGTTTGGATCTTTCTGTTGTTTGGCTACAAGTACTGTCTGCATATGGGCTCCCCATGAAGAATCCATATTCTTTGTGGTATTGTATGTCCACGAATAATGATTTGGTGTTGGATTGTTCACCACGAAGATTCATTCTTCGTGGTATTTGAATATTCGCTGGTATTGTCCACGAAGACTCCTAGTCTTTGTAGGACTGTTGAATGTCCGTGGCCTAGTAACCTTCTTCGTAGGGTTACTGGGTGTTGGGCCTATAAATACAGACACTTGTTTCACCATTCAGTAAGAGAGTCCCTGTGAAGTTGTAAACACTGTGTGTATGTGTGTACTGATTCTCTTCACTTAATTAAAGCCTGTGAATCTTTGGTTACTTGTGTTTGCTTTATTTTGCTTTGGTTTGCATAACTACGTGGATTCCGCACTCGTTTTTGTGTTAACAAACAAGGAAGTAGGTTATCTTGATCCTCCAAGTGGACCTACAAGTGGTATCTGAGCCAGGTTCTCTTCCTTGTTTAAAACCAAGCAAAACCTTGTGTTTGAGCAAGTTGTGAAGTTTCGTGAAGTTGTTTTTGAACTTGAAAACAAGAAAATTAAGTTTTTCAGAAAAGGTGTTTAAAACTTAGTTAAAACTTGTTGTTTGAAGATAATTTTTACAAAAACCCAGTTAAAACACATGGAGACATGTTAGGACTTGGTTTTTCTTAAAATTTCTTGCAAAATTTGAGTTCGTCAAACTTTCCGGCGAGTCGTTTAACCGGAAAAATCACCGGATTTTGGTTGGTAAGGATAAGATTCAAAAGATTTTCTGGAAAAAGGAAAGATTTCGAATGTTTGTTTTTAACTAAGTTAGGATATCCAGCTACCAACTTTCTTAAAATCAGAAAAGGTAAGTTACTGTAAAAAGGGGAATCTCACCAACCAATGCATGAAAATTGTGTACACGAACAATCAGCTGGACGAAAATTCATTCTTCGTGGGTGACAGGTCTCACGAAGAATCAAGTCCTCATGGTTCTACTTGCCAATGAAGAATAAGAGTCTTCGTGGGTTCACTAGTCAACGAAGAATCTTAGTCTTCGTGACAAGGTATTGTTCGTAGACATAATTCTTCGTGGGTCATTCTTCATAGTGAATTCTTTGTGTTTCTCACAGAGAGTTTATAACTTCTTCAAAACTTACAAGTTTGCCTTTTAACCTAAATAGTCTTTTATAAAACTTCATAATGAGTTCAAATCCTTAGAATTGGAGTGAAAACTCAAGTACACCACAAGATCCTTCACAATGGGTTTAAGGATTGATACCCAAAAGGAAATTACCGAACATCAATTGGCATGTGTTGCGAATCAAAACAATAGCATTCAAAATCTTCTCTTAAGCGAGAGTGAAACGGGAAGCAACAATCGTCCACCAAAATAGAATCACATGAACGATTATCCATCATGGAAAGGTCGTTTTCATACGTATGTTCTAGGGCAAAACACCGAATTGTGGACATGCTTTATCACACCCTACAACGTAGCTCTCGAAGAAGCAGGTTCCAATGCACAAGCTTTGGCGGGATTGAGCGAGAATGATAAAAAGGCTTACGATCTTGAGAAGAAAGCTTTTGCTATCCTTACGCAAGCACTTCATAAGGATATCTATCATCAATTTACGTATTGTACAAGTACAAAGAACTTGTGGGACGTTTTAGAAGCTATAGGAGAAGGAAATGCTGCAACAAGAAAGATTCATCATGATTTGTTGAAGAAGGAGTTCGAAGGATTTCGGTTCATGGAAAATGAAACATTATACGACATGGCTACTCGGTACTATCACTTGCTTAGTGAGATGCACTCATATAAGGTTTTTGCTACACAACAAGAAATGGTCATGCGTTTTGCTGATGCTTTGCCACCCAAGTGGAGTCAGTTCATTGACTTGTTGAAGCATACTTCTGTTTTAGATACAGTTAACATTTATGAATTCGTCCAAAAGTTCGAGAACAAGGATGAAGTGGAAATTCGAAAGGCTAAACGACTTCCAGTTCCACAAAATCCTGAGATTTACTTTCGAGGTATTAATATGGTAGTTAGTACCAGTCAACAACAATCGAAGCTTCAGACCGCATTTGTATCAAGTACAAACCCTTATGGTCGACTAGTCCAATCATCTAGTAATCTTACTGTCACGGCCCCCGACCCGGTTTGACCCGTTTCAGGAGCCGCGGGATAGAAATCCCGTGGTATTTATTTAACAGCGGAAGTTTTCTTCAGGATCTTTTTAAAACTGAAATATTTCCCGATTATTTTATTTCACAACTCGGGATAAAGCCCCGGTAATTTACAATCATGAGATTTCATGGAGAAATCTTTATTTTACAAAACATGTTTCTTTATTTTATAGTGAGCCACTTCCTTAAGCTTGTAGTGCTACGCGGCACTTTTCCTGTATCACAACAGATCACCTGAAACATGTTTGAAAAAGGTTTTGTCAGCGGGAAATACTGAGTGAATCATTCTATTTATGAAAACGACTCATTTGTTATAAATTACAGTATTAAGAGAGATTACAATGTTTCAGATATCAACCAACTACCCACAGTATTTGTCACTCGACCAACCATCGGTAACCTCATTGTCCAATGGTGTCTGTGACTATGGTCATATCACTCATTGGCTAACTCGTTGTCCAATAGTGACGGTTATCAAGTAATGTATACAAAACCCCACATACCGGCTGTAATATGGTGATTACATAAACTTAATCACTGTAGTTATAACCTTTAAAAATATTTAAGAATTTATAAAGCACTTTGATAAAAGAGAATGACTCACCTTGCAGATTTAATTTGAGCAGAGCCTAGCCTACTGATTAGCCTTTTAACCTAAATTAATAATAGGCACACAATTCGGTTAGTAACTTAATACAGCATTTACGATAACTCACGAGATCAAACCCTCACAACAAATGACAAAGTGCAATCACTTAAACATCTATCGGATTTACAACGAATGACAAAGTGTAATCACTTAAACATCCATCGGAATCACGACTAATGACAAAGGATAGCGCTTAAACATCCGGTCGGATAGTTTCAATCGATCGGATATTGAATCGTAGCAGCGATCGAGTTATTACCCAGATTTGCGGCAGCAATTAGTGATCGTGTGTGTTTTGGACTGTTTCTGCTATAACTCAGCGTATATTTCGACTTTTTACGTCGTTCAAGTGCCCAAAATCAAGTCCCAACATCCTCTATTTATACTGAAAAATTGACCCAGTCGCGTAGCGCGACTGGTCACCCTTATAGTCGCCGCGCTACGCGACGGCTTACCTATGTTCATAGAGTAGCCCCGTGTGTGAGTAGGCTTGCTGAGTTGACGGATTTCGTAAATTCAATTTTGACAGCAAGATTTTAAGATAATCGTAACTAGGGTTTTACCCCCCCCCCTGAGTTTTAGGGGCCCTAATCCTGATTCTGAAAATTCTGAAAATTTTAGGGTTTATACAGAATCACTTGGGTTTCTCAATTAGGGTTTCCTAATGACTAAAATAATATAATAATTAGGACTTTTGATGAGAGTTGTTACACTTACAGATCCTTACGGAAGACCGTTTGATCTAAGTGCCTATCTACCTCCACCTAAACCAGCACAACTGTAACACCTCGTAATTTCATGTCCAATATTATATTGACACGTGTCATGGACTTTAAACATGTAAAGAATTAAGTTAGAGGGACTAAAGTTGACAAACAAAGAATCTATGTGTGTAAAAAGATTCAAAATGTTAATAATGGATAAATATGCCTTTCAATAGCCCTACACGATGTTTATACCCTTAAACGAATGAATCATGGATCATACGAGGCTAATTGTGGAAGAAAGTGAGAGATTACAAACTACAGGGGTTAAACGTGTCAACATGTTTAAAGTATACCTCTGAGTGACCTTTTAACAAACCTGAAGCTTTGTAATGATTAATTATGCTCACTAGAATAAGTGATAAAAATTTCACAAGGTTTCGATAAAGTATGAGAAAGTTATGACAAATACGAGGGGTTAAAAGCGTCAACGTTAAATTCTAGGGCCTTTCAGGTGATCACAAAGATAATCAAGGACTTAACAAAGTTTGTATAAGTCTTGGAACCCTTAAAAGTAAGGTTAGAGGGCCAAAAGTGCGAGAAAAATGCTTAAAACCACGTTTAGAAGGACCAAGGACCTAAAGTGCAAACTATGAAACTTGTTTGGTGTTGGATCTGAGTTTGATTTTGATTGTATTTTGTGTTTGTAATTAAAATGAAAATGGATGAGTGTGCAGCGGAATTATGATGAAAACAAACTTTGCATACAATCAAACGAGAGTAATACTTTGATCAAACATCTTTTCACAATGAATCGGAATATTGAATTTATTTCAATAACGATTACAATGATTGATGAATGAATGCAAACTCCCCCTCAGCCAGAGCTCAGTTGTTTGTTCGTGCAAAGAAGACGATGATGCAAAAGAGCTAATAGAACAGTACAAAGTACTGAACTATTTATAGGCACTAGCAAACCACTGAGCATCTTAGCTGACGTCACCATGAAAGTGACATCTAACCTCCTAACAAACTCTAACCTCTGACCTTTACAAACACTGCTATACAAACTACTGATATTACATTACATTGCATAAAGATAACTAAACTACTGCTGCAACCTTCCACTGCTGTGAACCCAGCAGCACTTGTCCGGATCAGCAGTGCTAGTCTCAAGGCAGTAGATTGAATCAGCAGAGCTTTGGTCTTCCATCAGTCTTTAACTTTGGGCAGTAGTTGTAGGCAGCACTTTGCAAGATCAGTAGATAGGAGGTCAGCAAATGTTGAAGTTCACTTTCAAGGGGAGAGACTTGATCATATCATCTGCTTATTCTGGAACCACTGCGCTGATCCAGTTTTGGCTTTTATTATCTGTTCCTCTGATAGGGTTCAATCCCAACAATCTCCCCCTGGAACAGATAATGCCAAAACACTTCATTATTGTGGTACTTTATTGCCTCATTAACAGCTCCCTTATCTGACCTTTAAGTTGTAACTCAAAGTCTAGGGCATCTGCATCGTCTTCATCCCTTTCAAGAGGAAGAACAAGGAGATCCTGCATATCTTCAAGACTTAGGCCAAGTGCTTGTTCCCTTGTTATTTTCTTCTCTTCTCCACCAGACCTGAACAGAGTCAATACATGGGTCTGTTTGTCAGTTGCCCACTTTAGTACTTTTGAGCCTGGTGGGTTTCTTGGGAGATTTTTATTTGCTGAGGAATTTGGTGAAGCTGGCCTATTGAACACTGTCTGAGCAGTACTTGCAGGTTGATCCAAACCAAGAGTTTCTATGATCATTTTCTTTATACCCTCTTTTCCAAGGTCTTCACCTTCCATTAACTCTTTGATGGTTTCAGCAATCAGCTGTTTCTGTGGCCTTCTTTTATAGACTGCTGCACCAGCTGGAGCTGTGGATCTCCTGATTTGCAACTTTGATGGTCTTTTTGAGACCGCTGCTTCAGGATAGTCAGGCTTTTGAGGAACTGTGGGATCTTTCTTTCTTAGTTGTTCCAACTTTTTATAAGTAGCCCTGACCACATCTTCTTTCCATCTAGCAATTTGTCTTTTGTTCCCATAATCAGCAGCAACCAGTTACTCTTTCATTCTCTTTAGCTCTTCCTGTTTATCAGGTACATTCTTTCTGAACTTTGCCCAGTCAGGAGGAGTGTGAGTGACTTTCCTTTTTATCATGTCTTGAATTCTTGCTGCTTCATTTTCAAGTTCAGGAACAGTCCACTCTTTGTACATGTATCTCTCTCCTTTGTACTTCTTGTGAGCCATGATGCTTTCAATGTAGCCTTTCTTCAAAGTTTCAGCTGCTCTTTCTGAAATTTGTTGACTGACATTTTTTGCAAATTGTTCTAGGGAACTGACCTGTGTGAGCAGATATTGATAGTTTCTAGAAATTTCTTTGTCAGATTTCCCTTGTATGTTTCTTTTTGAGATATCCTCTGCTTGCTTGGCCTTGATTTCCAAATATTCATCAACATTTTTAGGCCTGGGATATCCCTGAATTGATGGCAAACTCCTTTTGGCAGGGCCATCCTCATAATAGAAAGATTTTATTTCATCTCTTACAGCTGCTAGTTCAAGAGGAAATTGAACACCTGCAGGAGGTAAGGGCTTGTGCATTCGAACTGAAGAGAGAGGAACAGGTTTTGGAATTGTGACAAGTGCTAAAGATTTTGAAGATGTTTGTGGTGGTGAGGTGTCATCATCTTTGAGAATTAGCCTTCTCCTTTTTATAGGAGGGACTGATGATGTTTTGGATGGATCAGTGGTAGTGGATGTATTGGCAGTGGATTGTGATTGACTAACAGCTGTTGAAACAACTGGTGTTCCAACCACTGTTGTCTTTACAGCAGATGTTGTAACAACTGCTGTCTTCTGCCTTTTGGCAAGAGGTGATTTTGTTTTTGGTGGTGATGGTGGTAAGGCAGTGGATGTAGTGTGTGTTGAAGTGGTGTGTGTTGAAGTGGGAGCAGATGTTGAAACCACTGAAGTGCCAACAGTAGTTGATACAACAGGAGTTACAATAGCTATTTTAGGTGGTGGTTTTGGAGCAGACTTTGAACGTCTGGTTGGAATGGATTTGGGTAGCCTTACTCTTCTTGTAGGCTTCTTCTTTTCATCACCAAGATTTTCATCATCTTTTGACCCTGAAGTACCCTGATCCAGATAATCCACCCTTGCTTTCTTTTTGGCCTCTCTATCCCTTTTTACACTTGCAACTGCTTCTGCCAGTGCATTTGTGGTCACATCAATTTTCTTGCTTCCATCTGGCAGAGGGATCTGTTTGGTCATGTTTGCATTTTTCTGGTTCAATGTAGAGACCATCCTCTATTCCCTTCTTTTTCCACTCCTTAATCTTCTCCCCCTTTTTGGCATTATCTGGGGGAAGTTGATCAATGAAGAGAACAGTTGGAGGAGCAGTGCCAGTGGTGTGCAGGATCTGAGTTTTGAGAGCCTTTAGATCAGCCTGAGTGTTCTTGTACCTGGACTCCATTGCATTTCTCAGCTGTTGAACATGTTTATCATGTTGTTGATCTGCTATTTGTGCTTGTTGATGGAGAAAAGGTTGAAATAGATTCCAGAGCTCATTTGTAGCAGGTGCCTGTTGTGGAGCAGGTGCTTGAGGTGGAACAGCAGTGGATTGTACCTTTTGTACTTGTAACAACTGTTGTAGCATGTCTTTGAGTTCTGCAACAGAGTTATCAAGCCTTTCAACACGATCCGTCAATTTTTGGTACTTTAAACCATCACCCAATTTAATGGGATCATCTGATTTCCCACTAGCAGTGGTTTTATCAGTGGTTGAAGTAGGGAGTGTACTCCAAACATTAACCACTGATGCCCCTTTTTCTTGGTACTAGGGTCTTCTCCCTTCAACACTTAACAATCTTTTGATGTTGCCAGAGGACAAGAAAAGGTCACTGGTAGATGTCAGAGGTGCTATAGAAGGAATTGCCTCCAAGGAAGTCTTATTTATGAAACCACTGTCCAATTGTAAACCTGTAGGTTCAACAGTTGTAGTGGCTGCTTCACTTGGATTACCACCAAGAGTTACTTGTAACTCAAGGGGTGTAACCTCCTCAGGTTGTGTTGGTGGGTTAGCAAAGAGTGATACATCAGACCCAGTCATTTGTTGAGGCATATTCTCATTTACAGGTGATTGAGAAGGACTGGATAATGCCTGGTTCAAATCAATTGCATCCAACAGAAGTTTTGTTTTTGGGGGAATTTTGGATGTGATGGTTGGTGTAGAAAGAGGATTTGCCCCGGGCATTGGGCTGTGGATGACGGAAACGAGTGTTTCCAGAGCATCATAATGTGGTGGCCCTATGTGTACAACCTGTTCTTTTTGTGAAGAAGCAGGAGGAGTTTTGGTTATGGGTTGAGATATTTGTACCAACTGCTGTGAGGAAGTAGCAGCAGTGGTTTCTTGTAACATTTGTGCTGTCACAGGCAGTAGCTCTGGTATCTCATCCTCCAGAGTTGCATTTTTGATAGGTTTGGGGGGTTTTTGATTTTTCTTTTTGTTTAGCTTTTTGGGATTTGTAGGTGTGGGTTTCAAAACAGTTGGTCTGCTACTTTGATCACCTTGAGCAGTGGGCTCAGCAGCAGATACCTGAGGAGCAGTGGTAGCTGCTAAATTCTGCTCAGGCACCTCTGCTTGTGTTTTGCAAGGTGCTAACATTCTTGAAAAAGTTTCAGTTGTTAAACTGTTTATTTAAGTAGAATCACCTTGATTTATTGCTGCTAAATCATTCTTACTGAATTTCTTTTCAAAATAGTAACTTAAAAACCTTGGAAACAGTAAGAATGATTTTGTTTCAACATTATTAACCAAATCTTTAAAGATCTCCCGAGAATAGTTAAAATTTTCTTCTTGTAGAATAGCATATCCCAGATTTTGAATCTTTAGAGGGATTTCATTAAAAGAAGTGGTTTTGTTTGAAACACATAGTAGGAGGGTATGAAATAAAAATCTGGTTGCAGAAGGAAAATAACCTTTTTGTAAGGTAAGTTTCTTCATCATTGTGGCTTCATACCCTCTCTCAATGAAGTCAGTTTGTAACTCGTTTTTAGTGAAAGAAGTTTTACCTTCCTGATCATCGAGTTGAAAGACCTCTGAAATAGATTGTGGCGTGATTTGGACAGCTTTACCCTTTATAGAAGAGTGTATGGTGGTTGCAGTGTCTCCTTGTTTTTCAAGGGTTGCATTCTTCCAGAACTCTCTTTGGGTCGCCAAATAGATTGGTGCATCGGCGGTGAGCAAAGTTTTGTACTTTGATTTTGCCATGGTGTCAATGATGGAATCGAAAACATTGGTGGTTCCTGGTTTTGTGAGAAGACCCAGGAGATTGTGAGATGATTTATATGGGATTTCAGTGGAGATTGCCTTTTGAGAGGCTGTTTTCGATGATGATTTGGAAGTGGGTTTTGCAGATGGCTTCGATTTTGTCATTTTTGAGTAGAATGATCGAAGAAATTTGTGAACGATGAGATGAAAAACTGCTTTGAGAAGAGAATTTTTAAGAATTCAATTCGACAGTAAAACCCTGTTTTGGTGGTGAGTGGGGGATTTTTATAGGGAAGGAAGTGAATGCTGACGTGGCAGCCGTTACAAAAGGACTGACCACTATGTACTGCCCACGTGACAACCCCTGGTGAAAGTGAAGGACAGTACTTTTATAAAAGTGACTGATGAAGGCAGTGGTATGGAAGCAGTGGATGATTTTTACTATCAGTGGATAGCATATCAGTGGATAAGGCACTGCTTTTGAACAACAGAGTTTATCAAAGGAATGAGAGAACAGGGGTTGACTTTCAGCAGTGGACAGACTTTTGAAGTAGAGCAGACTTTTGAACAATCAGTGGTTATGGCAGACTTTTAAGGATTTTAATGAAAACTTCATTTTTAGCTATTTTTAAGGATGGATTTTTGATTTTCTGAAAACATTTTGTTGCTTTTATTCATAGAAAAACAAGATGTTGCTTGTTATTCCATGTTCAGCATTCCAATCCTAGAGACCAAGCTTTCAAAAGTGGCTGTATCAAGTGCTTTTGTGAGCACATCTGCCAGCTGGTCTTTAGTTGGGACATGATGCAGAGAAATCAAACCTTTTTCATAGCAATCCCTCACAAAGTGATGTCTGATGTCGATGTGTTTGGTGGTAGAGTGGGAAACTGGATTTTTGATGATAGTTTCTGCTGCCTGACTGTCCAACATAAGTGGTGTCTTTAAGGCAGTGATACCAAAATCCAGTAACTGATTTTGAAGCCACAGGAGTTGGGCTGTACAGCTTGCAGCAGCAATGTATTCAGCTTCAGCAGTGGATGTTGAAACAGCTGCTTGCTTTTTGCTTTGCCATGAAACTAAGCAATCACCTAGAAACTGGCACCCTCCTGAGGTTGACTTCCTTGTGGTGTGACATCCAGCAAAGTCACTGTCTGAAAAACCTGAAAGCTTGATGTTCCCATTAGCTGGATACCAGATACCAAGTGTGGGAGCACCTTTTATGTATCTGAATATCCTTTTTACAGCAATGAGGTTAGATTTTCTGGGAGCTGATTGACTTCTTGCACAAACACATGTTGCAAACATGATGTCTGGTCTAGATGCAGTTAGGTACAATAAAGAACCAATCATCCTTCTATATAAAGTTTGGTCAATCAGCTCATCCTTTTCATCAGACATGACAAGCTTATTTGTTGCCATGGGTGTGCTGCATGGTTTACAATCATTCATATCAAATTTTGTCAAAAGTTCTTTAGCATATTTGCTTTGATGAATGAAAGTTCTATTTTGCATTTGCTGAACTTGGAGACCAAGAAAGCATTGCAGCTCACCCATTGCACTCATTTCAAACTCAGCTGTCATGAGTTCTCTAAACTCTTCACACATTGAGTTACATGTGCTTCCAAAAATAATGTCATCCACATAAATCTGGACAATCATTAAATCCTTCCCTCTCCATTTTAGAAACAGTGTTTTATCAATGGTACCTCTTTTGAAACCATTTGAGAGTAGGAAGTTGGAAAGAGTTTCATACCAGGCCCTTGGTGCTTGTTTCAAGCTATACAAGGCTTTGTTGAGCCTGTAGACATGATCTGGATAAAATGGATCCTCAAAACCTGGAGGTTGACAAACATATACCTCTTCTTGAATTGTACCATAGAGGAAAGCACTTTTGATATCCATTTGAAACACCTTCATGTTGTGGTTGACAGCAAAGGCCAGGAACAGTCTAATAGCTTCCAATCTTGCTACAGGGGCAAATGTTTCATCATAGTCAATCCCCTCTTCCTGTCTGTAACCTTGAACCACAAGCCTGGCTTTATTCTTGACAACAATGCCCCTTTCATCAGTTTTGTTCTTGAAGACCCACTTTGTGCCAATGGGACTAACCTCTTCTGGTAGTGGTACAAGTTCCCATACTTGTTGTCTTTTGAACTGTTGGAGCTCCTCTTGCGTGGCTTCTACCCAGCTATTGTCTTTCAGTGCCTCTTGGTACTTGACTGGCTGATGGAGTGATAGAAAACCAGCAAAAAGACAATTGTTTTGGGTTTGGCTTCTTGTGAGCACCCCTTCATTGATGTTGCCAATGATTTGATCAGGTGGATGAGATCTCAAGAAGATTAAATCTCCTTGGTATGGTATGATGGCATTTGTTGGTGAAGGCTGCAAATGTGTATCATCTGAGCTAACCACTGCTGGGGACTTTGATGATCCAGTAGTGGCTTCAAAAGGTGGTGGAATAGGAGGTAATGGAGTGGACACCTGCTGACTTTTATCCACTGTTTGGGGACTTTTGTCAGCAGTGTTTGAGGATGTGGAAGCAGTGGTTGATGGGCTACTTTGGTCAACAACTGTTGAGGTAGCAGTGGTTGAGCTTTGACAACTGTTTTGAACAGCTGATGCTTTTCCCTTTGTGGCAGACCTTTGAGGAATGATGATTTCATACCCATAGTCTGGTGTTGTATCCTTTGATGGACCTGCACTGTTAGTCTTGACAGCAGTATTTTCAAAAGTAAATTTTTCAAGATCAAACAGATCTGCAGGATTTGCTGAGATTTTCATTGATGAGAGTTCATTGAACTTAACATTCAAAGTCTCCTCCACTGCCTTGGTCCGTGTATTGAACACTTTGTAGGCCTTGGCAGTGGTTGAGTATCCCAGATGATAACCACAATCAATTTTGGCTGCAAATTTTGAAATGGAATCTTTTAAGTTCAAAATAAAGCATGGGCAGCCAAACACCTTGAAATATGAGATCAGTGGTTTGATTTTATACAGAATTTCATAAGCAGTCTTTTTGTGCCTGGGGTTTATTAAAACTCTGTTCTGGACATAGCAGGCAGTGTTTACTGCCTCTGCCCAGAAAGTTAATGGCAAACCTGAATCTGCAAGCATAGTTCTGGCAGCCTCAATCAAAGTTCTGTTCTTTCTTTCAACAACCCCACTTTGCTCTGGTGTTCTAGGGATGCTGTACTGCCTTACAATCCCTTTCTTCACACAGAAGGCATCCAACTCCTTATTTTTAAATTATGTGCCATTGTCACTCCTGAAGCTTTTCACTGGAAGGTCAAATTGCTTTTCAACCTGTGTCACAAAGTCTTGCAAAATGCCTGCAGTCTCATCTTTTGAGTGTAAAAAGAAAGTCCATGTGAACCTAGAAAAGTCATCAACAATAACTAAACAATATCTTTTCTTTTTGAGGCTCATGACTTGAACTGGGCCAAACAAATCCATGTGTAGCATTTGCAAACACTGGGTTGTTTTGGACTCTTCAATGGACTTATAAGAACTTTTATGTTGTTTTCCTTTTAAACAGGAAATGCAATGTTCAGGACATGAAAACAATTTTTGTGGTAGGCCTCTCACCAAACCATTTTTTGAAATTTCAGTGATTGTCTTAAGATTTGTGTGCCCAAGTCTCCTGTGCCAAAGTTCTGTCTCTTTGTTAGAGGCAGCTGAGAACAGACAGGCATCAGCTCTAGGACACTCTTTTGACATATCAACAGCATAAACATTGCCACTTCTTTGAGCAACAAGTTTTGTTTGACCAGTTTTTATTATTGCTTCAATCTTTTTGACCATTTCTGGCCCAACAATCCTACAACAATCTTTTGTGAAGAATGACCCAAACCCTTCGTCACTCATTTGTGATACACTCAGAAGGTTGAATTTTAGATTGTCTATCAGATTGACATTTTCAAATTTTACATTTCCAGACTGCACTGTACCAGACCCCAGAACTTTCCCTTTACTATTATTCCCAAAGGATATATCACCCCCTCCATGGATTTTAAAGTCTTTGAGGAGGGCTTTACATCCTGTCATGTGCCTGGAGCCTCCACTATCTACATACCAAAGACTATCAAAGCATGCAGAAGCTCCCTGCACATGAAGTAAAAGGATTAGTTCATTAGGGTCTCCAAAGCCAGCAGGGCTTTGGATGGGGTCTCAACAGTGTCTGGAATGGATGCAGAATGTTGGACAGTGGTTAGGTCAGGGGTTTGGACTGTTTTAGGACAGTGTTTCTCTAACCACTGTTGTGGGTCCTGACCAATCACCTGCTGGTAACCAAAAGGATGCCTGTTCACTCTTGGTTTAGAGGGCCTTTTGTAGGCCTCATAAACGTGTGGAATCCTTTGGTAAGGCTGTTTTTCCTTGCCTTTTCTGAACTGATTGGCAGGGGGTGCATCAGTAACCTGAACATCTCTTTTGACAGATGTTTGGTTCAGCTGTTTTGTGACAGCTGTTTGAACTGGCACAAACAGTGGTTGTTTCTTGGTGAATTTGACAGATGATGGTGATGATGATGGACTCAAGGATGTTTTAGCAATGTACTCATTCTTTTTCACATCAAAGTTTTTGAGATACACACATGCTTGAGTTTTGTGGTTTGTTTTACCACAAACAATGCAACTTTCAGCTGAAACAATGACACTTGTTCTGTTTAAATCATAAGCTTTTAAGTGGAAACAGTCTTTTGTTAGATGATTCCTTTTCTCACAGAATTCACAAAACAAGTTATCAATTTATTCTTTCTTCTTTCTCTTTTCAGACTCCTTTGCAGCAGAGGTTTTAACCACTGCTGGGATGTCCTTGAGAGGTATGACTTTTGCTTTTGGAGCCTTAACACCATCAGTTGATGTAAAGTCCATTGGCTTGAAATTTTCAAGAACATCACACTCATCAGACCATTTTGGTTTAAACTGATAATCTTCAAGCTCCTCAAAAGTAGAGGATCCCATTGGTCTGTTAAGTGTGATTTTGTTACCAAGTTTGTTAGTGATTTTCACTTCTTGGCCATTCTTGTTTGTGGGGATAAACTCAGTGGTTTGAACAGATTTTTCACAAGTAATGCATTCATCATCATATTTTCTATACCCAATCCCAAATTTCACATTACTTTCAATCTGTTTTTCGAGCATAACCTCATATCCTTTGCAAGATTCCACCCATTTTTCACAGGTGATCTGGGTGGACTCTAACTCCTTTTTGCAAACTTGGTATTTTTCTACCATAGTTTGAAGTTGAGTTTTGGTTATGCTCTGCTCTTCTTTCAAGCTGCTAATCTCTTTCTCTTTTTCAGTCAATTTGTTTTTAAGTTCTTTTAGAGATCTTTCAAATTTGACTTCATCAGTTAAGATTTTATCCCGAAGGTTTTCATTCACCTCTTTGATGTTAGCAAAAGTAATAATGCAATTGTCAGAACACAGTTTTTCTAAAACTTGAGGAGATACCTTGGCAGCAGCCATCATTGCATAGTCACATTGATGATCCTCTTCATCATCAGCTCTCACCTTCTTTTCACCAGCCTTTTCTTCCTTCTCTTCTTCTTTGTCCTCTTCGGACCATGGATCTGTCATTGGTTCAATCAGGGTACCTGAACTTTCTCCCAACAGTAGTTCACCAGCCACAGCAGTAACCACTGCTTCAGTCACCTCATCCACTGTTTCAATACTCAGCTGTTCCTCTTCAGTTTCAACCCCCTCCTGTATTGACTCTAATGCCATCAAACAAAATTTATTATGGGAAGAATCATTAGAAGCATAGAGTGCAAAATTTTCATCACTAAGATCTTCCGGCATACTGCTCTAGTCAACAAACCCTTGAGTGAAAAAACTTTGTTGATCTGGTTGTACTGCTGCTGGAGCAGTGGTTTGAGGTGCAGGCTGCACTTGTGCCTGGGGGACAGGGGTTTGAACATATCGGATCTATGGAACAGTAGTTTGGACATAGTGCACTGGCACAGGGGCAGCAGCATAGTGAGCAGTGTTCACTTGAGCTACTGGGGCATATTGGGCATAGTGCACAGTGCCTTGATTTTGAGATCTAGGATTTGAGCTAGGATGAGTGATTATGGGACCAGTAGTTTGACTCCTACATTCCCTAGCGAAGTGTCCCAACCTATTACACTTGTAGCACTTGATTTTCGATTTATCCAACCCAACCCTTAGATTCCCATGCAAACCTGGGAATTTTCGCCCTGTTCTTTTGTAAAATTTGCTAGTTCTAACACTTAGCAAGGCCAGTTGGTGCAAGATGTCCATTTCCTCTAAGTCAGTGGGATCAAAATGTTGTAGATCATTTAGTTCAAAGCACAGATTATCTGACATCTGGTTTTCATTAGCTGTAAATGCATAGCTTGCAGAGTGAGGATCAGGGTTTTTAAAATTTGCACCAGCAGTTATGTCAATGAAGTGATCAAAACCCTGATCCTTACCACTGCTCCCAGATTCTTCTTGACCCAGAAGAGCAGTGTTACCGAAAGTGTAATCATCAGTAACTTTTCCTGACTCTTGCAACCTCTTTTTCTGGTTCAACTCCCTTTCGTAGGTCAGGAGTCGACCGTGAAGTTGGGTCAAGGTCAGATCCTTGAACTCAGGTGAATTTCGGGTGACAAAAGCTATGGTGTCCCATTTTTCTGGCAGTGACCTGAGGAACCTGCTATTTTGAGTTGAGTTTGTAAAAGTGGTGTTAACAAGCCTCAGTTCACTGATGAGACAACTGAAACGCTCAAATTGTTGCGTTAGTGATTCTCCTTTAACGTGACAAAATGTTTCGTACTGTTGGTTCAGGATTTCCCTATTGTTTTCTATGACTTCTTCGGTCCCCCCAAATTGTTCCTTAAGTGCATCCCATAACTCTTTGGCACTGTTACAGTGTAACAGTCCAGCATATATCTCATTGGGCAGCGCTGATGCAATGATGCTAAACGCTTTAGCATCTAGTTCGAACTTTTGGTAGTCGGTTTCAGTATAATTATCGGTTGGTTTAGGAACGAACTTTTTAGCATCTTCAGCGCTTGGCATCATGGGAACATGGGGACCAAAGACGACAGATCTCCAACATCCGGTGCTTTGTTGAGCGAGGATGTGACCCATCCTCCTCTGCCAGATGTTGTATTCATTTCTTTTTAGCATAGGTGGTTTAAAAAGCGAGCCAATGTTTTTGTCATCCTGAGATTGTGACGTCATTCTTGTTGTTTTACAGACACTAAGAAATCAACTTTAATGGTGATTAATCCTTGCTCTGTTTTTCAACGAATGAACAAACGATCAGTATCAACTGTTATGAGCTGAACTATTTATGTCAAAATGATTGTTAAATCAAATTTGACTGTCCAAGCTCTGATACCAATTGTTGGATCTGAGTTTGATTTTGATTGTATTTTGTGTTTGTAATTAAAATGAAAATGGATGAGTGTGCAGCGGAATTATGATGAAAACAAACTTTGCATACAATCAAACGAGAGTAATACTTTGATCAAACATCTTTTCACAATGAATCGGAAGATTGAATTTATTTCAATAACGATTACAATGATTGATGAATGAATGAAAACTCCCCCTCAGCCAGAGCTCAGTTGTTTGTTCGTGCAAAGAAGACGATGATGCAAAAGAGCTAATAGAACAGTACAAAGTACTGAACTATTTATAGGCACTAGCAAACCACTGAGCATCTTAGCTGACGTCACCATGAAAGTGACATCTAACCTCCTAACAAACTCTAACCTCTGACCTTTACAAACACTGCTATACAAACTACTGATATTACATTACATTGCATAAAGATAACTAAACTACTGCTGCAACCTTCCACTATTGTGAACCCAGCAGCACTTGTCCGGATCAGCAGTGCTAGTCTCAAGGCAGTAGATTGAATCAGCAGAGCTTTGGTCTTCCATCAGTCTTTAACTTTGGGCAGTAGTTGTAGGCAGCACTTTGCAAGATCAGTAGATAGGAGGTCAGCAGATGTTGAAGTTCACTTTCAAGGGGGAGAGACTTGATCATATCATCTGCTTATTCTGGAACCACTGCGCTGATCCAGTTTTGGCTTTTATTATCTGTTCCTCTGATAGGGTTCAATCCCAACATTTGGCCTGTTTTGGACACCCATACCGGCCGCGTAAGACCACACAGGTCCCTTACGCGGGCCGCCTGAACCTGCCAGCATCAGAAAACTCGCACAGGTGTCTGTCCAGGCCTGTTAACCGACTTTGAATGCTTGTTTTGCATACCAGGGGCTGCCCCAATGGTATTTCATGCATAGGGGGCACTTGTCTTGATCTGGAATCATCAGTAGGCTTTCTTGGCATAATCCTAGATGATCAAAATGGGTATATAAGGAGCTTCAATGTTGCAACTCTTGTGCACACTTTCTTGAAACTTTCACAACTCATTTCTGGAGCTCTCTGGTCAGCAACCAAGATTCCTTAGACTTCCTAATCGTGCTTAGGACTATTGTAAGTGTCCTTATCATCCCTTAATTCAGTTTAGCTTAGTTAATTAGCCTAAAGTCAAACCGTCGTAATTAAGGTTTGACTTCGAGATTAATTTAAATTTGTCCAGTCAAATCTCGAATTGAAAGTACCTATAAGTGGGCAATTATGTGGGTAATAAACCCTTAAAAGGGTACTCTCTGATTCCCACTCTAGCTAGGTCAATTGTCGGGTCAAACTTGATTAGTAAAAGTCAACAGAAAGCTTATTTTCAAATTAATGCATAATTAGCAATGTAGAAGCCATGCAATCTGTTTTATCATTAATATAACTTGGTAATTAATATAAGATCATGTCTAAACATGTTCAACCCGACAATTTTCAGTTTAGGCTCGGTTTGGAACCGAAAGTCGCATAATTTGACTTCTGCTTTGACTTTCAGTTCTGAACCGTTTGAGCATAGTTTAGAAATGCCTTAGAGCCTTATTAGGACCAGGTTTCATGTTAGTATAACCCTCTGTGATTATACAACTTGGCTCATTAGTTATCCGATTCATATGCATGTTTCCTTTAAATGCTTAAATGTTGACTATTATGCCCATATGACCTTAAAATGTGATTTTTGAAAAAGTAAAAGAATATAAACCTTAGTTACTGATTTATAAACTTGTCCCTAAAATTTGACATCAGTTTGAGGTTTAGATTAGGAGTTATGCTCATTAGCGTAAATGAAAAGCTTTTTATTAATTAAACGGCATAATTAGCGTATAGCCTATCTAAACCCAATTTTTAATATCGAAATTTTTACCCACTGATGTAAAATAATATTTTGGGATTTTTGAAGATTTTTATTTATTTTTAGGGTGAGCATAACATAGAGTTCTAAGCTTAATTCGGTTATTGACGGTTTTGCCCTTTTGTGCTATAAAATGAGTTTTTCAAGACCTTTTGACCCCAAACCTTTTGCTACTGATTTTAAATAATAAATAGAGTATTTTAAGCTTTCTGGAATAATAATAATATCAGCTTTTCTTTAAAAACCCGGAAATAGCCCAAAATCGCCTTTTTAAGCGTTTTTAACGCATAGTATGCATTAAAACTATTTTAAACATATAAGGTTTGATGCCTACTGATATATTCAGTAAATTTCTATATTTTAACAATAAGCAAAAGTTTTAAACTCAGATTTCCAGTTTTGACCTTTTAGGCTTATGTGAAATTACCAAAATGCCCCTACGGTGCATAGTTTAGTTATGAATGATAAATTTCACATATATATATAATACCCTACTGTTATAACTTATAAAAATAATTATTTTTACTGATTATATCAGACCTGAAACTCAGTTTTATATTTAAACTCTTTTAAAGCTTTAAAATGACTAAAATACCCCTACGGGGCATAGTTTGAGTTTAAAATCATTTTGGGCATAATAAAAGATATCTTACTGGTGTCACAACATATTTAAGGCATATTAACTTAGGAAACTTGTATATGACTTTTATGGTTACCCGTTATGCATCTTTCGCATTCGGTTCGATTTATGTAACTTGTTTGCATAAATTGACCGAAACGGGTCAAACCTTATCATTTTTGTCTCAAAATCCAGAAAGTGTTTAGTTTACCCATATTATACAAGTCTTCAAACTTGTCGGGTCTAAATCACATTCTATTCCGGTTTCCGCTTAATCATGCGTTTTAAACCGTATCTTCCTTTAAAACTAACCGGTCTAAGCATAGGCTTAATTAAGACCCGTTAGAAATCTAATAGGTTATTATAAACCTTCGTTCCAGAATAGGAGACCCGGTAAAAGCTACGTGCACTTGCTATTTGTGATTATTACTTGCAAAGGTAAATACTTTTAACTTATTTTCCCTATACGGGCTTGGGGTACGGTATATAAAATACCGCTTGGTCGGGCATTGAATTTTTGATCGTATGAAGGTTAATTTATTGATATGACCCGTTTAAATTGTTTTTTTTACTTAAAACCTTTGGGGGGTTAATGACCATGTCCCGGATATCCTTGGCATCATTCATAGAAATGGCCATGACCTTAGCACGCGGGTGTAGGCATACACCCGCCAGTGCATTTATAAATAAAAAGATATAACCGCCGGTTTCGAGAATAACTCACCGCGGGACTATATCATGTGGTGTGTCAATGTCACGGCCCCAGCCCCGATTTGACCCGGTCTGGAGCTGCGGGACAGGAACCCGTGGTATCTATGATGCGATAGCGGAAGATTTTTAACAGGATCTTTTAAAACTCTAAAATGCCCAATTATTTTATTTCATAATTCGGGATAAACCCCGTAATTTACAATAGAGGAATTTAACTAGGAAATTCCCTGATTTATTAAAACATGTTTATTCATTTTAACTGAGCCACCTCTTCAAGCTGGTTAGTGCTCCGTAGCACGTTTTCCTTTATTTACAGCAGGTCGCCTGAAACATGTTTTAAAAATATTTTATCAGCGGGGAAATGCTGGCGAGTCACTCTAATTTGATAAAATGACACATAGTTATAAATTACAGCTTAAGAGCGATTATAATGGCTTCTATCTTATTTTTATCTGGCGCCGTGTCACCTCCTGGTGACGATGGTCATACCACTATTGGGTCCTGTCACCCAAGTAGTGATGATTATCACTGTTAGGATTTATTAGCCTAACCCGTGAGAAAATTAGTAATGTGCACAATACCCCACTAGCCAGTGATTAAGATAACCACGACTTACTCCCTGTAATTATAACATTTGAAAATGGAGTATTGTAAAATGCTTTTGATAAAAAGAGAATGACTCACAATGTAGATTTATATGGGCAGAGTTTAGCCTACTGATTAGCCTTTTGACCTAAATTAAATAACATGCACACGAACTAGGTTAGTAACTAATACAGCATTTACGATAACTCATGAGATTAAACCCTTACAACGAATGACAAAGCATAACCCTAATGTAGGCAGCACTTAAACATCCATTGGATAGTTTCAATCAATCGGACATTGAATCGTAGCAGCGATCGAGTTAATACTCGGTATCGTAGCAGCGCCTCGCTATAATAATTGAAATTCACGATTTAGAGCAGTGTAAATTCGTTTTTGTGAAGTGATTTCGACACCAGAGGATAGCTCCTGATCCAAGCTATTTATAGCTGGAATTTGAGGTTCACGAGGCCCGCGTGAGCCTCCTCTTGTTCTTTACGCGGCCCGCGAGGGCAACCTAGTCTAGGAGTAGGCTTGGTGTGTCACGGGTAGGTTTGCCAAGTGGTCTATGCGTGGCTCGGATGCTTATCTGGTCAAACTGAAGGTTGACGCGGCCCGCATAAGGTATGCTTAACCCTTACGCGGCCCGCCTGAAGACCATAGTTCTGAATTTCTTGATTTTTCATGCAGAGTATGGTTTCAGGGGTCAGGGTTTTCACTTATGGGTAGTTTTAGGAAAATTTTGAGAGTCCTTACATCCTCCCCACCTTATTTAAATTCTCGTCCTCGAGATTTATTGGAATAAGTGAGGATGCTTTCGCTTCATTTCCGATTCCAGCTCCCAAGTGTATTCGGGTCCTCTTTTTGAATCCCACTTGACCTTGACAAGTACTAACCGTTTTCGTTTGAGAAACTTAACCTTTCTGTCTTCTATCTGAAGAGGTTTCTCAACAAATTTTAACTTTTTGTTTACCTCTATATCCTGAAGAGGTACTACCAAAGATTCGTCTGATAGACATTTCTTGAGGTTGGATACATGAAATACATCATGTACTCTAGCCAACTCTTCTGGTAGTTGTAAACGATCAGCAACTGGTCCTATACATTGGATTACTGGAAATGGTCCTACATATCTTGGACTTAGCTTTCCTTTCTTACAGAACCGAACTACTCCTTTCCAAGGAGAAACTTTTAAGAGAACCTTGTCTCCGACTTGAAATTCTAACGGCTTGCGTCGATTGTCTACATAACTTTTCTGGCGATCTCGAGCCGTCTTTAGTCTTTCCTTGATTTGAGTAATCTTGTCAGTAGTTTCTTGCACAATTTCCGGACCTGACAATTGGCTTTCTCCTATCTCTGCCCAGCAAATCGGAGTTCTGCATTTACGTCCGTATAATGCTTCGAACGGGGTAGCTTCAATGCTTGAATGATAACTATTATTATAGGAGAATTCAATTAAAGGTAAATGGTTGTCCCAGTTCCCACCAAAATCTATCACACATGCCCTAAGCATGTCTTCCAGAGTTTGGATCGTCCTTTCACTTTGTCCGTCTGTTTGAGGATAATATGCAGTGCTTAGATTTAGTCGAGTTCCCATTGCTTCTTGGAAACTAGTCCAGAAGTGAGAATTGAAACGACTATCCCTATCCGATATAATGGAGAGTGGAACTCCATGTAAGGATACTACTTCATCTACATACAGCTTTGCCAACCTTTCCATGCTAAAGATTTCTTTCATGAGTAGAAAATGAGCTGATTTGGTTAATCGATCCACGATTACCCAAATCGCATCGTTACCTTATTTGGTTTTGGGTAACTTAGTAACAAAATCCATTGTTATGAGTTCCCATTTCCATACAGGCATTTCTAATTGTTGTAGTAGACCTAAAGGTTTCTGGTGTTCTGCTTTAACTTGTGAGCAAGTAAGACACTTAGAAACATATCTAGCTATGTCCTTTTTCATTCCTATCCACCAGAAGTTATTTCTTAAATCTTGGTACATCTTATTGTTACCAGGATGTATGGTATACCTAGATTTATGGGCTTCCTCTAGGATTTGATTTCTTAATTTTCCTTGCTTAGGTACCCAGATTCGTTTCTTATGGAATCTCCAGATTCCATCACTACCTTGTTCTAAGTCCTTAATTCGCCCTTTCATTCCTTCAGCATCATCCTTGATTGCTTTTTCTTGAATGCTTTTCAGTTGGTCTATTAAGTCTAATTGTAAACTTAATCTAAGAGCACGAACTCGTCGTTGTTTCTCATGATACTTACGACTTAAGGCGTCAGCAACTACGTTTGCTTTTCCTTCGTGATATTGAATATCACAATCGTAATCACTTAGGATTTCCATCCATCTCCTTTGCCTCATTTTTAATTCTTTTTGCCCAAATATATATCTTAAGCTTTTATGATATGTATAGACAGTAAACTTACTTCCGTACAGATAATGTCTCCAAATCTTAAGGGCAAAAATTATGGCTCCTAACTCTAAGTCATGAGTCGTATAGTTTTCCTCGTGCTTTTTCAATTTCCTTGATGCATATGCAATTACCTTTTTGCGTTGCATAAGCACACATCCTAATCCTAGCTTTGAAGCATCACAATATACTTCAAAATCTTCTGTTCCTTCTGGTAAAGCTAGAATTGGAGCATTGGTTAATTTCTGTTTTAAAATCTTAAAAGCCTCATCTTGTTTGGGTCCCCACTCAAACTTAACTGATTTACAGGTTAGCATAGTTAATGGCACGACTATCTTAGAAAAATCCTTAATAAACCGTCTATAATATCCGGCTAATCCTATAAAACTTCTAATTTCCATAGCTGATTGCGGAACCTTCCATTTGGTGATCGCTTCTATTTTAGCAGGATCTACGTGAATGCCGTCGTGCTTCACCATATGTCCTAAGAATTGCACTTCTTATAGCCAAAATTCGCACTTCGATAATTTGGCGTAAAGCTTCTTCTATCTTAACAAGGTTAAGAGTACATGCAGGTGCTCACAATGTTCCTCCTGACTTTTGGAATAAATAAGTATATCGTCGATGAAGACAATTACAAATTTGTCCAAATACGGTTTACAGATTCTATTCATCATGTCCATAAATGTTGCAGGAGCATTTGTTAACCCAAAGGGCATGACTGTAAACTCGTAGTGACCATACCTAGTTCTGAAAGACGTTTTAGGTATGTCTTCTTCCTGTACCCTTAACTGATGATATCCAGAGCGTAAGTCTATTTTTGAAAAATATCTAGCTCCCTGAAGTTGATAAAAAAGATCATCAATTCTAGGTAATGGGTATCGATTCTTAATTGTAACCTTATTCAATTCTCTATAATCGATACACATTCGCATCGAACCATCCTTTTTCTTTACAAACAACACTGGCGCTCCCCAAGGGGATGAACTAGGTTGTATGAATCATTTGTTTAGTAATTCATCTAACTGCTTTTTCAATTCTAGCATTACGGTGGGTGCTAACCGATAAGGTGCTTTAACTATCGGTGTAGTTCCAAGAATTAGATGAATTCTAAATTCAACTTCTCTATCAGGTGGTAATCTAGGTAGTTCTTCTGGGAATACATCCGAGTATTCTGATACTAATGGAATGTCCTTAAGTTCTTTACTTTTCGTGTTAATGATTACTGAAATCATATACACCATTTCTTGTTTTCTGGAATAACTGGCCAATTTCATTACTGAAATGAATTTCAGTGGCTTTCGTGGCTTATCTCCTGTAATCACCACTAATTCTCTTGTGGGTGTATGAATTTCTATGGAATTATTATCACAAAGAATTCGAGCATGGTTGGCTACTAACCAATCCATTCCTAACACAACATCGAATCCGGCTAATTTCATAGGTAACAGGTTTGCAGAAAAATTATGTCCTAAGATTTCTATCTTTCCTTCTTGCAAAACCTTATCTATGTTAACAGAATTTCCGTCTGCCGTTTCGACTGTAAAAATCTGCCTAAGTTGGGTTAAGGGTAAATTAAGTGCTTGGCAGAATAAAGTATTTATAAAACTTTGGTTTGCACCAGAGTCAAATAATACTTTTGCATAAACGTTGTGAACTAGGAACGTACCAGCTATCACATCCGGGATTAGCTCTGCTTCCTGAGTAGTCAGTTGGAAGGCTCTTACGTTCTTCTTGTTAGTTCCTTCTGCAGGTTTAGCTTTGTTGTCAGCTGGTTTAACCAATTTAGGGCAGTCTGGCCTAATATGTCCAGCTTCTCCACAGTTGTAGCAGACTGTTACTCTCTTCTTCCTGCAGTCTTCCTCTTGATGCCCCGGAATTTTGCAAAAATTGCAATATCCCTTGCATCTTCCAAAATGCTTCCTTTTGCAAGAATTGCAAAATGGACCAGTGGAAGATTGCCCAGTCCCCCTTCTTTTGAAATTGTTACGGTTACCCATACGGAATCCTTAGGTAATCTTTTGGGCCACTTCCTTCTTTCTATTTTCTTCTCGCGTCCGTACCAGTTCGTCAATCAGAGTATTGGCTAAATCCACCGCATCATCAATCGTGCGGGGTTTCGCAGCCTTGACGATATTACGGATTTCGCCAATCAATCCCCAAATATAGCGGGAAATAAGTATTGGTTCTGGCGAAGCCAGGGTTGGTACTACTCTCGCATACTCGAAGAATGTCGAAGTACACCCTCGACAGTCTACATCCACCATCCGGTGGGTCAGGAACTTATTTGTCATTTGTTCCTTTTCGTATTCGGGACAGAATTTTCTTTCTACGAGATTTTTAAATTCTTCCTAGTTCATAGCATACGCCACAGTTCTTCCTTTAGCTTGTAGAACCGTATTCCACCATTCTAACGCCCCTTCTTTAAAAAGATGCGACGCATACATGACCTTGTCTTCTTCAGCACATTTACTTATGGTAATTACTGCCTCGGTTTTCTCTAACCAACGTAGTGCTGCAGTCGCCCCTTCGTTACCTGCAAACTCAGCTGGTTTACAGGCAAGAAATTCTTTGTAAGTGCAACCAGGCGTTGCAGCTTTCATTTTCTTGAGAATCGGGGCTTGCAGAACATTATCGTTATTGTTATTGTTGTTGTTTCCGCCTCTGTTTACACTATTACTGAAGTTGTCCTCATGAGTACGTTTGCTAGGAATAATTTGAGGTTCAACTATTGGCTATTCCTTGAGCAACGATATCCTCGATATCTTGCCTATTCAGCAATTGCTCTTCCTGATTTTGCTCAGATTGATTAACTTCGTTAACAGGTTCATTACCAGCGTTTGCCATCTGGTAATTAATTTATATAAGTGATTAGCATACAATAATTAATAATTAAACATAATTAAAACAATCACACATAATCATATTAACACGTATAGCCAAAAGTTGTCGATTTCTCGACTTCCATTTTTATATATTATATTATGCATCCATATACACTGTTATCTTACAAACGTTTTATTTTTAACTTATTACACATACTTATATTTTATTACTATGATTATTATACAAACACAGCTTCACAACCCCACTTTTCCCTCGTCAGCTAGCATATTAAAAGCGATGTTCCCTCTCATCGTATTTCCAGGAGATTTGTCCTCCTATTTCCCGGATCCTATTCCCTACATCCATCAACTCCTCGCCGAAATGGCGGAGTTCAGCTAAGTTTTCATTACTCATTGGTGGGTTTGGTGCAGGTTCTGGGCCGAACTGAGGGAAAAAGGTATAGGGATTATTTAGGAGGTTTTGGAACTGCCAATCGTTGGTCCACCATTCGTCCATTTCTCCTTGAGGTTGGGTGTGAATTAAAGGTTCTGGGATGGCCGGTTCCATGTTTATTGGAAGTTGGGTTTCAGCAGGATAAGGGAAAAGATTTGTATTGATAGGCCTAAGGATATCACAGCTTGCCAGTATGTGATCCAGTTCCTCCTGAAATGGTAATTCCTCAACTTTCCTAGAACTTTCCCCAATTTCCATCCCTACTTGCCTCGAATCTCCCTCAATCTCGATCCCTTTTCCTTTATCCATGGGATTCTCTATCTTAGGAATTCTCCTAGTTGCGGGTTTCCTTCTGCGTACACGCCTCCAGCCCACAAATCTTCTTTTTTTCTTAGGTTTTGATTTCTCCAGAGGTGGAGCTTGAAATTCCATAGGTTTTTCCACATCAGCCAAGTAACCAGTAAAATCTCTGGAAACTTCTATTTTCACAGGGTAGAGATTGAGATTCTCTAGGGCTTCAGATAATTCATTCATGCTGTTTAGCATTTATGAAGAAACACACAAAATTTTAGGTTAAAAGTTTATAAATTGAATTTTCATAAAATCACAAAATGGAATTAGAAATTTAATATTAATAACAACTATCTAATCACCCATTTTATTGAAACAAAATATTTATTTGTAGTACAACTAAACTTTGAAATATACTAGTGGTTATTTATTTTAAAGTTTCTGGCTTATAGATAATATGGGTGCTAATACTGAGTCGGGGTGTTGGTAGTCTAAAGGTTAACATTTACTGCTACAGTGGCTAACATATAAAGATTTGCCCATTTTTCATCTAATTTATCTTCCCATGGTGGGTTGTTGCCTATTTCCTGGGTTTCCTGTGACTTCTTCATTTTCTCTTGACTTTTTCTAATAATCCAGCTTCTTCTATTAGGGGTAAGTGGTTTCTCAGACTGTGCCTTTCTCACAAATATTCCCTCCTCAGTATCTGCTGAGTATCTTGAGGAATTTGATTGGGTACTTCCCTTATTCTTCGGTGAAATATCTAATTTATGATAGATATCCGAAATTCTTTGCTTACCCATACTGTAATTAACAGAAAGTCAAATAGAAAATCACATAATCACAAAATGACAATTAGGAGAATTAAGTATTTTTAAATACTTAATAGGCTTTAAATCAGTAGCTCGATCAGTATGGCTCTGATACCACCTTTTCCTGTCACGGCCCCAGCCCCGGTTTGACCCGGTCAGGATCCGCGGGACAGGAACCCGTGGTATCTATGATGCGACAACGGAAGATTTTTAACAGGATCTTTTAAAACTCTAAAATGCCCAATTATTTTATTTCATAATTCGGGATAAACCCCGTAATTTACAATAGAGGAATTTAACTAGGAAATTCCCTGATTTATTAAAACATGTTTATTCATTTTAACTGAGCCACCTCTTCAAGCTGGTTAGTGCTCCGTAGCACTTTTTTCTTGATTTACAGCAGGTCGTCTGAAACATGTTTTAAAAATATTTTATCAGCGGGGAAATGCTGGCGAGTCACTCTAATTTGATAAAATGACACATAGTTATAAATTACAGCATAAGAGCGATTACAATGGCTTCTATCTTATTTTTATTTGGCGCCGTGTTACCTCCTGGTGACGATGGTCATACCACTATTGGGTCCTGTCACCCAAGTAGTGATGATTATCACAGTTAGGATTTATTAGCCTAACCCGTGAGAAAATTAGTAATGTGCACAATACCCCACTAGCCAGTGATTAAGATAACCACGACTTACTCCCTGTAATTATAACATTTGAAAATGGAGTATTGTAAAATGCTTTTGATAAAAAGAGAATGACTCACATTGTAGATTTATATGGGCAGAGTTTAGCCTACTGATTAGCCTTTTGACCTAAATTAAATAACATGCACACGAACTAGGTTAGTAACTAATACAGCATTTATGATAACTCACGAGATTAAACCCTCACAACGAATGACAAAGTGCGATACTTAAACATCCATCGACTTCACGACGAATGACAAAGCATAACCCTAATGTGGGCAGCACTTAAACATCCATTGGATAGTTTCAATCGATCGGACATTGAATCGTAGCAGCGATCGAGTTAATACCCGGTATCGTAGCAGCGCCTCGCTATAATAATTGAAATTCACGATTTAGAGCAGTGTAAATTCATTTTTGTGAAGTGATTTCGACACCAGAGGATAGCTCCTGATCCAAGCTATTTATAGCTGGAATTTGAGGTTCACGCGGCCCGCGTGAGCCTCCTCTTGTTTTTACGCGGCCCGCGAGGGCAGTCTAGTCTAGGAGTACTTGGTGTGTCACGAGTAGGTTTGCCAAGTGGTCTATGCGTGGCTCGGATGCTTATCCGGTCAAACTGAAGGTTGACGCGGCCCGCGTAAGGTATGCTTAACCCTTACGCGGCCCGCCTGAAGACCATAGTTCTGAATTTCTTGATTTTTCATGTAGAGTATGGTTTTAGGGGTCAGGGTTTTCACTTACGGGTAGTTTTAGGAAAATTTTGAGAGTCCTTACAGTCAATTAATCTTTAACCCGGTATTCAACCCGGGCTACTGAACGTATAAGCAACATGTAATTCTCTTACAAGTTTATATATAAATAATTATCCCAAGTTATAAAAAGTTTTGTGCCACGTGCATTCAAATCAATTTTTAAAATATTTTCAAAATGAGTTAGTTAATTGTATTTACCAGTGCAAACTGACGTATTTTCCCAAAAAGGCTAAGTGCAGGTACTAATCGGAATAGGCTGGTCTCTCCTAGCATCAAATAAAAGTCTCGCAAGCTTAGATGCCTGAAAGTCTGTTGAACAAAGTTTCCTCTTTTATTCGATCAGCCTGTGGATCTGTTTCAACTTTTTGTGATACTTAATATTACAACTTTTATTCAGTTGAAATAAATCTATCTTTTGCTTCCGCTGTGCATTATAATTGTGTTGTTTGACTATGATGATATCAACTACGTCACGATACTCCCCACCGGTAATACGTGGAAATATCGGGGTGTGACAGGTTGGTATCAGAGCCAACACTGAGTGAATTAAACACTGGCCTTTTGTGTTTAATCTCAGTTACACAATTGCACATTCCTCGATCCTCGAGTCTAGACAAAGAACATAGGACAAATCCCGATTTGTTTTATTTTGTCTTTTATATATATTCTTGTTGTTATCTCTGTTTATGTTGACAGGTTTAATCATGCCGCCGGGGTTTAGAAGGGGAAGAGGCAAGGCTCCCGTCACTGGGCATGACCACGAGGCCGGGCCGTCTCATAGAAGAACTCCGTCAATTACAATGAGTACGAGTCTACAAGAACTGTGGAGGACCTACATTGAACCAGGGAGGCGATCCGTCTCTCTAAGCTCATCACCATCTTATCTCCACTCCTTTGGGCCTCAGTCCGAAAATGAGCCTGACAACCCACAACCTTCTTTTATACCTCTCCAGCGGTCCAACTCCCACCATTCCTTTGGTGACCCCACGCCTACTTTCCAAAGCCGGTTCAACCCAGCAAACTACATTCAAGAACCCATGGGTTTTAACCCATTGGGCCCCGAAGATCATTTCCCTGAAGCTCAGGGAATGGATATGGAGGAAGACATGGACCCCGCCGAACCACAAACCGGGACCCCCAACCATCCCATCGAGATCTCTGATGGGTCCTCTTTTTATGGATCACCTTACCGTGGTCCGGACAGCTACCAGGCGAGATTCGCCCAATATGACTGGTATTTTACTCCCCCTAACAGTCATCGCCTCAGCAGCAGCAGCAGTAGGATCCTTCCGAGGATTCACGTTTTGTGGCAGTCACTCCGCCACCACCACCGCCAGTTCAGGAGCCGCCTCCGGAGCCACCGAGGCGGAGGAGATCAAACACACGGATGTTCGTGCGAGGAGGAGTGCGTATCAGCTCCCCTCAACCTTCAAGTGGCAGCCACTACCCGCCACTTCATGAAGACCCACAAACTGGAGGACCTTCAAACCCCGTCTCTGAGGTGGATTCTGCACCGATCGCGCCGCCACCGTTGGGTTTTGGTAACCTAATTCCTACATACGCCGATTCAGCGGCGTATAATCCATTTGAGCAGCCGACCCACACTAACTACAACTATGCTGAAGCCGACCCATACCTTGTAGCAGCGAACTACAATGCCCTTCATCCAGAGGGACCATATGGAACTCCTTGGGGAACTGGATACGCTCGACCTCCGTTTCAGCAACAGCCGCAGCCGCCATGGTTTTCCCCGCCAGAACAGGAGGAAATCCTCCAGAGACTACATCAGGTTGAGAAGGAGGTCCAGAGAGATCGTAGTGAACGTCAAAGCTTCTTCAAAGGGTTGGCAAGCTTGATAAAAGGAAAGAAGAAGAGGGACCATTAAATCCCTGTTTATGTTATCGTATTTTCCTTCAACCCCTGCGTGGGCATGTCTTTCTGTACTCAGCCCCTGCGTGGGCTTGTCTTTTAGTATTCTGCCCCTGCGTGGGCATGTTTTTCTGTATTCTGCCCCTGCGTGGGCATGTTCTTATGTTTAACCCCTGCGTGGGTATGTTTGTTTGTTTAGCCCCTGCGTGGGCATGTTATTTCATTAGAAGTCCCGTTTAGGGCAAACCCGTACTTGTTTCATTGAAATGGTTTGATTTATTTTTTCATTTTTGTTAATTATATGCATAAACATAATATATATAAAATAAATGAAAAATATAACATTCTTCTACAAGATCTACCATTATAATAAAATGGCAAAATCTAAAAAAGGACAAGGCCTAGCCCACGTGTCATTTTAAGACAGGGTCAAGATGGTAATTCCTCAATTAGATTCAGATCCTTATTAACGTCTCAATTTAGGATTGTTCTGCGTTAGTTATTAAAAAGAATCTTAAAGGTAAAACCTAGCCTACATGTCATTCAGACATGGCCAAGATGGTAAAACCTATTTAAAAGATTCAAATCCTTGTTAACATCTAAAAACATGTTAACACTCGTGACAAAATGTGATTCGATAAAATCACATAAGTCATTCTTAAATAGGGATATTCCAAAATCCCTTCTTACTTATATAATCATCCATTAAAGATGAAGTGCCTACGGGCTATACTCATTGTCATATAAGACAAAAGACAGTCGTGGTCTTCGACCCCCTGTTATGAATAGGTAATGAATTATGATTAAAACCTCAATACCTTGATCCTATAAGGTCATAAATAAAAATTTAAAACTGTCCATGTGACTAGGCCCCTTGTGCCACCGATAATATCTCTATTATTTTATAACTAGGATAAATTGTAATAAAAATCCCAAATAAAAATGTCTAAATAAATTAACCATATATGGTTTATAGTTACCATGGTTAATGAATTAACATAAAAGACAATTCAATAATAGACTCATGAATAAATCCTTGTTAATATTTTATGTAGCAATACAAGCTACATGGCGGACTCTGATGAAGTCAACAGTCGCCCAAAGGAGAATCATGATAATGACAAAATAAATATAACGGGTGCAGAGCTGCAGGCATTGGTAGACAATGCCGTTACACGAGCACTAGAAAGACGAGATGATGAGTCTAGTAGTACCCGCAGTAGAACCTTATCGGTACAGCGTGAAAAGTCACTCTAAAGCTCACTCTGAGGCTCATAGTAAGCCTCCTTCTAAACGAGATGAGCCAAAGAAAGAAGACGATCGGAACTCATCCAATCAGCACACTGTTCCATCGAAGAAGATTGTTTTTTTATCGTGAACCACGTGCTAAAGGTTGCACCTATAAGTATTTTGTTTCTTGCAAACCCAGGGATTTCACTGGGGAGAAAGGAGAAGTTGATTGCATGTCATGGTTAGACGAGATGGACACTATGGTAGATATTTGTGGTGGCGCTGATAAGGATGTGGTAAAGTTCGTATCTCAGTCATTCAAAGGCGAAGCACTAGCCTGGTGGAGGTCTTTGATTCAAGCAACCAGAAAAATCCCATTGTACAATCTGTCATGGGATCAATTTGTGACATTGATTAAGGAGAACTACTGCCCTCAGCATGAGGTTGAAAAGATTGAGTCTGATTTCTTATCATTGGTCATGAAAAACCTAGATTGCCAAGCCTACCTTACAAGCTTCAACACAATATCCAGTTGGTTCCTTACCTTGTGACACCAGAACCCAAGAGGATAGCTCGGTTCATTGGGGGTTTAGCCCCAGAAATTAAGGCAAGCGTGAAGGCCTCTCGACCAGCTACTTTCAGATCTACAGCTGATATATCTTTGTCCCTCACACTGGAAGCGGTCAGGCAGAGATCGCTGAGGAACACTGATGCTGAAAAGAGAAAGCGTGAGGATAACAACTCACGACGCTCAGATAAGAAACACAAGGGAAATTCTGACCACAAAAAGAGTTTTGGGACTAAAAAGGATGGTCAACAGTCGGGTGATAAGCCCAAGTGTAAGATCTGTAAGAAACATCATTTCGGGAGGTGCAGATATGAATCGAAATCCCAGATGCAGCCAAGAGCTTGTGGGATTTGTAAATCTTCTGAGCACAAAACAACAGAGTGCAAGAAGATAAAGGATGCAATGTGCTACAGCTGCAACGAGAAAGGGCACATCTAGTCCAATTGCCCAAAGCTTGCAAAGAAGGCTGAGGATGGGAAAAAGACCAACGCTAGGGTCTTTCGAATGGATGCACGAGTAGCTGTTAAGGACGATAATGTAATAACAGGTACCTTCCTTATAAATGATGTTTACGCAAGGGTGTTATTTGATTCAGGTGCTGATAAGTCATTTGTAGATAATAAGTTTTGTGAGTTGTTAAAATTGCTTGTTAAAACCCTAAGCGTGAAATATGAAGTAGAGTTAGCAGATGGTACCTTAGAAATAGCCTCAACTGTGTTAGATGGATGCTTCATATCCATTAGGAACCACTCTTTTCCATTGTCCCTACTTCCTTTGAAGTTAGCCGGTTTCGACATTGTTATAGGCATGGACTGGTTATCCCATAACCAAGCCCAGATCGTTTGCAACAAGAAGCAAGTGGTGATCAAGATTCTGTCTGGTGAGCCACTTACCATTCAGGGGGATACCCAGTATGGACTGCCTGAGCAAGTGTCTATGCTCAAGGCATCTAGATGTCTGAAGAAGGGTTGTGTTATCTATATGGCACAGGTAACGATTGATGAGCCGAAGCCTAAGGTAGAAGATATTCCTGTCATTTCTGAATACCCTAGAGTTTTCCCTGAAGAACTACCTGGTTTACCACCAGATAGGCAAGTAGAATTCAGAATTGACATCATCCCTGGAGCAGCACCTGTCGCAAGAGCGCCTTACAGATTGGCACCAACGGAGATGAAAGAATTGAGAACCCAACTGGATGATTTGTTAGCTAAAGGATTTATTAGACCTAGTTCGTCTCCTTGGGGAGCACCAATCCTGTTTGTAAAGAAGAAGGATGGGTCGATGCGCCTGTGCATCGATTACCGTGAGCTTAATAAAGTCACTATCAAGAACAGGTATCCTTTGCTCAGGATCGACGATCTGTTCGATCAATTGCAAGGGGCAAGTTACTTCTCCAAGATCGACTTAAGGTCAGGCTACCATCAACTGAAAGTTAAAGATGAAGATGTTCGCAAGACTGCATTTAGGACTCGTTATGGTCATTATGAGTTCCTAGTGATGCCTTTTGGGCTCACCAATGCACCAGCCGCGTTCATGGATCTCATGAACCGTGTCTGCAAGCCCTACTTAGATAAATTTGTCATCGTCTTCATCGATGATATTCTTATTTACTCGAAGAATCAAGCTGACCATGAGAAGCATCTCCGTTGCATTTTGAAACTGCTTCAACAAGAAAAGCTCTATGCCAAATTCTCAAAGTGTGAATTTTGGCTTCGTGAAGTCCAATTCCTTGGACATGTGGTTAGTGAGCGTGGCATCCAAGTAGATCCCGCCAAGGTTGAAGCTGTCATGAATTGGCAAGAGCCAAAGACGCCCACAGAGATTCATAGCTTTCTAGGTCTAGCAGGATATTATAGGCGTTTTATTGAAAATTTCTCAAGGATTGCTGCACCCCTAACTTCGTTGACTAGGAAGAATATTAAGTTTGACTGGGGTCCTAAGCAGCAGGAATCCTTTGACATCCTTAAGCAAAAGTTAAGCAATGCTCCTGTGTTGACGTTGCCTGATGGGATTGATGAGTTTGTGGTATATTGTGATGCATCACACACCGGGATGGGGTGTGTGCTTATGCAGAAAGGCAAAGTCATTGCTTATGCTTCTCGACAGTTAAAAGTGCACGAGAAAAATTACACCACCCATGACTTGGAGTTGGGTGCGGTTGTGTTTGCTTTAAAGATTTGGAGGCATTATTTGTATAGAACTAAGTGTGTGATCTATTCTGATCACAAAAGCCTTTAACATTTGTTTAATCAGAAGGACTTAAACATGAGGCAGCGACGTTGGATGGAAACTTTGAATGATTATGACTGTGAGATAAGATACCATCCTGGCAAGGCAAATGTAGTCGCCGATGCCCTAAGCAGAAAGGAAAGGGTCAAGCCCATAAGAATCAATGCCAAGAGCATTGAATTAAAGAATAGTTTAAATGAAAGATTGTTAGCTGCATAGAAGGGAGCTGTACTAGAAGCTAACTATCCTAATGAAAAGCTAGGAGTAACTGAAGAGCAATTATCTTATGGAAAGGACGGAATTCTGAGGTTAAATGGACGAATATGGTTCCAATCTATGGGGGACTTCGGGATGTTATCCTCCAGGAAGCCCACATTTCTAAATATTCCGTTCATCCTGGAGTGGAGCTGATAAGATGTACCAGGATCTGAAGGCAAACTATTGGTGGATAGGCTTGAAGAAGTCTATAGCTGCCTATATAGCTAAATGTTTGACATGCGCGCAAGTCAAGGCATAACATCAGAAGCCGTCAGGATTGCTGCAACAACCTGAACTTCCCACCTGGAAGTGGGAAATGGTGACTATGGATTTTATCACCAAGTTGCCAAAGACTAAACGAGGAAATGATACTATTTGGGTGATAGTGGATAGATTGACTAAGTCAGCCCACTTCTTACCTATTAAGGAAACACATAGCTCAGATAAATTAGCTCAGCTATACGTGGACGAGATTGTATCTCTCCACGGGGTACCAGTGTCTATCATCTCTGATAGGGACACACGATATACATCGCATTTCTGGAAAAGCTTTCAGCAATCGCTGGGCACTCGATTAAATTTCAGCACGGCCTACCATCCTCAAATAGATGGTCAAAGTGAGCGAACAATTCAAACACTGGAAGATATGTTAAGAGCTTGTGTAATTGACTTAGGGGCTGTTTGGTAGCCTCTTAATGACCATTCAGATGCAACATCATAATGGTTTAAAACCTCTGAATGAATAAGAGGTAACCTCAAGTCTGAATGGTTAAGAGGTAACCTCTGAACGGTAAATTATCACATGTCACATTCTTCTACCTTTTTATTGGTAAAATTCTTAATAGTTCCATTAAGAGGTCGCCTCTTAATGACCATTCAGAGGCTACCAAACAGCCCCTTAGGAGGAAGTTGGGATGATCATCTTCCATTGATAGAGTTTTCATATAACAATAGTTATCACTCTAGTATCCAAGCTGCACCATTTGAATCCTTATATGGAAGAAAGTGCAGAACGCCCATTTGCTAGGCAGAAGTTGGAGATGTCCAACTAACAGGACCTGATATAGTCCTGGAGACGACAGACAAGATTGTGCAGATAAGAGATCGTCTCAAAGCTGCCAGAGATAGGCAGAAGAGCTACGCAGATTTAAGGCGTAAACCTCTGAAATTCGAGGTAGGTGACAAAGTGTTGCTTAAAGTATCACCCTGGAAGGGAGTGATGCATTTTGGTAAGAAAGGTAAGTTAAGCCCAAGGTATATAGGACCATTCGAGATCATCGAATGTGTAGGATCAGTGGCTTACAAGTTGAACTTGCCTGAAGAGCTCAGTGGTATTCACAATGTATTCCACATCTGCAATCTGAAGAAATGTCTAGCCGACGAATCGCTAGTCATACCACATACAGATGTGCATATAGATGAGAGCTTGAAATTTGTGGAAAAACCTTTGTCGATTGATGATCGACAGGTAAAGAGGCTTCGAAGGAAGCATGTGCCTATTGTGAAGGTCAAATGGGATGCCCGCAGAGGTCCCGAGTACACGTGGGAGGTGGAGTCCACAATGAAAGAAAAATACCCTCATTTGTTTCAGTAAATCTCAAGGTCGAGATTTCTTTTAAGGGGGTGAGGATGTAACACCTCGTAATTTCATGTCCAATATTATATTGACACGTGTCATGGACTTTAAACGTGTAAAGAATTAAGTTAGAGGGACTAAAGTTGACAAACAAAGAATCTATGTGTGTAAAAAGATTCAAAATGTCAACAATGGATAAATATGCCTTTCAATAGCCCTACACGATGTTTATACCCTTAAACGAATGAATCATGGATCATACGAGGCAAATTGTGGAAGAAAGTGAGAGATTACAAACTACAGGGGTTAAACGTGTCAACATGTTTAAAGTATACCTCTGAGTGACCTTTTAACAAACCCGAAGCTTTGTAATGATTAATTATGCTCACTAGAATAAGTGATAAAAATTTCACAAGGTTTCGATAAAGTATGAGAAAGTTATGACAATATTCGTATACGAGGGGTTAAAAGCGTCAATGTTAAATTCTAGGGCCTTTCGGGTGATCACAAAGATAATCAAGGACTTAACAAAGTTTGTATAAGTCTTGGAACCCTTAAAAGTAAGGTTAGAGGGATAAAAGTGCGAAAAAAATGCTTAAAACCACGTTTAGAAGGACCAAGGACCTAAAGTGCAAACTATGAAACTTGTTTGGCCTGTTTTGGAGACCCATACCGGCCGCGTAAGACCTTACAGGTCCCTTACGCGGGCCGCCTGAACCTGCCAGCATCAGAAAACTCGTACAGGTGTCTGTCCAGGCCTGTTAACCGACTTCGAATGCTTGTTTTGCATACCAGGGGCTGCCCCAATGGTATTTCATGCATAGGGGGCACTTGTCTTGATCTGGAATCATCAGTAGGCTTTCTTGGCATAATCCTAGATGATCAAAATGGGTATATAAGGAGCTTCAATGTTGCAACTCTTGTGCACACTCTCTTGAAACTTTCACAACTCATTTCTGGAGCTCTTTGGTCAGCAACCAAGATTCCTTAGACTTCCTAATCGTGCTTAGGACTATTGTAAGTGTCCTTATCATCCCTTAACTCAGTTTAGCTTAGTTAATTAGCCTAAAGTCAAACCGTCGTAATTAAGGTTTGACTTCGAGATTAATTTAAATTTGTCCAGTCAAATCTCGAATTGAAAGTACCTATAAGTGGGTAATTATGTGGGTAATAAACCCTTAAAAGGGTACTCTCTGATTCCCACTCTAACTAGGTCAATTGTCGGGTCAAACTTGATTAGAAAAAGTCAACAGAAAGCTTATTTTCAAATTAATGCATAATTAGCAATGTAGAAGCCATGCAATCTGTTTTATCATTAATATAACTTGGTAATTAATATAAGAACATGTATAAACATGTTCAACCCGACAATTTTCAGTTTAGGCTCAGTTTGGAACCGAAAGTCGCATAATTTGACTTCTGCTTTGACTTTCAGTTCTGACCCGTTTGAGCATAGTTTAGAAATTCCTTAGAGCCTTATTAGGACCAGGTTTCATGTTAGTATAACCCTCTGTGATTATACAACTTGGCTCATTAGTTATCCGATTCATATGCATGTTTCCTTTAAATGCTTAAATGTTGACTATTATGCCCATATGACCTTAAAATGTGATTTTTGAAAAAGTAAAAGAATAGAAACCTTAGTTACTAATTTATAAACTTGTCCCTAAAATTTGACATCAGTTTGAGCTCTAGATTAGGAGTTATGCTCATTAGCGTAAATGAAAAGCTTTTTATTAATTAAACGGAATAATTAGCGTATAGCCTATCTAAACCCAATTTTTGATATCAAACTTTTTACCCACTGATGTAAAATAATATTTTGGGATTTTTGAAGATTTTTATTTATTTTTAGGGTGAGCATAACATAGAGTTCTAAGCTTAATTCAGTTATTGACGGTTTTGCCCTTTTGGGCTATAAAATGAGTTTTTCAAAACCTTTTGACCCCAAACCTTTTGCTACTGATTTTAAATAATAAATAGAGTATTTTAAGCTTTCTGGAATAATAATAATATCAGCTTTTCTTTAAAAACCCGGAAATAGCCCAAAATCGCCTTTTTAAGCGTTTTTAACGCATAGTATGTATTAAAACTATTTTAAACATATAAGGTTGGATGCCTACTGATATATTCAGTAAATTTCTATATTTTAACAGTAAGCAAAAGTTTTAAACTCAGATTTCCAGTTTTGACCTTTTAGGCTTATGCGAAATTACCAAAATGCCCCTACGGTGCATAGTTTAGTTATGAATGATAAATTTCACATATATGTAATACCCTACTGTTATAACTTATAAAAATAAGTATTTTTACTGATTATATCAGACCTAAAACTTAGTTTTATATTTAAACTCTTTTAAAGCTTTAAAATGACTAAAATACCCCTACGGGGCATAGTTTGAGTTTAAAATCATTTTGGGCATAATAAAAGATATCTTACTGATGTGACAACATATTTAAGGCATATTAACTTAGGAAACTTGTATTTGACTTTTATGGTTACCCGTTATATCGGTTCGATTTATGTAACTAGTTTGCATAAATTGACCGAAACGGGTCAAACCTTATCATTTTTGTCTCAAAATCCAGAATGTGTTTAGTTTACCCATATTATACAAGTCTTCAAACTTGTCGGGTCTAAATCACATTCTATTCCGGTTTCGCTTAATCATGCGTTTTAAACCGTATCTTCCTTTAAAACTAACCGGTCTAAGCATAGGCTTAATTAAGACCCGTTAGAAATCTAATAGGTTATTATAAACCTTCGTTCCAGAAGAGGAGACCCGGTAAAAGCTACGTGCACTTGCTATTTGTGATTATTACTTGCAAAGGTAAATACTTTTAACTTATTTTCCCTATACGGGCTTGGGGTACGGTATATAAAATACCGCTTGGTTGGGCATTGAATTTTTGATCGTATGAAGGTTAATTTATTGATATGACCCGTTTAAATTGTTTTGTTTACTTAAAACCTTTGGGGGGTTAATGACCATGTCCCGGATATCCTTGGCATCATTCACAGAAATGGCCACGACCTTAGCACGCGGGTGTAGGCGTACACCCGCCAGTGCATTTATAAATAAAAAGATATAACCGCCGGTTTCGAGAATAACTCGCCGCGGGACTATATCATGTGGTGTGTCAATTAATCTTTAACCCGTTATTCAACCCGGGCTACTGAACGTATAAGAAACATGTAATTCTCTTACAAGTTTATATATAAATAATTATCCCAAGTTATAAAAAGTTTTGTGCCACGTGCATTCAAATCAATTTTTAAAATATTTTCAAAATGAGTCAGTTAATTGTATTTACCAGTGCAAACTGACGTATTTTCCCAAAAAGGCTAAGTGCAGGTACTAATCGGAATAGGCTGGTCTCTCCTAGCATCAAATAAAAGTCTCGCAAGCTTAGATGCCTAAAAGTCTGTTGAACAAAGTTTCCTCTTTTATTCGATCCGCCTGTGGATCTGTTTCAACCTTTTGTGATACTTAATATTACAACTTTTATTCAGTTGAAATAAATCTGTCTTTTGCTTCCGCTGTGCATTATAAGTGTGTTGTTTGACTATGATGACATCAACTACGTCACGATACTCCCCACCGGGCCCACCGGTAATACGTGGAAATATCAGGGTGTGACAACAACCCCCTGGTCCTCCCACAGATCCTTATGGAAGACCATTCGATCCGAACGCTTATCTTCCTTTTTCACAAGCTGCTCCTCAACAAACCCAGCAACAACCCTCTCCATTCACTCAAACTACTCTACAACAACCTTGTTAACCACCTCCTCAACAAGCCATTTAAGGAAATAACAACACTCAATCTTCAAACCCCAACACTGTCAGATTTGATACCTCAAACTTCACCAAAGTAAGTGTGGAAGGTGCTCGGGAACATATAGAGATTCTAAATACAATGGTGAGTGCCTATTGTGGATTAGTCGTTGGTCAAATTGGGAACATTATTTTGACAGATGAAGAGTATCAACAAATAGACAGGGAGGAAATGGAACTGATGGATTTTAAGTGGACGTTTGCAAGTTCAGTGAGAAGAGCTAAGGACTACATGAGAAGAACAGGTAGAACAAGTTTGGAGAGCAAAAGGGATACTAAGTATGGTTTTGATAAGGGTGCAGTTACGTGCTTCAATTGTGGTGAGAAGGGCCATTTCAAGCGGGAATGCACTCGACCGAGTGAACAATGAAAGGGGCATTGTAGCAGTTAATAATCCGGGTAACTCAAACTAGTCGGGGCCTTCCAATTCAAACAGGGCCTTAGTAGTTCATGTAGATGAAGGATGTGACTGGTCAGTTCAACTGGGAAATCAGGGAACGATAGGAAATGGAGGAACTGCGTGTTATGCTAAGATCATCAAGTATATCAAGCATATTCACAGTGAGGAGTTCTCTGAGGATGATGACAGTTCTGGTTACAGCGGTAGCTCGGATGAGGAAAGCTCCAATGCGGGTGGTTATGGTTCATGGATATTACTGGCAGACAATCAATCTGTGGACCAACAACAAAGCTGGGATTCGACAAATCAAAAGTGACCTGCTTCAAATGCAAGCAAAAAGGTCATTTCAAAAGAGAATGTAGAAACTATGCTGTTGAAGAAAGAGCTAATCCGTTTAAAGAAGATTACTATCAAAAGGCGATCTATCACAAGAACAGAGAGGAATCACCAAGGTTGAAACAAATTGAAGATAATCCTGAAAAAGAAAAATCAAGAGCTTGTGTTGTGATCCAAGATGATGAAGGGTTTGACTGGAGCGAATTCCTTCCAGAAGATGATCTTGTTGATGATCAGTTCACAGCTCATGGCAGAACTCTATCATCAAACATACATCGTGCATTTGTTGCTGAGATAAAAGAGAAAACGAGAGAAGAGATTCTGAAAGAGAAAACTTACAGAGAAAGATGTATCGTTGGATACAGAATTTAGGAGATGGAAAAAGAGTATGAAGAAGCAAGAAGCAATAAAAGATGGGACAAGAAGCGAGAGTGTTATGTCAATAGCAATAGTGAACCAGTTGTTCATCCAAAGGAAGTGGTTTTTGATGATGTTCTTGCAGTAATTCCTCTATCCGGCGAGTACTACTCAAATGTTGAAAAAGATAAATACTATAAGAAAAAGCTGGATAAAATCATCAGAGATGCCATGACAGCAAGTCTGAAAAAGAGGGATGAAAAAAGAATGAATACAAATGTTGATGAGTTGGTGAATGATTTGAAAAAGGTAGCTGAAGAAGTGAAAGAAGAAGAAAAAGTAACAAAAGAAGTCGTTGATAAAGTTGTTATTGAAGAACAGCAAAATGAAGAAGATCTGAAGAAGAAAAGAGAAGCTGATGAGAAGCTTGAAAGTTCGGTTAAAGTGGATGGTGCTAATGGTGTTGGTGAGGAACAAAAGAAGAGTGAAGCTGATCAGACACAGACAGAAGCGAAAGCCGAAGTGCCAATCACTGAGGTAAAAACTGAATCTGAAATCTTAAAAACTGTTGAACAGTGTAAGAAATACATGGAAACATGCAGTGCTTGTACTGAAAAAGATGAAAATTCAGAACAAGAGATCTTGAATTCACTAAAATCGAAGAAGTTTTCAAAAATAAATGCAAAGAGATGTTAGAAACTGAAAAAGTTTTGAAAGATAATGACGAAAAGATAACACAAAAATGCAAGATTTTAGAAAAAGAAAATGAAAGCTTGAAAAAAAAGGTTTCGAAAATGACAGAAGAGTGTTTACAAAAACAAAGTACATTTCAAGAAATGAAAAAGGAATACGATTCAATAAAACTTGCATACCATATTACAAAAGAGTCATATGAAGATGTGAAAAGTCAAATGAAACTTGTTCAATCAAGATTGAAATATTGTTCTGAAACAACTGACACGCTTAAGCGACAGTATGAAATAAATCAACAAGTTGTAAATTCTTACATTGTAGATGTTGCTAAGCTAAAGCGTAAAATAGCTGATTTAGAACAAGATAACAAGTTACATAGTTATCACGCTTCTTCATATGTTCTTGAACGGATTTTCAATATAAAACCGGATGGTAAAGATTCTGAGCAAAACAAGAAAGGCATTGGCTCAGAGTATCATCAGGTTCCACCACCGTTTGAGGAAAAAATCACATTCTATGATGACAAGAAGGTGGAAAAAGCTTTCAACATGGTCGATCAATTGCAAGAAAACATTGACATAACCTATTCCAAATCTGATGATTCTAGTGATTCAGAGGTGGTAGGTAAGGTCGTTGAAAGTGTTTTGAAAGAAGAGTTGGTTGAAACAGTTAAAACTGAATCACAGGATGAAAAAGAAGGTAGTTTTCATGAAGGTTATCTGAAAAACTCAAAATCTGAGAAAAAGGCAAATGATGATTCAAAAGGATTGGTTTATACCATGATTGGATCAGACAAATTATTCTCAGATCATGAAGTCCCGATTCAGAATGTGATTTCAGGATAGATTGACAAAGTTTTCAAGATGGTTGAAATTGAAAAATCTGAGATTCCAAAGTTTGCTGGAAAGAGTCACAAAACTTTTTATAACAAACCTGGTTACAATAGAAAAACATGAAGGCTGGGCTGGGTTATAAAAGGAAACAGAATTGGAAGAAAAATGAAATTCCAAATTATCAATAAAAGATGAATTTTGTTCACGGAACAAGTTCCGAAGAAGAGAAAGAACTTCAATTTAGACGACAGTCTAATGAAGAGTTCTATGCTCAGAAAAAGCAACAAAAACAGGTCAAAGATGTGTCCAAGAGAACATGTTTCAAATGTGATTAAACAGGACATCTTGCTAGCAAGTGTCTAAATCTGAAACCTGTTGATGTTGAGACGACAAAGAAGTCGGATGATGTTGAAAAACAAAAATCTGAGGATGTGAAACAAAGGTCAACCAGATTTGATTCAAAACAAACTTGGAGGTACGATACAAACAAGTTTGCTTCGAATCAAATTTGGAAATCAAACCCGAATAGGTTCGATTCAAGACAAACCTGGAATTTTGACACACCCAGATTTAGAACAACACAAAGTTGGAAAACAACTGTCGATGCTACGAAATCAAATCAGTTTTAGAAAACAAAAGTTGTTGAAAATCATAATGTTCAAAAAAATTCACATTTTTACAAAAGAGGTGCTCCAAAAGGTTAAACATGGACACTTAAGAAACAAATGACTTCGGTAAATGAAGAAAAATATGATGTCGAAATTGAAAAAGTCTTTGTACAAAATGACAAAGATTTTCTGAAGTTGAATGAAACATATTGTGTTGAAATGCCTAAGATCAAGCAGACCTGGTGATGTAGTGCGTGATACGATAACGAAGAACGAACACGTTGATTCTGCGAATACCCGTGTAAGTCTTTTCCCAACCCCAAAATTCAACCCAAAGGGCACGGAATTTGAAGTGAAAAATTGAGTAGTTTCAAAATTCAAGTTTGATCTTTCACATTACTAGAGCAACATATAAATAGGAACAGAAATTCGAAATGGGCCTAAAAAAGACAACGGGCCAAACACAAGCCCAAAAACAAAATGCCCAAAACACTTCAAAAAACATAAGAACGTAAATAACTAATAGAAATAAGCGTTTTTTGGCCCAGACGATGACCTAAACGGCCATAGGCGGTTTACAGCAAGATGGAGCTCGTTTCCATGTTCGTTTCGCCTGGTCGCACGCCCAAAACGGACCCCCGTAGCCCAAGTTAGAGCCATTTTAGTGAAGCCACTTTTGTTACACGATCTTGGGCCTCCAAATACAAGATGACCCGCTCCTCCACACTTGGGCCCACATCACCTGGGCTAACTTGTTCAAGTGATTGAATTAGTTGAATGTGCAGGTGCTTCTAAAGAAAATTGAATGTCAGCCAAAGGAGAATCGAAGCAGCCTGGCACGAGAAGAGAAGGCTGCTGAACCCTGCAATTGAAACAGGGAGTTTGTTTGATTTCTGTACATAAATAAACAATATTTCAAAACCCTAAAAACTGAAAAGTTTAAAAACCAAAAATATATTTTTATTTTGTCAAAATTTTGAAAAATAAAAAATATGTTTCTTGAATATGCCGAAACCCTCACGGCGGAACAAACATGATTAATTTCAAAATATTGAAAAACGGTTTTCAAACTGTTGAAAATCAATGGGTTGTAAATCATGGGGGTACATTGTATTTTCTGCAAAATAGAGCATGAGATGCAGAAAATGGATGGCGAGACAAAGCTATTAGCATCGGGTTGTCAAATTTTCTTCAAATGTTTTGAATTTTAGGGGAGTAAGAAATTGTCGGAAAATCCAAAAACATTAGAAAATTTGAAAAAGCCAAAAACATGATAAAATTCAAAAATGAGTTTTGTGTAAAAAGAGGAAATGATAGTACATCAGTAGACAATCACAGTACGCTAAAGAAATGGAAAGTCAAATGTGATAAACGGTCTTAGTGATGATATGCTAGTAGGTTTTTACACACTTCGTAGATTGTTTTCGAGATATAAACCTAAATATCAAATACTTACTTATCTCGTGGGGAACATCTCTCGGATATATGGGTAACCCCCGAAATCTTGTTTGAGAGATTGCCTGATTCTGAGATACTAGGTCTTTATACTGTTTGATATCTGGGGTATTATACCTGGTCTTCTAATATTGCGGAAGCAATGGCCTAGACCTCGTATAATACTTTACGTGTTTTTAAAGCTCACCCTCTGCATAAAAATTGATAAAATATCGAAAGGTATGAATCAAGTGCAGTTGTAAAGAAGATTCCCAAGGGGAACACACCTAAAGTCGAGCCTTCATCTCTTTGACTGAACGGAAGTTCATACCTGAGCTCTCAAGGTCTCGCACTAACCCAGATACAGATATCAGATTGGTATACTCACCTGTATGACTGAATCTAGGGAATTTTGATACGGGAATATATTCTGAGGTGGGACACGCGAATAAGTTTAAGTCCTTAAAACACTAAATCGTATCTCGAATCGATTGAACTTTGTGTGAAAATTTAAGTGGATCAGTATACTGACAATCTAAGTGAATCGTTTAGAACTGAAAGTGTTTTAAAGCTCAACGGTACTAGTGATTTGTCATAAACTGATATGATCCTCTGACACGGACTTAAACAAAAATATTGTCTGTAAATATGTTTGTAAATATTTCTTTACTGCTTTATCTTTCAGAAAAATACAAAAAGATTTTGATTCTACTTTAGTTTCGACAACCGATGTCTGAGTGTTGAGTTTCAAAATCTAAGTATGTTGATTGTGTTTCTGAAAATAAAACAAGTTCATTAATTTGAAACTTGAAATTTTTTTAATCTAAAATCAAAAACAGTTTGTGATATCTCCAAGGTCATTAATTTGGACTTGGATGATTAACTGCGAGGGATTTGGATTCTTAAAATGTTAAAATCAGTTGTAAAGAGCTAGTTTTCGATTTTGGATACTTAATACTGCCAAATCTATGAAGATTGTTGATAGGGAGAAAGTCAAGGAATCCTGGATATATTCATATTATTATATTTTAGAGCTAGGATCTTGATTAAAAGTTTTTGAGAGCCAGGTCACGATTCCTGGACAATCGGAAAATGCTTTCTCTGTCAAAATATTTTAGCTTATGCTGAGAGAGCAAGGATTTTCAATCCTGGATGTTCAAAACAATTTTACTTATAAATGTTTGAGAGTTGTAGATGTTGTACCAGACTACGATCCCGATAGCCGAGTCTAAGGGGGAGTCTGAAGATGAGCTCAATGCAAGGGGGAGCGTGCATTCAAGGAGCCAGGTTACTATCCTGGAGGAGCTTGTAACCGGAAAGCCAGGTGACGATCCCAAAAGCACGGAAGCTTGACGAAAGGGTGAGCCTGAAGAAAAAGAGTTTAAGCAAAAGGGGGAGCTGAAGCTGAAGACAAATCCACGGGGATTTTGTTCAAGAAAGAGGGAGTCTGTGTTGCTAAAGACGTGTTAAAAGCTTGAAGAAGACTTAAGAGAGAGAGAAAGACTAGACGCTACGAGATTGACTGCGGCAATATCCAAGGGGGAGTCTGTTAGTGCATTTATGTCTATCGCCTTCGTCAATCCAGTCCGTAGCAGAATCTGAAGAATACTAGCGCTTATATTGTAATATTTAGGGAAAAGGCAAGGTGGCATTTAGGTAATTAATGAGTTTTCTCTTTAAAGCCTTGGCCTATAAATAGGAGGCTTATGCCTTAGTTTTAGGACTTTTGCCATTTTGCACTTTGGAGAGCTATAATGTTAGAGAGAGAAGCTAGAGAGAGAAAGTTTTGTGTACGTGATTCAGGTGCTGTACGTTTTCATATCATTCAATAGAATCACAGATTATATTACGTCGTGTGTGTTCGGTCACGTTCATGTACGGATTCCGCATGTTACACGAGTCAGTTCGCAATCGTTTCGGAGTCGAAAACCGATCCTACAATAATGTTGTTCAAAATGAGGAATTTGAAGATGCAGCTGATTATAATGTTTCGTCGGAAGATGAGGAATTTCATGATGCTAATGAAGCAACTTCAGCTCCTGTCCAAGCTCCCGTTCAAGGTGTTTCTGAAGCAACTTCTCAGGTGCAAGTTCAAGACAATGCTGAAGGGAATGCATCCACATCTAACGAGTCTCCAGGCATCGATTTAGTTGTTGATTTGAATATCAATAATTTGGGTATTAATGCTCGAGTTCCTGATGTTCCTAAAACTCGAATTCATGATACTCATCCTTGGCAGAATATTATAGGAGATGTCCAAAGTGGTGTGAAGACACGTAATCAGCTTTGAAACAACCAGAATGCTGGGTTGTATTTGACAATTAGAGATTCCGGGGAACAGAATGATTGTTCTTTTTCCTGCTATGTTTGTCAAGTTGAGCCGAAATCGTAGAAAGAGGCGATGAAAGATGATTCATGGGTTGAAGCAATGCAGGAAGAACTTCAGCAGTTTCAGAAATTGGGCGTGTGGAAATTGGTTGACAGGCCCCCGAACTATAAGAAGATTGGTACTCGATGGGTTTACAAGTGCAAAAAGGATGACCGAGGTGTCGTTGTGAGAAATAAAGCGAGATTGGTTGTCCAGGGCTTTAATCAGGTAAAAGGCATTGATTATAATGAAGTTTATGCACCAGTGGCACGTATTGAGGTGATAAGGAGTTTCTTGGCTTATGCGTCCTACAAGAAGTTCACTGTTTATCAGATGGATGTGAAAAGTGCATTTCTTCATGGTGTGGTCGAGGAAGAAGTATATGTTGAGCAACCGCCTGGTTTTGAAGATCCGATTCATCCTGACAGAGTTTGGCTTCTAAACAAGGCACTTTATGGTCTTCATCAAGCTCTGAGGGCTTGGTATGAAATGTTTTCTACCTATCTGTTGCAGAATGGTTTTCGGCATGGGTTGATCGACTGTACTCTCTTTATCAAGGAAAGAAACGAGGATTTGTTGCTGGTTCAAGTGTTTGTGGATGACATCATTTTTGGGTCTACAAACGATGAAATGTGCAAGGAATTCGAGCGGGTGATGCAAGAGAAGTTCGAAATGAGTGCTATGGGAGAAATGAATTTCTTTTTGGGTTTGCAGGTTCATCAGTCTGAGAAAGGGATCTTCATTCATCAGACGAAGTACGTTGGGGATATCTTGATGCGATTTCAGATGGAAGACTCGAAGCCTGCGGGAACTCCTCTGGCTCAGAATCATGAAATTACTCCTGACGGAACCGGTGAACATGTGGAACTTTCTCTCTATCGTGCTATGATCGGATCTCTCATGTATCTTACCGCTTCAAGGCCCGATATTATGTATCCAACATGTCTTCTTGCTCGTTACCAGTCCAATTGGAAGGTTTCTCATATGATGGCTGTTAAGAGGATTTTTCGTTATCTGAAGGGTTGTCCAGACACCGTTCTGTGGTATCCTAAGGATGATAACTTCGATTTGATTGCATTCAATGATTCTGATCATGGCGGCTGCAAGATTGATGCAAAGTCAACATCTGCGGGATGTCAATTCTTTGGGAATTGCCTAGTCACGTGGTAGTGTAAAAAGCAGACTTGTGTGGCCACTTCAACATGCGAGGCTGAGTACATTTCGGCTTCTAGTTGCTGCTCCTAGGTTTTATGGATCCAACAGAAAATGCACGACTACGGTTTTGAATTCCTAACTACTCGTATTTATGTTGATAATGAAGCTGCTTTACAGATCACTCGTAATCATGTACAGCACTCAAAGACCAAACACATCGAGATTAAGTATCATTTCATACGAGATTCTTATTAAAAGAAACTTATCGATGTTGTTAAAATCCACACGGATCACCAACTTGCCGACCTGTTTACAAAATCTTTTGATACATCTCGTTTTGATTATCTTCTTTTGGTCAATGGCATCAAGGTGAAACCCGAGTAGATCATCTTCGGCAAATCGTTTTTGTAAATATTTTCATTTTATTTACTTTTTTCATTTTAGGGGGAGAAAATTTAAGAAAATACAAAAACATCAGAAAATTTCAAAAATCCAAAAATATGTTTTTTATTTATTTACTGCTTTCTGTCTTTACTTTTGAAAATTGAAAAACACAAAAACATTGAAAAATCTCAAAAATACAAAAACATTAAAAAGAAATCCAAAAATCAAAAATGAGTTTCTTGGAAAGTTAAGAGAAGATGATGATACACCAGTGGTCGGTCAAATACGGCTGAAAATGCAAAATGAAAAATGATAAGCAGCTCTACTAATGATGTATCGGTAGGCTCACAATCAGATTAAAACGTGCAAAATGGCATATGGTCTTGGTACCAAAATTTCGTTTGATAGTATGCTGAGGTTCTGAGATAGGCGGTCTTTATGCTGATTTATCATCTGGCTATCATGGTTGAATCTTTTACCGAAAAATAACCGGGACGCAAGTCAAGAGCTTCCATGATACCATACATACGTGTACATATTGCATACGACCTCACTAAGTGATAAACAATCACATGTCCAAAATGAATAAGTGATAAAATATCACATTTATCCGGGAGTCAAGTTCGTCTCTTTGTCTGTACGATGGTACTAACCTATTCACGGACTTGCTCCTGTGCCCTCATGCATCTGAAAATCAAGTTTCTCATCAATAAGTGATTTAATCACAAAGGGCTTGTTTTCAATCAAGAATAAGTGAGTATCTCATAAGCTATACGTTGAAAACAGATGATAAACAGTATACTCACAGGTAAGATGAATTCTCGTGCATGTCTTGATACGTGAATGTGTCGTGAGTGGATGAACACCAACAAGTAGTATAAATCATACATTAAAGCATATCTCTTAATCGTGATTACATCTGATAAGCTGAGCTTATGTGGACGACAATACCGATAATTGTGGTAGGAGTCTGTTGGTGCACTACATCTGTTGATTACGTCTAGGTGTCTAGGATCAGGTCTTACGTCGTATTGTATAGCATAGGGCACGAAATACGAGAAAACAGGAGTCTGTATAGGTTTTATGAGTGAGGTCCGCTCATAGGGTCATGAGGTTCTAGGTTCACTCGTATGACATGCTGGTCCGCTTATGTGTACCAGTGTGGTCCGCTCTTATGGTCATGTGACACATAAGCGGACCAGAAACTCTATATATAGGAGGTTCATTTGAGCGGATCTTAAGAACGTGAATGTGGAATTCCATGCTGAAGCTCTGCCAGTGTGATGATTGAACTGTAAAACGTTTCAAATCAATAAAACAAGCAGTTAGGAAGAAGAACAAGCTACTTCTACTTGCATTTCTTATTATTCCGCATCTGAAACGCAAGAGACAACCTCTGAACGACTCGTTCGGGTCAGCAATCGATCCTACAAGTGGTATCAGAGCTTGGGAGGAGGTTTTCTGCAGATTGTAGCTGTTTTTCATCATTTCTTATCACTTCTACACCTTCTTTTACTGATTCGGGAAAATTTCACGGTCAGAATTTGCTCATTTTTTCACAGCTTGTGCGCAATAGTATCGAGATAAACCCTGGAAAGTTTGAAGCTAAAATTCGAAGTTTTAACAAGTCAAAACATGTTCGATATGTGGATCGCTCGAAGTGACGTCATCCTGAACCGCTCTTAGAACACATTTTGGACCGCTCATTCGTATAGTTTTTCAGCTGGTCCGCTCAAAATTTGTTTCTGGTTCGCTCCAGAGTACAAACCAGGTTCGCTTATCAGGTCACGTTCAGGTCCGCTCCAGTGTATCATTCTGGTTCGCTCCAAAGAACAATTCTAGTTCGCTTTTTTGGATCTTTCTGGTTCGCTCCAAAGCATCTTTCTGGTTCGCTCCAAATCATAATTCTGGTTCGTTCCAAAGTTCTAGTTCGCTTATTTGGATTTTTCTGGTTCGCTTATTTGTTCAGAGTTGATTCGCTCTTTTGTCATTTGCCTTGAAATACGTGTTAAGTCAGTATGGATTCCAAGTTTTACAACGCATTTGCTTCATCGACTACTCCAGCCGCAATTGCTCAAGCAATGAATTTAGAAAACGAGACAGGAACGACTCAAAAGCCCCCTAAATTGATGAACATTGAGGAGTATTATGGATGGAAGGATCGGTTTGAAAACTGGGTTCAGGCAAATCATCTTAGATCGTGGGAATGCATATTGAAGAAGTACACATTGCCTCGAAAAGATTTGCAAGTCATCAAAGAAATATCCGAGTTCACTGATCAAGAACGAGCAATGTATAGAGCTGAGAAAATGATGATTAGTTTGTTGCAGCAGGCAATAAAAGAAGATATATTCATCCTGTTACAGCACGACAAAACTGCTAAGTCAATTTGGGATGCACTAAAGGTCAAATTCGAGGGAAGCGAAAACATGATCAAAAGCAAGAAAGCGTTACTAAAGAAAGAATTTGATTTGTTTAGTAGTTTGCCGGGAGAGGATACTAAAAAGCTAATCGAGAGATACTGTCATTTGGTGCGATCTTTATCTATGTTGGGTGTTGAAAAAGGTCGTGAGGAGTGGGTGGATAAATTGGCGGATGCGTTACCTCAAAAGGAGTGGGGAACGTATTTGATGATCTTGAAGAATACTGGTGTGTATGATGGGTTGACAATCTCACAGTTTATAGAGAAAATTGAGAGTCAGGATCTTGAACAGCAGAAGATTGCGAGGATGAATAGTCCGAGTGGTCAACAGGATGTGAAGATGTACTACAGGGGTAGTATTCCAGCCACTGAATCTGAAAGAAGTCCGAAGATTCAAACTGCTTTCAGTGCTGGTGATTCATCTGAGAAAGCTGATCAGGGTTCGAACAAGAATAGCAGCGGGTTTTCATCGTTTCCGAGTGTGAATCCGAAAGAGACTAACACAAGTTTTCAGTCTCAGAGTACAAAAACAGGAAATGGATACGTGATTCAATGCAACATAGCTCTCAATCTTCCAGAAGGTCAAAGTTTCTCTGAAGACACTGTTAAAGACCATATGGCACTTCTGGGTTCAGTACTGTTATCCTATGAAGGTCTTGTTGCTGGTCGGATCGGCAATCCTATGCTTACCAAAGAGGATTACGATCAAATAGACGCCGAAGAGATGGAACTTATGGATATTAAATGGTGTCTCGCAAGTGTTCTTCGACGAGCTGAGAAATTCAAAACCATTACTGGGAGAAATGACTTTCTAGATGCTCATGTATCAACTTTAGGTTTTGATAAATCTAAAGTTACTTGTTTTCGATGCAGGGAGAAAGGTCATTTCAAACGGGAGTGCAAAGGAAGAGAAGCTAGCGGAGCATAGAATCCATTCGGGAAAGATGATTACTACCGCAAAGCTATCTATCAACAAGTCGCTCAATTCCAAGAACCACAGACAGCTCATGGGAGAGAGATTAAAGATCCCAAAAGAGCATGTTTGGTAGATTTCAGCTGGAGTGATTACATATCATCTGAAGGCAAAGCAGCACGCATTATCGATCAAGATGATGAGAAACTACCAGAAGGTTTTAGTTGGGATATGTTTGTGGATGAAAAAGGAGAGTTCAAAGCATTCATTGCTAAGATTGTTCGAGAACCAGATTTGTTTGCTACTTGGATGAGATCTATCGGGGAGAATGTGAAAAGTGAAGATGAAAAGTCTGTGTCAACCGATGAAGGGTCAGATAGTACTGATAAACTTTCAGAGAGATCTGGAGAAATTTCAGAAGGTTTAGATGAAAGTTTACAAAGTTCAGATGAAAGTGTACAGAAGGATGTTACTTCAGAAAAAGAAGTTGTATTTGATCAAACACCATCTGATTCTGGTGTATCAGATGCTGATTCTGAAAAATCTGTAGAGTTTGATCAAACACCAGTTGATAGTAGCAGTGATGATGAGGAAGAGAAACATATTAATGTTGCTAAAACTCATCTTTCTCCTGAAAGTTTTCATTTCTATTTTGCAGATCGCATGGAGAAACTAAAGGAGAAACGAGCTGCTAAAGAACAACAACTAAAGAAATCTGAAGATGTTGTTCAGAAAGAGAACATTGAAAGTGTTACTGAGGAGATGGTTGAGTCTGAACAAGTGAAGGTAGATGAGAAAGTGATAGAAGAAGAAAAAGTGATTGAAGTGATAAAAACAATCGAAGTTGAGAAGATTGTTGAAGTTGTCAAGCCTTGCGAGAAGTGTTTAGAAGCATGCAAGGAATGTGTTGCGAAAGACGACATTATAGCTGAGTATGAGAAGAAGAAGGAGCAGTTATTGTTCAATCTCAATTATGTGAAAGAATCATACGATGTCTTGAACAAAACAGTAACTGGTCTTCAAAAGACAAACTCAGAACGAGAACAAGCACTAACGATGATGAATGCTGTTATGATGACAAAGCAAAAAGCCATCAACTTTTACATCGAAGAAAGTGCTAAATGGAAGCAAGAGTTGGAGACAGAGAAGATTGAGAATGAGAGAATTAGACGTTTATTACAAAGTTATTCTAGTTCTGATTATCTCATTGATCGTATTTACCCAACTGTTGCAGGTATGGAAGCTTTTCAAGATGAGAAGCCGAAGAAAAAAGATAGTGGTAAGAAACCGACTGTTAGATATAACAAGTGTCCGCCTCCAATTTGGGAAGGGTATTCTCCTAGAAAACCAAAGAGGAGCAACTTGAAAAAGCAGTCAATATAAAGCTAAAAACCGACACAACTGATGTTTTACCAGATAACATTGATGTCACGTTTACCTCGTCCGATACTGATCATGAGTCTGAGTTAATCAAAAAGGTGGTCGATCAGGTGTTGGATACTGAGGAGGAGTCTGAGTCAAAGTCTGAGTCTGGAGGGTCAAATTCGTCAGTCAACAGTCAAAAGTCGTCGGTTAAACGGTCTTACAGTAAAGAATTTTTGTTATCGAAAGCAAATTTGGATGATGAAACATTTGAAGTTGCATACACTTTAAATGATTCGGACAAATTATACTCTAATAAAGAGTTTCCAATAAGAAGTGTTCGTTTTGACATGATCAAAAAGGTTTTCAAAATGACAGAAATTAATATTTCTGAAATAAAAGATTTAAATCTTACTGAAAAACCTAAAAAGTACACTTCAAGAGTTCAACAATGTCTAAACAAGAAAAAGGGTTACAATTCTGGTTCTGGTTTTCAAAAGAAACAAAACCAAAATCGTAGTTACAAAAAGAAAGGTCTTGGTTTTATTCCACCAGAAAATCATAAAAATTTGAAAAATTCTAAAACAAAAACAGAATTTGTGTCAGGTGGAAGTGCAGAAGAGGAACAGAAGAAACCTTTCTGGAGACAGTCAAATCAAGAGTTTCTTGCTGAAAAGAAGAAGAATGGAACTGAAGTGTTTTATCAAAGAGAGACTCGAACCTGTTACAAGTGCAATGAAACTGGTCACATTGCATGGAACTGTCAGAAAATTGTCAAAACAAAACAGGGAGTTTCTCAGAAATTAAAAGAAAAAGTTGTTGATGTTGAACCACCAATCGACAGACTTAAAATTTTTGAAAATTCAACTTATGAGGTTGGTGAGTGTTCTAAAAAGAATTTTTATAAAAAGAAAGAGAATGACAACCAAGTGTGGGTTGTTAAGAAAGTAGATGTGAATGTCGGCGATGAATCTGGTTCCACAAAGCCAGAAGAGCCACAAAGTGAGGAGAAAATTTCAGTGAATGATGATGAGTTTCCATCATTGAAATTTGAAGAAGTTAAAAAGAAAGTTGGTAAGGTTGATATCTCGAATCAGTTTTACAATGAGAATACTAAGTTTGATGTCGAGAAAACATTCAATGGAAGTGTTAAGAAAATTTTTGGAAAAATGCTGAATGGGAAAGCAAAGGGGGTTAAAGATTTTTATGCAACTAAAACGGCAACTTACAACCCTACTGCGCAAGAATTGAAAGCCATCAAGTCTGAGAAGACTTGGATGGAAGTTTGTTTCCCGTAAAGTCTTAGGACTATGCCGGAGATCCCAAGTTTGTAATCGTGGATCAGGAATCGGCATCTTTCTTGATAATTGTTTTTGTGATTGAATTAAAAAAATGTTTAAATTGTTACAGGATAAGTGTGAATTGCCGGAGCTTTCAGGTTGGTAAGTGTGAAGCAGGAATCGGCATCCTGATTGATAAAATGGTGATGTAGACGTAACATTCCTACAAGTGGTATTGTGTGTTTTTACAAGTTGTTATTTTTGCAAGAGGTACAGAGGTTGCATACATGCAAGTGGTAAATCAGGGACATTAAGTTGTACTTGATCTACTACAAGTGGTTAATAGTAGACAATGTGATGAACCACACCCCGAACCTACAAGTGGTTAAATCAACAAAACTTATTTTCCTAAAAAATCATTTTGGTTAAAACAAACTTAAGTGTTTTGAAATCATAATGAGAAAATAGTTTTGTGAAAGGGGGAGTTCTGATTGTTTATGCCAAGTGGATGGAGAATTGAGGCGATTCGATATCAGTTGTCAAGTTCTTGTACAGTTTGTTTTCAAATTTTCTAAAATGTGTTTGCATTTTAGGGGGAGTAAGAAATTTTTTCAGAAAATCCAAAAACATTTGAAAATTTGAAAAAGGCAAAAACATGATAAAATCAAAAATGAGTTTTGTTGTGACAAAGAGGAAATGATAGTACATCAGTGGACTGTCACAACATGCTAAAGAATTGTTTAGATAAAATGTGATAAACAATCTCACTGTGGATGTGTCAGTAGGTTTTTACACATTTAGTAAATTGTGACGAGATATAAACATAAATTTCAAACTTGCTTGTTCTGTGGGTTAACACAAACTTGGATATATAGGTAACCCCTGAAATCTTGTTTGAAAGGTCCCTTATTCTGAGATACTAGGTCTTTATGCTCAGTGATATCTGGGGTATTATCCCGGGACTTCTGCTGAAAGAAATTTCTGACCTAGTCCCCGGATAATACTTTCTGCAAATGCTTGAAACATAGCATCGCCCTCAGCAAGCTGATGAAACAATAAAATTGATAGTCGCTGCTGTTGTAATGCAAAAGATCCTCTAAAGGGGACACACCAAAAGTCGAAGCCGTCATCTCTCTGCGTATCGAAAGATCGACCTGAGCTCTCACGGCCCTCGCACTATAATTTATTCCTTTACAGATATCATCTGTGGTATACTCACCTGTAAGACTGAATATTGGGATCTGGATACGGGAGTATATTCAAGTAGTGGGACACACGGATAAGTTCAAGAGCTTAAAACATTAACCTCGTATCTCGAATCAATTAAACTTTGTGTGAAAATTTAAGTGGACAAACATACTGACAATCTAAGTGAATCGTTTAAAACTTAAAATGAAATGCAGCTTAATGGTGTTAGTGACATGTCTCATAAACTGATATGATCCTCTTACACGAACTCACAAAAATATTGTCTGTAAATATTTCTACATTTCATTTCTTTCAGAAAAATCCAAAAAGATTTTGTGGGTGTTTTAGCATAAATTTTGAAAAAGTCAAAAGATTTTCGACAACTGACGTTGGAAAACTGATTTTCAAAATTTCGAGTGCTAAACATGATGAGCAGAATTTGAGGGGGAGTGTTTGTGCAAATCTAATTGTTTTCATTAATCTTACCTTCTTCAAGTGGTTCATCATAGATAGTTGAAAGAAAGTTATGTGTTGGTGCACAGGTATTTGATATGTGATAAAGTTAGAAAATTTATTTCTGGGATAAGATTGTGCAGGTAGCCAGGTTTCGATACCTGAAGATCTCTGTTAGAGCCAGGTTGATCGATTCTGAAAGCCTGTGAAGATCAGACAACGATCCTGAAGATGTTACTGAAGAACAAAAGAATGCCAGTAAATCGAGAAGGGGAGTCTGAAGATTGAAAGAAGAAAAAGCCCAGAGACTGATCTAGATTGAAGATGTGAAGACACAGTTTTGCAGTCAGGGTGTATAGGCGACTCCATCAACATCTGAGGGGGAGTCTGTTGGTGCACTACATCTGTTGATTACGTCTAGGTGTCTAGGATCAGGTCTTACGTCGTATTGTATAGCATAGGGCACGAAATACGAGAAAACAGGAGTCTGTATAGGTTTTATGAGTGAGGTCCGCTCATAGGGTCATGAGGTTCTAAGTTCACTCGTATGACATGCTGGTCCGCTTATGTGTACCAGTGTGGTCCGCTCTTATGGTCATGTGACACATAAGCGGACCAGAAACTCTATATATAGGAGGTTCATTTGAGCGGATCTTAAGAACGTGAATGTGGAATTCCATGCTGAAGCTCTGCCAGTGTGATGATTGAACTGTAAAACGTTTCAAATCAATAAAACAAGCAGTTAGGAAGAAGAACAAGCTACTTCTACTTGCATTTCTTATTATTCCACATCTGAAACGCAAGAGACAACCTCTGAACGACTCGTTCGGGTCAGCAATCGATCCTACATGATAAGACCGAAAGCCGGTATGATTCTCTTACCTTGAAACTCGAAAAAGATGGTAACTTAGTGTACAGGTAGTTAGTGTTGTAGAGGTTTGTTTCAAGTTTTACCTTTCCGCATTTAGATTCTTAGGATTTTAATTTTTACTTACTTTAAAATTTAATTTTCTTGATTAGCCGAAGTTGTCTGTAACACCTCGAAAATTCACGTCCTATAATGTGTTGACACGTGTCATAGGTTTGAACGTGTGAAAGAATGTTATAAAAGGATTAAAGTTGACAATCATGGAAAGTATGTGAATATACGAGTTCTAAATGTCAACAGTGAATAAAAATATTGGACATTAACCCTACAAGATGCTCATACCTTCAAACGAATAAATCATGGATCATACGAAGCTAAATATGAAAGAAAGTGAGAGACTACAAACTACACGGGTTAAATGTGTCAACATGTTTAAGTTATACCTCTGAGTGACCTTTTGACAAACCCGAAGCTTTGTAACGATTAATTATGCTCACTAGAATGCACGATAAAAATTTCATAAAGTTTCGTCAACGTATGAGAAAGTTATGATCAAATTCGTATGCGAGGGGTTAAAGAGTCAACGTTGAAAGTTAGGACCTTTCGGGTAACAATCTAGTTAACCGAGGACTTAACAAAGTGGGTAAATATCTTGAAGCCCTTATGTGTCAATATAGAGGGTTCAAAGTGCAAATAGAAGCTTGGTTGACCTTTCGAAAGGCCAAGAGGCATTTATGCAAAAACTAGAAAATGTGGAAGCTGATCAAAAGGCCCAAGCGGGCCGCGTAACCTTCATCAACATCTTACGCGGGCCGCCTGGACCGCCCAGATACAGAAACTTTAAACAGCTTCCTGTATTCGCGCTTAACCGACCTTTAACTAATATTTTCACATTGTGGGCGACCCCTAAACAGTTGCTAGAGCACTAGGGACACTTGTGGGTAAGTTATGGTCAATTGTAGACTTAGACGTCACAAATCTATGGTGATTTAAACACTATAAAAGGCCTCTAAGTTGCAAACATTCTTCACACCTTCATTCTTGCATTCCTGATTATTTGTGGAGCACAAGAGCACCTTCCTAGTCGATCATTAGACACTTGTAAGTATGCTTAACCTTCTTTAATTGAGTTTAGCTTAGTTATTTAGCTAAAAGTCAAACCGTCGTAATTACGGTTTGACTTCGAGATTAATTAATAATGGCTCAGTCAAATCTCAAATTGAAAGTAGTTATAAGTTGGTAATTATGTGGGTAATAAACCCTTAAAAGGGTTCCCCCTAATTCCCACTCTAACTAGGTCAAACGTCGGGTCAAACTAGTTATTAAAAAGTCAACAAAATGTCTATATTCTAATTTATGCATAATTAGCAATGTAGAACACATACAACCTATTTGATCATTAATATAACTTGGTAATTAGTGTAAATACATGTCTAAACATGTTCAACCCGACAATTTCCTGTTTAGACCCGGTTCGGAACCGAAAGTCGCAAAACTTTGACTTTTGCTTTGACTTCAGTTCTGACCCGTTTTGGTATGTTTTAGAAATACCTTAGAGCTCCATTTGGACTAGGTTACATGCTAGTATAACCCTCTGAGATTATACACCATGGTTCATTAGTTAACCAATTAATACGCATGATTACGTTAATTGCTCATATGTTGACCATTATGCCCTTTCCACCTTAAAACGTGATTTTTGAAAATGTAAAAGAGTAGAAATCTTAGTTACTAAATTATAAACCCGCACCCAAGATTTGACATCAGTTTGAGGTGTAGAATGAGAGTTATGCTCATTAGCGTAAATTGAAGGCTTTATGTTAATTAAACGGCGTAATTAGCGTATAGCCTATTTAAACATACTTTTTGATATCAAACTCTTTACCCACTGATGTAATATATTATTTTGGGATTTTTGAAGATTTTTAATGAATTTTAGGCTGAGCATAACTTATGGTCGTAGGCTTAATCCCGTAATTGTCGGTTTTGCCCTTACGGGCTATAAAATGAGTTTTACATATCTAATTTACTCCAAACCTTTTGCTACTGATCACATATGATAAATAAATTATTTTAATCCTTCTGGAATGATAAAAATATCAGCTTTATATATAGAACCCGGAAACGGCTTCTAATCGCCTAATTAAGCGTTTTTAGCGCATAGTATGTACTAAGATTATTTTTAAACGTACAAGGGTGATACCTACTGATATTTTAGGTCAATTATAATATTTTAACAGTAAATAAAAGTTGTTTAACTCGGACTTCAGTTTTGAGCTTTACGGCTTATGTGAAATTACCAAAATGCCCCTACGGTGCATAGTTTGGTTATAATTAATAAATTTCACATATATACTTTACCCTACTGTTATAACTTATTAATTTGAGTATGTTTTCTGATTACATCAGACCTGTAACTCAGGATAATACTTAAACTCTTTTATGACCTTGTAAATGACCAAACTACCCCTACGGGGCATAGTTTGTGTTTAATTTCCTTTTCGGGCATAATAAAAGACATCTTACTAATGTCACAACATATTTGAAGCATATTAACTTAGGAAACCTGTATATGGCTCTTACGGATACCCGTTACGCTTATTACGCGTTCGGTTCGGTTTATGTAACAAGTTTACATAAATTAGCCGAAACGGGTCAAACCTTATCGGTTTTATCTCAAAATTCAGAGTGTGTATGAAAAACCCTTATTAAGCAAGTCTCCGAACTTGTCGGGCCTAAATCACATTTTATCCGGTCTTCGCTTAATCGTGCGTACGAACCGTATCTTTGAAACTAACCGGTCTAAGCTTAAGCTTAACTAAAGACCCGTTAGGATTCTAATAGGTTATTATAAACCTTCGTTCCAGATTAGGAGGACCAGTAAAAGCTACTTGCAATTTGCTTATTGTGATTATTACTTTGCTCAGGTAAATACTTTTAACTTATTTTCCCTATACGGGCTTGGGTTACGGTATATAAAATACCGCTTGGTCGGGCATTAAATCTTCCATCGTTTGGTGGTTAATTGAATAATTTGATCGGCCCGTTTAAATAGTTTTGTTTACTTAAAGCCTTTGGGGGGTTAATGACCATGTCCCGGATATCCTTGGCATCATTTTACGAAATGGCCACGACTTAAGCGCGGGGTGTAGGCGTACACCCGTCAGTGCATAAAAGAATAATGTGGTGTGTCTATTGATCTTTAACCCAGACACGATCCGGGCTACTGAACGCATAAGGAACATGTAATTCGTTCACAAGATTATATATTTAAATAATTCTCTCAAGTTATAAAATGTTTATGCCATGTGCATCCAAACCAATTTTTCATCATTTTTAAAATGAGTCAGTTGATTGTATTTACCAGTGTAAACTGACGTATTTTCCCAAAAAGATTAAATGCAGGTACTAAGCATAGTAGGCTGGATTCTCTCCTTAGCATCAATAAAGAGTCTCGCAAGCTTAAGATGCCTATCGTCTGTTGAACTACTGTTTCCATTTTATTTTCGATCCGTCTGTGGATAAACAATCGACTATTGTGATACTCGATATTACAATATTAAATTCGGTTGAATTATATCTTTCAATTGCTTCCGCTGTGCATTTAAATATTGTGTTGTTTGACTATTATGTTGCCAACCACGTCACGATACTCCCCACCGGGCCCACCGGTCAAACGTGTGGGAATCGGGGTGTGACAGGTTGGTATCAGAGCCAACACTGAGTGAATTAAACACTAGCCTTTTGTGTTTTATCTCAGTTACACAATTGCACATTTCAGAACTTTCGATTCTAGATAAATAACATAGGACAAATTCCACTTTGTTTGGTTTTTGTTTTGTTCTTTATTTTATATATTGTTGTTGTTATCTCATGCTATATTGACAGGATTAAAAATGCCGCCAAGATTCTTTAGACGTAGAGGACGAGGCAAGGGGCCAATCACCGCCCCCAATGATAATGAAGCCGGGCCTTCGCATATGCGAGCTCCTTCGACCACCGAGAGTGACGATCCTCGACAGAACCGGAGGAACCTTTTCGAGCCGACTAGATGGTCGGTTTCACACAGTTTGACACCTCCCGTTCACAACTCATATGGGCCACACTCGGAAGATGAGCCCAATAACCCTCAACCTTCCTACATACCTTTACAGCGATCTTTATCGCACCACTCCTTTGGTGACCCCACTCCAGTTTTCCAGGGCCGGTTTAACCCGGCTAATTACATACAAGAACCAGTGGGTTTCAACCCATTGGGGCCAGAGGACCATTACTCCGGCGATCATGAAGAGGATATGGACGAGGACACCGATCCAGTCGAGCCCGCAACCGGAACCCCAAACCATCCCATCGAGGTCTCGGATGGTTCATCTTTTCACGGATCACCCTACCATGGTCCGGACAGTTACATTGCGTGATTTAACCAGTGCGAGTGGTACTTTACACCCTCGCATCATTCGTCGCCTCACCACCAGCAGCAGCAGCAGGATCCCTCCGAGGATTCACGATTTATGGCAGTCACGCCACCGCCTCCACCGCCACCAGTTCAGCCGGCACCTCCGCAACCGCCAAGGCGTAGGAGATCCGGAGCACGGATGTCTGCACGAGGAGGGGACTTTCATTTTAGCTCTCCTCGACAATCAAGTGGCAGTCATTATCCGCCACTCCCAGAAGATCCACAAATGGGTGGACCTTCAAATCCCGTTGCACCGCAACCACCACCGATGGGTTTTGATAACCCGATTCCAGCATACACGGGTTCTATGACGTACAACCCGTTTGGGCCGCCGGTTCACAACAACTACGGTTACGCTGAAGCCGACCCATACATGGTAGCGGCCAATTACAACACACAACACCCAGAAGGACCGTATGGAGCTCCATGGGGAGTTGGGTACCCAACTCATGGGTACCAGATACCTGCTAGACCTATAACTCGGACTCAATCGCAGCCGCCACGGTTTTCCCCACCCGAGAGGGAAGAAATTCTTCAAAGATTGGACGAGGTCGAGCGAGGCTTTCACAGAGATCGCAGGGAGCGACAAAGTTTCTTCCAAGGATTAGCAAGCCTAATAAAAGGGAGGAGCAAGAAGGACCATTGAATCCTTCCACTGTAGTTGTAATTTCCTTGTATCAGTTGAGCCCCTGCGTGGGCCAGTCTTGCTGTATTAACCCCTGTGTGGGTATGTATGCTAGTTAGTTTCGACCCCTGTGAGGGTCTATCTTTATGTTAACCCCTACGAGGGTGTGTTGTTTGTTTAGTCCCTGCGCGGACTTATCTTTTAGTCCCTGCGTGGACACCTATTCTAGTATTTGGTCCTTGCGTGGACTTGTATTTTAGTTTAACCCCTGCGTGGGTAATTTGTCTATTAAAAGTCCCGTTTAGGGCGATGTGTACTCTATTGGTATTATTGGAATGTTAAGTTTATAATTTTCATTTTTGCCATTATATGCATAAATATTATTTATGAAATAAATAAATCAAGATCATTCCTTTTAATAATAATCTACCTATTAAATATTGAATAAGAATCTTAAGAGTGAAACCTAGCCTGAGTGTCATTATAAAGACCTGGCCAAAATGGTAAGACCTGTTTGAAAGATTCAAACCCCTGCTAACATCTGTAAACATGTTAACACTCCTGGCAGAAGTGATTCGTTAAAAATCACTCACGTCATTCTTATATATGGATTCTTCAAAAGATTCCTAACCCAAAAATATGATCTCTAAATCATGGGTTAAATCATCAATAAAGATGATCATATTTGACCATGTATTGGTAATATAGTGCCTACGGGCCTTGCTCATTTCTACATGAGCCAAAAGACAGTTGTAGCTATGACTCCCTGTCCGAAAAAGGTAATAAACTATGTTTAAACTTTAAAAGCTTTGATTCTCTGAAATCATAGCTTATGATTCAAATTGTCCATGTAACTAAAGCCTTGTGTGCTAATAAAACTGTTATTTGTTTTATAATTAGGATAAATTATAATAGAAATCCTAAATAAATATGATTAATAAATTAACCAAATATGGTCTCTGTTACCATGGTTAATGAATTTCCCTAAGGGGCAATTCCATAATAATAAACTCCCAAATAAACTATTGTCCTTGTTTTCTGCAACAGTTCAATTAAAATGGCTAACTCAGACGAGATTAATAGCCATCCAGTGGAGAATATTGATAACGCCCGAATTAATCTAACGGGTGCTGAACTTAAAGCGTTAGTTGACGACGCTGTTACAAAGGCATTGGAGCGGCAGTACGAAGAGTATAGTGGGACTCGGAGTAGGACCCTATCTACACCGCATACAAAGCCACCTTCCAAGAAGGATGAACCCAAGAAAGATGATGATAGACTCTCCTCAAACCACCACAGTGCTCCATCTCAACAGATTGTATTAAATCAAGAGCCCCGTAATAAGGGTTGCTCCTATAAATATTTTGTTTCATGCAAGCCCAGGGATTTCACTGGGGAAAAGGGAGCCATTGACTGCATGGCGTGGTTAGATGAGATGGACACCGTTGTGGATATCAGCGGATGCGCTGGGAGGGATGTGGTCAAGTTTGTGTCGCAATCATTTAAGGGTGAAGCCTTAGCCTGGTGGAGATCTCTGATTCAAGCCACTGGGAAGATCCCATTGTACAACATGTCTTGGGAACAATTTGTTGCCCTCATCAGGGAAAATTACTGCACCCAGCATGAGGTGGAGAAGATAGAGTCTGATTTTCTATCGTTGGTAATGACAAACCTTGACTGTCAAGCTTACCTCACGAGCTTCAACACAATGTCCCGGTTGGTTCCGTATCTGGTAACCCCGGAACCAAAAAGAATAGCTCGTTTTATCGGTGGTTTAGCCCCCGAGATAAAGGCAAGCGTGAAGGCGTCTCGGCCAGCTACTTTCAGATCTGTAGCTGACATATCATTGTCCTTCACTCTGGATGCGGTCAGGCAAAGATCGCTGAGGAACAAAGATGCTGAGAAAAGAAAACGTGAAGATGATAATTCACAGAGGCCGAACAAGAAGCACCGGGGAAACAGTGACAACAAGAAGGGGTCTGAGTCAAGGAAAGATGGGCATCAGTCTGGTGAGAAGCCCAAGTGCAAGATTTGCAAGAAACAGCACTTTGGAAAGTGCAGACTCGAGTCGAACTCACAGACTCTGTCAAAAACCTTTGCTTGTGGTATATGCAAGTCCAAGGACCACAAAACCTTGGATTGCAAAAAGTTAAAGGATGCAACCTGCTACAGCTGTAATGAGAAGGGGCATATCAAGACCAATTGCCCAAAATACGCCAAAAAGCCTGAAGAGTCCAAGAAGACCAATGCTCGGGTCTTCAGGATGGATGCAAAGGAAGCCGTCCAGGACGACAATGTGATTACAGGTACTTTCCTTGTAAATGAAGTCTATGCAAGAGTACTTTTTGATTCAGGCGCTGATAAGTCTTTCGTTGATAATAAGTTTTGTGAATTGCTGAATTTACCTGTCAAAACCTTAAGTGTGAATTATGAGGTGGAGTTAGCAGATGGCACCTTAGAAACCGTCTCTACTGTGTTAGATGGATGTGTTATATCCATTAAGAACCACTCTTTTCCTCTGTCTCTACTTCCATTTAAGTTAGCCGGTTTTGACATAGTTTTGGGTATGGACTGGTTATCTCATAACCAGGCCCAAATTGTCTGCAACAGAAAGCAAGTGGTGATTAAGACTCCGTCTGGTGAATTACTTACCATTCGGGGAGATACCCAGTACGGACTGCCTGAGCAAGTGACTATGCTCAAGGCTTCCAAGTGTTTAAAGAAGGGTTGTGTCATCTACATGGCACAAGTGATTATTGATGAGCCTAAACCAAAGATAGAAGACATCCCCGTCATTTCTGAATACCCAGAAGTTTTTCCTGAAGAACTACCTGGTTTACCACCAGATAGACAAGTCGAATTCAGAATTGACATCATCCCTGGAGCAGCACCTGTTGCTAGAGCACCTTACAGGTTAGCACCAACGGAGATGAAGGAATTGAGAGCGCAGCTAGACGAATTGCTAGCCAAAGGTTTCATTAAACCTAGTTCGTCTCCTTGGGGAGCACCAGTCTTGTTTGTCAAGAAGAAGGATGGATCGATGCGTCTGTGCATCGATTATCGTGAGCTTAATAAGGTCACGATCAAGAATAGATACCCATTGCCTAGGATCGATGATTTGTTCGATCAATTACAAGGGGCAAGTTATTTCTCGAAGATTGATTTAAAGTCAGGCTACCATCAATTGAAGGTTAGAGATGAAGACGTACACAAAACTGCATTTAGGACTCGTTATGGTCATTACGAGTTCCTAGTGATGCCTTTTGGGCTCACTAATACACCTGCCGCGTTCATGGATCTCATGAATCGCCTTTGCAAGCCTTACTTAGATAAATTCGTCATTGTTTTCATCGACGACATTCTTATCTACTCGAAGAACCAAGCTGACCATGAGAAACACCTTCGCTGTATTCTCAAACTTCTACATCATGAGAAACTCTACGCCAAATTTTCCAAGTGTGAGTTTTGGCTTCGAGAAGTCCAATTCCTTGGACATGTGGTTAGTGAGCGTGGTATCCAAGTGGACCCCGCTAAGGTTGAAGCAGTTATGAACTGGCAAGAGCCGAAGACGCCTACAGAAATTCGTAGCTTTCTAGGCTTAGCAGGATATTACAAGCGTTTCATTGAAAATTTTTCAAGGATTACTGCACCCTTAACGTCCTTGACTAAGAAGAAGGTAAAGTTCGTTTAGGGCCCTAAGCAGCAAGAGTCCTTTTATATTCTGAAGCAGAAGTTGAGCAATGCTCCTGTATTGATATTGCCTGAAGGTACCGAAGAATTCGTAGTTTATTGTGATGCATCACACACCGGGATGGGGTGTGTGCTTATGCAGAAGGGCAAAGTTATTGCCTATGCTTCACGACAGTTAAAGGTGCATGAAAAGAATTACACCACCCATGACTTGGAGTTGGGTGCCGTTGTGTTCGCACTAAAACGGTGGAGGCATTATCTGTATGGTATCAAGTTTGTGATCTATTCTGATCACAAGAGCCTCCAGCACCTCTTTAACCAGAAAGATTTGAACATGAGGCAAAGACGTTGGATGGAGACGTTGAATGACTATGATTGTGAAATCCGATACCATCCAGGCAAAGCAAATGTGGTTGCTGATGCCTTAAGTCGGAAGGAAAGAGTGAAACCCATCCGAATCAATGCCAAGAGCATTGAGATAAAGAACAGTTTGAATGAAAGGTTGTTAGCTGCACAGAAGGAAGCTGTGTTAGAAGCTAACTACCCTAATGAAAAGCTAGGAGTAAGTGAGGAGCAGTTGTCTCTTGGCAAAGACGGAATTCTGAGATTGAATAGACGAATATGGGTTCCAATTTATGGAGGACTTCGGGATGTTATCCTCCAGGAAGCCCATAGCTCCAAATATTCCGTTCATCCTGGAGCGGATAAGATGTACCAGGATCTAAGGGCAAACTATTGGTGGATAGGCTTGAAGAAGTCTGTAGCTACCTATGTAGCTAAATGCTTGACGTGTGCACAAGTCAAGGCAGAACATCAAAAGCCGTCAGGTTTGCTACAACAACCTGAACTTCCCACATGGAAGTGGGAGATGGTGACGATGGATGTCATCACCAAGTTGCCAAAGACAAGGAAAGGCAATGATATGATATGGGTTATAGTTGATAGACTGACTAAGTCAGCACATTTCTTACCCATCAAGGAGACTTATAGCTCCGACATGTTAGCCCAGTTATACGTGGATAAGATTGTAGCTTTACATGGCATACCTGTGTCTATTATCTCTGACAGAGATACTAGATACACGTCACATTTTTGGAAAAGCTTCCAACGATCTTTGGGCATGCGTTTGAATTTTAGTACGGCTTACCATCCTCAGACGGACGGCCAGAGTGAGCGTACTATTCAAACGTTGGAAGACATGCTACGCGCATGTGTGATTGATTTAGGTGGTAGTTGGGATAACCACCTACCATTAATCGAGTTCTCTTACAACAATAGCTACCATACCAGCATCAAGGCTGCGCCTTTCGAGGCCTTATACGGTAGAAAGTGTAGAACGCCCGTTTGTTGGGCGGAAGTTGGAGATGTCCAATTATCAGGACCAGAGATAGTCTTTGAAACGACGGACAAGATTGTCCAGATTCGTGATCGTCTCAAAGCTGCCCGAGATAGGCAGAAGAGTTACGCAGATCCAAAGCGTAAAGCTTTTCACTTCGAAGTAGGTGACAAAGTATTGCTTAAAGTATCACCCTGGAAGGGGGTGATGCGATTTGGTAAGAAAGGCAAGCTAAGCCCGAGATACATAGGACCATTCGAGGTTATCGAACGTGTCGGGACAGTTACCTATAAGTTAAACTTACCTGAAGAGCTCAGTAGTATACATAATGTATTCCACATCTGCAATCTGAAGAAGTGTTTCGCTGATGAATCACTGGTCATACCACATACAGATGTGCATATAGATGAGAGCTTGAAATTTGTGGAAAAACCATTGCCGATTGAAGATCGACAGGTTAAAAAGCTTCGAGGGAAGCAGGTACCTATTGTAAAGGTAAAATGGGATGCCCGCAGAGGTCCCGAATACACGTGGGAGGTGGAATCCACGATGAAAGAAAAGTACCCTTATTTGTTTCAGTAAATCTCGAGGTCGAGATTTCTTTTAAGGGGGTGAGGATGTAACACCTCGAAAATTCACGTCCTATAATGTGTTGACACGTGTCATAGGTTTGAACGTGTGAAAGAATGTTATAAAAGGATTAAAGTTGACAATCATGGAAAGTATGTTAATATACAAGTTCTAAATGTCAACAGTGAATAAATATATTGTACATTAACCCTACAAGATGCTCATACCTTCAAACGAATAAATCATGGATCATACGAAGCTAAATATGAAAGAAAGTGAGAGACTACAAACTACAGGGGTTAAATGTGTCAACATGTTTAAGTTATACCTCTGAGTGACCTTTTGACAAACCCGAAGCTTTGTAACGATTAATTATGCTCACTAGAATGCACGATAAAAATTTCATAAAGTTTCATCAACGTATGAGAAAGTTATGATCAAATTCGTATGCGAGGGGTTAAAGCGTCAACGTTGAAAGTTAGGACCTTTCGGGTAACAATCTAGTTAACCAAGGACTTAACAAAGTGGGTAAATATCTTGAAGCCCTTATGTGTCAATATAGAGGGTTCAAAGTGCAAATAGAAGCTTGGTTGACCTTTCAAAAGGCCAAGAGGCATTTATGCAAAAACTAGAAAATGTGGAAGCTGATCAGAAGGCCCAAGCGGGCCACGTAACCTTCATCAACATCTTACGCGGGCCGCCTGGACCGCCCAGATACAGAAACTTTAAACAACTTCCTGTATTTGCGCTCAACCGACCTTTAACTGATATTTTCACATTGTGGGCGACCCCTAAACAGTTGCTAGAGCACTAGGGACACTTGTGGGTAAGTTATGGTCAATTGTAGACTTAGATGTCAACAATCTATGGTGATTTAAACACTATAAAAGGCCTCTAAGTTGCAAACATTCTTCACACCTTCATTCTTGCATTCCTGATTATTTGTGGAGCACAAGAGCACCTTCCAAGCCTTCCTAGTCGATCATTAGACACTTGTAAGTATGTTTAACCTTCTTTAATTGAGTTTAGCTTAGTTATTTAGCTAAAAGTCAAACCGTCGTAATTACGGTTTGACTTTGAGATTAATTAATAATGGCTCAGTCAAATCTCAAATTGAAAGTAGTTATAAGTTGGTAATTATGTGGGTAATAAACCCTTAAAAGGGTTCCCCCTGATTCCCACTCTAACTAGGTCAAACGTCGGGTCAAACTAGTTATTAAAAAGTCAACAGAATGTCTATATTCTAATTTATGCATAATTAGCAATGTAGAACACATACAACCTGTTTGAACATTAAGATAACTTGGTAATTAGTGTAAGTACATGTCTAAACATGTTCAACCCGACAATTTCCTGTTTAGACCCGGTTCGGAACCGAAAGTCGCAAAGCTTTGACTTTTGCTTTGCTTTGACTTCAGTTCTGACCCGTTTTGGTATGTTTTAGAAATAACTTAGAGCTCCATTTGGACCAGGTTACATGCTAGTATAACCCTCTGAGATTATACACCATGGTTCATTAGTTAACCAATTAATACGCATGATTCCGTTAATTGCTCATATGTTGACCATTATGCCCTTTCCACCTTAAAACGTGATTTTTGAAAATGTAAAAGAGTAGAAACCTTAGTTACTAAATTATAAACCCGCACCCAAGATTTGACATCAGTTTGAGGTGTAGAATGAGAGTTATGCTCATTAGCGTAAATTGAAGGCTTTTTGTTAATTAAACGGCGTAATTAGCGTATAGCCTATTTAAACATACTTTTTGATATCAAACTCTTTACCCACTGATGTAATTTATTATTTTGGGATTTTTGAAGATTTTTAATGAATTTTAGGCTGAGCATAACTTATGGTCGTAGGCTTAATCCCGTAATTGTCGGTTTTGCCCTTACGGGCTATAAAATGAGTTTTACATATCTAATTTACTCCAAACCTTTTGCTACTGATCACATATGATAAATAAATTATTTTAAGCCTTCTGGAATGATAAAAATATCAGCTTTATATATAGAACCCGGAAACGGCTTCTAATCGCCTAATTAAGCGTTTTTAGCGCATAGTATGTACTAAGATTATTTTTAAACGTACAAGGGTGATACCTACTGATATTTTAGGTCAATTATAATATTTTTACAGTAAATAAAAGTTGTTTAACTCGGACTTCAGTTTTGAGCTTTACGGCTTATGTGAAATTACCAAAATGCCCCTACGGTGCATAGTTTGGTTATAATTAATAAATTTCACATATATACTTTACCCTACTGTTATAACTTATTAATTTGAGTATGTTTGCTGATTACATCAGACCTGTAACTCAGGATAATACTTAAACTCTTTTATGACCTTGTAAATGACCAAACTACCCCTACGGGCATAGTTTGTGTTTAATTTCGTTTCGGGCATAATAAAAGACATCTTACTAATGTCACAACATATTTGAAGCATATTAACTTAGGAAACCTGTATATGGCTCTTACGGATACCCGTTACGCTTATTACGCGTTCGGTTCGGTTTATGTAACAAGTTTACATAAATTAGCCGAAACGGGTCAAACCTTATCGGTTTTATCTCAAAATTCAGAGTGTGTATGAAAAACCCTTATTAAGAAAGTCTCCGAACTTGTTGGGCCTAAATCACATTCTATCCGGTCTTCGCTTAATCGTGCGTACGAACCGTATCTTTGAAACTAACCGGTCTAAGCTTAAGCTTAACTAAAGACCCGTTAGGATTCTAATAGGTTATTATAAACCTTCGTTCCAGATTAGGAGGACCAGTAAAAGCTACTTGCAATTTGCTTATTGTGATTATTACTTTGCTCAGGTAAATACTTTTAACTTATTTTCCCTATACGGGCTTGGGTTACGGTATATAAAATACCGCTTGGTCGGGCATTAAATCTTCCATCGTTTGGTGGTTAATTGAATAATTTGATCGGCCCGTTTAAATAGTTTTGTTTACTTAAAGCCTTTGGGGGGTTAATAACCATGTCCCGGATATCCTTGGCATCATTTTACGAAATGGCCACGACTTAAGCGCGGGGTGTAGGCGTACACCCGTCAGTGCAAAAAAGAATAATGTGGTGTGTCTATTGATCTTTAACCCAGACACGATCCAGGCTACTGAACGCATAAGGAACATGTAATTCGTTCACAAGATTATGTATTTAAATAATTCTCTCAAGTTATAAAATGTTTATGCCATGTGCATCCAAACCAATTTTTAATCATTTTTAAAATGAGTCAGTTGATTGTATTTACCAGTGTAAACTGACGTATTTTCCCAAAAAGATTAAATGCAGGTACTAAGCGTAGTAGGCTGGATTCTCTCCTTAGCATCAATAAAGAGTCTCGCAAGCTTAAGATGCCTATCGTCTGTTGAACTACTGTTTCCATTTTATTTTCGATCCGTCTGTGGATAAACAATCGACTATTGTGATACTCGATATTACAATATTAAATTCGGTTGAATTATATCTTTCAATTGCTTCCGCTGTGCATTTAAATATTGTGTTGTTTGACTATTATGTTGCCAACCACGTCACGATACTCCCCACCGGGCCCACCGGTCAAACGTGTGGGAATCGGGGTGTGACAGGTTGGTATCAGAGCCAACACTGAGTGAATTAAACACTAGCCTTTTGTGTTTAATCTCAGTTACACAATTGCACATTTCAAAACTTTCGATTCTAGATAAATAACATAGGACAAATTCCACTTTGTTTGGTTTTTGTTTTGTTCTTTATTTTATATATTGTTGTTGTTATCTCATGCTATATTGACAGGATTAAAAATGCCGCCAAGATTCTTTAGACGTAGAGGACGAGGCAAGGGGCCAATCACCGCCCCCAATGATAATGAAGCCGGGCCTTCGCATATGCGAGCTCCTTCGACCACCGAGAGTGACGATCCTCGACAGAACCGGAGGAACCTTTTCGAGCCAACTAGACGGTCGGTTTCGCACAGTTTGACACCTCCCGTTCACAACTCATAGGGGCCACACTCGGAAGATGAGCCCAATAACCCTCAACCTTCCTACATACCTTTACAGCGATCTTTATCGCACCACTCCTTTGGTGACCCCACTCCAGTTTTCCAGGGCCGGTTTAACCCGGCTAATTACATACAAGAACCAGTGGGTTTCAACCCATTGGGGCCAGAGGACCATTACTCCGGCGATCATGAAGAGGATATGGACGAGGACACCGATCCAGTCGAGCCCGCAACCGGAACCCCAAACCATCCCATCGAGGTCTCGGATGGTTCATCTTTTCACGGATCACCCTACCATGGTCCGGACAGTTACATTGCATGATTTAACCAGTGCGAGTGGTACTTTACACCCTCGCATCATTCGTCGCCTCACCACCAGCAGCAGCAGCAGGATCCCTCCGAGGATTCACGATTTATGGCAGTCACGCCACCGCCTCCACCGCCACCAGTTCAGCCGGCACCTCCGCAACCGCCAAGGCGTAGGAGATCCGGAGCACGGATGTCTGCACGAGGAGGGGACTTTCATTTTAGCTCTCCTCGACAATCAAGTGGCAGTCATTATCCGCCACTCCCAGAAGATCCACAAATGGGTGGACCTTCAAATCCCGTTGCACCGCAACCACCACCGATGGGTTTTGATAACCCGATTCCAGCATACACGGGTTCTATGACGTACAACCCGTTTGGGCCGCCGGTTCACAACAACTACGGTTACGCTGAAGCCGACCCATACATGGTAGCGGCCAATTACAACACACAACACCCAGAAGGACCGTATGGAGCTCCATGGGGAGTTGGGTACCCAACTCATGGGTACCAGATACCTGCTAGACCTATAACTCGGACTCAATCGCAGCCGCCACGGTTTTCCCCACCCGAGAGGGAAGAAATTCTTCAAAGATTGGACGAGGTCGAGCGAGGCTTTCACAGAGATCGCAGGGAGCGACAAAGTTTCTTCCAAGGATTAGCAAGCCTAATAAAAGGGAGGAGCAAGAAGGACCATTGAATCCTTCCACTGTAGTTGTAATTTCCTTGTATCAGTTGAGCCCCTGCGTGGGCCAGTCTTGCTGTATTAACCCCTGTGTGGGTATGTATGCTAGTTAGTTTCGACCCCTGTGAGGGTCTATCTTTATGTTAACCCCTACGAGGGTGTGTTGTTTGTTTAGTCCCTGCGCGGACTTATCTTTTAGTCCCTGCGTGGACACCTATTCTAGTATTTGGTCCCTGCGTGGACTTGTATTTTAGTTTAACCCCTGCGTGGGTAATTTGTCTATTAAAAGTCCCGTTTAGGGCGATGTGTACTCTATTGGTATTATTGGAATGTTAAGTTTATAATTTTCATTTTTGCCATTATATGCATAAATATTATTTATGAAATAAATAAATCAAGATCATTCCTTTTAATAATAATCTACCTATTAAATATTGAATAAGAATCTTAAGAGTGAAACCTAGCCTGAGTGTCATTATAAAGACCTGGCCAAAATGGTAAGACCTGTTTGAAAGATTCAAACCCCTGCTAACATCTGTAAACATGTTAACACTCCTGGCAGAAGTGATTCGTTAAAAATCACTCACGTCATTCTTATATATGGATTCTTCAAAAGATTCCTAACCCAAAAATATGATCTCTAAATCATGGGTTAAATCATCAATAAAGATGATCATATTTGACCATGTATTGGTAATATAGTGCCTACGGGCCTTGCTCATTTCTACATGAGCCAAAAGACAGTTGTAGCTATGACTCCCTGTCCGAAAAAGGTAATAAACTATGTTTAAACTTTAAAAGCTTTGATTCTCTGAAATCATAGCTTATGATTCAAATTGTCCATGTAACTAAAGCCTTGTGTGCTAATAAAACTGTTATTTGTTTTATAATTAGGATAAATTATAATAGAAATCCTAAATAAATATGATTAATAAATTAACCAAATATGGTCTCTGTTACCATGGTTAATGAATTTCCCTAAGGGGCAATTCCATAATAATAAACTCCCAAATAAACTATTGTCCTTGTTTTCTGCAACAGTTCAATTAAAATGGCTAACTCAGACGAGATTAATAGCCATCCAGTGGAGAATATTGATAACGCCCGAATTAATCTAACGGGTGCTGAACTTAAAGCGTTAGTTGACGACGCTGTTACAAAGGCATTGGAGCGGCAGTACGAAGAGTATAGTGGGACTCGGAGTAGGACCCTATCTACACCGCATACAAAGCCACCTTCCAAGAAGGATGAACCCAAGAAAGATGATGATAGACTCTCCTCAAACCACCACAGTGCTCCATCTCAACAGATTGTATTAAATCAAGAGCCCCGTAATAAGGGTTGCTCCTATAAATATTTTGTTTCATGCAAGCCCAGGGATTTCACTGGGGAAAAGGGAGCCATTGACTGCATGGCGTGGTTAGATGAGATGGACACCGTTGTGGATATCAGCGGATGCGCTGGGAGGGATGTGGTCAAGTTTGTGTCGCAATCATTTAAGGGTGAAGCCTTAGCCTGGTGGAGATCTCTGATTCAAGCCACTGGGAAGATCCCATTGTACAACATGTCTTGGGAATAATTTGTTGCCCTCATCAGGGAAAATTACTGCCCCCAGCATGAGGTGGAGAAGATAGAGTCTGATTTTCTATCGTTGGTAATGACAAACCTTGACTGTCAAGCTTACCTCACGAGCTTCAACACAATGTCCCGGTTGGTTCCGTATCTGGTAACCCCGGAACCAAAAAGAATAGCTCGTTTTATCGGTGGTTTAGCCCCCGAGATAAAGGCAAGCGTGAAGGCGTCTCGGCCAGCTACTTTCAGATCTGTAGCTGACATATCATTGTCCTTCACTCTGGATGCGGTCAGGCAAAGATCGCTGAGGAACAAAGATGCTGAGAAAAGAAAACGTGAAGATGATAATTCACAGAGGCCGAACAAGAAGCACCGGGGAAACGGTGACAACAAGAAGGGGTCTGAGTCAAGGAAAGATGGGCATCAGTCTGGTGAGAAGCCCAAGTGCAAGATTTGCAAGAAACAGCACTTTGGAAAGTGCAGACTCGAGTCGAACTCACAGACTCTGTCAAAAACCTTTGCTTGTGGTATATGCAAGTCCAAGGACCACAAAACCTTGGATTGCAAAAAGTTAAAGGATGCAACCTGCTACAGCTGTAATGAGAAGGGGCATATCAAGACCAATTGCCCAAAATACGCCAAAAAGCCTGAAGAGTCCAAGAAGACCAATGCTCGGGTCTTCAGGATGGATGCAAAGGAAGCCGTCCAGGACGACAATGTGATTACAGGTACTTTCCTTGTAAATGAAGTCTATGCAAGAGTACTTTTTGATTCAGGCGCTGATAAGTCTTTCGTTGATAATAAGTTTTGTGAATTGCTGAATTTACCTGTCAAAACCTTAAGTGTGAATTATGAGGTGGAGTTAGCAGATGGCACCTTAGAAACCGTCTCTACTGTGTTAGATGGATGTGTTATATCCATTAAGAACCACTCTTTTCCTCTGTCTCTACTTCCATTTAAGTTAGCTGGTTTTGACATAGTTTTGGGTATGGACTGGTTATCTCATAACCAGGCCCAAATTGTCTGCAACAGAAAGCAAGTGGTGATTAAGACTCCGTCTGGTGAATTACTTACCATTCGGGGAGATACCCAGTACGGACTGCCTGAGCAAGTGACTATGCTCAAGGCTTCCAAGTGTTTAAAGAAGGGTTGTGTCATCTACATGGCACAAGTGATTATTGATGAGCCTAAACCAAAGATAGAAGACATCCCCGTCATTTCTGAATACCCAGAAGTTTTTCCTGAAGAACTACCTGGTTTACCACCAGATAGACAAGTCGAATTCAGAATTGACATCATCCCTGGAGCAGCACCTGTTGCTAGAGCACCTTACAGGTTAGCACCAACGGAGATGAAGGAATTGAGAGCGCAGCTAGACGAATTGCTAGCCAAAGGTTTCATTAAACCTAGTTCGTCTCCTTGGGGAGCACCAGTCTTGTTTGTCAAGAAGAAGGATGGATCGATGCGTCTGTGCATCGATTATCGTGAGCTTAATAAGGTCACGATCAAGAATAGATACCCATTGCCTAGGATCGATGATTTGTTCGATCAATTACAAGGGGCAAGTTATTTCTCGAAGATTGATTTAAAGTCAGGCTACCATCAATTGAAGGTTAGAGATGAAGACGTACACAAAACTGCATTTAGGACTCGTTATGGTCATTACGAGTTCCTAGTGATGCCTTTTGGGCTCACTAATACACCTGCCGCGTTCATGGATCTCATGAATCGCCTTTGCAAGCCTTACTTAGATAAATTCGTCATTGTTTTCATCGACGACATTCTTATCTACTCGAAGAACCAAGCTGACCATGAGAAACACCTTCGCTGTATTCTCAAACTTCTACATCATGAGAAACTCTACGCCAAATTTTCCAAGTGTGAGTTTTGGCTTCGAGAAGTCCAATTCCTTGGACATGTGGTTAGTGAGCGTGGTATCCAAGTGGACCCCGCTAAGGTTGAAGCAGTTATGAACTGGCAAGAGCCGAAGACGCCTACAGAAATTCGTAGCTTTCTAGGCTTAGCAGGATATTACAAGCGTTTCATTGAAAATTTTTCAAGGATTACTGCACCCTTAACGTCCTTGACTAAGAAGAAGGTAAAGTTCGTTTAGGGCCCTAAGCAGCAAGAGTCCTTTTATATTCTGAAGCAGAAGTTGAGCAATGCTCCTGTATTGATATTGCCTGAAGGTACCGAAGAATTCGTAGTTTATTGTGATGCATCACACACCGGGATGGGGTGTGTGCTTATGCAGAAGGGCAAAGTTATTGCCTATGCTTCACGACAGTTAAAGGTGCATGAAAAGAATTACACCACCCATGACTTGGAGTTGGGTGCCGTTGTGTTCGCACTAAAACTGTGGAGGCATTATCTGTATGGTATCAAGTTTGTGATCTATTCTGATCACAAGAGCCTCCAGCACCTTTTTAACCAGAAAGATTTGAACATGAGGCAAAGACGTTGGATGGAGACGTTGAATGACTATGATTGTGAAATCCGATACCATCCAGGCAAAGCAAATGTGGTTGCTGATGCCTTAAGTCGGAAGGAAAGAGTGAAACCCATCCGAATCAATGCCAAGAGCATTGAGATAAAGAACAGTTTGAATGAAAGGTTGTTAGCTGCACAGAAGGAAGCTGTGTTAGAAGCTAACTACCCTAATGAAAAGCTAGGAGTAAGTGAGGAGCAGTTGTCTCTTGGCAAAGACGGAATTCTGAGATTGAATAGACGAATATGGGTTCCAATTTATGGAGGACTTCGGGATGTTATCCTCCAGGAAGCCCATAGCTCCAAATATTCCGTTCATCCTGGAGCGGATAAGATGTACCAGGATCTAAGGGCAAACTATTGGTGGATAGGCTTGAAGAAGTCTGTAGCTACCTATGTAGCTAAATGCTTGACGTGTGCACAAGTCAAGGCAGAACATCAAAAGCCGTCAGGTTTGCTACAACAACCTGAACTTCCCACATGGAAGTGGGAGATGGTGACGATGGATGTCATCACCAAGTTGCCAAAGACAAGGAAAGGCAATGATATGATATGGGTTATAGTTGATAGACTGACTAAGTCAGCACATTTCTTACCCATCAAGGAGACTTATAGCTCCGACATGTTAGCCCAGTTATACGTGGATAAGATTGTAGCTTTACATGGCATACCTGTGTCTATTATCTCTGACAGAGATACTAGATACACGTCACATTTTTGGAAAAGCTTCCAACGATCTTTGGGCATGCGTTTGAATTTTAGTACGGCTTACCATCCTCAGACGGACGGCCAGAGTGAGCGTACTATTCAAACGTTGGAAGACATGCTACGCGCATCTGTGATTGATTTAGGTGGTAGTTGGGATAACCACCTACCATTAATCGAGTTCTCTTACAACAATAGCTACCATACCAGCATCAAGGCTGCGCCTTTCGAGGCCTTATACGGTAGAAAGTGTAGAACGCCCGTTTGTTGGGCGGAAGTTGGAGATGTCCAATTATCAGGACCAGAGATAGTCTTTGAAACGACGGACAAGATTGTCCAGATTCGTGATCGTCTCAAAGCTGCCCGAGATAGGCAGAAGAGTTACGCAGATCCAAAGCGTAAAGCTTTTCACTTCGAAGTAGGTGACAAAGTATTGCTTAAAGTATCACCCTGGAAGGGGGTGATGCGATTTGGTAAGAAAGGCAAGCTAAGCCCGAGATACATAGGACCATTCGAGGTTATCGAACGTGTCGGGACAGTTGCCAATAAGTTAAACTTACCTGAAGAGCTCAGTAGTATACATAATGTATTCCACATCTGCAATCTGAAGAAGTGTTTCGCTGATGAATCACTGGTCATACCACATACATATGTGCATATAGATGAGAGCTTGAAATTTGTGGAAAAACCATTGTCGATTGAAGATCGACAGGTTAAAAAGCTTCGAGGGAAGCATGTACCTATTGTAAAGGTAAAATGGGATGCCCGCAGAGGTCCCGAATACACGTGGGAGGTGGAATCCACGATGAAAGAAAAGTACCCTTATTTGTTTCAGTAAATCTCGAGGTCGAGATTTCTTTTAAGGGGGTGAGGATGTAACACCTCGAAAATTCACGTCCTATAATGTGTTGACACGTGTCATAGGTTTGAACGTGTGAAAGAATGTTATAAAAGGATTAAAGTTGACAATCATGGAAAGTATGTTAATATACAAGTTCTAAATGTCAACAGTGAATAAATATATTGTACATTAACCCTACAAGATGCTCATACCTTCAAACGAATAAATCATGGATCATACGAAGCTAAATATGAAAGAAAGTGAGAGACTACAAACTACAGGGGTTAAATGTGTCAACATGTTTAAGTTATACCTCTGAGTGACCTTTTGACAAACCCGAAGCTTTGTAACGATTAATTATGCTCACTAGAATGCACGATAAAAATTTCATAAAGTTTCATCAACGTATGAGAAAGTTATGATCAAATTCGTATGCGAGGGGTTAAAGCGTCAACGTTGAAAGTTAGGACCTTTCGGGTAACAATCTAGTTAACCAAGGACTTAACAAAGTGGGTAAATATCTTGAAGCCCTTATGTGTCAATATAGAGGGTTCAAAGTGCAAATAGAAGCTTGGTTGACCTTTCAAAAGGCCAAGAGGCATTTATGCAAAAACTAGAAAATGTGGAAGCTGATCAGAAGGCCCAAGCGGGCCGCGTAACCTTCATCAACATCTTACGCGGGCCGCCTGGACCGCCCAGATACAGAAACTTTAAACAGCTTCCTGTATTCGTGCTCAACCGACCTTTAACTGATATTTTCACATTGTGGGCGACCCCTAAACAGTTGCTAGAGCACTAGGGAAACTTGTGGGTAAGTTATGGTCAATTGTAGACTTAGATGTCAACAATCTATGGTGATTTAAACACTATAAAAGGCCTCTAAGTTGCAAACATTCTTCACACCTTCATTCTTGCATTCCTGATTATTTGTGGAGCACAAGAGCACCTTCCAAGCCTTCCTAGTTGATCATTAGACACTTGTAAGTATGTTTAACCTTCTTTAATTGAGTTTAGCTTAGTTATTTAGCTAAAAGTCAAACCGTCGTAATTACGGTTTGACTTCGAGATTAATTAATAATGGCTCAGTCAAATCTCAAATTGAAAGTAGTTATAAGTTGGTAATTATGTGGGTAATAAACCCTTAAAAGGGTTCCCCCTGATTCCCACTCTAACTAGGTCAAACGTCGGGTCAAACTAGTTATTAAAAAGTCAACAGAATGTCTATATTCTAATTTATGCATAATTAGCAATGTAGAACACATACAACCTGTTTGAACATTAAGATAACTTGGTAATTAGTGTAAGTACATGTCTAAACATGTTCAACCCGACAATTTCCTGTTTAGACCCGGTTCGGAACCGAAAGTCGCAAAGCTTTGACTTTTGCTTTGACTTCAGTTCTGACCCATTTTGGTATGTTTTAGAAATAACTTAGAGCTCCATTTGGACCAGGTTACATGCTAGTATAACCCTCTGAGATTATACACCATGGTTCATTAGTTAACCAATTAATACGCATGATTCCGTTAATTGCTCATATGTTGACCATTATGCCCTTTCCACCTTAAAACGTGATTTTTGAAAATGTAAAAGAGTAGAAACCTTAGTTACTAAATTATAAACCCGCACCCAAGATTTGACATCAGTTTGAGGTGTAGAATGAGAGTTATGCTCATTAGCGTAAATTGAAGGCTTTTTGTTAATTAAACGGCGTAATTAGCGTATAGCCTATTTAAACATACTTTTTGATATCAAACTCTTTACCCACTGATGTAATATATTATTTTGGGATTTTTGAAGATTTTTAATGAATTTTAGGCTGAGCATAACTTATGGTCGTAGGCTTAATCCCGTAATTGTCGGTTTTGCCCTTACGGACTATAAAATGAGTTTTACATATCTAATTTACTCCAAACCTTTTGCTACTGATCACATATGATAAATAAATTATTTTAAGCCTTCTGGAATGATAAAAATATCAGCTTTATATATAGAACCCGGAAACGGCTTCTAATCGCCTAATTAAGCGTTTTTAGCGCATAGTATGTACTAAGATTATTTTTAAACGTACAAGGGTGATACCTACTGATATTTTAGGTCAATTATAATATTTTAACAGTAAATAAAAGTTGTTTAACTCGGACTTCAGTTTTGAGCTTTACGGCTTATGTGAAATTACCAAAATGCCCCTACGGTGCATAGTTTGGTTATAATTAATAAATTTCACATATATGCTTTACCCTACTGTTATAACTTATTAATTTGAGTATGTTTGCTGATTACATCAGACCTATAACTCAGGATAATACTTAAACTCTTTTATGACCTTGTAAATGACCAAACTACCCCTACGGGGCATAGTTTGTGTTTAATTTCGTTTCGGGCATAATAAAAGACATCTTACTAATGTCACAATATATTTGAAGCATATTAAGTTAGGAAACCTGTATATGGCTCTTACGGATACCCGTTACGCTTATTACGCGTTCGGTTCGGTTTATGTAACAAGTTTACATAAATTAGCCGAAACGGGTCAAACCTTATCGGTTTTATCTCAAAATTCAGAGTGTGTATGAAAAAACCTTATTAAGCAAGTCTCCGAACTTGTCGGGCCTAAATCACATTCTATCCGGTCTTCGCTTAATCGTGCGTACGAACCGTATCTTTGAAACTAACCGGTCTAAGCTTAAGCTTAACTAAAGACCCGTTAGGATTCTAATAGGTTATTATAAACCTTCGTTCCAGATTAGGAGGACCAGTAAAAGCTACTTGCAATTTACTTATTGTGATTATTACTTTGCTCAGGTAAATACTTTTAACTTATTTTCCCTATACGGGCTTGGGTTACGGTATATAAAATACCGCTTGGTCGGGCATTAAATCTTCCATCGTTTGGTGGTTAATTGAATAATTTGATCAGCCCGTTTAAACAGTTTTGTTTACTTAAAGCCTTTGGGGGGTTAATGACCATGTCCCGGATATCCTTGGCATCATTTTACGAAATGGCCACGACTTAAGCGCGGGGTGTAGGCGTACACCCGTCAGTGCATAAAAGAATAATGTGGTGTGTCTATTGATCTTTAACCCAGACATGATCCGGGCTACTGAACGCATAAGGAACATGTAATTCGTTCACAAGATTATATATTTAAATAATTCTCTCAAGTTATAAAATGTTTATGCCATGTGCATCCAAACCAATTTTTAATCATTTTTAAAATGAGTCAGTAGATTGTATTTACCAGTGTAAACTGACGTATTTTCCCAAAAAGATTAAATGCAGGTACTAAGCGTAATAGGCTGGATTCTCTCCTTAGCATCAATAAAGAGTCTCGCAAGCTTAAGATGCCTATCGTCTGTTGAACTACTGTTTCCATTTTATTTTCGATCCGTCTGTGGATAAACAATCGACTATTGTGATACTCGATATTACAATATTAAATTCGGTTGAATTATATCTTTCAATTGCTTCCGCTGTGCATTTAAATATTGTGTTGTTTGACTATTATGTTGCCAACCACGTCACGATACTCCCCACCGGTCAAACGTGTGGGAATCGGGGTGTGACATTGTCGCTCGAATGTTTTCTACCGAGAAAAAGCCCAAAACCATCTTGACTTTAATATCATAACTTCATAAAATCCTTTTTGCAAATCTGGTAAACAAGAAGACAAAATTTGTTTAAATTTGTTCATGGTTCTTCCAAGTTGGTGTTTGCTGTGTTGGAAAAGGTTCACAAAGAACCAAAGGGTTCACGAAGAACTAAAAAGGTTCACGAAGAATCAATAGTCAACGAACACTGATTTTATTCAACGAAGAATCATTCTTCGTGACTCATTGTTCGCTGATTTGATTCTTCGTCGAATCATGGTCTTGGGCCTAACAGTTTGAGCCCATTAGTGATTCTTCGTCTACCCACATCATTCTTCGTCGACCCTTTGAGTGTTCGTAGAAGACAGGTAATAAAAGGGTTGTCCCTTTTTGTCAGTACTTTTATCTCTAATTTCAAACTTACTCATCACACTCTGCAAAACCATCAACTGCTATCTTCTCCGAAAAACAAAACCCCAAATTCAACCCGGTTGTTGAATCTTGTTCATAAATCCCTAAGGTATGTTGTTACCAAATGCTTTGTGATGTCGATTAACATCAAAATCAAACCAACTCACCTATTTGATCAATTTAACAAAATCAAAACCCTAAGGCATGAAATCAATGGCTCATTGATGATGATGTTTTTTCTAATGAAATATAAAATCTGAAAACAAAACCAAAACATTCTACACTTATGTCGGTTAAAGTGTATATGTCAGTGAGTGTTTGGGTATTGAATGTTTGTTTGAAGGATATTTAGAAAAACAAGGGTTTTATTGTTGTCTTTTGAATAATGCTGCTTATTGTTTCTAAAGATGTTGTTTTTGTTTTGATCAAAATGGTTTATATGTCTAGTTTGTTTTGGATTCGATCTATCAGTTTGTTTTTAAATGAATCCTTGTCAGTTTGTGTTAAAGACTTAGGTTAACAGGTGAAGTAAATGAACTGATATAGATATGATGTGGGATTTTTGGTGTCGGTTTGATGTTTAAATGATTACTGTCACTTGAAGTTAATGAACTGTAAATTGTGAAATTGAATTGGGGACGAAGACCTATCGTCGAAGAATAGAGGTGACGAAGAATCAAAACAGACGAAGACCTGGGATGACGAAGAACTATAGTCAACGAAGAATTCATTCTTCATTGACCAGGGTTCTTCATAGTAACAAGAAGGGTGGACGAAGAATTATTGTCAACGAAGAATCCATTCTTCGTTGACCTTGATTGTTCGTAGACCTGATTGTTCGTTGATCAGGGTCCTTTGTAGAACTTGATTCTTCGCAGTCTGGGACTTTTCGTAGATAGTGAGTCTTCGTAGGGGTTAATCTGTCACAGAATGTTCACAGTAACTTACACTCAACTTGTTTGGATGTGGTTTCTTCTGTTTTGGCAATTCCTTACACTGTTGTTGTCTCTGTGTACAGAATGGCACCTAAATCACAGAAAAGGAAACCCGCAACGAAAAGAACTGATAAGTCAGAGGTGGAAATTATGTCGAAATCTCGTCACAACATGGTTGCCTATCTAGATCCGGAAGAATAGTAAAGTTAAAGCATTAGGCCAAGCGGGGCGGAAACAATTCAATGCGTGATGGCCATTTTCAACGCGTGATACGGAAACAATTTCCACCGCCGCCTAAAAGTTCAACGCGTTATAGCACCACGGACTCAATTTTCGTTATTTTCTTCACGGCGTTATTGTTTTGTTTTGTGAGGGTAGTTGTTGGTTGGGGGGAAATTGTTGGGTGTGGTGGTGAGTGATGACCACCCCCACTAAAAAAGGTTGTGAGTGATGGAAAAATGGTTGTTGACATGGCGGAACATGATTGGATATTGTGAGTGATGAAATTTTATCACTAGTGACCACCCCCTCCCCTTATAACCACATTTAATTACTTAATGTAGGTCCACTCGGAGGATCAAGAAACCTACTTTCTTGTTGTAACAACACAAATACAAGTGCAAAATCCTTGTAGATATGCAACCAAAGCAAAGTATAACAAACACACGTAACCAAAGATTCACTAACTTTGATTAAACGGAAGAGAACATACACAAACACATACACACAGTGTTTTACAGACTCACCAAGCTCTCTTGGTCTGTTCAGCAACATAAACTATCTTATATAGAGGCCCCAGCCCAGTAAGAAGTAGTTCTTCGTTGATCATGTCCACGAAGAACCAAACATGCTACAAAGAAGGTTCTTCGTGCAAGCCATACCCCACGAAGAATGGTTCTTCGTGGGAGGCTGCAAACATTAGGTATGATAGTTAACATGTGCAGACAACAGATTAGAGTAGCAAAACATGTGCAGACTGCATTCAACAGTTGCGTTACATATCAAAACAACATAATTGTCGTACCAAGTCAAGATAGGAGGATATCTTGACTTGGTCGACTCGACCAAACATACAGACTCGATAACATCAAGGACCGTTCATTATATTACAACGTAAACAAAAATAAAAACAAGCGACAGACACCAAAAGTGAATCAACACTTAAATATTAATCTTTTTCACTGATCCCTTCACATTATATCAAAACTAAAAAGTGTGGTTTTACCAGAATACATGCAATGTATGGCTGTTTTTAGGAAACACAATGCCCACACTACTCCACTGTGTAATTAATATCAGTAAAAATGGCAACACATCCAATATTAAGCCACGTGATGAATTACAAAACTTTACATTTTTTTTTCCAGATTTTAACAAACAACTTTAAATAATGCGTTTACACAAACCAATTCTTAGATTTTAATACCAATTTTAGCAACCAGGTTACAAAATGTTTACGTATGTTTCAAAAACACTCACATGGCATCTTATTTGTAATTGTAGTCTACATGGCATATAACGTGGTTTGTAACTAATTTTAAATATAAGTTGCAATAATATAACTTTTCTCAAACACGTAAATAGTTGCACTAATGTGTAGCTTATGTCACATAAACATCGTTTGGCATTAGCAAGTGCACACCCAACTGTTTTTAACAGCAAAGACCCAGACAACAAAACATGGATCAGACCAGGGCCGGCCCTGAGAATTTATGTACCCTGTTCATGCTCGAAAAAATGTGCCCTTATACCTTAACGAAAAGTTAAGGTCTAAATAATCCACAAAATTCTAACAATTAACGCCTAAATAACAGCGGCGGACCCATAATTTTTTTTTCACGTGGGCGGGAATTTTTAGGGGTCGTTTGTTTATCGTCATATAATAACCTTTTTAGTCTGGTTCAGGTCGAATCGGGGTCTGGTCATATAAAAAAAGATAGTCAAACTATTTTATATTATCAACAAATGTATGCCAAACATCATGACAAACACATGATGAAAATTTAAGATCTAAAATGCCTAATGTTGTTCCCATTCAAGTTAATAACCAAAAATCAAAACTTATTAGTATAAATCATTCAATATTCTAATTCACATTAACTACTCGTCTATTCATACAAAGAATGTTTTAAATCTAAAGTTCCTAACATATAATTTTAAAAGTTGTAATGTTTTACACCTTAGTCTATACTCCCTAATCAGATAAATTAATACAATAAAACTAACCATCAAATGAGTAATTTATAAAGTTGTAATTTTCATAGTTTGTTTATTTTCTATTTTTTTGCTTTCACAAACAAAGCTCACGATTTTTCTATTTGTTTCTTTCAAAGGGGCATTTAATTAGACATTGGGCTATTAAAAAAACTCATGTGAAAGTGGCCCATTCATTTAATAGGCCCATAACAAATAACATTAACATTAGGTTAGCACTTAGCAGTTAGCAGCCGTTCCACGTTTTTGTTCCTTCTTCCACAACAGAGCAATGCTGCAGCACAACAGAGCAACCACTACCGTCAACTGAAGTCAGCTAAAGTCGGCTTTGACCAAAAGATTCCAGTCATTCAAACTTCACCCTTCTTTTCTTCTATAAATGGTCCTATCTTAGTGTTTGTATAAGTATACTAATTAAAAAAAATTATAACACATATATATATCGAACGTACCCCTCAGAATCACGGGCCCTGGTCGGTGGTCCTCCCCGCCCACCCCAGGGCCGCCCCTGACACTGACAAATGACAAATGAATCACCATTTTGTCTGAAAAACAGAACGTGGTGACCTTGCCACCCGCCCAAGAGGAAACCCACATCTAGAAAAACCCTTAGCTCATCTGGGAGCAAATTGTTCTAGACGAGACTCCAACCCACAAACTCTAATAAGGAAAGCCATTAGGCTACCGCTGGACCAAATGGTCTTTGGTCACTCATTGGTGCATTTTGCCTACTTAACAAATACATGCTATTGACATAAGCTAAAGATATATAATAAATACATGCTATTAACATGAGCTAAAGATACATTAAATGTTCTTCCAATACCTTTTAATGTGCTTCTCGTTTTACACACAACAAAATATACCACAATTTGGATAAGGTGTACATATTCACACACCCAATGTCTATTTCCACACCTTTTAAGATGCCTCGTTTAGGCCTAGACGGGGCGTCTAGGGACTTTAAGTCGCCTTGTATAGGCCTTTACGAGACGTCTAGGGTTTTTGTCTCCGACCAGCCACTGAACCTCGTATGAAGTCAAATCAGTCACATCAGACGGGCGTCTAGGCCTATACGAGGGAGCAATATGATAGAGCAAGACGCCTCGTCTAGGCCTAGACGGGACGTCGTGAGGACTGATTTGACTATGTGTCTGACATGCGACATAAAGTAACATGGGGCGTCTAGGGCTATACGAGGCGTCAATATTTGAAATAAATAGTGAGATGCAGAGCATTCTTCAACCATCCATCGTTCTGTGGTCATTAGCTTCTTCTTCAACCATCCTTTTTTTTAATCACTTGTGAGGTGCTGAAATGTCATCATACTGGGACACTGGGACAACAACTATGTCTTTGGGCCATATTCTGGCGAGTCATGGGTGCCCGAAAACGTTCCGGTAACAATTATTAGCTTACATGTTTTAATTACTTTTTATTTTAATTAATTATTTACTAATGATGATACCGTTTTTTGGAGGAGTCTGGCGTTCCCGATTCTAACGAGCAAGAGGAGGTTGTGTCTAGTGTACAAGGAAAACAAAACAGACCGTTTATAGATTTGAACACGCATCCCCCTGTTGATGAAACATCTTCTGTAAATGACTCATACCATGTTGATAAACCAAGTTATCCAGCGCAACAAGGGTATTCAGATTATGGATATGGGTGTGAATATTCTTACGTGCAACAACACTATCCTGATGGATACGGAGGAGACGGTAGTCATCAGTAATTCATTTCCCCGAGCAATCCTTACATTCAACAAAACTACCTGGACGTTGGAGGATATGGTGGATATGGTGGAGAGGCACCCCCCGTCCCGGGCAACCGTACTTCACAAAGCAGGTATCAAATTTATTTAGTATTATTATACATATACGGTATTTATTTCCAGATTGATTATGGACGAAGATGAGATTCAGATCCAGGAGGCACCGCATCTGCGGGGGGCTCCGCCACCGCCAGTGGATCCGCTGCTCGGTCACCCATATCTGGAGTTTATCGACGGCACCCCCGCTTTCCGTTTTTGCCGAAAGCTTAAGAGGATGCACATTGGATCGCATGCCGCGATCGACTGGGTTGCGATCGAGGCTATTGGTGAGACGCCTAGACTCCGTTATTTCATTCCTGTGGTTTTGTCGTGGCATCGACTTTTTGAGTTAGCGCACACGCCGAGCTACATGGAGCTACTGGTCGAGTTTTTATCGACATTAACATTTCACCCTCCTCGGGCCGACCAGCCGCTTGCACACCCACATGCTCATCCCCCTCCGCTTGAGGTTTCTTTCAGGCTTGCTGGTGTTTGGCTTTCGATGACGCTAGCTCAGTTTGCAGTTCATAGCGGTTTATATTTGCAGGAGGAGATCGATACTGACGTTTATACGCAGGGACTAGTATTGTTTGATAGACCCACTCTTTTAGGGTTTTGCCAGGTGGTTGCGGGGCAGGTACTTGGGAGCACGACAAGTTGAAGGGGAGGATTTCACATGTTGATGACCTATTGTATAGGTACGTACTTTTATTACAGTAATTATTGTGATTATTATTATTTATTAATTTATGTTTCTGTATTTCGCTAACATTATCTACAGGTATCTACATTGGATGCTCTCTACTTCTATTATAGCTCGCGGCCACAGCCGTGAGTGGTGTACGAGCACCGACATTTTTTCTTTTATTGTTTGTTGTACAGGAGGCCGTGCGCACTAGCACACGGTCTAGCCCAGTACTTCGCCTCTGCCCAACACTTGCAGGAGCGCAGATTTTTGTATGGCGGCGCGTACATGACCGTCATTGCCCGTTCATTGGGCCTCGTACCAGAGGAGAACCCACAGTTACTGCCGCCCATAGCGCCGACGCGGATGGGTTTTCAGACATTGTGGGGGATGCACTTGATTAAGAGGTTCGACGTCATCGACGAGCGGTTTAAAACCCGCGGAGGTCTCTTATGGCAACCGCGGGACCTACCAGAGCAGTTCGATCTAGTCTATCCTCCGTCAAATGCTGCTGCAGCGGTCGTGCAGGACCCTCCGGTGGATTTAGACGGAACGGCGATGCCACAGCCACCGCACCTCCCGGGGTGCCCCAGTTTCCACGGCACGTTATTCCAGGTCATGCCTCGGTAGCTTCAGTAGATCCACAGGTACGAGCCGAGCTTGACAGGCTAAACGATTTGATAAGTTGGTTGGTTGGTTCGGGAGGCGCATGATAGACGAGAGAGATAGGGGTTACCCCCATACCGCTCCCACCACCTCGAGCACCACATCAGCACCGGCAGCCGCAACAGCCAGATCCAAATTCGAAAACTTTATTATACAAAAAATAAAACTTTTCTTTAAAAACACAAAATTTTTCACTCAAAAAAATATCACCCACCAAAAACCTTCAAATTACCCCACTAAAACACTCATTCTTTCAACAAAAAAAAAAACAAACTTCTAGATACATCGTATAGGCCTATATGAGGCGTTTAGGCCCCTCAAACTTTGTGCCTGACATCCCACTCAGATCCTCTTGAATTCAGTGCCTAGACGTCCCGTATAAGCCTATACGAGGCGTCTAGGGTTTCAAAGGTGTCTAATTAGGCTAGGCGGGTGTCCAAATAGATTGAGCCTTTTGGATATCCACATCTATAGTCAACCTAATACACATCTCCGTCAATGTGCATTTAGACTAGAAGGTATGGTGAGGCTCATCCCCAAGGGGATGGGCTGCCACGTCACCAGGAGTGAGGATGGGCCTAAAGGGGATGGACCAAAGAGGTGGAGGATGGGGCTATATATATATAGGGGAAGGTTCAAATGAAAACCACTAGTTATTGGGAAAACTCGAAAACTAATTAAAAAAGCCAAAAAAACATACCAAATTTTTTTTTTTGCTAACCAATTTTCGCAGGTTTTTCTATATAAAAAAAATTCAAAAAAAAAAAACAATTTTTTTTTGTGTAGTGCACATGTGTAATACTACATATGTGTATGTGTACTACACATGTGTACTACAAGAACATTTTTTTTTTTTGAAAAAAAGTTTTTTTTATATATGAAAACCAGCGATTTTTATAAAAAAATTGGAAAAAAAAAATTTTGTGTGTGTTTTTAGGCTTTTTTTAGTTAGTTTTCGAGTTTTCACAATAAAAGCGGTTTTCATTTGAACCATCCCCTATGTGTATATATATATGTATATATATATATGTATGTATAGGTATGTGTGTGAAGGAGGTGGGCCGGCGAGTTCGTCTGCTGGGCGACGGAGACGACGGGATGGACCACAGGGGGCGGTGTGGGGGTGCGGCGCCGGGCCTCGCCGGGCCAACGCCGACCCCCATACCCTCCAGTCTTATAAGATGGGTTGGTTTTACACACAACTATATAGAAGACCTCAATTTGGATGTCTACATCTAGAGTCAACCTAATACACATCTTCGTAAATACGCATTTATAAGATGGTTTTTCTTGTCCGATGATTTTTTTAGAAGTTGATTTTCGTACAACTTTCAGGTCCACATACAAGACTAAATACCATGGGAAAAAGTTATACTGGTCCGTATTAGACGTCCAAAGACTTTCAGGTCTTGATTATTTGTATATATTAGATGTTTTTATCATCATATTTTAACTAAGGGGCCAAACTAGTAATGCTTCATATTCATAACATTAATGATAAGATTTTACATGGTATAACTCAATAATTAGAAGGAAAACAGTACGGCATGTACATGGGCCATTCCTAGACATGGGTTGGTCCTCATCTGCTATCTTTGGAACTTACAACTCTATAGACATAAAACTACAATGGCGTTGGGGTCTCTAAAACATAACATGCCTTTAATATTTAAAGAAATATATAAAAAAAACTATCTAAATCCTTGCTCCATCCGATTCTATAAAATAGAAAAAAAAAATATAGAGGAGCTACAATGAATTTCTAAATAAATAAATTTACTATTCACTCCATACATAAGCAGTGGAGAGTTCAAATGAGAAGAAATTTTTTGTAAGAAGAAATTTTAACCAATAAGAATGCTTTATTTTACTTCATTTAATATAAGTATTTAATGTTACTATAAGAGTACATTGGTAAATCTACATAGGTCATTAATTTCTAGTCTTCCTTTTTAATAGCTAACTACATTAAATTTTTTGTAACTTAACTTCAAAATATATATTTTTTCAAAAAAATAAAATAATTTAAAGTGTAGGATAAATCACGAGTTGTGTAGGATAAATCACGAGTTGTGTAGGATAAATTTCAACGTGTAGGATGAATTTCGAAATATGTAAGATAACTTTTGATGTGTGTAGGCAAAAAAAAGTTAGTGTGGAGGATACTAGTCTTTATGACTAATTAATTAGTTAAAATGATAATAAATGAGATAAGTGAAAAAACTATTTAATGTTTTACAAAATTACCCTTTGTTCTTTTTCTTCTCAAATGAACCTTCCCCTACATAAGTATTTGTAAATGTATGTGAGTGGTTAGTATAGAAAACAAAGATAAAAGAATAATAAAATATTATTTAAATGAATAGAGATGAATATAAAGAATTATGTATTGGGTTTCGTACATGTATTTTAACAAAAAAATAATGCAGTTGAAACGTGCGTATGAACCACTCCAAACCAAACTTTCTCGATCGCCGGCCAGGAGTCCAATGCAAACCAAAATAGTAACAAAATAATCATAGGGTGTTTAAGAAGGGTGTTGTTAAATATACCGAAAAGTTAAACTTTCAGGAGAGAGAAAATGGCTTACAATAATTACCCAAAACATTAATTACCAATTGAATTTAAAAAAAATATATCCACAACTTTAATTTTATAAATCATAATATTAATTATTAGTTGTTACAGTAACAATATTTAATAAAAATGAGAAAAAAAAAAGAATTCTATGAATCAAAGTAAAAAGGAAAAAATTGGTGGTTCAAAATTTAAATGTGATTTTATTTTTGGACTTGATGATCCTAATTCATAAAGAAAGTCTTTTTAGTAAATGAAGATGTTTTTTAATTAGATCATTTGGTGTATTAATTTTAGAGTAATTATGTGTTTAATAGTAATTAGTTTGAGATTAAGCAATATTTTTGAAGCCGGCTCAGATGAGAAACGGTATATACAATCAGTTTTATTGAGTATTCTTGAATCGTCTTCATTTGAGACGCTTATTCGTTTAGTTATGGATGGTTCAATTGATCTTATGATTCTAATAGTAAACTTTTTGATAGAGCATTTTTATTTTCTTAATTACTAAATTTGTTACGGCGTTAGGGTTTTATTTGAGGCGTTCACAATTCTTTTGACGGATTTTAGATCAAACCGTGAATGAAACCACTAGTAATAAGTTTTCACTATTATAAACAAAACCAAATTGTTGAAAGAGTAAATTACTATTTTGGCTCCTGTGTTTTAATCGGTTTAACTTTTTCAATCCAAAAAAAATATTTTAACATATCAGACCCTAAGATTGCATTTTATAACGGTTTTGGCCCCTAACACTAACCATGTTACTATTTTTTGTTGTTGCATTTGATCGTTTATTTATTTTTTATTTTTTATGATGAGTATAAAAAAGTTGGTTAAGAAAACTGAAGGATATATTTTTTATGATTAACTTTTTCACTTTCGTATTTATAATAAAGTGTCTTGATTATTTATTTATTAATATTGATATTAATACTAATAATAGTATAACAAAATATAAAAAAGTAACAAAAGTATTATAAAATAAAATAAGATAAAAAACATAATTATTACTTTTGATTTTATAATAAAACATAATTATTACTTTTAACTTTATAATAAAATAATATAATAAAGTAGTTAATCATTACTAAATCATTACTAAATTTGACTTTTGGGTATATTAATTTTTATATTGGGTATATTTATCACACCCCTTTAAAAAAACGCTTGCCTTAAAGGTTGTAGCAAACGTCAAATTTGCGAAACACCATGAGACGATGACTCGCTAGTTCAGAACAAGTCAACTCCACCGAGCAAATAGCCCAAAAACCGGTTAAGATTAAACGATACTGGTTGGAAAAACTAGCTCTGAACACACTCCGGAGCATGGGACGTTAGCCAGCTTCCGGCGGGGTGGCGTGCAACGACAGTGACCAACTAGCTAATTAAATATTCAAAAATTCATTTTTAATAAACACTATTAAAGAAAAAACCATTTAACTCCAAATGTTTATTTATTAATAATAGTTATTTCACATAGCTAATTTGATATACCTGATTATTTACCGGTAATCATTGTCATTTGTCATTTTCGTGTTAGGTATGCTTGACAAATTTTTTTTTTGAACGGCCAACAAATTTTTTTTATTAATCTAACTAGCAAGATGCTAGCCACCAAATTTACAGACACCAAACTTACAATACCCCACAAAACTAAAAAAGACCAGTACAATCTGTATTACATAGCCAAATTAAAACTACGCCATTCATTCCACGACCACTGAGATTGTCCCGATCTATTTTTTATCCAATGATATGCCAACGACTTAGCTTCTTCAACAACCCTCGTAATGCTAGGGAAAGCTTGACCAAAAAGGACATCGTTTCGCAGCTTCCAAAGGCACCAGATTACAACCTGGACAATAGCATTAATGATTTTTTGCTTCTTCTTGCTACCATTAACAGTGACATATGCATCTATGATATCCTTAAGGCTGAAGGCTATTATGGGGGGGATTCTACACCATTGTGCTACAATGAGCCAAATCGATTGAGAGAAATGACACGATACGAAGATGTGTTCACTGGTCTCCTCATATTCACCACAGAATAAACACTGGGGGTCTTCAATGTATATGTTCCTAACAGCTAAAGCGGCCCGAGTAGGGAGACGTTCCGACAAAGCACGCCACGCGACAATCCCCACCTTTTTTGGTACTAGTTTGTTCCATTTAAATAGGTAATCCGGTACCGATCTCGACGCCGACGCAGAAATGCATTTGATACTAGCCACTGAAAAAACTCCGGAAGTATCATGACTCCAAAACCATAAATCTGGCCCGATACTTGCATTATAATCGCAGATAAGAAGCATTAATTCTGTCAATTCTTCCTGTTCACTTTCGGACATAGCGAGCCGACTCCATTCCCATGACAGCTTTACCGTGTTAAAATCCCACACGACACGGTCAGCCACATTACAAATTTTAACCTTTTCAAGAGCAAATATTTGAGGGAATTTCATGTACAACGGTTGATCACCAATCCAAAGGTCCAGCCAGAAAGCCACTTTAAAACCACAGCCCACTTTACACCGAATGGCGCTAGAAAGGTCTATACCAACCTGATTAAGCTTTCCGCAAATTCCGACAATTTGTTTCCAAGGGCCCGCCAGAGAAATCTTTGCCGGAACCGGGGCCCAAGATCTATTATTATGATGGAATGCCCATACAACTCTTCTCCATAATCCATCTTTATCCGTTTTGAATCTCCACCACCACTTCGATAACATAGCAAGATTTGAATCACGAAGAGATCCGAAACCTAGTCCACCATACTCGATAGGAGCTATAACCTTTTCCCAAGCCATCCAGCTCATGTGTGAATCAACATCCGACCCACCCCAAAAGAATACCCTCCTCAACCTTTCTAGAATCTCCAATACTTTTGCCGGAGCTTTATATATTGAAAAATAATAGGTTGGCAACAAATTTAATACCGATTTTAACAAAGTAATTCTACCTCCATATGAAAGGTGCTTTGCTTTCCAAATAGAAAACCGGTTACTAAACACGTCTATAACCGGCTTCCAATTCCGAATTAGGTTCATATTAGCACCAACCACCAAACCCAAATGCTTAAATGGAAAAGAACCCTTATTGCATACCAGGATGTTCGCCATTTGTTGAGTTTCTACATCATCCACTCCGACCCCATACACGGAACATTTGGAAAGATTCACTTTCAACCCAGAGCCCAGATAAAAACACCTCAAAATTCTACGTAAATTGAGAGCGTTTTCACTCGACCATTCCCCAAGAAAAATGACGTCGTCTGCATAAATAAGATGGGAAAGAACCGGGCCATTCGTAGTACATCGTAAACCTTTAAATATTTCTTCTGATACGGCCTTCTTCATGAATCCGGACAACGCTTCCATAGCAATAACGAACAGAAATGGGGATAATGGATCTCCTTGTCGCAACCCACGTGTGCACTCAAACTCCATAGTGGGAGACCCATTCACTAGCACCGATTCCCGTGATGATACAAGGATTGCCATAATCCATCCCCTCCAACGCTCCGGGAAATTCATTTGAGCCAAAACCGAATCAAGAAACTTCCAATTAAGAGAATCATAAGCTTTATTAATGTCAACCTTGAAAATCATACCAGATTTTTTTACCTTCTTCATCCAAGCTATAACTTCATTAAGGATCAACGGACCATCAGAAATATTTCTCCCAGACAAGAAAGCAGACTGCTCTTCCGACACTAATTTTCCAACCACTTTTCTAAGCCGGTTCACCAGGACCTTGGAAATAGTTTTATTAACAACCCCGATAAGACTTATAGGCCGGAAATTCGATGGTGATATAGGATCATTGACTTTAGGAATTAAGGCAATGAAAGAAGACGAGCAGCAACGATTAATATGCCCATTCTCATAAAATTCTTGAAAAATTTTTAGAAAGTCATTCTGAAGAAACTCCCAATGTTTTTTGATAAATTTGAAATTAAAACCATCCGGGCCCGGGGCCCTATCTCCAACACAACTCCAAATTGCTTCCTTTATTTCCATAAGAGAGAAAGGCTCAACCAATATATTAGCTTCCGTATCGGACAAAGAAACCAAATTTTGGCAAAGAACGGCGGGCCTAGCATTCATCGGTTCCACGAACTGGTTAGCAAAAAATTCATAGAATGCTTCTTTAACAATCACAGGATTTGAACACCAAACACCATTTACATTCAAGCCATTTATATGATTATTACTGATGTTGGCATTGATGACGCTATGATAAAAGGCCGAATTCTCATCACCTTCGAGAGCCCACCTAGACCGGGATTTTTGCTTGGCGTCCAAATGTTTCTACGATCCACATCCAGAATAAAACTAATACATTCCGCCCTTTCGTTCAACTCCCCATCCCCCAAAGGCCGTGATTCTGCTTCCCTCTCCAAATATTGAACGCGATTCTTTTTAACCAAATACTCTCCATCAGACCGAACCTTTTCAGCCTTCAGCCAAGCTTTGATGTTGTTTTTCAGCCATCTCAGCTTAACTGAAAGAGCCAAATCAGCTGGTCCGTTAAAGACGAAATTCTGACACAACTGTTTCACATAATCCGAAAACCCAGGTACCTCTAACCAGGAATTAAAGAATCGAAAAGGAATATGTCCATAATCCGAAGGAGTGGTAGTAAGTAAGATTGGCCTATGATCTGAAGCATCCCGATTAAGTGCTAGGACCGAGGCCGCCGGCCACCTCTCCAAAAATCTCATACAGACGAGAAATCGATCCAGCTTGCTCAGTTTATCACCACGGTCCGAAATGTATGTAAAACTTCCACCCCCATATGATATTCACAGAGCCCCGCAGCTAAAATGAACTGATTAAAATACTCCGCATTTGAAGCACTGAATTCAGAATTTAGTCTCTCCGATTCATCTCTAACCTCATTGAAATCCCCCATAAAAACCCACCGCCCTTGATTTGAATTTTTTATGTCCACCAGTTTTCCCCAAATAAGTCTTCTCATAGATGCATCGTTGGAAGCATAAACATTAACCAAATTTATCCGAGTTCTAGACTGATGAAGAGTACCAGACAGGACAAGGAAGAAGCGGTCTTTAATTACCTGGTCACACGAAAATAAAGCTGGATTCCATAGACAGGCAAGTCCCCCCGACCTACCCTCCGCGTCAACAACTTCCAAATTGTAAGCCGAACGACCCCAACAACCATTAAACATAAATTTACCTTCAGCCCTAATCTTCGTTTCTTGAATAGATAGAAAATGCACCCCATACGTGGTCTTAATACCTCTAACCCAATCAACTTTTCGGGAATCCCGGATCCCCCTAAGATTTACAGATAAGAAATTCATTGGATACCTTGTACTTCACCTTCGCCAATGATGAGGTTTCTGGTAGCTTCTTCGAACCCCTGTAAATTAATTCCAATCGCAGAACCAACAGACATCGTAGCGGTAACTTCTTCTCCGACTAAATCAATATCCGGATCATCCTCATTTGGCGACAGATCCCTGTTACCAACCGGATTAACCTGGGATTGGTTGCTGGAATCCAGCGGTACATTAGGAGCCACAAACATCGACGCGTCTTGAGCTGCACCGCCCGGATTTTCTTCACTAATAGAAACAGACGCAGATAAGGGTCGGTTTAGGTCAATGCGGTGGCCTCCAGCTGGTGAGTCTTGAAAGAAACCCCGACTTGGAGGGCCTTGCATGGATCCAGCAGAGGGTGGGCTACGGTGGGCCCGACTTCTTTTTCCAAGTCCAACAATTGGAGTAGGCCCAAACTGATAAGTCTTATCCATAATGTTGCCTTCTCTCTCCTCCTGTAAAGTGGGGCCACCATTAAATTTTTCAGCCGCCATAGAATTGTCCTCTACATTATTAAAATTAGGCTCCCTAGGATTAGAATAATCCCCATGCAACTCCCCATTATCTTTATGCAGCGGCCTTTCATTATCCAAAGTATCGAGACACGGAGACTATTCGAGAACCGAGAACTTTTGAGGGGCCTCATGCAAAGACCGTTCATTGTCCAATATCTTCTCCGGTGACGGTACTGTTACTTCCGGTGACCGGATTTCTCCGTCCTCAACCTCGTCCACCATATTCTGATCCTCCTCATTCATACCCACCGATTGTTCATCTTCTGCTCCCGTCGGATTGTTGTTTAAATTACCCACAAAGACATCATCATCCAGCTCCGGCTTCCAGGCGTCCACATCTTCGACTACCCAGACAACGAATCTCCTATCCTCCCATGCGATGACAACCGGCTCCTCGATTCTTTTACCAAGAGGAACAAGGACAAGGGCCGAACATTCTGAATTATCCGAATCAGACCATGAGAAGGATGACTCCTGCACGACTTTACCAAATAATCCACCGATTTCATCATATACTGCGTTGTCCCTCAGATGGACCGGAACACCAGATATACGAAGGTATACAATTCTGTCCAAAGGAAGATCTTCGCCCTTCCAAACTTGAAACCTGCTAAAAACTTTTGATAGACTCTCCGAATAATTCGTCATAACATCTTTAACCATCGCGGGGGTCCCAAGGGTAAGCAATACACTAAGGCCACCAATGTATGACAAACCGAAGTTACTCAGGCCCTCCTTCTTGAGTACACTATTCATTCTGTTAAGAGCCTCAACATCATGAGCGACACCATGTATAGAACGACCCATACAATGCAGCGGATACTTAGACCCTTTGATGGATATTGATAACGTCTTAGCACCAGAATTCAATCCAGAATTTCCTACCGGACTCCCACTTTGGAAAAGGCTAGCATAGGATTTTCCGTCTTTCACCGTTACCCCCCGAAAATCGTAGCCTTGATTATTAGTAGGAACAGCATTAGAATGCCCCTTTGGTCTCCAAACCTTTTCCCCGACAACCTTTGAGGTATAAATGAACTTCTTATGATTTTTATCATATTTAGCCAAAGAAACCGATACCTTTGCCTCTAGGATTTTTACCGTGTTCATATCTACCAACGTCGTATCCACATTCTCGATTCCCACATAGCGTATAAAACCAAAACAATTACCTCGTTTGTCTTTCTTACGTGCCACGTATGCATCTGAAACGAATCCGAAAGGTTGGAAAGCCTTCTTCAGCAACGTTCTAGTCGCCCGCTCCGGTAAATTTTGCACAATAAACGTCAGTTCCACACCATTCCCACGAGCATTCTTCTGTTTGTGATAGTTAACATCAGTCCACGGACCACCACCGCCATCATCCTCCACCTCCCTACCCGAAACAAACTCCATATGAATCAGAAAGAAAACCTCAAACTCGCGAGGAAGCAGCCCTATGAAAGGTTAATAGGATTCGATACGGTCTAGCTGAACTATAAAAAATAGCCGCGACCGAGGTCAGACCTACTAAGCAATCGAGGTGACAATTAAACATTCATTTTACAATCATCGATATTGGTGTAACCCTTTTGAAACTTACCTTGTTATAAGCAGTGTTGTCAAAAGTCGTTATCCTGGCACACATATCCAACATCGGATGTGGTGCCTTCAAAAACTAAACAAAATTTAGAGATAATGGTGGATTTTAGTTAAATTTATGGAGATAGAGAATAACATTCACTATAGTTTCTCTATCTTCGTTTCTATAATTTAACTAAAAACACATTTATCCCTGAAATTAAAGATCTTTAGAAATATCCCACATCTCCTTGATCGGGCCTCCACACCAATTCGCCTAACACACAAGATAAAATTTTCCAAATATATATATGACTTATGATCCTCATACGCTTTGTGAGTATTGTTTAGGTTGAACTTAAGGATCTGGAATTTACTTTTAAGTGAATTAATATATTTAAACAATTACTATATATTACTTTACTATATATTAATAAACGAGTTGAAATGAATAGTGATTTTAATATTATAATAATATATAGTTTTGTTTATACCTTTATTATTTTAATATTATAATAATAATTATTTTCTTTACTTTTTAACTTTAATCCTTTTTTTAATATCAGAGGTTGGGATAAGCTTAACCGGTATCGAAAATACCGGTACGGTCCTGTTCGGTATCAGTACAAAAAGGTAAAAACCGGCACTAATGCAGAAAACGCCAAAAGTTGGTGCCGAATTGGTATTGGAAATCTTTTGGTTCGGGAAATTCAGTGCTGCTATCCGGTACCATTTGCTCATCCCTGATCACGGTTACCGTACGAACAATGGTATCGTACAACATTTTTTTGTTAATTTTCTTCAACTTTTAATTTTTTTCTTTTTTTAGTATCAGGGGTAGGGATAAGCTCGGTGCCAACCGATCAGAATCGGTACTGATTCCGAAAATACCGGTTACGGTACCGGTATATGAAGGTAAAAAACGGTACTGAACCGGTACCAGGAACGCCAAAAGTCGGTACCGAATTGGTACTTAAGATCTTTCGGTTCGGCAAATTTGGTACCGGTACCCAGAACAATTTGCTCATCTCTGACCACGAGTTTAATACGAACAACATCGTTACCATACAACTTTTTTGGTTGATTTTTTTCGGTTATATTTTAGTGTTTTTTTCTACATTTTCTTTTTATTCTTGACAGCAGTTCCGTTCACAACACGCTCGTAGTAATTTCAAAACACATGTAACACACAGACTAAATAACAAAAGAAATTCGCCGCAACGCGACAAACTTATTTAAACCTAGTTTGATTGAAAATACATGTATCCTGTGGATTTGAAATGGATAAATGGCCTTTGGGCAGAATGTTAAGGATTGAAGGTGAAACAATCTGAATTATAATATATTTGGATTTTGGACTCATATTTGCATGTTCTCACATGTTTGCGAAAATTGTTTATATTCATGTTCGAAAATAAACTTAGTACGTATTCACCGTCTTTAAGCTTTAAGCTGACTTGTTTTACCATGTGGTACAATGGCAATGAGTTAAAAGGCATCAAATGGCTATTTGGCAAGACAAGTATTTGACACAAATAAACTCTGATATACGTAATAGTTACTGCAATATCTTTTTCAAACGATATTGTACTATTTTGTTTCCCACAAATAAAGAGAATATCAAAATTTTGTATTATAAACAGTGGCGGCTATGATGGTGTGCGAGGAGGACCTCCGCACAAGGGGCGCAATTTCGAAGGGCACACGATTTAAAAAAAAATCCGATACATATGTTAATCATTTTAAATAGCGAACACATATCAATTACAATAAAGGCCCATTTACAAATCATTTCTTATGGTTTAGAATTTAGTCCACTTGGCATTAGGTTTATTGAGACCAATACTAATTTTATTTATTTTTTAAATAATACTAAAACATTACGAATGGGCATTTTTTTTGAGTTCGAACAGGATACGTAAATTCTCATAGACGCCTCTGATTATAAATAATAAAAGACACAACCCCTACAAAATACAACACAGGTATGACCTTATAGTATCACCTCTCCCACATCACTCTTAGAACACGAATTCATACGAAACATCATAAAAGTTATAAAACCCAAAACACAAAACATGAAATGTAGACTAGTATATTATGCATGTGCAATGCATTGCCATTTTGCAATCAGTGGCGGACCCAGGATTTTTTTCCTGGGGGTGCGGAAATTTTTTAAAGATTTTAGACCCGTAGCTATATAAAAAAACTTCGGTTCATAGCGGGTCGGATCGGGTCGGGTCATGTAAAACAAGTAAACATAAACAAACAAAGTTTCATAGGGGGTCGGATCGGGTCGGGTCATGTAAAACAAGTAAACATAAACAAACAAAGTTTCATAGCGTGTCAGGTCGGTTCAATTTCAATTTTCAAAGAATCAAACCCTAGTTCCTAACTTCCTATCATATAAACAAACAAAGTTTCAAGTAAAACAAGTAAACATCATAAAAGAACATCATAAGTAAGTAAACAAAAAGGCATCAAAGTTCAAAAAAACATACCTTAGTCTTCAGTTAGAAGAATCCGACGAAAAGTGGTTCATCCCCTTTTCTCTTGAGAAATCGCGTCATAACTTCCTTAATCACGGTTCCTCCTAATCCTATCACATACAAAATAAACAAGGATCTTCAAGTGTTCAACCATAGCCCATATTCTCTAATTTTCAATTTAAAATTTTGAATTTCAAGCCCTAGAATTTCATCTTTTCAAACCCTATACTAGAATCATATAATCAATAAGAGATTAAGAGACAACAAACCCATTCTATAAAGACTAGAACAACCCCAAATTAGCTCAAAACATATAAAAGTTTAAACTTTTTTATCCCATCTCATGAGTCTTGAACAAAATCTCCTAATGAAATAAACATCAAAATAACAAAAAGAACATCGACATACCTGTTTATTGTCGGTGTGAAGCTGGGTGCGGCCGGAATTTTGCAGGGGTGGTCGCAGGTTGTCGTCGTCGCTGGCAGGAGGAGGGAGAGCGGGAGTCTGATCAGTGGTGGCAGCGATTGGGTTGTGGTTGTTTAATGGGTTTGTTTTAATGTTTGAAGTGGGCTAAGTTATTGGGCTTATTAGTTAATGGGTTTGTTTTAATGTCTGGTTAATGGACTGAATACTTAATTTAAGTTTTATTAAAGGGTTAGTTAGGATAATTCCGTCGGGTTTCAATCCGTGTTTAAAAAAATTATATAATTTCTCAACATTATAATATAAATCCATAATATTTTTTACCCAAGGGGTGCGGACGAAGAAATCCAAGGGGTGCGGACGGGATTTTCGACGGAACTTAGCACTAAAATTTTTTTTTCCCGGGGGTGCGCCCGCCCACCCTGGGCATGTCTTCAGTCCGCCCCTGTTTGCAATGAACACTGTCACCTTTACATAAACCCAATCTTCCAAGCTATCCATAAAGTGAAAAAAAGCTTTCCTCCCCCAATGACTCACAAGTAAAGCCCCGCATGCTATCCAAAATCCAATTGCAAAGCCAGTAGCCCCACCAATATAGAACCATCTACAAAGATCATCTGTTCGTTCATCTCCACCCTTACTCTGATCAACGAGTGGTAATACCTCTACTTCTTTATCATGAGGACAAGATTTGGTTAGGGGCTTTCCACAAAGTCCTGCATTTCCACTATACCTTGAAGGCTCAAATGACTGGAGTTGAGTGCCGGATGGAATTCTTCCTGACAAGTTATAACGGGATGGTTCCATAAAGGTTGGAAATATCAAGATAGGTAAGATTTTTCAGTGATTGAATCCATTTGGGGAAATGAGGCCCTAACTTGCAAGAGCTCAAGTCAAGATGTTCTATATAAGAAAGGTTTGACAACTGAGCTTCAAAGGGAACACCTTCAAGTGAATTGTTTGAAAGATATAATTGCAAAATCTTCGACTTTCCGATGTTTTGAGAGATGGGACCACTAAGAGAATTGGAAGAAACGTCAAGGGTTGAAAGGTTGGGTAGTCGCCACACTTTTTCATTTATAGTGCCATTTAACTGATTATGAAAAAGGTTTAAATCTTGTAAGGATGGAAAGTTTTCAATATCATTTGATAGTGACCCTGTGAATTGGCTATTTGAAGCATCCAGAACTTGCAACGCAACCGATGTGCATCCAGACAAGTTGTTTAGAAAATCAGGAAATTTGACGGGGATTGAGTTGTTATCAAATAATAAAGACGTCAAACTACAAAGATTTCCAAGATATTTGGGAATCCCATCCAACTTGTTGGTTGTTGCTAGAAAGATCAAGTTCTACAAGTTTATTGCTAGTTAATGGGAACAACCAGTAATACATGGATGAGTTGAGATTGTTGTTTCCAAGATGTAGACTAACAACGGATAAAGAATTGGAGTTGGCAGATGAAGAATATGGATGCATGACATGTGAGAGGTCACATCTCTCTAAACTTAAATATGATAGTTTTTTAAGACTTAGAATTACATTTACCCAATTGTGCGCTTTGGCTAGAGAAATATCATCCAATTCAAGGTGGTGTAAATGAGAATGATGAAACAACCAGTCTATGTTTTCAATTGTACAATTGCTAAGGGAATTAAGTGATAAAAAAGTGCAAGTTCTTGAGGCTTCCAAGTTCTGGATGAATGGATCCAGAAAAAGAATTGTATGAAAGGTTAAGATACCTTAACCGAGTCATGGAACCAATGAACACGGGAATGGATCCATTAAAGAAATTTGTGGACAGGTCAAGATATTTTAACCAAGTCATGGAACCAATGAACATGGGAATGGCTCCACTAAAAGAATTTATGGAGAGGTCAAGATACCTTAATTTAGTCATAGAGCCATTCAACATAGAAATGGTTCCATTAAATGAATTCCCCTGAAGGTCTAAATGACTCAAGTAGCTTAAGTTAAAAAATGAAGGGCTAATTTTACCTTCAAGATCTCCAGAGCTCAAGTCAAGGCTTGTGACGTGCCCTGTTCGGCTGTTGCAAGTGACTCCACCCCATTTACAACAATCATTGGTTGTTTCTTCATCAACTGCCCATGTAGATAGAAGGTCGTACGGATCTTGATCAATGCATGAATTGAAATCAAGAAGAGCATTCCTCTCCTTGTCGATGCACTGAGGAGCTCCTCCTTTTGTTGCTGCCACCAGAATGATGGTTGTCGCCTTTAACCATAACAACAAAATAAGACGCATAAGCTTATGGAAAATATTATTTCTCATAATGTTGTTTCAAAGTGTGTTGATATTTTTATTTGATATATCAGTTCCCATAGCAAGCTTTATATAAACTCGAGTTTGAAGCATTAAGCACGCAACCTCAATCGAATATTTGAAATGTCTTGGTCAATATAGGTGAGGTCCGTGAGAAGAGGTGTGACATTAACTTCCTGGGCCATTGGTCCAATTAGCTAGTAATGTAGTTGGAGTACATATGAACACGAAAATACACACAACTTCTAGTGCTTATGTTAATAGTAAAGTTGAAGTACATGGCTTTATAGTCTAGTGACATTTTAGGAGTGAGACAAGACTTTGGGACCAGCAGGTCCTAGGTTCGATACCCACAAGAGGGTTTTCACATATTTATTGGGTTTCCTCCTGAATTGGTGTATAGGCATTATGCTTAGTGGCAGTGGCGAAGCTTGAAAATTTCCACCGGGGGGTCGGAAGTCACCGGACCTAAAAATTCTATATAAGTAAATTTTATTTTTATAAAACCAGGGGGGTCAAAAACGTATATACCTTAAAAATTTTATACGAAACGTACATACATAACACTAGTGAGCAAAAAGTTCGGGGGGTCGGGCGCCCCTCCCAGCCCCTTGAAAGCTACGCCCCTGCTTAGTGGAGATGGATATAATCGGGTGGTTTACGCTGGTGGCACGATGATACTCCAGTGATCCGTCAGTGATCCAAACTTTCCGTTAAAAAAAATAGTAAAGTTAAAGCATTATAACCACATTTAATTACTTCAATATTCAATCTTTTTCACTGATCCCTTCACATTATATCAAAACTAAAAAGTGTGGTTTTACCAGAATAAATGCAAAATATGGCTGTTTTTAGGAAACACAATACCCACACTACTCTACTGTGTAATTAATATCAGTAAAAATGGCAACACATCCAATATTAAGCCACGTGATGAATTACAAAACTTTACATTTTTTCCAGATTTCAACAAACAACTTTAAATAATGCGTTTATACAAACCAATTCTTAGATTTTAATACCAATTTTAGCAACCAGGTTACAAAATGTTTACGTATGTTTCAAAAACACTCACATGGCATCTTATTTGTAATTGTAGTCTACATGGCATATAACGTGTTTTGTAACTAATTTTAAATATAATTTTTCTCAAACATGTAAATAGTTGCACTACTTTGTAGCTTATTTCACATAAACATCGTTTGGCATTAGCAAGTGCACACCCAACTGTTTTTTAACAGCAAAGACCCAAACAACACAACATGGATCACACGGACAAATGACAAATGAATCACCATTTTGTCTAAAAAACAGAACGTGGTGACCCTGCCACCCACCCAAGAGGAAACCCACATCTAGAAAAACCCTTAGCTCATCTGGGAGCAAATTGTTCTAGGCGAGACTCCAACCCACAAACTCTAATAAGGAAAGCCATTGGGCTACCGCTGGACCAAATGGCCTTTGGTCACTCATTGGTGCATTTTGCCTACTTAAAAAAATACATGCTATTAACACTAGTGGGGAACCCGTGCGTTGCAGCGGAGTCGACAATACAGACGGGAATATAAATCAAAAAAAGGTTCTGTATACCACGCCGACCCGTTTATAATCCTTAATTCAACTGCACCGACCATTGGGTCTGCAGCGAAGAAATGATAACTGTCCCAGCATGTCCCGGTGATCAATAGCCAATACTTTCAAACAAACTGGGTGGTAAAAACATATTTAATGATTGATAGGATTACTACATAACTACTTGATTGAATGATAGAAGTTAAAAAGTATGCCATATATATGAAACTATGAAAGATCGAAAACCATATTTTGCGTACATCTGCACTCAAATATTTCCACTTCTCTCCAGCAGGTTTCCCGACCTATACGCGCAAAAATATTACACATAACATGTAAAACCAACCAAAAAAACCACCAGCAGTTATGTAACCCTGATAGGAAGTACTTACAGCTGAAACAACTTTCACATTTCGATTGTCTTTCTTGAACGTCTTCCTGAACTCTTCGCTGTAACCATCTAGAAGTGTACACCCTTAACCCACCTTATTTTTTATGATTATCTGTGAATATGAATATATTGACGGCCTTTTTGGACTCATTTAGGTTGTTTTTAAGTAGGTGGTGCAAACAACCCGACCTACTCGAACTGGGCTCGAAAACAAGCTTAACCAGGCCGAGCTTAAAACAGCGCGACTCGAATCCTAAAAAATACAAACACGCTCGTTTAGTAAAGAAGCCCGAGCGACACTTATCGACCGAAGCTAATTGAGCCCACAATCTATATAACTTTTACTTAACATATTAAATATATATATCTAAATAGTTATAATTACTAATTATAATATAAGTTATTAAAAAACAACTAAATTATATATAAAAAGTAATTAAAATCTAATATAAAAAGTTATAATTAATAAACAAGCCAAAGTGGAGCCGACGTTGAACTTGAAAAATTATCGACCAGCCAAGCTCGAGCTCGAGCATTCATTACTTAAACTTGAGGTGACCTTCATCTCATCGTCAAGTGGTTGTAATTTTGCGTTATTAACGCAATAACTTCTTTTTTTTTTTGTTCTTTCTGTACCAGAAATACCATTTTAATAGCCTCATTTGCAAGACTTGAGCGTCCTAGTTTGTTAAATCCATTCTTTTTGCTCAAAGTGAAAGAAAACTTAGGTCGTTGAGTTAACCGGTAAAATACTAAAATTACTCTTTACAGGTTGAGTAGAGGTCGAAACGGGCTGGGTAGATTACACAGGTCCAAACGGGTCAAAAATAACTTATGTGTCAAAAGATGGTTGGAAATTCACTCATTTGTCAAAACGGGTTAAAGTTATGTTTTTGTAACAAAATGGGCTAGTTAGATTACAGGCCACAACGCGTAAGGGTTGGCTTGAGTAGAGAGGTCAAAACTAACGTGTTAAATTTGATTAATAAAACTACATTATTACCATAATGATTTAAGTTTTTCTGATAAAACAATTATGAAGTTGCATGCATTAGAAGTACGCTTTACTATAAAAAAAAACGAGTTAAAACAAAACGGGCCAAAAATAGATTGTTACTGAAACAATATTACTCCTGTAACAAAAAAGATAGATTATAAAACTGTAAAGATTTCTAACAAAAAAATGTTTCGGCTCAACCCAACTGGCTTCGACCCGTATCCGACAATGACCCGTTTTGACCCATTACGCAACCCGCCCGACCCATGTCCCCACCTGTAGTAACTGTATTCATACATTAAACTCATACCTGATAGCAACATTCAACTCCTTGGCATCAATGGTACCTACATTTTAAACAGATTAAAGCACTCAACTTTAATAACTTTAACTAAAACAGTATACAATAATGAATAAACAACATACCAGACCCATCAGTATCAAACAACTCAAATGCCTCTTTGATCTCTTGCCTACAGAATATTATCAGCAGCGATAACAATGGATTAACGCATGATATTACAATTAAGAAAAGGCAATCTTGCATGTGAAAAATTGTTCAAAAGCAAACTGGTAGGATACACGTATATTTTTTTAATGCTGGCAAGACATGTAAATCGGCTTTTCTGAAATAAGTAAATTGCAAAGATATATCATGTATGAAGTTATATAAAGAAGAGTTAAACTTAGAAGTTAGTACCATGTTTTTCTTATGTATCAACTTGACTCATTGGTATCCCGTACCACAAGTTACCCATTTAATCCGTTACGCAACCAACCAGGCCTGTTCATCTACCCACTTTCTAGATAACACATTATACTAATCGACCCGTTTTGAGCAAAACTTTACCTGCAGGAGACCTATCAGAAAAACAATCAAGATCCAATTTCATAAGAAACCATGTTCTAAGAGGCATTTTATCAAACAGAAGGTGTGCAACAAAAAAAAACCAAAAAAGGGATTACCGCTGTTCTAAGAGGCTTTAGATCTTTCCTGGAGATCTTCACTTGTAATATCTAATGCAACCTCCAACTTAACACAATTGAAACCACGTAATGAAAATATGAAGGGATTACCAATGCGTTCACAGTTAAGTAAGAGTTTAGACTTAATGAATCACCAGCAACGTATAACAAGATGCTAAACTTCTCATCAGACTACCAACACTCTTTAACTATTCATAAAATTTGAAAAAAATTTGTACCAGAACTCATAAAACAACGGGAAAAACCAAAAAAGGGTTCAGTTGAAAGAAGAACTCACATGAACCCTAAAAACGTCGATTTTGTTGAGCGGCGTTTACAAGGGGCTTCACAACGGATTGAGTCACATTCAGATTAGATGGATTAGATGTCGAAGTCTTCAATCCTTTGGCGGCTATTGATGAAACCACCAAAATTGGATGTCGATGTCTCCAAAGAGGGTTGCTGAAATCACCAAATCTGTTTGATGGATTCGGAGTTGGAATCTCTTCGTCGCCGTCGTCTAATATGCTTTCTATAAAATCTATTGGATTGAATGGGGCGACGGTTCTCATCTGAAACTGAAGCATTCAATATGTGAGGAGTGAAATCCCCCGGTTACAGTTACCCCTCTAGTGTCTTAAAATGTTGAGCCCTTTCCTATTCTACCCCTTTAAAACGTGCTGTATTTCTTTGTACATATTGTTTCAAAACTTGTACACGATGTAAAATTACATTTCAGTACATCACTTCTCCTTTTTAATATAGTATAGATAAGCTAAAGATATATAATAAATACATGCTATTAACATGAGCTAAAGATACATTAAATTTTCTTCCAATGCCTTTTAATGTGCTACTGGTTTTACACACAACATAATAGACCTCAATTTGGATGTCTACATCTAGAGTCAACCTAATACACATCTTCGTCAATATGCATTTATAAGATGGGTTGGTTTTACACACAACATAGAAGACCTCAATTTGGATGTCTACATCTAGAGTCAACCTAACACACATCTTCGTCAATATGCATTTACAAGATGGGATATTTAGAACAAGACTAAATACCATGAAAAAAATTATATTGTTCATATTAGACGTCCAAAGACTTTGAGGTTTTGGATATTTGTATTTATTAGATGTTTTTCCATCATAGTATAACTAAGGGGCCAAACTAAAAACACCTCATATTCATAACATAATGATAAATTATTACATGGTATAATTAGAAGGAAAACAACACGGCATGTACATGGGTCGTTCCTCATTAGACCTAGGTTGGTCCAGTTCCTCATATTCAAACTTACATAATTATTCAACAACCAATGGACATGTGTATATTCTCATTATTCAAAATAACTTTTGGATTCTTATGTACATTTTGCAAACAACAGTTAATATATAACAAATTGTTATAAAAGTCCTACCATCATACTTATCAAATTTGAGGAAGAAACAAATGCTTTTCAAAACAGTGAAGATATAACATCTAGCCTATCAACAAGCAATTTATTATTAAAAATCCTTATCAATGTCATGAACTTATTTCAACAGTAAACTTGGGGGGGGGGGGGGGGGGGGGGATATTGCACGGTCCTCCTAACCGCTGGAGTGATCCCACTCCACAAGCTAGCTTAGCTCCATAGCTGCCTGGCGGTTACTACCCATCCGGAAGCAAAAGCCTGGATGGTGTGCCTGCTAGGATTCGAACCGGGGTCCTCAGGGAAGAGGTGGGTGAGGCTGGCCACGCAGAAAGCATGTTTTTAAATTTCCTTCCTAGAAAACAATGTACAATATATGAGAAACGCAAAGGCAGTATCATCACACTTATATTTAGATCTAAATAGGCAAGAATACATCCTATCATCATCATCATTCTAATCACTAGTAGAAATCAACATCTATCAGTACCAACAAATGAATCGTATAATCAATTTATACACTTTAGTAACCATATAGACAACTCATGTTGCTTCATAATAATCAATTTATACAGCCTTTCATACCTCGTACATTTACACAAGCAAACACTTAATCAATTTAAGTAAGATCGGAAATCACAAAGGTGCAAACAATGATATAACACTGACCGAAATGTACCCAATCTGACCCGAGACTCTCGGTATCTGGCCCGAACATACCTGCGGCTGACCCGAGACATCTCGAACCCGATTCTGACCTGAGAACAAATCCATCAGCTGATCCAGAATGTTATCATCTTCAATCATCACGGGAGCTTGTCGGAAGAAACCGGGACCGCCGCCGTGTTCCGGCGTCCCTTCCCGTCGACGCCTCAACTTCATCAACCTCTCTTCTCTTCATTAGCGAGCAGCTGACATCATCGTCCGTCGAACATCCTCATCCCCGCAGTTCCACCGTCGACACTTTCAAAGCGAGGGGGGGTTGCACCTTGTTTCCGTCGTTCGAATTCACCACCGTCGCCGTCTTCATTCGTCGTCGGCCATCAAGAGGGAACAAGGTAACAGGTTGTGGGTGTCTGTGTTGTGTGTTTGAGAAGATGAAGCTCCTTATTTGTGGGTGAGAAACAAGGGGAGGAGGGAGTGTTGTTGAGGCTGTGGTGTGGCTGTGATTTGTCGCCGGAAAGTAGCTCCGGCCGCCGGTGGTAGGAGAGAGCCAGAAGGGGTGTGAGGCTGTCTTAGACTATGCACATTCACAACCTATCCCAACTCAACCTTTAATAAAAAAATAATTTCTCTCTACTCACAACACAACCCAACCCAACCCAATTCAAACTTTCACACCCATTAGCAACCCAATCTAAATCATGTTTTTTACTAAACAAATATGATTTAGATTTTAATTCATTTTATAAAATCTAACGAACCAATATAATGTGAAATAATGACAAATAAGATAATGCTATAAACAAAAATTCATGTTTAATAAAGTTTATATATATATATATATATGTTTGATACCACAAGAATGTGTTTTTATTTTTATTTTTAAACACTTAACATTATAAGTTATTGAAAAAAAAAATCAAACTTTAAGGTAAAACTAATTGTTAGTAAAGAAAAACAATCACAAATTTTGTTCCTTTCTTTTATTGAATGATGTTAAATATTTTAGATAATAAGTTTTACTAAATAATAATCAACCAATACAAAGATGACATGTGTAAAAAGACAAAAGTGGATGGGTTGCAACCTCGGTCGCAATGGAGGCCAGGTCGGTCGAGAGCTTTGCAAATAAAAATTTAATTTTCTCATTACTTTTTCTTATACCTGTCAACCCAACCATGAAAAAGGTCATGGATGTGAGTAGTCTTAGAATGTGCATTTAGGGTTTAGAGAAAATGATAAGGGGGGTTTATAACTTTCCTTAAATAGGCTAGGGTTTAGGTTTAGGTTAGTTGGGTTGGGCCTGGCCTAACTGCATGAACTTGTTAAACGATTAGGCATCCCGCTCAAACAGACTGGCCCAGTTTTATTAATAATTTACGGTAATTTAAATAAATAAATGAGTAAACCTCTCATCGCGGATTATTATTTTAGTAAATAATAATAATAATAATAATAATAAGGAATTCGAACATTAATCGAATATCCTTCTCCCGATGATTGGGATCGAGAGTGCGGGGTGTTACAGTATACAAGTAATCACGTATGTTCGTACACGTATCTAACAAGTAGTGTTCAAGTAACAACGATTGCATGTTATACTAACATGTTTACACGTCACAATAATCATCATAGTTAATCATAGTTCAAATGTACTATTATAAGTGGGCGGTTAAACAGAAACACGGGCTTTAACTAGTGTGCGGCTCACTGAAGTGTGCGGCCTCCTCATGTGTGCGGTCATGCAGATAATAGTTGTACCTTATGCAGCGGATGATTATACAACGAGTGTGTGTGGTCACAAAATAGTGTGTGACAACTGGTGTGCGATCAAGCAGTGTGCATGGTGTGCATACATGTGTTATGAGCATCTTTCCAAATTTTCTCAGAAAAACCATATTCATCATTTATTCGTACACGAACAAGTTCTCAACTCCATCATCCAAAGAAATCATCAGTTAATCAGTCATCAGCAATATCGTGCACTGATTTATATGAATTAAAGTAACTACTCTTGTTATAGTCACACATGTATACTAAATCAATAAATCAACAGATGTGAGATATACACCACATCATAAGAATTTTACATCACATAAACAGTTTATATAACAGAGCCATATCATTATCATAAACATCAGCTTTCGACAAAAGAGTATGTATTGCATCCGTAAATACCAATCATATGCACACTTTTCTCATTCAAAATTTACAAATCTATTATCATAATCTCTTAACAATCACAGACAATCAAGGAGAATAAAAATACAAAACAACACATTGAAAGCACAAGACTAGACATCACAAAACCGCACAATACACAAAAACAACTTACCACATTCATCTCGGACATCATCACAGTCAGCACAAGAAAGTGGTTGAAGCCGAAAGAAGTGGTCTGCAACGGTCGTTAAAGAATATTCAGAGTATCCCAGAATAATAGGATAGTTTGTTTATTCATGTAACTATACATACGGGGTGCCGGATCATAGGAAACACACACTCTCGAGCTCTCATACTCGTACACTCTCTCATTTCTAGCTGCAATCACACTCAAACACTCACAATTCACAATCGTTGTAACACTTAGATCTGATCCGAGCATTATCCTGACATTGTATCCTGGTTATTCAAGCAATACGAAGAACAAGGCAGCTAACGATTGTGAGCTCCCAAGGTTTTGTGCCGGTGATCTAAATTGATCAAGGGCTTTCCTCATACATATCGTGTCCACATTTACTTTTCTTGTATGTTGTCTATTAACTGTTATAGTTTGATATCCTGAAACTGTTATTATTTTCAATCAAGTTAACACATTTTTGCAAACATCAATAGCACACTACCTCACAAACTAAATTTGATCACTTAATTGCTTCGGTAATATTTGACTAAAACAATTTGGCGCCCACCGTGGGGCAAGTGGTGCAATTTTTATTCAAAACTTTGCTAAAATCGTTATTCGGTTTTTTGCTCTCAAAACTTTTTACAAAACTGTTTTCAGTGGACTCTCAATCAAACTTGAGCTCTTCTTCAATGCCTACTTCAACTTCTGCTGCGGCTGGTTCATTACCTCTCATAAGTTCAAGCTTCTTAAAGTTGGAATGAAAGCCAAACACCCCACCTGCTGAGGATACTGTTACCCCGTTGCAGCCCATGATGTTGAACTTTAGTTTCGCAGTATTCACTGAAGATAATCAGGGAAAATATCATACCGAGTCATTCTCGAAGCAATATCCTGGAAATACCCTCAACGGCCAGGATATCAACCGTGAGGGATTCAGGATATGGTCTAGGATATGGCCAGAATCATCAGGCTGGTCACCTGTCCATTAACACCAATATCCCTGCTACTAACAATCTTGAATATTCGCAGGATGCAGGTGCAACATCAGAATTATCCAGAGAACTTCAATAATTGAAGGATATGATATCAAGTGTGCCTGGGGTAGTGCAGCCTATACCAGAAGTATCCCAGGATAGCCACAGGACATCCTGATTTGCTTACCCTATTTGTGATGCAGAAATACCAAAAAGATTTCAGACTCCCAACGTGAAGCTTTATGATGGGACGACGGATCCTAAAGAGCATGTTGCCTAATATAGGGAAAGGATGGAAATAAATCCAATCCCACCAGACTTCAAAGAAGCATGCTTATACAAAGGCTTTGGTTCCACCTTAACAGGATCAACCCTGAAATGGCTTTTAAATGTTCCACCTCATTCTATTACATCTTTTGCTCATTTAGTTAATTTATTTAACAGTCAATTTTCTTGTAGCAGGAGCTTTCAGAAACTAACGAGTGATCTTTACAGGATAACACAGGGACGACAAGAATCCCTGAGGGATTATTTTAACAAATTTAGTAGAGAATCCCTGGATATCCCGAACCTTAATGTTGCCCCGACAGTACAAGTGTTCAAAATGGGATTATAGAAGGATTCTCAATTTTACCAAGATATTGTAATGAATCCTTGCAGGAATCTGGATGAAGCTCGGAATAGGGCCTTGAGATACATAAGGCTCGAGGATGACAAGAAAATGTAGGAGAGGATGAATGCGTCCTCAACATATGAGTCAACGAATAGGAAGTCAGAATCCTCGTATAAACCATACCGATCCAAGCCATATGCTAAAAATAACAACAAAAGAGTGAATGCTGTCGAGGATGAGGATGGAGAAGAATATCCTAACCTTTCAGAATATTGTTTTTCAGTAAATATTCCAGAACTAATGTATGCCATGCAGGGATTGGGGGACAAGGCAAGATAGCCAAGAAAAAATTCACAAAAGGCTGATTGGAAGGACGAGTCAAAGTGGTGTGCCTTTCACGAAGATTTTGGGCACATGGCAGAGGATTGTATAGCCTTGAGAAAAGCGATAAGTTACTTTCTAAGGAAAGGTTATCTAAAAGAACCTCTTGGCTGGAAGAAGAATAAGGATCAGGATACTGACAAGAATCCTTAAAAAGCAGCATCTCCACCACCCGATGCAAAGATAATCAACTTCATCTCGGGAGGATTTGACATATGAAGGACTTCATATTTTGCAGCCAAAAGGCATGCTAAAGAAGCCAAAGCAGAGAGAGGAGATAAGCCAACAAGAATGACGATGCTCACAGATGATAAAGTGATAACATTCGATAGTGATGATCGGGATAACATCCAGGATCCCCATCACGATGGGTTGGTAATTACTTTATATGTTGCTAACCATTTTGTCCGCAGGATACTGGTAGACAATGGCAGCTCAGTCAATATCATCCAGTTGGAGACCTTGAAGAGGATGAATATCCCGGAAGCTGAGATTACTTCGAAGTCCACTGTACTTGTAGGATTCAGTGGAGAAGCGAAGAATACTATCGGAGAAATAAAGCTACCTGTTTATGTTGAAGGGGTAAACTCGTTGCAGCGCTTCTGTTTTATGGATTCATTGTCCTGCTACAACATAATATTAGGCAGGCCTTGGATTCATGATATGAAAGTTGTACCCTACACTTATCACCAATGTGTGAGATTCTTACTCCTTGGGGAGTGGTGAAAGTTGAAAGTGACCAGCAGGAAGCAAAGGAATGCTACTCTTCCTTGATGAAGGCTTCAGCGAAATCCCGGGCAGGATAGCAATTAAGGATACAAGCACAGGATATTGTGGAAGCTTCTGAGTAGGATGTTAAGAAAGTTATCCTCGACGAAGATAACCCGGATATCTTAGTGCTTGTAGGAGTCAATATCCCTGAGGATATTGAAAAACAACTTACTAACTTTTTAAAATGCAGGATGTCTACATTTGCCTGGAAGCATGAGGATATGACAGGTATATCATAGGATATTATAATTCTAAAGCTTGGGATTGATAAATCTTTCAGGACTGTTCAACAAAAAAGAAGAAAGTTTGCTCCTGAAAGAAATGTTATCATCCAAGAAGAGTTGGAAAGGCTGCTAAAGTCCAAAATGATTAGGGAAGTCAAGTTCCCTATGTCACGACCCCCGTCCCGGTTTTACCCGGTCCAGGAGCCGCGGAACAGAAACCCGTGGTATTTATTATTTGAGTTGACAGCGGAAGTCTAGCAGGATCGTTTAAACTTGAAAATGCCCGATTATTTTAATTCACACTTCGGGATAAACCCCGTACTTTACAATAGAGGAATTTCACAAGGAATTCCCTGATTTTACAAAACATGTTTATTTATTTATTTGAGCCACTACTTCAAGCTTGTTAGTGCTCCGTAGCACTTTTCCTTGATTCACAGTAGGTCACCTGAAACATGTTTGAAAAATATTTTATCAGCGGGGAAATACTGGCTAGTCACTCAAATTTGATAAAACGACACATAGTTATAAATTACAGCATAAGAGCGATTACAATGGCTCCTATCTTATTTTATCTGGCGCAGTGTCACCTCCTTGTGACGATGGTCATACCACTATTGGGTCCTTTCACCCAAGTAGTGATGATTATCACTGTTAGGTTGATCAACCTAACCGTGAGAAATTAGTAATGTGCACAATACCCCACTAGCCAGTGATTCAAGATAACCACGACTTAATCCCTGTAATTATAACTTTTGAAAATGATTGGAGTATTGTAAAACATTATTGATAAAAAGAGAATGACTCACTTTGCAAGTTTAAACGGGCAGAGTTTAGCCTACTGATAAGCCTTGTAACCTAGATTAAATAACAATGCATACGAACTAGGTCAGTAACTTAATACTACATTTACGATAACTCACGAGATCAAAACCCTTACAACGAATGACAAAGTGCCATACTTAAACATCCATCGAATTCACGACGAATGACAAAGTATAGCCCTAATGTGGGCAGCACTTAAACATCCATCGGATTGGTTTCAATCGATCGGACATTGAATCGTAGCAGTGATCGAGTTAATACCCTGTATCGTAGCAGCGTTTCCCTAATGGAATTTATGATTTTGAGCAGTAGAACTTCGTTTTTTACTGAAATCTCGAGCACAAATGAACTGCTCATGTCCAACTCCTTTATAGCTGATTTTTGGGTTTTACGCGGCCCGCGTAAACCCTTCTTAACATTTACGCGGCCCGCGAGGTCCACCTAGTCTACGACTAGGGCATCCGTGTCACAGGTAGGTCCGCCACATGGCTGCCACGTGGCCTGTATCGCTTATCCGGTCAAAACTAAGTTGACGCGGCCCGCGTAAACTCTTTTTATGGTTTACACGGCCCGCCTGAAACCCAAATTTCTTGTTTTCTTGGTTTTTCATGCACATTAGGGTTTCAGGGGTTCGGGTTTTCACTTACGGGTCGTTTTGGGACATTTTTGTAGGTCCTTACACCCTAAGTGGCTGGCAAAAGTGGTGGTAGTCCAGAAGAAGAATGGGAAATGGAGAGTCTGTGTTGATTACGCAGACCTTAATAAAGCATGCCCGAAGGATCCATTACCTCATATCGACTCCATGGTAGATGCAACTGTTGGACATGAAATGCTGACTTTCATGGATGCATCCTCATGATTTCAGCAAATCCAAATGGAACCCTCTAACCAGGAGGATACATCATTCATGAAACGTACAGGTATGTTTTGGTCAAAAATCACACAAGGATGATATAACCAAATCTGATTTTTGTGAGGTTGGATGCTTGGTTAAATGAACAAATGTATGAACAATAATTGAATGAAAATGGCAAAGAACACGAGGATTTATACGAGGAAAAAGCCCTTGATCAATGAATGATCTCCGGCATAAAAAACCTCGGATAGTGAAAACTATCACTATCAACTATATTGATAAAAAAAAGGTTACAACTTTGGATGATAACAAGCTCAATACAATGATTTCTAGTGTGTTTGTGTGTGTATTCGCCAATATGTTTCAGAGAGTTCGAATAGTGCAGTTGTGTTCCTAAAAATAGCTTGTTATGCCCTTAAAGAATAGAAAATATCCTGATAACTAACTATCTGAAAATTAAGCATGTTATCCACGATCACCACAATGGTCATCAGCTTCATGCACGTGCATAACTAGAAGCATATTCCTCCGAGATTCTCTCCAAGACTCAGTCCACAAGTTCCTGAAATCGTAAACTGAAAACACAAGGAACAAATGTTAAAAATATAAATAATAGTAAGGATCCTGGATCCACAGACTCCCTGCATTATCCGTTAAGGATCCGTGATCTATGCCCAGTCTCAGGATAAATGATCCTTAATGTAAAATTCATTCCCTAACAAGGTATATATTGTTATAATGCTATGCTGTTTGGTTTAAAAAATGTAGGTGCGAGATATCAAAGGCTGGTCAACATGATGTTCAAGGATAAGCTGGGGGGCACTATGGAAGTATATATCGATGATATGGTGGTGAAGTCTAAGAAAGTAGAGAATCATCTCCAATAGTTGGAAAGTGCCTTCAATATCCTGGACCAGTATAACATGAAACTAAATCCTACCAAATGCCACTTTAGAGCGGGGGCAGGAAAGATTTTGGGATATATGGTAACCAAAAGAGAGATAGAAGCAAGCCCAGAGCGGATAAGAGCCATCCTAGATCTCAAATCCCCATCCAATATGAAGGATGTTCAAAGATTAACTGGAAGGGTAGCAATATTAAACAGATTCATATCAAGATCCTCTGAAAAGTGTAAGTAATTTTATGATATCCTAAAAAAGAACAAAAAATTCGAATGGGGGGAAAGACATGAAGCTGCTCTGCAAGCATTAAAGCAATATCTCTCAAGTGCACCTCTACTTCTGAAGCCTGAAGATGGTGAACCCCTATCCCTATATCTTGTAGTATCAGGAAATGCAGTAAGTGAAGTCTTGGTAAAAGACCATGAAGGTCAGCAGTATCCTGTCTATTATGTTAGTAAAAGTTTATTAGATGCCGAGACTAGATATTCTCATTTAGAAAAACTAAAATTAGCTTTAGTTATGGCATCAACTAAGCTTAGGCATGACTTTGAAACACATAGGATTCATATAAAATCTAATTATCCTATTAAAAATGTGCTTAGAAAACCTGAAATGTCTGGTAGGATGGCCAAGTGGTCTGTGAAATTAAGTGCTTATGATTTAGTATATGAACCTAGGAATGCTATAAAGTCTTAGGCCTTAGCAGGCTTTGTGGCTGATTTTAGTAGTGATATACAAGAAGAAGTTGATTTAGAAGTGCAACAACTAGGTGAAAGCTCAGAATTTTGGATACTACATACTGATGGTGCATCCAACGTAAGAGGTGTAGGATTAGGAATTCTACTAAAATCGCCACAGGGGGACATATTACCCCAGGCTATTAGATGTGAATTTACTGCTACGAATAATGAGGCTGAGTATGAAGCTCTAATAGCAAGATTAGAACTAGCAAAGGATATGAATATTAGATGTTTACAAGTATATGTTGATTCCCTGTTAATTACTAACCATTTCAATGGATCTTATGCAGTAAAAGGCGAAAAGTTAGCCGAATATCTTAAAATTGTTAAAAAATTAGCAGGATATTTCGAAATATTTTCACTTGAACAGGTACCAAGGGAAGAGAATGCTGAAGCAGATGCTCTAGCAAATTTAGGATCTACTGTTAGGATACCGGAAGGAAGTCGGATACCGATAGTCCATATCTTGAATCCTGTGATGGAACATTCCAAATCTCAGGATAAACAAGTAACAAGTGTCCAGGATCCTGGTGATGGTTATCCTGAGAAGTATCCTGAATCCTGGATGGCTCCAGTCGTGAAGTATCTACAAGAAGGGGATGTCCCGAAGGATGAAAACCCTAGAGCTTTTAGGATGAAGGTATCTCGTTTTAATTTAATAAATAATATCTTGTATAAGAAATCTCTTGCAGGACCATATTTGAGATGCTTGGAGGATCCCGAAACCAAGGAGGTACTTCAGGATATACATGAAGGAGACTGTGGTAACTATACTCGGGGTAGAGCTTTGTTTTCAAAGGTGCTGAGAACAGGATATTATTGCTCAACCATGAGAAATGATGCTATGGAATATACCCAGAAATGTGATGCATGTCAGAGACATAGTAACATACTGCATCAGCCCGCAGAACCATTGTATCCTATCATATCCCCTTGGCCATTTATGAAATGGAGGATGGATATAGTGGGAAAGTTTCCAAAGGCTCCAGGAGGAAAAGTTTTTATGTTAGCAATGACAGATTACTTCTCTAAATGGGTTGAAGCAGAAGCTTTTGTCCAAGTTAGGGATCAAGAAGTGGTATCTTTATAAAAAGGAATACCCTGACAAGATTCGCGATAACGACCGAGATGATTTGTGATAATGGCTCCCAAATTATCAGCAAAAGGACTACAGATTTTTGTGAGAGTTGGGGCATAAAGATGATTACATCAACACCGGTGCATCCTTAAGCTAATGGGCAGGCAGAATCCTCAAACAAGATAATCGTCAATAACTTGAAAAAGAGGTTAGGTGCCAAAAAAGGAAGATGGGCTGAAGAACTACCATTTGTCCTGTGGGCAAATCGAACAACTGCAAAAAAATGCTACTGGGCAGACCTCATTCTCATTAGCAGTGATCTCAACTGAAATGGTGATACATATAGCTAGATCAAGCCTAAGAAATCCTGAGTCAAATCCTGAAGCCTTATGTCAAGAGTTGGATACCGTTGATGAGACAAGGGATGTAGCAAAACTAAGGATGGCAGCATACCAGCAGAGGATAGCTAAGTCTTACAACAGAAATATAAGGACAAGAAGATTCCAAGTTAGGGATTGGGTATTGAGAAAAGCATTTCAGAATACAACTAATCCTGTCGATGGAAAACTAGCCCCAAAATGGGAAGGACCATATGAGATAGAATCAGAATCCGGAAAGGGAGCATACAGGCTCAAGACCATGGAAGGAGATATGCTACCAAGATCCTCGAATTCCATACACCTCAAAGCCTATTACAAGTGAGTTTAGAATTTAAATTCTAACTCAGGATGGTATGAACTCTACCTTATTTAAATATGTTTAATTTATCTCATTTGTTATTCTTTTTTGAAACCTTGTACTGACTTAAGCAGCTAACACCCACTCTCACCTTAGTTTGAAGGTGTCTTATAGGGATACATTTCAGGATGACACTCCAGGATATTTGCTTAAGATAAATCGAAAGACTAGAGGATTGGCCCCCTCTCTCACGTTTAAGGGATATATATCCCTTCAAAGGTTTAAAGGTATTCACCTTTCTCTTGATTTTGGTTTAAACACTCCGCCTGGAGCGCAAGTTATCTGGGTATAGTTCAGGATGGCGGGACCATTTCATGTAACAGTGGATGACAATTTCGTTATTATTGGCTATATCCTGGATCCTTACGGTATGAGGATTGATCACCCTCTCTCACGGATGAGTATTTTCATACTCTCTAAGGTTTAAAGGTTTTCACCTTTCTAAGTCTTGGAGTTTATACACTCCTGCCTGTGACGCATGAAACATGGGTTTATCCCTAGAAAAACACGGAATTTTAGGTAGTCCCAAAGTTATGTTAAACTGCGATTGTGTTTATACACATTTCTTTATTAATGGAAGATTGCAAAGTTTAATCACTAAGCAAAGGATTACTTAAGTAGGCTATATGATGATGAAACGCCTTGTACGGACAGGGGACATCTATGCTGGGGACATAGCAAATGGTCCTAAGGTTAATTATGAAGTGCTACCTAAGTGTTTCTAGTATGGATTCCTATTTCTCCTAAGTTCGAAGTCCTTATCTGAATAAACAGGATATTTTTTAAGAAAAGTTATATTTTACTAAATTTCAAAAAAGAAAGTTTTGGAACTAGAATGGTAAAACAATCAAGATCATACTAATATCCTGATCAGGATACTAAGACTAAATTTTTCAAAACAACATGTAACACAAAGATAAGGTCGAAAGGTTAGTTTAATATTAATGATTCAAAATATTTCATTATTGGCTTCATCTAAAACCGAGACCCATCCACCAAGAATGTAAATTGTTCTAAAGCATATTAACATAAATAGTTGAAGGCTTCATCCTGAAAATAGCAGGATCCCTCCACCTTCAACTGTTATACAGTTCTAAGTGCAGGAAAATAAATTTTTTCTAAGTGCAGGAAATGTAAATTGTTTAAAGATTACAAACCATTCAAATTAAAAAGTGGGCTCCGGCCTAGGCATCATTATCAATCATCGCCCACTTCGCTGCCATCATGGGGGAGCACCATCACCAGCATCATTGACTCCACCTTCACCAGCATCCGCCCCAACCTTCGTCTTATCACCCGCTTCAACCGCTGCCTCTACCGCCTTCGAAGTCTCACCGGTCCAAGATTTGGCAGGATATGGCACATGGCTCCCTCCCAGGTCACTCAACTTAGCCACCCAAGAAACAACCAGCCAGGTCGGGCTTTCGAAGCCTGCATCTTTAGCCTCATATGCCATTTTTATCCTGGCCTGAAGAAGGGAGACAACAACCGAGTTTTTAAGACCGTCCCAGAAGGAGGACATTGCCTGCTCATGTTCGACCAGGGCAGCAGCTAGTTTGACTTCGGCATCCAAGGTGACCTTTTCAGCTTGTCCTCATAATGTTGAGTCTTGGCCTCAGCAATTGTAACACCTCGTCAAATTTTGTCCAATAATATATCGACACGTGTCATGGACTTTAAACGTGTAAAAGATTAAGTTAGAGGGACTAAATTTGACAAACAAGGAATCTACGTGTGTAAAAGGGATTCAAAGAGTCAACAATGGATAAATATACTTTACAATAACCCTACATGATGTTTATACCCTTAAACGAATAAATCATGGATCATACGAAGCTAATTGGGGAAGAAAGTGAGAGATTACAAACTACAGGGGTTAAATGTGTCAACATGTTTAAAGTATACCTCTTAGTGACCTTTTAGCAAACCCGGAGCTTTGTAACGATTAATTATGCTCACTAGAATAAGTGATAAAAATTTCACAAAGTTGCGTTATCGTATGAGAAAGTTATGATAAAATTCGTACACGAGGGGTTAAAAGCGTCAACGTTGAAATTTATGACTTTTGGGGGGATCATAAAGTTAACCAAGGACTTAACAAAGTTTGTATATGTCATGGAGCCCTTAAAAGTCAAGTTAGAGGGTTGAAAATGCAAGAAATAAAGTTGAAACCACGTTTAAAAGGACCAGGGACTGAATTGTAAATACTTGAAACTTCTTTGGCTGGTTCTGGAGGGCCAGGCAGCCCGCGTAAGAGTTCCCCTGGGGCTTACGCGGACCGCGTGAGCATGCCAGCCACAGAAAACTCCTGGCAGCTGCAAGTTCAGGGCTGTAACTTACTTAAAAGCTTGTTTTTATATACCAGGGACTCCTCCACTGGTATATCATGCACTAGGGACAGTTGTGATGATCTGAATCCATGCATAGAGTTGCTTGGCATGATCTAAGGGCATCAAAACTCATATATAAGGAGCTCTTTAGTTGCAGCACTTCACACATTCACTTGCAAACTTTCACAAGCTTATTTCTGGAGCTCTCTGGTCAGCAACCAAGTTTTCTTAGGCTTTCTAATCGAGCATAGGACCCTTGTAAGTGTCTTTAACACTCCTTAATTCAGTTTTGCTTAGTTAATTAGCTTAAAGTCAAACCATCGTAATTAGAGTTTGACTTCGAGATTAATCAGTAATTGTCCAGTCAAATCTCAAATTGAAAGTACCTATGAGTTTGTAATTATGTGGGTAATAAACCCTTAAAAGGGCACCCTCTGATTCCCACTCTAACTAGGTCAATTATCGGGTCAAAGTTAATCTTAAAAAGTCAACAGAAAGCTTATTTTCAAATAAACGCATAATTAACAATGTAGAACCCATGCAACCTGTTTTATCACTAATATAACTTGGTAATTAATGTAAGAACATGTCTAAACATGTTTAACCCGACAATTTTCAGTTTAGGCTCTGTTCGGAACCGAAAATCGCAAACGTAGACTTTTGCTTTGACTTTCAGTTCTGACCCAATGTAGCATGTTTTAGAAATGCCTTAGAGCTTTATTTGGACCAGGTTACTTGTTAGTATAACCCCCTGTGATTATACAACTTGGTTCATTAGTTATCCGATTCATACGCATGTTTCCGTTAATTGCCTATATGTTGACGATTATGCCCATATGACCTTAAAACATAATTTTTGAAAATATAAAAGAATAGAAACCTTAGTTACTGATTTATAAACTTGTACCTAAAATTTGACATCAGTTTGAGGTCTAGATTAGGAGTTATGCTCATTAGCGTAAATGAAAAGCTTTTTATGAATTAAACGGCATAATTAGTGTATAGCCTATCTAAACCCAATTTTTGATATCAAACTTTTTACCTACTGATGTAATATAATATTTTGAGATTTTTGAAGATTTTTATTTATTTTTAGGCTGAGCATAACATAGAGTTCTAAGCTTGATTCGGTTATTGTCGGTTTTGCCCTTTTGGCCTATAAAATGCGTTTTACAACTCCTTTTAATACCAAACCTTTTTCTACTGATCTAATATGATAAATAAAATATTTTGAGCCTTCTGGAATAATAAAAAATATCAGCTTTTCTTTAAAAACCCGGAAATAGCTCAAAATCGCCTTTTTAAGCTTTTTTAACGCATAGTATGTATTAAAACAATTTTAAACACATAAGTTTTGATGCCTACTGATATTCTTAGTAAATTTTTATATTTTTACAGTAAGCAAAAGTTTTAAACTCAGATTTCCAGTTTCGACCTTTTAAGCCTACGTGAAATTACCAAAATGCCCCTAAGGTGCCAAGTTTGGTTATAAAGGATAAATTTCACGTATATGTAATACCCTACTGTTATAACTTATTAAATTAAGTGTATTTACTGATTATATCAGACCTGTAACTCAGATTATTAATTAAACTCTTTTATAACCTTTAAAATGATCGAAATGCCCCTACGGGGCATAGTTTGAGTTTGAATTCATTTTGGGCATAATAGAAGATATCTTACTGATGTCACATCATATTTAAGTCATATTAACTTAGGAAACCTGTATATGAATCTTATGGTTACCCGTTACGCACTTTTCGTGTTCGGTTCGGTTTATGTAACTAGTTTGCATAAATTGACCAAAACGGGTCAAACCTTATCATTTTTGTCTCAAAATCCAGAATGTGTTTAGTTTACCCATATTATACAAGTCTTCAAACTTGTATTGTCTAAATCACATTCTATTCCGGTCTTCTCTTATTCGTGCGTTTGAACCGTATCTTCCTTTAAAACTAACCGGTCTAAGTTTAAGCTTAATTAAAGACCCGTTAGGAATCTAATAGGTTATTATAAACCTTCGTTCCAGAATAGGAGACCTGGTAAAAGCTACATGCACTTGCTATTTGTGATTATTACTTGCAAAGGTAAATACTTTTAACTTATTTTCCCTTATACGGGCTTGGGGTACGGTATATAAAATACCGCTTGGTCGGGCATTGAATTTTTAATCGTATGAAGGTTACTTTATTGAGTTGACCCGTTTAAATTGTTGTGTTTGCTTAAAGCCTTTGGGGGGTTAATGACCATGTCCCGGATATCCTTGGCATCATTCATGAAATGGCCACGACCTTAGCATGGGGTGTAGGCGTACACCCGCCAGTGCATATATAAATAATAAGGTATAACCGCCGGTTACGAGAATAACTCGCCGTGGGACTATACCATGTGGTGTGTCTATTAATCTTTAACCCGGTATTCAACCCGGGCTACTGAACGTATAACGAACATGTAATTCTTTTACAAGTTTATATATGAATAATTATCCCAAGTTATAAAAAGTTTTGTGCCATGTGCATTCAAATCAATTTTCTTAAACATTTTCAAAACGAGTCAGTTAAATTGTATTTACCAGTGTAAACTGACGTATTTTCCCAAAAAGGCTAAGTGCAGGTACTAATCGGAATAGGCTGGCCTCTCCTAGCATCAAATAAAAGTCTCGCAAGCTTAGATGCCTTAAAGACTCTGGAATAAAAGTCTCTTTTTATCTTTTGATCTGCCTGTGGATCTTTTTCAACTATTTTGTGATACTTGATATTACAATCTATTCAGTTGAAATAAATCTATCTTTTGCTTCCGCGGTGCATTTAAAATTGTGTTGTTTGACTATGATGATATCAACTACGTCACGATACTCCCCACCGGGCCCACCGGTAATACGTGGAAATATCGGGGTGTGATAGGTTGGTATCAGAGCCAACACTGAGTAAATTAAACACTAGCCTTTTGTGTTTAATCTCATTTACACAGTTGCACATTCCTTAATTTTCGAGTCTATACAAAGAACTTAGGACAAAATCCTGAATTATTTTATTTGTGTCATTTATATATTTTCTTGTTGTATCCTTTGTTTGTTTTGACAGGTTGAACAAAATGCCACCAAGAATGAGAGGGAGAGGAAGAGGAAAGGGGCCACTCGTCGCCCCGAATGATCATGAGGCCGGACCTTCGCATCGGCGAACGCCATCTGATTCTCAAAACCGGAGTCCTCAAGAAAACTGGAGGAACTATATTGAACCCGCAAGGCGCTCAGTTTCGCTGAGCTCCTCCCCTTCTTTCCAAAACTCCTTTGGGCCTCAGTCTGAAAACGAGCCCCATAACTCCCACCATTCTTATATACCTCTACTGGGCCATAACTCACCTTTCGATGACCCGACACCTGTCTTCCAAAGCCGGTTCAACCCGGCAAACTACATTCAAGAACCAGTGGGTTTTAACCCATTGGGACCAGAGGACCATTTCTCTGGCGATAACGCCATGGATGTGGACGAGGATACCGATCCCGCAGAGCCACCGTCCGGAACCCCTAACCACCCCATCGAAATTTCGGATGGGTCACCCTTTGTGGGATCACCTTATAATGGTCCCAATAGCTATGAGGCGAGGTTCAACCAGATCGACTGGGTGTTTACTCCCAGCTACCACAACTCGCCACAGCAGCAGCAGCAACAGCAGGATCCCTCCGAGGATTCCTGTTTTGTAGCGGTCACTCCGCCACCACCACCAGTGCAGCAACAGCCTCCGGATCCACCGAGGCGCAGGAGAACAACCGCACGAATGTCCATGCGAGGAGGAGTCCGCATCAGCACTCCTCAACCATCTAGTGGCAGCCATTATCCGCCACTATACGAAGACCCATAGATGGGTGGGCCTTCGAACCCTGTTTCCGAGGTGCAGTCTGCGCCGGTAGCATCGCCACCAATGGGTTTTAACAACCCAATTCCTACGTACGCCGGTTCAGTGGCGTACAACCCTTTTGAGCAACCGGCCCACACCAACTACAACTATGCTAACGTGGACCCGTACCAGGCCGCATGGGATTACAATGCTCTCCATCCCGAGGGGCCCTTTGGAGCCCCATATCAAGCGGGATATCCACCCTATGGATACCCACCCTATGGGTACCAACAACCGCCACCTCCTCAACCTCCACATCAGCAGCCGCCGCAGCCGCAGCTAATCTCGCCAGAACGACAACATGAGGTTCTTGAAAGGTTGAACCAGGTTGAGCGGGAGGTTCAAAGAGACCACAGGGAACGTTAAGGCTTATTCAAGGGTTTGGCAAGCCTAATTAAGGGGAAGTCCAAGAGAGGGGATTTTTGAGAATCCTGGATTATTTTTTTTATTTACGATGTAATCATGTCCCTACTTGGACATCTGTTTCTACATTCTGCCCCTGCGCGGGCGTGTCTTTCTATATTCTGCCCCTGCGTGGGCATGTCTTTCTGTTTGACCCCTGCGTGGGTATGTTTGTTGTTTAGCCCCTGCGTGGGCGTGTTATTTCTTTAGAAGTCCCGTTTAGGGCAACATTGTACTTGCTTAAATTTTTAATGGAATAGTTAGTTTGAATTTTTCTTTTTATTAATTATATGCATATAACACAAAATGTGAAAAATAAATAAAATAACATTCCTATTATAAGATCTACCATTATAATAAAATGACAAAATCTAAAAAGGACGAGACCTAGCCATGTGTCACCTTAAGACGGGGCTAAGATGGTAGTTCTGCAATTAGATTTAGATCCATATTAACATCTCACATTAGGATTGTTTTGCGTTTAAATAGTAAAAAGAATCTTAAAGGTAAAACCTAGTCTATATGTTGTTGCAGACATGGCCAAGATGGTAAAACCTATCCAAAAGATTCCAATCCTTGTTAACATCTGAGAACATGTTAGCATTCTTGACGAAATGTGATTCGATAAAATCGCATAAGTCATCCTTATTGGATTCTTCCAAATCCTTTTAATTAATTAAAACATCCTTTAGGGATATAATGCCTACGGGCTGTATTCATTGTCATATAAGGCAAAAGACAGTCGTGGTCTTCGACCCCCTGTTAAGAAGAGGTAATGAATTAAAAATTAAAAACCTCAATACCATGATCCTATAAGATCATGTTTAAAAATTTAAAACTGTCCATGTGACTTGGCCTTTTATGCCATTAATATATTCTTATAACTAAGGATTATTAAAATCAAAAATCCTGAACATATATGCTTAGCAAATTAATCAAAATGGCTTCTAAACACCAAGACTAATAAATCATCTAGAATGATAAAACTGCTATAGACCTCTGAATAAATTAGAATTATTATTTTATGTAGCAATCAAACTACATGGCGGGGTCAGACGAGGTCAACAGTCACCCCAGAGATAATCATGATACCTCCAGAGTCAACGTAACAGGAGCAGAATTACAAGCATTGAAAGATAATGCCGTTACACGAGCTTTGGATAGGCAGTTTAATGAATCTAGTGGTACTCGAAGCAGGACCCTATCTGTACCCCACTCTAAACCTAAAACTCACTCTGAAGTTCATAGTACGCCACCTCCTAAACCTAAGGGGTCAAAGAAAGATGATGACGACCATCACTCCTCAAACCAGCATAGTGTCCCATCTAAGAAAATTGTATTGGGCCAGGAACCACGTACAAAGACTTGCTCCTATAAGTATTTTGTTTCATGCAAACCCAGGGATTTCACTGGGGGAAAATGAGCTATTGACTGCATGACATGGTTAGACGAGATGGACACCGTGGTTGATATCAGTGGTTGCGCTGATAAGGATGTGCTAAAGTTTGTATCTCAGTCATTCAAAGGTGAAGCACTAGCTTGGTGGAGGTCTTTGATCCAAGCTACAGGGAAAATCCCATTGTACAACCTGTCTTGGGATCAGTTTGTAACATTGATTAAGGAGAACTACTGCCCTCAGCATGAGGTTGAAAAGATTGAAGCTGATTTCTTGTCATTAGTTATGAAAAACCTAGATTGTCAAGCCTACCTCACGAGCTTCAATACTATGTCAAGATTGGTTCCTAACCTTGTGACACCGAAACCCAAAAGGATAGCTCATTTCATTAGGGGTTTAGCCCCAGAGATTAAGGCAAGTGTGAAGGCCTCTCGGCCAACTACTTTCAGATATGCAGCTGATATATCTTTGGCCCTCACACTGGACGCGGTCAGGCAGAGATCGCTGAGGAACACAAATATTGAGAAGAGGAAGCGTGAGGATGACAACTCACGACGTTCAGACAAGAAGCATAAGAGAAACAATGACCCCAAAAAGAGTTCTGGAACTAAAAAGGATGGTCAACAGTCGGGTGATAAGCCCAAGTGTAAAGTCTGTAAGAAGCACCATTTCAGGAAGTGCAGATATGAGTCGAAATCCCAGTCACAGCCGAGAGCTTGTGGGATTTGCAAATCTTCTGAGCACAAGACCTTAGACTGTAAGAAAATCAAGGATGCTACGTGCTATAACTACAATGAAAAAGGGCACATCAAGTCCAACTGCCCAAAGTTTGCTAAGAAAGCTGAGGAAGGGAAAAAGACCAATGCTAGGGTTTTCCAGATGAATGCACAGGAGGCGATCCAGAATGAAAATGTCATAACAGGTACCTTCCTTATTAATGACGTTTATGCAAGGGTGTTATTTGATTCTGGAGCAGATAAGTCATTTGTTGATGTTAAGTTTTGTAAGTTGTTAAATCTACCTGTTAGAACCCTAAGCATAAAATATGAGGTTGAATTAGCCGATGGCACCATAGAAACCGCATCAACCGTGTTAGATGGATGTTTCATATCCATTAGGAACCAATCTTTTCCATTGTCCTTACTTCCTTTGAAGTTAGCCGGTTTCGACATAGTAATAGGCATGGATTGGTTATCCCATAATCAAGCTCAGATTGTGTGTGACAAGAAACAAGTAGTGATCAAGACTCCGTATGGTGAGCCACTTACCATACAAGGAGATACACAGTATGGATTGCCTAAGCAAGTGTCTATGCTTAAGGCATCAAGGTGTATGAAGAAGGGTTGTGTCATCTACATGGCACAGGTGACTATTGACGAGCCGAAGCCTAAGATTGAAGACATCCCCGTTATTTCTGAATATCCCGAAATATTCCCTGAAGAACTACATGGTTTGCCACCAGATAGGCAAGTAGAATTCAGAATTGACATTATTCCAGGAGCAGCGTCTGTTGCAAGGGCACCTTACAGGTGGGCACCAACAGAGATGAAAGAGTTAAGGACTCAACTAGATGATTTGTTGGCGAAGGGTTTCATTCGTCCTAGTTCATCTCCTTGGGGAGCACCAATACTGTTTGTGAAGAAGAAGGATGGATTGATGCGCCTATGCATCGATTATCGCAAGCTTAACAAGGTCACTATCAAGAATAGATATCCATTGCCCAGGATCGACAATCTGTTCGATCAGCTCCAAGGAGCAAGTTACTTCTCCAAGATTGATTTGAGGTCAGGTTACCATCAGCTGAAGGTTAGAGATGAAGATGTGCACAAGACTGCATTTAGGACTCGTTATGGTCATTACGAGTTCCTAGTGATGCCTTTTGGGCTCACTAATGCACCAGCAGTGTTCATGGATCTCATGAATCGCGTTTGCAAGCCCTACTTGGATAAATTTGTTATCATCTTCATTGATGACATTTTGATTTATTAAAAGAACCAAGCTGACCATGAGAAACATCTTCGTTGTATTCTCAAACTTCTACATCGTGAGAAGCTCTACGCCAAGTCTTCAAAGTGTGAATTTTGGCTTCGCGAAGTCCAGTTTCTTGGACATGTAGTTAGTGAGCGTGGTATCCAAGTGGACTCCGCTAAAGTTGAAGCTGTCATGAATTGGCAAGAACCAAAGACGCCCACAGAAATTCATAGCTTTTTGGGTTTGGCAGGATACTATAGGCGATTTATTGAAAACTTCTCAAGGATTGCAGCACCCCTAACTTCATTAACCCGCAAGAATGTTAAGTTTGACTGGGGACCTAAGCAGCAAGAATCCTTTGACATCCTCAAGCAGAAGTTGAGCAATGCACCTGTGTTGACATTGCCTGAAGGAATCGAAGAATTCATAGTTTATTGTGATGCATCGCACACAGGTATGGGATGTGTGCTCATGCAGAAAGGCAAAGTTATTGCCTATGCTTCTCGACAGCTAAAGGTGCACGAGAAGAACTACACCACCCACGACTTGGAATTGGGTGCCGTTGTATTTGCACTAAAACTGTGGAGACATTATTTGTATGGTACCAAATGTGTGATCTATTCAGATCACAAGAGCCTTCAACACTTGTTTAATCAGAAGGACTTAAACATGAGGCAGCGACGATGGATGGAAACTTTAAATGATTATGACTGTGAAATACGATACCATCCAGGCAAGGCAAATGTGGTTGCCGATGCCTTAAGTAGAAAAGAAAGGGTGAAGCCCATAAGAATCAATGCCAAGAGCTTTGAATTAAAGAATAGTTTGAATGAAAGGTTGGTAGCTGCGCAGAAAGAAGCTGTACTAGAAGCTAACTATCCTGATGAGAAGCTAGGAGTAACTGCTGAACAGTTATCCTATGGCAAAGACGGAATACTGAGATTAAATGGACGAATATGGGTTCCAATTGATGGAGGACTTAGGGATGTAATCCTCCAGGAAGCCCATAGTTCTAAGTACTCCGTTCATCCTGGAGCTGATAAGATGTACTAGGACCTAAAGGCAAATTTTTGGTGGATAGGCTTGAAGAAGTCTATAGCTACCTATGTAGCCAAATGTTTGACGTGCGCACAAGTCAAAGCTGAACACCAGAAGCCGTCAGGTTTGCTACAACAGCCTGAACTCCCCACCTGGAAATGGGAAATGGTGACCATGGATTTTATCACCAAGTTGCCAAAGACAAAGAAAGGGAATGATACTATTTGGGTGATAGTAGATAGACTGACTAAGTCAGCACATTTCCTGCCCATCAAGGAGACTCATAGCTCCGACATATTAGCCTTGTTGTACGTAGATAAGATTGTATCTCTTCAAGGCGTACCAGCGTCTATTATCTCGAACAGAGATACTAGATACACATCACATTTTTGGAAAAGTTTCCAACAATCTTTGGGCACACGCTTGAATTTTAGTACGGCTTACCATCCTCAGATGGACGGACAGAGTGAGCGTACGATCCAAACTCTGGAAGACATGCTTCGTGCATGTGTGATTGACTTAGGTGGTAGTTAGGATAACCACCTACCATTGATCGAGTTCTCCTATAATAATAGCTACCATACAAGCATTCAGGCTGCGCCTTTTGAGGCATTATATGGTATGAAGTACACAACGCCTATTTGTTGGGCAGAAGTAGGAGAAGCTTAGCTATCAGGACCAGATATAGTCCTTGAGACAACAGACAAGATTGTCCAGATTCGTGATCGCCTGAAAGCTGCCAGGGATAGGCAGAAGAGTTGTGCTGATAAAAGGCGAAAACCTCTAAAGTTTGAGGTTGGTGATAAAGTTTTGCTTAAAGTATCACCTTGGAAGGGGGTGATGCGATTTGGTAAGAAAGGTAAGTTAAGCCCAAGGTATATAGGACCATTCGAGATCATTGAATGTGTAGGAACAGTGGTTTATAAGTTAAACTTACCTGAAGAGCTCAGTGGTATTCACAATGTATTCCACATCTGCAATCTGAAGAAATATCTGGCAGATAAATCGCTAGTCATACCACATACAGATGTGCACATAGATGAGAGCTTGAAATTTGTGGAAAAACCTTTGTCGATCGAGGACCGACAGGTTAAGAAGCTTCGAAGGAAGCAAGTGCCGATTGTAAAGGTCAAATGGGATGCCCGTAGAGGTCCCGAGTATACGTGGGAGGTAGAGTCCACAATGAAAGAAAAGTACCCTTGTTTGTTTCGGTAAATCTCGAGGTCGAGATTTCTTTTAAGGGGGTAAGGATGTAACACCTCGTAAAATTTTTTCCAATAATATATTGACACGTGTCATGGACTTTAAACGTGTAAGAGATTAAGTTAGAGGGACTAAAGTTGACAAACAAGGAATCTACATGTGTAAAAGGGATTCAAAGAGTCAACAATGGATAAATATACTTTACAATAACCCTACATGATGTTTATACCCTTAAACGAATAAATCATGGATCATACGAAGCTAATTGTGGAAGAAAGTGAGAGATTACAAACTACAGGGGTTAAATGTGTCAACATGTTTAAAGTATACCTTCTCGACAGCTAAAGGTGCACGAGAAGAACTACACCACCCACGACTTGGAATTAGGTGCCGTTGTATTTGCACTAAAACTGTGGAGACATTATTTGTATGGTACCAAATGTGTGATCTATTCAGATCACAAGAGTCTTCAACACTTGTTTAATCAGAAGGACTTAAACATGAGGCAGCGACGATGGATGGAAACTTTAAATGATTATGACTGTGAAATACGATACCATCCAGGCAAGGCAAATGTGGTTGCCGATGCCTTAAGTAGAAAGGAAAGGGTGAAGCCCATAAGAATCAATGCCAAGAGCATTGAATTAAAGAATAGTTTGAATGAAAGGTTGGTAGCTGCGCAGAAAGAAGCTGTACTAGAAGCTAACTATCCTGATGAGAAGCTAGGAGTAACTGCTGAACAGTTATCCTATGGCAAAGACGGAATACTGAGACTAAATAGACGAATATGGGTTCCAATTTATGGAGGACTTAGGGATGTAATCCTCCAGGAAGCCCATAGTTCTAAGTACTCCGTTCATCCTGGAGTTGATAAGATGTACCAGGACCTAAAGGCAAATTTTTGGTGGATAGGCTTGAAGAAGTCTATAGCTACCTATGTAGCCAAATGTTTGACGTGCGCACAAGTCAAAGCTGAACACCAGAAGCCGTCAGGTTTGCTACAACAGCCTGAACTCCCCACCTGGAAATGGGAAATGGTGACCATGGATTTTATCACCAAGTTGCCAAAGACAAAGAAAGGGAATGATACTATTTGGGTGATAGTAGATAGACTGACTAAGTCAGCACATTTCCTGCCCATCAAGGAGACTCATAGCTCTGACATATTAGCCCAGTTGTACGTAGATAAGATTGTATCTCTTCATGGCGTACCAACGTCTATTATCTCGGACAGAGATACTAGATACACATCACATTTTTGGAAAAGTTTCCAACAATCTTTGGGAACGCGCTTGAATTTTAGTACGGCTTACCATCCTCAGATGGACGGACAGAGTGAGCGTACGATCCAAACTCTGGGAGACATGCTTCGTGCATGTGTGATTGACTTAGGTGGTAGTTGGGATAACCACCTGCCATTGATCGAGTTCTCCTATAATAATAGCTACCATACAAGCATTCAGGCTGCGCCTTTTGAGGCATTATATGGTAGGAAGTGCAGAATGCCTATTTGTTGGGCAGAACTAGGAGAAGCTCAGCTATCAGGACCAGATATAGTCCTTGAGACAACGGACAAGATTGTCCAGATTCGTGATCGCCTGAAAGCTGCCAGGGATAGGCAGAAGAGTTATGCTGATAAAAGGCGAAAATCTATAAAGTTTGAGGTTGGTGATAAAGTTTTGCTTAAAGTATCACCTTGGAAGAGGGTGATGCGATTTGGTAAGAAAGGTAAGTTAAGCCCAAGGTATATAGGACCATTCGAGATCATCGAATGTGTAGGAACAGTGGCTTATAAGTTAAACTTACGTGAAGAGCTCAGTGGTATTCACAATGTATTCCACATCTGCAATCTGAAGAAATATCTGGCAGATAAATCGCTAGTCATACCACATACAGATGTGCACATAGATGAGAGCTTGAAATTTGTGGAAAAACCTTTGTCGATCGCGGACCGACAGGTTAAGAAGCTTCAAAGGAAGCAAGTGCCGATTGTAAAGGTCAAATGGGATGCCCGCATAGGTCTCGAGTATACGTGGGAGGTAGAGTCCACAATGAAAGAAAAGTACCCTCTTTTGTTTCGGTAAATCTTGAGGTCAAAATTTCTTTTAAGGGGGTGAGGATGTAACACCTCGTAAAATTTTGTCCAATAATATATCGACACGTGTCATGGACTTTAAACGTGTAAAAGATTAAGTTAGAGGGACTAAAGTTGACAAACAAGGAATCTACATGTGTAAAAGGGATTCAAAGAGTCAACAATGGATAAATATACTTTACAATGACCCTACATGATGTTTATACCCTTAAACGAATAAATCATGGATCATACGAAGCTAATTGTGGAAGAAAGTGAGAGATTACAAACAACAGGGGGTAAATGTGTCAACATGTTTAAAGTATACCTCTGAGTGACCTTTTAGCAAAACCTGGAGCTTTGTAACGATTAATTATGCTCACTAGAATAAGTGATAAAAATTTCACAAAGTTTCGTTATCGTATGAGAAAGTTATGATAAAATTCGTACACGAAGGGTTAAAAGCGTCAATGTTGAAATTTATGACTTTTTGGGTGATCATAAAGTTAACCAAGGACTTAACAAAGTTTGTATATGTCATGGAGCCCTTAAAAGTCAAGTTAGAGGGTTGAAAATGCAAGAAATAAAGTTGAAACCACGTTTAAAAGGACCAGGGACTGAATTGTAAATACTTGAAACTTGTTTGGCTGGTTCTGGAGGGCCAGGCGGCCCGCGTAAGAGTTCCCCTGGGGCTTACACGACCCGCGTGAGCATGCCAGCGACAGAAAACTCCTGGCAGCTACCAGTTCAGGGCTGTAACCGACTTAAAAGCTTGTTTTTATATACCAGGGACTCCTCCAGTGGTATTTCATGCACTAGGGACAGTTGTGATGATCTGAATCCATGCATAGAGTTGCTTGGCATGATCTAAGGGCATCAAAACTCGTATATAAGGAGCTCTTTAGTTGCAACACTTCGCACATTCACTTGCAAACTTTCACAAGCTTATTTCTGGAGCTCTCTGGTCAGTAACCAAGTTTTCTTAGGCTTTCTAATCGAGCATAGGACCCTTGTAAGTGTCCTTAACACTCCTTAATTCAGTTTTGCTTAGTTAATTAGCTTAAAGTCAAACCATCGTAATTAGAGTTTGACTTCGAGATTAATCAGTAATTGTCCAGTCAAATCTCGAATTGAAAGTACCTATGAGTTGGTAATTATGTGGGTAATAAACCCTTAAAAGGGCACCCTCTGATTCCCACTCTAACTAGGTCAATTGTCGGGTCAAAGTTAATCTTAAAAAGTCAACAGAAAGCTTATTTTCAAATAAACGCATAATTAACAATGTAGAACCCATGCAACCTATTTTATCACTAATATAACTTGGTAATTAATGTAAGAACATGTCTAAACATGTTCAACCCGACAATTTTCAGTTTAGGCTCTGTTCGGAACCGAAAATCGCAAAAGTAGACTTTTGCTTTGACTTTCAGTTCTGACCCAATGTAGCATGTTTTAGAAATGCCTTAGAGCTTTATTTGGACCAGGTTACTTGTTAGTATAACCCCCTGTGATTATACAACTTGGTTCATTAGTTATCCGATTCATACGCATGTTTCCGTTAATTGCCTATATGTTGACGATTATGCCCATATGACCTTAAAACGTGATTTTTGAAAATATAAAAGAATAGAAAGCTTAGTTACTGATTTATAAACTTGTACCTAAAATTTGACATCAGTTTGAGGTCTAGATTAGGAGTTATGCTCATTAGCGTAAATAAAAAGCTTTTTATGAATTAAACGGCATAATTAGCGTATAGCGTATCTAAACCCAATTTTTGATATCAAACTTTTTACCCACTGATGTAATATAATATTTTGGGATTTTTGAAGATTTTTATTTATTTTTAGGCTGAGCATAACATAGAGTTCTAAGCTTGATTCGGTTATTGTCGGTTTTGCCATTTTGGCCTATAAAATGAGTTTTACAAATCCTTTTAATACCAAACCTTTTTCTACTGATCTAATATGATAAAAAAAATATTTTGAGCCTTCTGGAATAATAAAAAATATCAGCTTTTCTTTAAAAACCCGGAAATAGCTCAAAATAGCCTTTTTAAGCGTTTTTAACGCATAATATGTATTAAAACTATTTTAAACACATAAGGTTTGATGCCTACTGATATTCTCAGTAAATTCTTATATTTTTATAGTAAGCAAAAGTTTTAAACTCAGATTTTCAGTTTCAACCTTTTAAGCCTACGTGAAATTACCAAAATGCCCCTAAGATGCAAAGTTTGGTTATAAAGGATAAATTTCACGTATATGTAATACCCTACTGTTATAACTTATTAAATTAAGTGTATTTACTGATTATATCAGACCTGTAACTCAGATTATTAATTAAACTCTTTTATAACCTTTAAAATGACCGAAGTGCCCCTACGGGGCATAGTTTGAGTTTGAATTCATTTTGGGCATAATAGAAGATATCTTACTGATGTCACAACATATTTAAGGCATATTAACTTAGGAAACCTGTATATGAATCTTATGGTTACCCGTTACGCACTTTTCATGTTCGGTTCGGTTTATGTAACTAGTTTGCATAAATTGACGAAAACGGGTCAAACCTTATCATTTTTGTCTCAAAATCCAGAATATGTTTAGTTTACCCATATTATACAAGTCTTCAAACTTGTCGGGTCTAAATCACATTCTATTCCGGTCTTCTCTTATTCGTGCGTTTGAACCGTATCTTCCTTTAAAACTAACCGGTCTAAGTTTAAGCTTAATTAAAGACCCGTTAGGAATCTAATAGGTTATTATAAACCTTCGTTCCAGAATAGGAGACCCGGTAAAAGCTATGTGCACTTGCTATTTGTGATTATTACTTGCAAAGGTAAATACTTTTAACTTATTTTCCCTTATACGGGCTTGGGGTACGGTATATAAAATACCGCTTGGTCGGGCATTGAATTTTTAATCGTATGAAGGTTACTTTATTGAGATGACCCGTTTAAATTGTTGTGTTTGCTTAAAGCCTTTGGGGGGTTAATGACCATGTCCCGGATATCCTTGGCATCATTCATGAAATGGCCACGACCTTAGCACGGGGTGTAGGCGTACACCCGCCAGTGCATATATAAATAATAAGGTATAACCGCCGGTTACGAGAATAACTCACCGCGGGACTATACCATGTGGTGTGTCTATTAATCTTTAACCCGGTATTCAACCCGGGCTACTGAACGTATAACGAACATGTAATTCTTTTACAAGTTTATATATAAATAATTATCCCAAGTTATAAAAAGTTTTGTGCCATGTGCATTCAAATCAATTTTCTTAAACATTTTCAAAATGAGTCAGTTAAATTGTATTTACTAGTGTAAACTGACGTATTTTTCCAAAAAGGCTAAGTGCATGTACTAATCGGAATAGGCTGGCCTCTCCTAGCATCAAATAAAAGTCTCGCAAGCTTAGATGCCTTAAAGACTCTGGAATAAAAGTCTATTTTTATCTTTTGATCCGCCTGTGGATCTTTTTCAACTATTTTGTGATACTTGATATTACAATCTATTCAGTTGAAATAAATCTATCTTTTGCTTCCGCTGTGCATTTAAAATTGTGTTGTTTGACTATGATGATATCAACTACGTCACGATACTCCCCACCGGGCCCACCGGTAATAAGTGGAAATATTGGGGTGTGACAGCAATCTTCCCCTGGTCAGCTATAGTGACCTCGGCTTTTTTCAGTTTAGCCTCCACGGTCTTCACTGCCTCGTAAGCCTCGGTGTACAGGGCCAACAGATGTTGCACACCTTACGAAGAAAAACACATGTATCATTAATACAGACTATCTAGGATACAGACTCAGTTACAGGGTCAGGATATTTACCTTGTTGAGGAAGGAAGTCATAGGCTCAAAGGAGTCAACAAAGCTGAGGTCATTGTAGGAGAAGCCTTCAGGAGCAGCAGCAATATCAGAGCCTTTTCTCTTTTTGGACCTGGAAGCATGGGCCCTAGTCTATGTAGGCCTGGGAGGAGGAACAGACGACTTGGAGCTGGTAGTGGCCGGTGTCTCCTTCTGCACTTGGACAGGCCCCGAGTAGCTGTCCAGTTCTTTGAGATCAAAGACGATGTGATCTTTGGCAGAGGCTACACAAAAAATGGAGTAATTTCAAACTTAATCATAAAATATCTTGACTAACAAAACTTATACAGGAATGTTGAGATCAGAAACCCTTACCAGACATATTAGAGCTGGAATGTTTGCTTGAACTTGCTTGGTTTGGGAAAAAGCTTCTTTCGATCTCAGGCAGTTTATAGATGGCTTCAATCCTTTCCACTGATTCTGGAGTCGGAGGAGCTAGCTTCCTGAAATCCACTGCACAAAAGAAAATGAAGATATCAGTTCAGGATACTGAAGCAGGATAATTTTGGGGATATTCCTAAAACCCTAAATCATACCCTTAGTTAACCACTTCACCGGAAAACTGTCACCATTAGGGATGGAGTTCCTTTTTACAAATAAAACTTGGTTTTCCACTCTTCCTCGTTCCTGGCGGCCCAAAGGATAAGAGGGTTGTTAGAGGTAGAGTAAAGCAAGAATCGACTGGACCCGTGGGATCTTAAACGGTAAACTATGGGAAGATCGTTGATGCTAAGACCAGGGAGGTGATTCTTCTTAATACGGTCAAGCACGATTAAAATCCTCCAAACCATGGGCATAGTTTGGCAGAAGCTCAGATTGGTGGTCCGGAAAAACTCCATGATAAAATCGGAAAAGGGAAATCTCAAACCCAAGGTGAAAGGGAAAGCTAAGAAACAAAGTCACTCGCTGGACGACATATCTGATTGGAGATCCCGATCAAATGGCCGGAAGATCGCACCGTCCGGGAAAGCACCTGAAGAATGGAGAGCTGCTATGTCGACATTGTCGAAGGAGCAGATCTCTCGCTCCGGATTTTGGAGCAAATCTTGGGGTGTGAATGTCGGAGTTGAATCGCCAGAGGAGGAGCGAGTTCTTTTTGCCATAACTGACTAAGGACGAAGAAGACGGAGATGAAAAGGGTTAGAGATAGGGAGAGAAGATTACCTTTTTAATCTCTGCAATGGCAATTAAAAGAAAGGAAATTAGGAGAAGATATAGGCATGCAATGAGTGAAAATTTCATGGGGAGTTATTCCATGTCACATTATATCTTCAATCCATTAAGGGCGTTGAAAAAATAAAAATATAACCGTTAGATTGGGTATATCCAATGGCAATATTTTTGGGGACAATTGTTATGGGTGGAATTTTGAACCCATATCCTGACAATATTTCTTGATTTTATGTTAGCTATTTGTCATTAGGATACCGAACCAGGATATTGGGAACATCCTGCGGGAGTATCTTGATTATCACTAACGATTTGCTTGTAGGTTGTGGCTGCAGGTAGTTAACGTTCACAAAGACTAAGTCCCCTAAAGACTCGCTCAAATTAGTTGGAAGAAAGACGTTGAAGCCGAAAGAAGTGGTCTGCAACGGTCGTTAAAGAATATTCAGAGTATCCATAAATAATAGGATAGTTTGTTTATTCATGTAACTATATATACGAGGTGCCGGATCATAGGAACACACACACTCTCGAGCTCTCATACTTGTACACTCTCTCATTCTAGTTGCAATCACACTCAAACAGTCACAATTCACAATTGTTGTAACACTTAGATCTGATTCGAGCATTATCCTGACATTGTATCCTAGTTATTCAAGCAATACGAAGAACGAGGCAGCTGACGATTGTCAGCACCCGAGGTTTTGTGCCGGCGATCTAAATTGATCAAGGGCTTTCCTCGTACATCTCGTGTCCACATTTACTTTTCTTGTATGTTATCTATTAAGTGTTAGAGTTTGATATCCTCGAACTATATCTTGAAACTGTTATTATTTTCAATCAAGTTAACACATTTTTGCAAACATCAATAGCACACTACCTCACAAACTAAATTTAATCACTTAATTGCTTCGGTAATTTTTGACTAAAACAGTATCCTTCTCTTTCGGTTTGGTCAAGTATATAACTTGCCTTAACCATTTATTCTTAGTTTACTTCCCGGGTTCGAGTGTATTAAAATACCCCTCACATACACTTTAAATCATTTTCTTTTCTAGTATTTTCAATTGAAACTCATTTCATAGTTAATTCTTATCGGATGTCTTGATCAAGCCTAGAATCGAACACATTTAATCTTTAACCTTGAACTCTGATTACCAACTTGTAAGACCCGGACTTACATAACTTATATAAAAGTGTTGCATTTATATACAAGCAATGCAAATAAACGTCCATACAAAATTTCAGGTTTGATAAAAAACTTCATAAGTATTTAAAACATTTCAACACGTTAACGTTGTTCGGTTCATAAAATAACTAAACAAAAAGCGGAAGCTTGATCTTCGGTTGTGTTCGATTCTTCGTTATGCTTGATCTTCATCCGTAACATCATAGCTATCACCTATATATCAAAAATCATCTCACACGTCAGTTATATGATGCTTAAACGTAGTTTGATAACCAAGTTTACCAAAACAAACAAACAAAAAGATGGTGAGAAGACCCGCCGTAAGCTACGACATGTATGCCATAACTTACGGCACCCCTTTTCTGTTGTTTCCAGCCATCCCCAGCCGTAGGTTACGGCTGGGAGCCGTAGCCTACGGCGCAGCCCGGCTGCATCATTTCCATTCTTGTCCCTTTTTTTACAAACATGTCTATAACTTCCCGATTACTTATCCGTTTCGCATGAAAATTGTTTCTACGTGACCGAAAAACATTTGCCAACATTCTTATCTTATAAGCCCATAACTCGGGTTTATAACTTTATGTTTTACGCTATCGGTTCTAAATTTATATGTTTATTTTTTTGACCCGTTTGCATGTTTATGCAATCGAGACTATGAAATTTACATCTTTTTCGCAAGAACATCATTTTTACGACTTTACCCGATTACCCGGGTTATTAAATTTGCGTTTCACGCATCCGTTACCCGGTTTGCGTTTATGCTTATTGAACCCGTTCAACCTTTTAAATTTTAATGGTCGAACTTAATTAGTCCGAATTATTTTCAAGAATTCACAATCTTCCGATTATGACCCATTATCCGGGTCCATTGATTTACTCTCGCACCCATTTCGGTATGCGTTACAACTTCGTTTTGACCCATTTGTTTGTTCGTGTGAAATCCATCACTTGGAACAAACCAAACTTATTATTAATTCGTTATTTGACCCATTTGGTTGTTTCATGTGAAAATCCTTACTATAAACAAGCCAAACTCATCAACATTCCTTATTTTGACCCGTTTGGTTGTTTCATGTGTAATCCATCACTTTAAACAAACCAAACTTTATGAGCAATTACCATTATTCAGTCATACACAAATAACACATAATTTAACAAAAACACAACGAAGCGTAAAGCCACGTACCTTAAAGCTTTCCTTTCAAGCGCGTGTCCGCCCCAGGTTGACCACTCGATGCTTCACCCAAATTGCCTATAGAGTTCAATCCGATTTATCATTTAGAACTATAGTAGAATTTATGATTCATAAACTTGTAAGTATTCAATTACAAGGTTCATGTTATGATTCTTCCACACCTTTCAACAACTCACATTCACTTAGGCATTATATTAAACACATTATGGGCATGGATTTTTACACCAAGTTTATTAAGTTTTCACTTCAACAATTACCCATGTTTTCCCACCTTATTAAGTCAATATGACTAGTATAATCGATTAACATCTAGAGCTCACTATATTAACATCAAATACATTAAATTTACTACCACAATTCATGTGTTCAACATATCTACAAAAACCCACTTACATATACATAGTATATTACCCTAATACTTAATCATAACATTTTCTCTACCATTATTCATCAAGGGTTTGCCTCAAATCATATGGGCACTACAAATTTTATCACAATTTCAACAATCCCTACTTCAACTGCACATCATAAGGTTCATCAAGAAATCACTACTTCAACATATACTAGATTTTTGACATACCTTATGATGAGATGATGTTGTAAACTCTAATTTATCAAAGCATGCATCAAAATCACTTTGATTTTCAGTTGAATTAGATGGATTTTGTTAAGTTACATCAAAACAGAAGGTAGATGGGCAACAAGCTACGCCGCCACCCCTATTTAAAAAAACAAAAAACAAACGAACTGATATGTTAACATACACTAAGAACTTTTTTTTTTTTGCTTAAGAACGCAAAGAACGATTTTCATACACTCCGAAACTGGCTCAAACAAATTTTGATAACTCATTACAATAGTGTTGGAACTCACTAAAGCTAAACTATAAAATTTAAGATAGTAAGATTCAACGAGTCAGTTCCAACGCCGCTACGCCGCTGAAATGAGTTAAATCGGAGTTCGTTTGAGTCGGTTTTAGAGTCCTAAAAGTCAATCTTAGGCAAAAATTAGTTCTGATGTGATCTTTCATACACACACACACACACACACACACACACACATATATATATATATATATATATATACAGGGGAAGGTTCAATTGAAAACCACTAGTTACTGTGAAAACTTAAAAACTAACTAAAAAAAGCCTAAAAAACATACCATTTTTTTTACCAAAATTTCGCTACTTTTTATATATATAAAAAAAAACTTGTACTACACATGTGCACTATAATTTTTTTTTGAAATTTTTTATATATAAAAAGTAGCGAATTTTTATAAAAAAATTGTAAAAAAAAAATTGGTATGTTTTTAGGCTTTTATAGTTAGTTTTTGAATTTTCACAATAAAAAGAGTTTTCAATTGAACCCTCTCCTATATATATATATATATATATATATATATATATATATATATATATATATGTATATGTTTATAAGGGATGGTTCATTGGAGAACATTAAAAAAGTGGGGAACAAGGGAACACTCTAAAAAATTATACTTAACATGTTAAAAATTATTTTTTTCTATTTTTTTTCGGTACTTTTTCTTATAAATAAATGTAGAAACATTTTTAATAAAAAATGAAAAACTAAAAATATAAAAAAATGTTTAAAAAACAGTTAAAAATATATGTATCTTATAAATTTAACTTAACATGTTAAAAATCAATTAAAAAAAAATTCAACGCTTTTCCTTATAAAAATGGGTAGAAACTATTGGAAATAAAAAATAATAATTTTTGTAAAAAATAATTTTTACCCTATTTTTAACTGTTTTTTTTATTTTTAGTTTTTGATTTTTTTTATTAAGAATGCTTCTACAAATATTTATAAGGAGAAGCGCCGCAAAAAAAAATTAAAAAAATTGATTCTTAACATGTTAAGTTAAATTTTTAAGAATGTTCCACGCTTCTCCATTTTTTTAGTGCTCCCCAATGAACCTCAAACTATATATATATCACATATATTTGTAATTCAAAAATGTATATAGGATTTATGTAATTGTTACGGAAAAGTTTTAAAAGCTATTAGAAAATTGTTGGATTTTATTTTCTCAAAATTAAAAATATTATTAGAAACATAGTTTGGGGATAAAAATACTTATCTGACTTTAAACAACCTAAGACGTGAAATGGTTTAATGCCGTACGTACCTCTTCCTCTTCTTAACCGAATCGAATTTGGACTCGGTTGGTGCGAAATGTGTTCATATATCGAATTTGTATCAAAGTCATGAAAACTTGAGTTTCTTTCACCACCCTTTATACTCCACACTTGACACTCTCCTTTATTAGAACCATGCACAGAAATGTAACGCAAGCTGATGTTGATAACTTGTTCAACTTCACCAAAACATTCCAAGTCTATGTTGAATATCTCTCGAAGGGAAGAACACCCTGAAATTGTTATTTGTTCTAGATGTTTCAATAATCGCATTGGATTGGTTGGAAATAGATTCACAAGCCCATTACACCACCACACCTCAATGTCTCTTAACTTGGGAATATTATCAAATTCATCCTCACTCCTACTCGGCCATATCCACTTAAGATTCTTCATACGTTCAATAACTACCTTTTTCAACTCGGAAGTTCTAACCTGCAAAAATAGGTCCGTCCAAACAATATACATTACATTAATTATAATATTGGCAAAAGAAATAACTAAACCAATTGACATATACAAATCAATTATGTGTAATCAGCTACCTGACTGTTAAAGAGTGCTTGTTGCAATGCAGAAGTATTTTTATTGTCAGGATAAATGCAAGTGATGCTGGGAAGACGTTCAACCTTCAGTTCAACCAGTTGCGGTAGGTCAACCACACTGTCAACCGGGAACAAACGTACAAGCTCTGGTAAGCCACCTAAACATAAATACTTTAGCTCCTCAAAAATGATCATCTCGCCTTTACCATTTATCTCGCCATTGTAATCATGCACCAGTGCTTCCAAAACAGAGCATCCCCAAATTGTGAGGCGTTCAAGTTTCCTCAAACCACGTGTCACATGTGTTGGGAAGAGGTATTTCAACTTACCACACCATTGAACATGAAAGTCTCTTAGATACAAAAAAAAGCTTTGATCATAAGGATTGACTGGAACAAAATCTTCAAGATGACTCATATGAATCATTCTTAAACGTAGACTCTCTGATTTCTTGACCAACTCATGAATTTTGTGGTCCACAAGGTCGCTTCTGTGCTCGTCCCAAAGGTCCAGCTGTAATGTAGTTTTGAATGAAATTATTGTTTCAAATTCAATGTAATAACAACCTATATATATCTTGAACTTATCAAGTTTCTCAAAGGATAGATCTTTTAGGTGGGTCATATCATAGAATTCGACCTCTAATGCACAAAGTCGGCATGAAAGCTTCTTTAACTCTTCCAAATTAGCATCAGTCAAGTGGATTCCTTTAAGACGAAAACATCTCATATAAAGCTCTTCAAGTTTGACTAAATCTTTAAAGACGCCATCATCAATATGAAGGTCGGCACATCCCGTCAGATCTAGTAACTTCAGCTTTCTTAGATTCCCTATCCTAGATGGTAACTTGAGGATGCCACAATAAGCAAGACTGAGCACCTCCAAATTCACAAGATCTCCAATGAAAGAGCAATCAGACATCAATTTGCATTCATGGAGACAAAGTGATTTAAGGTTGGTCGAAAATTGAAGAGATGTCGGAAGCGGTGGATATTGCATTTTATAAAATGCAATGACTTTGAGATTTTCCATACTTGCATAAAAATCTTCCGGAAACTTGAGCGACTGATCCCCATCCATAAGTTGTATAAAAGAGAGGTCTGGGTGCTTGAAGTCTCTAGGAAACTCCGACATACCCATGCATGTTAATGAAATTCTTTTGCAAGATTCATTCATTTCGTCTCTACCCCACGTGGACACATCGCCATGGTTTACAATCCAGGCAAAATCACCTTTGGAAACTCTTTCTAACACAAAAGCAAGTACAAGATCATGCAATTTAACACATCCAAGGTGTTCATTGTGCATCAACAAATTGGCGTCTGCGAGATTTTCCACACATGTCTTTATCCTGTCTCGTGCCTCTTTCAAAGTAGAAACATTTTTAAACAACTTTAGGCCCCATGCATGTCTAACAAGATCCTCTATTTGAATATCAGAGTCCTCCGGAAACAAGCCACAATGCAGAAAAATCTCTTTATCCTCATCGTTTTTTACATACTCGTAGCTTATTCTGATAATTTCTTGCACGTTATCATCGAGGTCATGATTCTTTAGACGGACAAGTGTATCCCTCCACACATGACTTTTTTTATGTTTAAGGGTTGTGCCAATGAGCTTGATGGCAAGTGGCAAATTACCACATTTTTTGACAATATCACATCCTATTTGAAACAGATTTTGATCATGTTCTTCAGAAACTCCAGTATATTCTGAAAAGAACTTTTGTGCTTCCTCATCTGACAACACATTGACTTGGACTACTTGAAGAAGGGAGGCATCCGCAATTTGTGTGCAAATATTTGAGTCTCGTGATGTCAACAACAACTTGACGCCTTTTGGCAAAGGACTTGTTAATCCAATATCCTTGATGTCAACCTTCTCCCACACATCATCTAATATAACTAGAATCTTTTTTTTATCCTCTTCTAACTTTTTCTTAAATTTTCTTTGGAGAGTATCTGCCCTTGCTGTTACAGTCGCTTCACGTAAACTTTCGCCTCCTATGCATATGGCTATATCATTCTGAATAGAAAACATGTTAGGATTTCTCCCAAGAGTAACTTTCACAAAGAAATCAAACATCTTCTTGTCTTCTGCAACTTTTTTAAGTTGTTCCATCATGGTGGTTTTTCCTACACCACCCATTCCACACAAGGCTATCACTTGACTCTTGTTGTCGTCTATTTGAAGGAGCTTCAATGCATCGTTGAATGGCACGTCTCTGGACTTGAAGTCATCTCCACCCGGTGACGATGATAACGGTGTAGAAGTGGTGGAGGATGTGGCTCTTCCAGTAGGCAATGGGGCATCGGTCCAAGTAATCTCGGAATATTTTGAAATAAGTTCTTGGATCCTCATAGTAGCCTTAGAAGCGTTTCTTCCCACTCGATACCTATTTTTCATGTGCAAACATCCAATGTCATCATTTGGGATGCTTTGGACTTGATCCTTGACCTTCTCAACCTCTCCCAACCAAGCCTCTACACGAGCAGGTATCTCTTTATCATTTGTTTCGTTTCTATTCTTGTGCTCTATAACTTCAGTGCTTGTATCCACCAAATCTTTCAATTTATCTTTCATGCCCGTAACATGTTTTGTAGAGCAAAACACATATCCTAGGTGTTTCGTGATATGACTTGCCATAAATTTCACAACAGGAGCAACGACTTGGTCATATAAAATCTGCTCCATTTTCCTGATCGAGACCAACAAGTCACGCAAACATATCAATAAAAACAAGTTAGTCTAGTTTCAACTTCAAAAGTTAAATATTGCAAGAACACACAAATAAGAAAGTCAATTATCAAGTGATTTAGGGTCTTCAATAATCAAAAATGAAATCTTACTTGCAAAGTTTATTTAATTAGAATATTGTCATACTAAATAAAATAAATAAGAACGCAATCATACAGTTATGTACATGATTTTAATGTGAATTCAATACAATACTAGTTTTAAGCACTGAACTATGGGTTGGAAGAAAAAACTAAAACCACATCATCTTAATGTGAATTCAATACAATACTAGTTTTAAGCACTGAACTATGGGTTGGAAGAAAAAACTAAAACCACATGTGAATTCAATACAATACTAGTTTTAAGCACTGAACTATGGGTTGGAAGAAAAAACTAAAACCACATCATCTTAATGTGAATTTAATACAATACTAGTTTTAAGCACTGAACTATGGGTTGGAAGAAAAAACTAAAACCACATCATCTTAATGTGAATTCAATACAATACTAGTTTTAAGCACTGAACTATGGTTGGAAGAAAAAACTAAAACCACATCATCTTAATGTGAATTTAATACAATACTAGTTTTAAGCACTGAACTATGGTTGGAAGAAAAAACTAAAAACCACCAATCATGTCTAGATCAAGTGGTGGAAGGCTTGCATTTCTACTGGGAGAGCAAGTTCAACTCCTACTTGGTACAAAGTGAGGCATTGGTGGGCAATGATAGGAGACTCGGGGAAACCTAGGTTCGATCCTTGATTTTACCGGTAATTTCACCATCATGCCTATGGGCGGGCGGGTTACCGGGTTTTCCCCGGAATTGGTGGTGAACTCGGGTTACTCTCGGAGTACTCGGTTTGGTCCAGTGGGTGTCCCGGGAGTGCTGGGGATTGATCCTGTTGTTCGTTTAAAAAAAACAATCATACTAAGACTTTAACTCTAATGGGGTGTTTGGTTTGCGGAATGATTTGGAATTGGAATTGGAATTTATATAGGAACTAGAATTTGAAGAAATTGGATTTCGAATTTAAACATTCCAATTGGAATTGGAAACTGTTGGAATTGGAATCTCAATTCCATTTTTGTTGTGTTTGGTTGTCAAGTGAATTGAAATCCATCACCCCGGCATCCACAGCCACCAGTTCTGGTCGAAATGGTACCGGTCAAAACGGTTCGGGTCGAAGCGGTTTACGCATTTTTCGTCCTTTATGTTTCAATGTTTTATCAGATATTGTCCTTGAACTTCTAAAATTACACCGGCTTTCTTTTACGTTTGCACATGATAACAAACGGTGTCCTTATAGCTTAACTCAGTTAAGTTTTTTTGTTAACTCCATCCATAGGCCACTCATGTGAGGGCATAATAGTCTTTTCCCATCTTTTAATGAATTAAAAGAAAACAAAAAACTAGAAGGAAAGTACATAAAAACATTCTCTCTCTACCCACGCTCTCAACTTTCTCTCTCTACAGACACACCCTGTTTTTTCAACCTTGATTTAATCAAGATCAAAGCTTTTTGATCGTTCACATCTATTTCAACAAACACAGCCATCAAATTCACATGTAAAAACTAGGCCTCACATCCCAATACGATCCGATCAACTATCAACAATTCGATTTCAAAAATTCATATTTCCATTTACACGGTTAAAGGTTTTTACAGTAGCAGTCGTTTTTAACCTTTAGATAATTTCCACTTTTTTTTCCCCAAAACTTAAAAATTACAAATTTAGACACACTATCGAAACAACTGTTGGGAAACACAAAATCGAAACAATTAACAAAGGGCCAAACTATCTACACACTTGGTGTGTAGATAGTCACCTTTAAAAGGTGTTTTTGTCCTTATATGCACACCCTGCAGTGTCGAACTGTGGCCAAAACGTGACGTTTTGGTCTGGTTAACCAGACAAAGACTGACTGGTGTTTGACGGGTCTGTTGACCGGACCAAAACGCCGAGCTTTGGCCGCGTTTTGGTCCTGTCAACCAGACCTGGTGTCAGTCTTTTGTCTGGTTGTTAGGACCAAAACGCGGCCAAAGCTCGGCGTTTTGGTCCGGTCAACAGACCCGTCAGACACCCGTCAGTCTTTGTCTGGTTAACCGGACCAAAACGTCGCGTTTTGGCCACAGTTCGACACTGCAGGATGTGCATATAAGGACAAAAAACACCTTTTTTGGTGTGTAAATAGGCATTTTGGTGTGTAGATAGGTACACCCTTAACAAAAATACAAAGAACAAGCAACTAAAAGCAATTAGAACAGCAAAAAACTACAATCACACTAAACATCGAAGAACCATAATAAAAATAAAAAACAGAAAAAGAAAGACATGATGTAGCATGGAATTGAATCAAGTTGCAAGCAGAAGAACAGAATCAGAAATACATTCATACATAATTAAAGCTTATTGATCAAGAAAATACCTCTCTTTTACTTTTGATCTTCTTTCTTCAAAATCTGTGGTGAGAATTATGTACTGGAAAGTGTAAACGGAAACAAAATGATTGATTAGTGGGGGGGTTTTATAAATGAAAAGAAACAAAAGGAGGATTAGTGGGGGGGTTTTATAATTGAAAAGAAACAAAAGGAGGATTAGTGGGGGTTTTGTAATAGTAAGTTTCAAGGCAGGTCCCCGAGATTTGAGCCAAAGTTCGGTTTTCGTTAATCTTTTTTAATTTTCTGCGTTGGAATGCCAATCAAGTATCTATTTCTTGTATTCCTAGTCACTAATTGAGTTGGTTTTTTCTTTTAGTTTAGGAGCAATTTAGTTTTAATATAGTAGCACCCTAAACTAGCAAATTTGTTCATGTTAGAACCTCCATCCCCATCTTTATAATTTAACTAAACAACATTTTTATTTATAAATTTTGTTTATTTTTCAAGGATCTCCCACATTCAACTCTCTATATTTATCACTATCTTTCTCATAAACACTTATTTTACTTTTTTTTTTTTTATTTCCTACACACTTACAATATGAATATAAAGAGTTATGTGCAAACTTCTAAATATAAAGTTATGTGTAAAAGTTAGACCAATACATAAAACATAGAAAATAATAACTAAATCGACTTACGACCACACATTGCGATGAGGCTCTTAAACCACAAAAAGAAAAAATAACGTAAAAACTTTAAAACATACACGCGCGTTGCAGCGTGTTAATTCACAAATTTTAGACTGAAATGTAAAACGACAAATTTATTAAAGGTAAAAAGTATAAAGAAATAAAATTGAAAGTGAAAAAGTGTCAGGGTAAAAATAAAAAATTATGTTTTGACAAAGTTGTAAAAGAAGAAAAGTATAAGGAGTAAAAGTGTAACAAAACTGAATTAGTAACTTTTACTCACGAATCAACCTTAATGATTAATATATAGTTAACTAGATTAGAACCCCGTGTATTACACGGGCCGAATAAATGTAAATTTATATACTATATAATAAAATAATATATCTTTAAAAACTTTGTTTATTACACAAATTGAATACGTGTAATTTTATATACAAAAAAATAAAAAGTTATATCTTTAAAAACCTCGTATATTGTTATACAGGTTGAATAAATATAATTTTATACATCCAATAATGAAAAAAATACTAAATAATAAATTATTTATATATTTAAAAAACCCCGTGTATTGTAAGGGTTGAATAAATCTAATTTTATATATCAAATAATAAAAAAGTTATATTTCTAAAAACCTCATGTATTACACGGGTTGGATAAATGTAATTTTGTATAGTAATTTATAAAAAAAGTTATATATTTAAAAAAACCCGTGTATTACACGGGTTGAATTTATATATCAAATAATAAAAAGTTATATTTTTAAATACCTCATGTATTACACGGGTTGAATAAATGTAATTTTGTATAGTAAATAATAAAAAAAGTTATATCTTTAAAAACCCCATGTATTACACGGGTTGAATAAATGTAATTGTATATGGTAAACAATAAAAAGTTATATCTTTAAAAAACCTCGTGTAATACACGAGTTGAGTTCTGATTAATTTTAAATTATGATTTCCTTCATTTTCTCTCCTATTAAATAATAATATTTCAACTTAAAATCACAACTTAAGTCATATTCTTTTTTTATAAAACATATTCAAAAATATATAATATTTTATTTAAAATAAATATATTTAAAACATATTATTGATTATAAAGAATAGATCTATTTAAAACATATTACTGATTATAAAAAGTCATAGACAATTTGAATATGTTGCCTAAATTTGGATGTAAAAGTATAAGCGTAAATATTAAAATAAAATCTCTCTATGATGTAATAAAAGTATCATGTAACCTATTCTAATATCTAAGGAAATATATTATGAAAATAATATGTAATATTAATAGTATATTTTCAAAACAATAATATAATCTAACATGTTTTTAATAATATATATATATATATATAGGGTAAGGTTCATGCGAGAACCACCCTTATTGCGAGAAACGCGAGAACCAATGTGAACACAACCTAAAATAGCTAAAAAAAACCTAAAAAAAAACCTAACCCCCACCCCCCCCCCCCAAAACCTAAACCCCCCTCCCCCAAAGCTAAAATGCTAAAAACTAAACCTAAAAAAATCTAAATTTTTTTTTAATATTTTTTATGTTAAAATCGCTACTTTTCGAAGCCAAAAAAAATTTTAATTTTTTTTTGCCTTCGAAAAGTAGCGATTTTTTTATAAAAATATATTAAAAAAAAATTGTGTGATTTTTAGCTATTTTTAGGCATTTTTGGTTGTGTTCACATTGGTTCTCGCGGTTGTCGCAATAAGAGGTGGTTCCTAACGGATCTTTGTCCTATATATATATATATATATATACCGCTAAAATGAGAACCACCTCCAGTTGTAAGAACCGTGAGAACTTTTTGATCCAGGGCGAGTTGGACCAAATTTTTTTTTCATAAACGTAGATACATGTATTATAAACACATTTGTAAAAAAAAATTAAAAAAAAATGTCGTGTGTGTAGTTTTGAACACCACAAGTTTGTGTTTACGGGTACCGTAAAATTTACAGGTCCCGTAAACGCAAACTTTGGGTGTTCAAAACCTATGTTGTCAAAGACGCAAGGCGCAGGCGAGGCGCATCGGCCTCGCCCGGAGCCTAGGCGCAAGGCGCAAAAAAAGCGTGGCTTTTTTAAGAAAAGCGCACATAGAGAAAAAAATAAAAAAAATATGTTATGCTTTGAAAATAAATAAGATTCCACATATATAATTAAAAAAACTATTATACATGCCATTTAAGATCATGGAGCTAATAGTTAGTAGCAAAAGTTTAGGACCTATATGTTGTAAGTTTTGGGTGTGTGAATAAAAGTCTCAAAATGTGGTAAATACTTTGTCCCACATCGGTGTGGGGACAAAGTGAGTGGTTATTTATAAGGTAAAGTCTTTACTACTCTATTGTAGCTTTATGACATGTTTTACCACAAGTCCTACCCGCGCGCAGGGGGGTGCAAAAATGAGTTTCTGAGCTTGAATTTGGTTGAACTCATGCGTGCCCGCACCTGCGGACACGAATGCCGCTCCGAAAACCCCGGGCCTCAGACACGAATGCGTGAGGCAGTTTTTTATACGCACTCACGGTTTCTGTTTTTTTTTTCTGCTTTTGCACAGCGCCTCAGACAGTTTTTTGCGCGCCTTTGCTGCGCCTCAGACCTTTTTGGCGCGCCTCAGACCGTTTTTTTCAAAAAAAACCATTTTTGCGCCTAGGCTGCCACCAGGCGCTATAGGTGCGCCTCGCTGCGCCCGGGCGCCTAGGCGCGCGCTTTTTGCGCTTTTGACAACATAGCTCAAAACTACACACCCGACATTTTTTTTTGAATTTTTTTTTACAAAAGTGTTTATAATACATGCATCTACGTTTATCAAAAAAAATTTTGGTCCACCTCGCCCCGTACGGTGTAGTTCTCACGGTTCCTACAACTGGAGGTGGTTCTCATTTTAGCGGTCCCCTATATATATATATATATATTAAATGGATATCTCTTCGTATATCTCATAAATAATTATTTAAATTTAATGGGCTAAAAAATAGATGGCTCCGATGAATGACATGGGTCCTATAAATGGTTTCTTTTGTTATATAGTATATATATAGATTTTAATTTTGTTATATTTTTTATTTATTTTTAAAATTATAATGTTTTTAATTAATATTTTCTCATCTATACCTTTTATAATTTTCGTAACTAACTGTTTACCCTTTATTTTGTATACCAACTAGTTATTTTCTGCCCGCGCGTTGCGGCGGGACCCAATGACTACAAAAGGCGTGTCAGCAACGGCAAACAGATAATGAATATCAAAACATAAATAAAATGACGTGGTAAGGATAGTCACTCCGTCATAAAAAAAAACGATTTTAAATAACCTAATATATAATAATAGGACCCACACATCCTACACATTGGAAATTCGGTTGTTTTCAGTTCAGTTATTACAGTGCTAACACGTTAAAATATGGATGAGCTCGGTACCGGTAACGGCAGCGAAAGTACCGATCCGGAAAATCATCGAAATTAGGTACCGGCACCGAAAATGCTCGGTACAATACGGTATGGTATTTGAAGGTAAAAATCAATAAATACAGGTATGGTGCTAGACCGGTGTCGAACCGAAAGTAACGATTCTGAAAACACCAAAAGGTGGGTACCAAATTGGTACCGAAAATGATTTGGTATAGTAAATTTGGTACCGGTACGATACCGGTTCGTTTACAGGATTTGATACGATTTGCTCATCAATATTCTAAATATCCAAGTTAATTTTTTTACATGCTACAATTTATTCATTACAGAAAAAGACAAAAAAGAAAGCAAAATAAGTTTTTGTGTATATAAAACCTCATTAAAAGGAAATACATTTTACTTACTGTGTGTATGAAAAATAATCTAAAAGGTGCAATTATTTCGATGTAATTTCTTTTTGTCATTTAATTTCTATTTTGATTGATGTAATTTTCTTTCGAAGTGTTAATTAATAACTAAAAAAATAAAATAGTATAACTGAAGGAAAATAGGCATACAGGGCCTGATGTAACTGGGCCAGTGGTTTCAATATGGGACCCAGGGATCTTTACTAAAGAAAATGTCTTTAAACACGACTCGTTTCTCTTAGTTGCTGGCTGGAAAATTGGCAGGAACAGATTTCAACAGGGAAAGGAAGGCATGTGGATTTTGGTAGGAGATTTCAACAAGGGGATAGAGATGGATGGAGGGTCAAATGTGAATGCTCTCACAATGGATTTTTCATCTCTATCTTTATAATTACATTAAAAATTACTAACCTTTCTCTCATATTTTCAATTAAGTAATATATATGTATATTGAACGGCGAATTTGGATCACTAACGGGCCACTGAAGACTGAAGTATCATCGTGCCACCAGCGAAACCAACCGATCATATTCATCTCCACTAGGCATAATACCTATACACCAATTCAGGAGGAAAACCCTCTTGTGGGAATCGAACTCAGGACCTATTGGTCCCAAAAACTTATCTCACCCCCAAGATACCACTAGGGTAGGCTATAAAGTGATTTGTTTTTTTATATTTTTGTTATTATATTTTCTCTCTCATCTACTTACAACCACTTTTGAAAAATTATAGACAATGAAAAGAGTCCTACCAAATTTACTATCAACAATAACATTTTCTCTCTTCTTCATTTACAACCACTATATATATATATATATAGGGTAAGTTTCATGCGAGAACCGCGAGAACCAATGTGAACACAACCTAAAATAGCTAAAAAAAACCTAACCCCCACCCCCCCCCCCCCCCTCTCCAAAAAAAGACCTAAACCCCCACCCTCCAAAAAAAAACCTACCCCCCCTCCCCCCCCCCCCCCCCAAGCTAAAATGCTAAAAACTAAACCCCAAAAAAAAACTAAAAATAAAAAAAAAAAACACAAAAAAATTTATTTTTTTATATTATTTCCATTAAAATCGCTACTTTTAGTAGCAAAAAAAAATTTAAAAATTTTTTTTTGCTACTAAAAGTAGCGATTTTTTCATAAAAAAATATTAATTTTTTTTTTGTGTTTTTTAGCTATTTTTTGTTGTGTTCACATTGGTTCTCACGATTCTCGCAATAAAGGGTGGTTCCTAACGGATCCTTCTCCTATATATATATATATATTACTCACTCATATAAATATAAATATGGAGAATCAAATGTGAATACTCTTACATTAATCATTTAGTTTATTGAAAATTTATCATTTTAAATGGTAACTTTATTACTTCATTTCATTAAGCTATCACTTTATTGAATTTGGGATTTATTATTTCGTCCTATCAAAATACGTATATATAGATAATTTTGTTGTGTGTATATATAAGTTGCTAAAAGAACATTAGTTCCTTTGATTACTTATCCAAGTAATAATAAATTAGATTGTTAACAACAATATGTTAAAAAGAAAGTTTACAGCAGCAGTCGTTTTTATTCTTTAGATAACTTTATCCTTCTCTTTTTACCAAGGTTTAAAAATTACAAATTTACACACACTCCAAACAATTGGTGACTAACTGTTCATGGCTATGGGTATTTAAGTTTAACCTATGGTGGGTTCAGGTGAGTTTTGCCCTTCAGTCTTGAGTTCGAGTCTGGTGATAGGGGTTTCTTATTGAGGGGTTTTAAATTGTGGATCTATTGTGCCAGAGGGCTCTTTAGCACGGACTTAGTTAAAACAAAAACGAAAGCTACACCTTTGATTGATGGTCTAACCAACAGAAATTAAAACAAAAACGAAAGCTGATTAGATGATTATGATGAAAACACACCCATATTTTAATAAAGTTAAAAAACAAAGAAATAAACACATCCATGGTAACAGATCTTATCTTAGTGTTTTTTAACACATCTAGGTGTTTTTCTTTAACATACTGTGCTCTAATATAAATATGAATGAAGTGTGTGGGTTGTTGTTTAGAAATCACATAATATGACATGTAGCATGGAATTGAATCAAGTTGCAAGCAGAAGAACAGAATCAGAAATAAATTCATACATAATTAAAGCTAATTGACCAAGAAGATACCTCTCTTTTGCTGCGATCTTCTTTCTTCAAAATCTGTTGAGAAATGTAATGGAAAGTGTAAACGGAAACAAAAGGAGGATTAGTGGGGGGTGTTTTATAATTGAAAAGAAACAAAAGGAGGATTAGTTGGGGTTTATAATTGAAAAAGGAGGATTAGTGGGGTTTATAATTGAAAAAGGAAGATTAGTGGGGTTTTATAATAGTAAGTTTCATGGTTGGTCCCCGAGATTTGAGCCAAAGTTCGGTTTTATAATTGAAAAGAAACAAAAGGAGGATTGGTTGGGGTTTATAATTGAAAAAGGAGGATTAGTGGGGTTTATAATTGAAAAAGGAGGATTAGTGGGGTTTTATAATAGTAAGTTTCATGGTTGGTCCCCGAGATTTGAGCCAAAGTTCGGTTTTATAATTGAAAAGAAACAAAAGGAGGATTAGTTGGGGTTTATAATTGAAAAAGGAGGATTAGTGGGGTTTATAATTGAAAAAGGAGGATTAGTGGGGTTTTATAATAGTAAGTTTCATGGTTGGTCCCCGAGATTTGAGCCAAAGTTCGGTTTTATAATTGAAAAGAAACAACAGGAGGATTAGTGGGGTTTTATAATAGTAAGTTTCAAGGTTGGTCCCCGAGACTTGAGCCAAAGTTCGGTTTTCCTCCATCTTTTTTTAATTTTCTGCGTTGGAATGCCAATCAAGTATCTATTTCTAATTGTATTCCTAGTCACTAATTGAGTTGGTTTTTTTCTTTTAGTTTAGGAGCTATTTAGTTTTAATATAGTAGCACCCTAAACTAACAAATTTGTTCATGTTAGAACCTCCATCCCCATCTATATAATTTAACTAAACAACATTTTTATTTATAAATTTTGTTTATATTTCAAAGATCTCCCACATTCAACTCTCTATATTTATCACTATCTTTCTCATAAACACTTATTTTACTTTTTTTTTTATTTCCTACACACTTACAATATGAATATAAAGAGTTATGTGCAAACTTCTAAATATAAAGTTATGTGTAAAAGTTAGACCAATACATAAAACATAGAAAATAATAACTAAATCGACTTACGACCACACATTGCGATGAGGCTCTTAAACCACAAAAAGAAAAAATAACGTAAAAACTTTAAAACATACACGCGCGTTGCAGCGTGTTAATTCACAAATTTTAGACTGAAATGTAAAACGACAAATTTATTAAAGGTAAAAAGTATAAAGAAATAAAATTGAAAGTGAAAAAGTGTCAGGGTAAAAATTAAAAAAAAATGTGTTTTGACAAAGTTGTAAAAGAAGAAAAGTATAAGGAGTAAAAGTGTAACAAAACTGAATTAGTAATTTTTACTCACGAATCAACCTTAATGATTAATATATAGTTAATTTTAATTTTGTTATATTTTTTATTTATCTTTAAAATTATAATGTTTTTAATTAATATTTTCTCATCTAAACCTTTTATAATTTTCGTAACTAACTGTTTTTTTTTTTTTGTATACCAATTAGATGTGATCGGCTATGTTTTATTCAATGGTGGCGGCGCAACTTCATTCATTTACTTTATATTTCATATATATTTCGATGCAATTTCTTTTTGTCATTTAATTTCTATTTTGATTGATGTAATTTTCTTTCGAAGTGTTAATTAATAACTAAAAAAGATAAAATAGTATAACTGAAGGAAAATAGGCATACATGGCCTGATGTAACTGGGCCAGTGGTTTCAATATGGGACCCAGGGATCTTTACTAAGCATTCACATCCTAACCATCAAATTATGTGAGGAGAGGTTTTTATATTATAAAGGGTATAAAAAGTGGTTGTGAGTAGAGGAGAGAGAAAATGTTACTGTTCATCTGTATATTTGGGGGGAGACACTGTTCACCCGTTATAATTTTTTAATATATTTTGAAAGTGGTTGTGAGTGGAAGTGAGAGATAATATTATTTAATTGAAAGGAGAGAGAAAAAGTATTTGTTTTTAGTGGAAATATATTGATATAGGAGTTGTTTTTTTGTGAAATGTATGTATAATTTGATGGATTGGATGTGAATGCTCTAAAGAAAATGTCTTTAAACACGACTCGTTTCTCTTAGTTGCTGGCTGGAAAATTGGCAGGAACAGATTTCAACAGGGAAAGGAAGGCATGTGGATTTTGGTAGGAGATTTCAACAAGGGGATAGAGATGGATGGAGGGTCAAATGTGAATGCTCTCACAATGGATTTTTCATCTTTATAATTACATTAAAAATTACTAACCTTTCTCTCATATTTTCAATTAAGTAATATATATGTATATTGAACGGCGAATTTGGATCACTAACGGGCCACTGAAGACTGAAGTATCATCGTGCCACCAGCGAAACCAACCGATCATATTCGTCTCCACTAGGCATAATACTTGTACACCAATTCAGAAGGAAAACCATCTTGTGAGAATCGAACCCATGACCAATTGGTTATGCTATAAAGTGATTGCTTTTTATATTTTTGTTATTATATTTTCTCTATTATCTACTTACAACCACTTTTGAAAAATTATAGACAATGAAAAAGAGTCTTACCAAATTTACTATCGACTATAATATTTTCAGTCTTCTTCATTTACAACCACTTTATATCATATATATATATAACTCAGTCATATAAATATAAATATGGAGAATCAAATGTGAATACTCTTACATTTATCATTTAGTTTATTGAAAATTTATCATTTTAAATGGTAACTTTATTACTTCATTTAAACCCCCTTCCAGCCCAGTCGGTTCCCAACTGGTTGGTTGGGCCGGTTCCTCCTTGGAGGTCACTGGTTCGACTCCCGGCTGCGGCGTATTGGGGGGGTCGTCCCAATAATGGATCGTTTCCTACCGAGGCATGGTTCGATCCGGAGGGCAACCCGGTTTTACCCAGCTGTTACCCCAGCGAGTCTCTCGTGTAGTTTTTTTAATTTTATATGTGGAATCTTATTTATTTTCAAAGATAACATATTTTTTTTCTCTATGTGCGCTTTTCTTAAAAAAACCCACGCTTTTTTTGCGCCTTGCGCCTAGGCTCCGGGCGAGGCCGATGCGCCTCGCCTGCGCCTTGCGTCTTTGACAACATAGGTCGATGTACATATTGAAAGTCACCCTTAAAAAAAAAAAAAAAACTTTATTACTTCATTTAATTAAGTTATCACCTTACTTCATTTAATTAAGAAAATACCTCTCTTTTGCTTGCGATCTTCTTTCTTCAAAATCTGTGGTTGAGAATGTACCGGAAAGTGTAAACGGAAACAAAAGGAGGATTAGTGGTGGGGGTGGGGGGGGGGGGGGGGGGGTTGGTTTATAATTGAAAAGAAACAAAAGGAGGATTAGTGGGGGGGGTTTTATAATTGAAAAGAAACAAAATGATTGATTAGTGGGGGGGTTTATAATAGTAAATTCATACATAATTAAAGCTCATTGATCAAGAAAATACCTCTCTTTTGCTTGTGATCTTCTTTCTTCAAAATCTGTTGAGAAATGTACTGGAAAGTGTAAAGGAGGATTAGTGGGGTGGTTTTATAATTGAAAAGAAACAAAAGGAGGATTAGTGGGGGGTTTTATAATAGTAAATTCATACATAATTAAAGCTAATTGACCAAGAAAATACCTCTCTTTTGCTTGCGATCTTCTTTCTTCAAAATCTCTAGACAATAAGGCTGGAAAGTGTATACACAAACAAAAGGACAGTGATAAGGCTGGAAAGTGTATAAACAAACAAAAGGATAGTAGGGTTTATAATAGTAAGAGTAAGTTACATGTTTGGTCCTTGTGCTTTAAACCAAAGTTTGGTTTTCATCTGTGCGTTTACTTTTTGCATTGGCAGTCCTCAAGGTATTTATTTCTTGCATTTCTAGTTCAAATCGCTAATGGAGTTAGTTTTAACTATTAGTTGAAGGGCAATTTAGCTTAAGAGTTAATAACACGATTGGTCCTTGTGGTTTGTGGAAGGTAATATATATGGTTGGATACTAAGAGTTTAAAGTAATAATATGGGATATTAACTTTCGATTTTGTAACATTTTAGAGTACCAAGGCCAACTCCAGTTAAAAGTAACTAAGAACTAAGGGTATATTCATCATTTCACATCTTACTACCTAACTTTGTTACTTTTGAGAAACCACGTGAACTTACCGCATAATTAAGTCTTATCATTTAAAACACAACTTTTCTTTTTTTCTTTTATAGTGGGAATGCCCGCGCGTTGCGGCGGGTGTCCCGACTTATGATGTCTATTACAAATGTTGACGTTAAGCATGAAGTTTGTTACTTACAAAATCTAACCCGTCATACCTTACAAAAAATCGCTCTGGTAGTTTTGTTAGATGTACAACCCGTCTTCAAACATTCATTGGTCACCTGCTAGGTCGCGTAGTGTAGCCATCCTTGTTGAGGTGTCTTTCTTTTTGTTGGGGGTCATGTTTACAGGTCGAATCGAGCACAAACACAAAAACTTAGCCGAAACCTGAAACTGTACCAGACACATGAAGACAAACACAACATGAGTTATTATGGTTTGATAAGAACACCCCCATTATATCAATTTATTTTTTTTATGATCATTTTTTGGTTACACGTACAACAAGTTTTGTTACGAGAGATGTACCATAATTAGTAGGCTAGTACCACAGAGTGCAAATCAATTAGCAGGGAAACAAGCTTTCCTGCTTTGTGCATGGCAACAGTACCTACATAAAATTGTTGCAGGACATTACATTCTGTTGTTCATTGACGAAAACTCATAACGGGTCAAACAAGGAAAGTATAAAGATTAAAGCCTTACTGTCACAGCCACCAATGTGCTTGCTGCCAATAAAAACATTTGGTACAGATAGTTGGCCAGTCCACTCGTGCAGTGCTGATTGCATCTCACTTCCATCACCTTCAGACATGGATACACACGTCTTTTTAGACATATTTCAGGTAAAACACCGATCAAACTTTTTTTTAACGACCAACAAAGCAGATGATTTATTAAATAAACCAACCGAACTAACCAAATTGTTAGCTCGATACTTTACACCAGCAAAACATCACAGCAGAATACAAAAAACAGACGAGTACATTATACACCCAGACCTTCTAAATCGAATTTTAGCCACCTATCCCATGTTAGGTCCGAGGCTTTAGATCGATTCTTGATCCACAAATAAGCAAGGGCCTTTATCTCTTCCATAACCCTCCCAAATTACGCTTGCTTCTGCTGGAAAATGATGTTCCGACATAGCCATATACACCAGCTTGACGCTTGTACTACCAAATAGACCGCCTTCTTCCACTTCCTCGACCCGCTAATATACCAGTGGGGTTGAACCAGATCTTTGGCTGAAAAAGCAAACAAAGTAATGCCTTTGCACCACGACATAACTGCATCCCATACCTTTTGAGCGAAATTACACGAGATAAATAAATGATCGACTGATTCATCTTCAACACCACATAAAACGCAGCGGGTCGATTCAATATACACGTTTCTTCTAACCAATTCCAATTTTGTTGGAACCCGGTTTTTGGCCACCCTCCAAGCTAGAAAGTTTACATTGGAACAGAAGGCCTCTAACTCCTGCAGAGCTGCTGGAAATTAATAGGCTGTTTGAGATGTTGAGTTCTGTGGCGACCACGTATTCCATTCAAATCTAAAGCCATTGTCAAGCACGCTCGAACTTCTCAGCTTTGTTCTTATACTTTTAACTGTGAGCATGCCTGAAGTATCGAGCATCCACTTCCACTTATCTTCCGAAGCAGTCATCTCCACAGAACTCAACATCTCAAACAGCCTATTAATTTCCAGCAGCTCTGCAGGAGTTAGAGGCCTTTGTTCTTATACTATCAAAGGCTTGTCTTTAACAATCTCAACTCATCCAAATCGACAAGCGTTTCTTAAAGGTCTCCACCACCGGTACCCAATTTTTTACAAGGTTCATGTTGGTCCCAACTATCAAGCCTAGATGTTTAAATGGAAGCTCCCCAACCCTACACCTAAGTATCTCGGCCAACTGTTGTGTTTCATCCGCAGTGACCCCAATCCCGTAAAGCCAACTCTTAGACGCATTCACCCTTAGACCCGAAGCCAAATAAAAACACCGAAACACCGATCAAACTAAGTATAAGAAAGTTTTCAATACAGTTGGCATGATCATACAATTGAAATTCACATAAAGTGAAGTAATGACCTGTTATGTTTGTACCCATGACTCGTAAAAGTTTGTCAAGGTCTCAAAGAACTAAGTTCACGTGTTATTTGCATTCATTTAGATACCAACTACATGTTTGCAATCAGAAATATTGCTACCAACTTCTCTAAGTTGCTTGTCAACAGAAACAATTATGTTAGATCAAAATTGCCTGAAATGTTACAGTGAGGCTCATATAACTGTAAATTCAGCATACGTATACTGATATAAATACATTCGAAATCGATCGAGATCAAGAGAGAGGAACTCACTTTCTAGGTCAAGCTCGATGGTTTTGAACGAAGATCCAAGCTCAGTAAACAACTTCTTAACGCTCACACAGTATGGACAATAAGATTTGCTGACAAAATCAAAATCAATATCAAATATATAACGATTATTATAAACAGTATGGATATAATGGTAATGAGAGAGAAATTACCATTGTCGTTGCGGAGGATTACGGTGGCGTACGGTCAAGAGACCGTTCAAGGGGTTCAAAGATCCAGAGACGAAACAATGGTGGGTTGCCCGATCTCTCTCTGTCTCTAGCATATTATCTCTTGTATCAACTCCCCTTCATCTTGAGTCAAGCTTACTGCCTATGATTAACCAATCAGATTAGGAAAGTAATACCCAAAAAGTTGATCGAGACTAATTAAAGGAAACCATAGTGTAAAAAGAAAATTAAAAATTTGAACAAGAAATAAGTAGATGAAAAGAATAAACACCAAGCTTTATTAGAACAAGAAACTTTTAAAATTCATCCAAACACGGTCTGTTCTCTTTCTGCATCATTTAACCTTTTTCTTCTTGAGCCCTAAATCCCTAGATACTCCCTAATTGAGAATCAAATGTTGTAATTTATTCCTTATTATGTTGTGACAATCAACAAATTTGATTCAAGTTGCAATTTAATCCTAATTACGTTGTGATAATCAACAAATCTTATTCAAATTTCGAATCGCTTAACAAGAAATTACAAAATACCTTAAATTGTGCTTCCATCACGTCGATCTGATCTACGAGACCTCTGAGCAGCCTCAATCGATTCACACTGGCGATTAGCTTCTTGTTTGACTTTTGTGTTGTTCTTAACTGGGGTGGGATGGAACAGACGGGATACTCAAGGACAGGGATGGAAAAGATTTTGAGTGTGTGAGTGTGGGTGAATGTCGAATTTACTATTCTACCCTCCTACCTAGTGTCTTAAAATTTTGATTAGCCCAAGCTACAAATAAAAAAAAATCTCATAGGATTTTCAATTGATATTGAAACAAATAAATAATGTTCTCGATCGAAGATGAAAAGCAATGAATATCACAAAATGTTTGATCGATGTTGAAAGAATCGTTAAGAGGTACACCGGAATATTCAACACGAACTTGTGTACCATTATCTTAACTCACAATTGCATTAAGATTGTTTTAATACAATAAAACGAACAAGGGGATTTAATATCAATAAACAAATAAATAATTAAATAATTAAATCCGTGCATGATGTGAGCAACGAGATTAGCGCAAGCTTCAAACTTGTGAAAAACACCACCACAAGGGGATCGTGATCAAAGAAATGATTCAATGAAGTCGAAGACCAAACAAGCTTATTATGGTTCAAAACAAATGAAGTGCTTGTTTGGATTATTTCGAATATGATGGCCTCAATCCATCATATGGAACCTTGAATCGAATATGTATTATGAGCAAGTTCAACAATTGAACTTGATTTAGACACATTCCAACAATGAATTCATGTATCAATAAGAAAGTTTCGACATGGCCACAACGAGAAACCATGTATACTACTCAAAAGAAAATGAGTTTTCCAAGAAATCCGTTGACTCGATACAAAGAAGTCAACATTTTGCAATAATACGGGTCATCTAGATCACAATGCAAAGATTGAGTATAGCCATGGGTGGACCCAAGCCCAGCCCAAGGTGGGCGGGCGCACCCCCGGGGAAAAAAAATTAGTGCTAAGTTCCATCGAAAATCCCGTCTGCACCCCTTGGAAATTTTCGTCCGCACCCTTTGGAATTTTTCGACCGCACCCTTGAAATTTTTCGTCCGCACCCCTTAGGTAAAAAGTGTTATCAATTTATATTTAAAATTTTTTTAGTAAACTCTTATTTAAAAAAAAAAATACTACCTAAATTATATAACTTTTAACACCTAACTAACTAAACCCAAATACCCATACCTTTACCTACTTATAATTCCTAACTAGCTAGCCCACTAAGTCTTAGCCCATTAACCAAACCCAACAATATTTCAAACTATAATAAAATAATTAAAGCCCAAAACCTTTAGAAATTCTCTCCCGCTCTCTCTTTCTCTTGCGTCCCTGCACTGCCAACGAACAACATCACCCAACGACAACAGTCCAGCAGCCGGCGACCACCGTAATCAGCCACCATACCACTGTCGTTTGACACCAAATCTAACCGGAATCCGAACACGGGTAAGTTTCTTTGTTATTTTGATGATTTTGGTTAATATTATAGGAGAAAAAAGGGTAATAAAGTTGTTAAATAAGTTTGAAATTTTGTATGTTTTGACGTTGTTTATGGTTGTTTAGATGATTTTTAGGTTGATTATGTTGTTTATATATTTTTAGGGTGATTATGTTGTTTATATATTTTTATTGTGATTACAACTTACGTTATGATTTCTAGGGCTTGAATAGTTGAAAATTAAAATTAAAATTGAAACATTATGTTATAGAGAGATGAACTTGTGTTATATAGAGAAAGAATTGCTTAAAAAAATTAGTTTTAGATAATGTTTTGGATAGATTTCAAAAAATGAAAACCCGTAGGGCGTCGGCGTTTTAATTATGTTTGTAACAAGGTTTGACATATTTTTGATGATTATATAAATTTAGTTTGATGTTCGTTTGTTTTACATGACCCGAACCGACCCGATACGAACCGATTTTTTTACTTATATACATAGGGGCCTAAAATTTTTACAAATGTTCCGCACCCCCATGGAAAAATTCCTGGGTCCGCCACTGAGTATAGCGAAATAATATATGAAATGTTGATAAAACAACCATCCGAAGTGAAACCACATGCGTAACAAACAATGCATGTGTAACATACGAACTTGTCAAGAAACAAACAAATGAGTATTCGCTATCATAAAAGAAATCCTCATGGTACAATGACCATTAGGAGGAGTAGAACTGTGAGAATCCACTCACTATATGCAAAAAGTCAAAATTTCAACAAAAGAAATTTAAGGACTTTACCTGGAATTTCGTGTGATAACCGTTGTTAAGTGACATTACCATGGAATGTCGAACATTGCGTATTTGTCATAAGTGAAACAGGGGGATGCGAATGCATGTGACTTCTTTTGCAGCGCCAACCATTGTGAGTCTCTTTAGACCAAGTATCGACTGTTGTGAAATCTTGTTTTAACATACCTCAGCGAGATTCGTGTCGTTTGCTGGATCACGTGGCAAAGTGTTGCATTTCGGTTGTTGTTCTCCCGCTGACGGGATTAGCATAGTTGTTGTCGTGCCAAATTGTGTTTTCCAAAGGCCTTGCCTCGAAAGTCGTGTGTGATATACTCTGAAGTCCGCTGACGTATAGTTTAAGTTTCATGTATATTTGTGCACTAGCGTGTCGTTCTGCGTAGAATGTGATGTGCTCCGACATCCGTTGACGTATAATTTGAGTTTCATGTATTCTTGTGCACTAGTGTTTCGTTCCGCGTAGGTTACCTGCTCGGGTAAGTAAGATAGCATAGACGACATAGATAATGGCTTTTGCCCGAGTTAACAGTCGCAGTTCCTACGTAATGACCTTAAATGGATTTTGACATAAATTCTCCAAAGGTCCTAGATGCATGTTATCAAAACTCCCTTGGTTTTGCTTACTGTATGTAATCGTTTTGTGTATCGTGTTTCAAACGCAACTCTTGTGCACGTTTAAAATCAAAACAGTTGACTCATTGTTCTTGGCAACGGTTAGAACCCATATTCGAGTCTTAGGCATTCTGTATGTGTTCAATTCCTGATATCTAAGTCCCCAGATAATAGTGAGGTTAAAGCCTAGGTATCTCTACAGAAGCCTAATTCGCTGAAACCTATAGCACTGATACCTAATTCGCTGTCACACCCCGAAATATCAGAGCTGGCGTGACTGGACTGGTATCTTCATTGCACATCGGAAGTGTTTGAGCTAAAACTTCTAAACAGTGAACGCTCGTTAAATACTCGAATTCCCATGGGTTCTCCTATTCCAACCATTCCATAGTTTTGAAAATGCAACCTGAGAAAGAACATGCGAAAAAGTCAACATAAAGTTGAGCGAGTTCATAGTTTGTTTTGAAAAGATTTAAAATAAATCTTTTTGATAACTGGTTTAAAAGTTGTTGAGAAAATATAGTAAAATCATTTTCTCGGCATGATATATGAAAATTGTGAGTCTAGCCCACGAGAGTCTTTGTGCATTGCACGAGAGAGAATGGGCCGAGCCCAAAAGAGTCTTTGTAAGCAGGACCAACACATCTCTTACTTATACATAAGTTGAAAACGTTACCAAAGTTTGTAAATCCATGTATTTGTGAGTTTCCATCAAATGAATCTTAAAAACATTTGAAAATTTGAGTATCAAAAGCTGGTATGTAAACGTCTATGAACCTAATGATCATTAATATGTGTGCCGACATAGGAAGCACTCAACCCGGTAGACGATTTTAGTGTCGATTCACTTCGACAGGGACACAAAAGCACTCTAAGTGGCCACACAAGGACCGTGAGTGGGGCTCGCCTGTACCCGATAGATCTACCCCCTGTTCCGTGGTCCTTAAAAGGATTAATGGTGCCTAAGTTAGCGCCTATTCGCACGTGATCCAAGAATTCATTCCATAGCTTAATCATACCTTAGTTAATATGTATTTCAAAAGAAAAGGGGGACATAAACCCATTGGGTTGTCTTGTTGTTCGTACGCAGACCAACCCAGTCCCGTTGTAGTAACTAGGACATTCCCTTCACTAGTCATGAAAATCTTGCACATTTTGTAAAACCGGTATGTTTGTATAAAATTGTTCGTAAACCATTCGAGTTTCCTTGAAATCCGTTCGCAACATGGTTTAAAAATATGAGTTTTCGTTCATCGAAAAGTTATTTACTTTTGCAAAAACTTGCATGTCTTTCCACCCCCGAAAACATTTATAAACATGTAAAACCGTAAAAAGTGGGGGTTATGAACTCACTTTGACATTCCTGTGCAAGCTAGCTTAGCGTGATTCCGTGATGTCATTCCAAGAATGTGAACTCGCTAACGTGCAACTAAAGCATTCCTAATCAAGTAATAACTTGTAAGTCTCTAATTAAACGTAGCTAAATTACGCGTCGGAGCTCTAGCGAATCGTTAACCAACGACTCTAGGGAAGTGTTATCGTCTTGACTTGTAATAACCAATCAATGGTTGCTTTAATCCCATTAATAAAAGGGATGAATACTAATTCTTGGAAACGAATTAGTTTCCGAGTGACTTAGAATATATATATTTATATCTAAATATAAATATATTTATGAGTTCGTGTTAGTTGTCCCGAATGGTCGTACGTGTATGTATTCAAATATTCGTATAAAAATAATACACGTATAAACTCGTATAATGTATTCATGTGTTTCCCGAATAGTCTTCATATACGTTGAAAGGTTACAACCTCGTTTGTAAGTTATAAGTGTGGTCTAGAATCGAGAATGTGCGTAAACTTATATTGACTTTAGAAAAATGCTTGGATTTCGGATATGTTTCCTTTGGTTTTGAAATAATATTTATAGTTTAATGAAAAACGGGCAGAGTTTCCTCTGTTTTTGGACGATCATGACAATACAAGTTGTCGATATATTTTCAAATCTCAAAACAATGTAATAACAATGTATATAAGTTTCCGTCGTGTTCAAAACATCCATTTTGGTCGCATATAAGTCTAACACATAATTATATATTTCGTAAGGATACGTCGGTTCGTTTTTAACTAACATATACACGATTTATATACAAAAATCCATCGCATGAGTTCAAATAATCATTATAATTTACTCGAAAAATATTTTTCGTTATACTAGTCGGGTCGGTTTGAGCTCGGTTTCGCGCTAAAGGGTATCTATATAAATAATATAACAAAATTCGCATCGTTTAAATTTTACCAAGCCTCGCGTTGACTGAGTTGACTGCGTTGACCAGCAGTTGACTGAGTTTGACTGATTTTGACCAGGTTTGACCACGTTTGACCAGTGTTTTCCAGGTTTGACCGAACCCAAAACTGACCCGTGTTGACCAGGTTTGACCGTTTGGCGGTGTTTTCGCTTGTTTAATAAAGAAACAAACATGAACAGGCGATTTCGTTCATTTAGTTAAATAAACTGTACATGAACAGAGTCCGCGTTCGTTCCTTTATGTCCGTGAACTTTCGGTAACGTGTTCGTTTATGTTAGATGTTCATTAGTGTTTTTAGTTTTTATGTTTTATTTAAATACTTCAAAACTCCAACAAATAAAATATATAATAAGTATTAATGTATTATACATTCTGTTCATGAACACTTGTTTGTGTTTATTTGTTTCCATTTGCGTCCATGGACATTCGTTTGCATCCGTTGCCTAAAATTAACAAACGAACACGAACATGTGTAGGTCCCTCTCGGAGGTTGAGGATGAACCTATTCCTTGTTATATCTAACACACTAGCGAGTGCGGAATCCAAGCTAGCATGCAAACCGGAATGAACAAGCACAAACACAACACAAGAACTTCACCGATTAACACCACTTGTATTAAACGTATGAAAGGTTCGGTTACAAGCACAAGGTTTACAAATGTATTCTGCAAACTCTCTCTAACTTTCGTGTGTGTGTGTGTTTCTGGACAGAATGCTCTCTATGTGTCTCCAATGTCTAAACTAGTGTTTTTTTTTTTTGAAATGAACACAACACATGGGTATATATACCCGAACACAGCAGGTCTGTGTCGAAGGATCAGATAGATGATCGAAGGATCATCTATCGACCAGAAACAGCTCGAATGATCAGCATGTTCCTCGAAGGATGGCATCTTTCGAGGTCCATCCATCGAAGGTTATCTTTCGAACATATCGAAGGATCTGACAATCCTTCGATGAACTATCCTTCGACGCAACCAGCTTACAAACCAATGTTTTAACTGTTTGGCCAAGTCAAACCGGAGGATGGTTGACTTGGTCAAACTTACAGGACTAACGAAGACATCGTTTTACATCGTTACAAAATACAGACAAAGTACAGACACAAGTGCACCAACAAACTCCCCCTTGGCTGTAGCTTTGTCTTGATCTTTATAACTTGATCTTTGTCTCGATCTTTGTGTCTTCAACTTTGATGTCCTTTCATGTCTTCAATGTCGGAGGATCTTTAAAGTCTTCACGTCTTGAAAGCAGAAAGTGCACCAACAAACTCCCCGTTTGATGTAGGAAGTGTGTTGACAAACTCCCCCTTAACATAAGCTCCCCCTTGAGTTATGCTCGTGAAATACTTGTTCGTTATGAAGTGAGATCCTTGTGGAGTTGATGATGGACAGCGGCAACTCGATCATCTTCATCACTTGAGCGCCTTCACGTCGTGTCTTCATTCCGAGGCTTTGTCATCGACCATGTTCTCCTTGCCTTTAGAATCTGCACATGCAAGAAATCTAAACGCGTAATGAGAACAACTGCTTGGAATATCATAAGCAAACGACACACATGTGACCATTGTTCAATCAAACACCGTCCGACAGTTTGAAAGTTTAATAAATTTATCAATTTTAGGTTTTTAACTTTCAAAACTTGCAAATTTCGACCGTTTATGAAGATTTAGTCGTTTTCGGTTTTCGTTCAGGTTTCAGGTAACGAAGACTCGAGCTCCAACATCGTACGATCGAAAATAAGATAGAAATAAAATCTTTTTGGCTTTTTGAATATTTCAAAATTTAAGGACTGAAAGCAGTAAATAAATATATACAAAGATGCAGAAAATTAAAGCATTAAATAAATATTTACAGACATTCTTTTTGCGAGTTTCGAGGGTAAGAGAATCATATCAGTGTACGGTCATGTCAAAACACTCTTGTTGTTCAATTAATTAACATTAAGATAAGCATCCTATAACAATTATCGGTATTGTTGTCCACATAAACTCAACTTATCATTTGTAATCATGGCGAGGGGATACGTTAAGGTATGATTTATACTTACCGACCGGTGTTCATCCACATCACGACACATTCCCGTATCAAGGTATGCACGAGGGTTCATCTTACCGGTGAGTATACCGATTATCATCTGTTTGACCGTATATGATGTGAGATTCTCACTTATTTTGATTTGAAAACAAGCCCTATGTGATATAATCACTTATTGATGAGGAACTTGATTTTCGATGCATGAGGGCACAGGAGCAAGTCCGTGAACAGGTCAGTACTTTCGTACAGCAGAGAGACGAACTTGACTCCCGGAAAGAATTTGTGATATTTTATCACTTATTTTGAGGGACATGTGATTGTTGATCACTTATTGAGGTCGAATGCAGTATGCAGTATGTACACGTATGTATGGTATCATGGAAGATCTAGACTTGCGTCCCCGTTATTTTTCGGTAAAAGAAACAACCATGATACCCAGATGATAAGCAGCATAAAGACCGAATATCTCAGAACCTCGGCAATCTCTCAAACGAAATTTCGGTACCAAGACCATATGCCAATGAATGGTTCCCACCCAGTCTTCAGTCGGATTTAGGTTTATATCACCCTGCACACTTTAAAATGATTGTGAGCCTACCGATACATCTTATATAGAGCTGCTTATCGTTTTTCATTTTAGGTTTAAAGAGGTTTAGACAGACCACTGATGTACTATCATTTTCTCTTTTGCTCGCCAGGAAACTCATTTTTTGCTTTTCTATTGTTTTTGTGTTTTTGAAATTTTTCAATGTTTTTGGATTTTTAAATTTTTGGATTTACTCCCCCTAAAATCAACAAACTAAGACAAATTTAAAACACAAAGGTATTTACAAAAATGATTTTCCGATGTTGGTTACTCTTGCTTGACCTTAATGCCGTTTACCAATAATAAATAGTCAAATCTTGATTTGTCAAAAGCTTTGGTAAAAAGGTCGGCACGTTGGTCATCGGTGTGGACGTAAGCAACATCGATTAGCCTTTTCTCAAAGCAATCACGTATGAAGTGATACTTAATGTCGATGTGCTTAGTCTTTGAATGCTGCACAGGATTTTTAGTGATCTGTAATGCAGCAGAATTATCAACGTAAATAGGAGTAGTTAGGAATTCAAAACCGTAGTCGCACATTTGTTGTTGGATCCATAGGACTTGGGAGCAACAACTTGTGGCAGCAATATATTCAGCTTCGCATGTTGATGTAGCGACGCACGTCTGCTTCTTGCACTGCCAGGTGACTAGGCGATTTCCTAAAAACTGACATCCAGCCGTTGTGGATTTGCCGTCGATTTTGCATCCGCCAAAATCAGAATCACTGAATGCGATCAAGTCAAAGTTATTATCCCTAGGGTACCATAGACCGGTGTCAGGGCAACCCTTCAAATAACGAAAAATCCTTTTTACAGCTGCAAGATGTGAGGCCTTCGGGTTGACTTGATATCTGGCAAGCAGGCACGTTGGGTACATTATATCTGGTCTCGATGCTGTGAGGTACATAAGAGATCCGATCATCGCGCGATAGTATGAGGGGCTAACATCTTGACCCTTCAAGTCTGGAGTAATTCCGTGATTTTGCGGCAATGGGGTACCAATGGGTGTTGCATCAGACATCTGGAACCGGCTCAAGATGTCACCAACATATTTAGTCTGATGGATGAATATCCCAGACTCAGTTTGTTGTACTTGTAGGCCCAAAAAGAAAGTCATTTCCCCCATAGCACTCATCTCGAATTTATCCTGCATGATGCGCTCGAAATTCCTACACAAAACATCATTAGTAGAACCAAAAATAATATCATCAACGTATACCTGTACCAGTAGAAGATCTCCATCTTGTTCTTTGACGAAAAGAGTACAATCGATAAGACCTCTGCGAAATCCATTCTCCAGCAGATAATTAGATAAGGTTGCGTACCAAGCTCGCGGTGCTTGATGAAGACCATAGAGAGCTTTGTTGAGCAACCAGACCCGATCGGGATGGATAGGATCTTCAAAACCTGGAGGCTGTTCGACGTACACCTCTTCTTCTACCACACCATGTAAGAATGCACTTTTCACGTCCATCTGGTATACCTTGAAACCTTTGAATGAGGCATAAGCCAGAAAAATCCGAATAGCTTCTAGACGTGCAACAGGTGCATACACTTCGTTGTAGTCGATCCCTTCTATCTGACGAAAACCTTGAACGACTAGCCTTGCTTTGTTTCGAATAACGATTCCACGGTCATCCTTTTTGCATTTAAACACCCAACGGGTACCAATCTTCTTGTAACCAGCAGGTTTCTCTACGAGTTTCCAGACACCAAGCTTCTGGAATTGTTGCAGTTCTTCCTGCATCGCTTCAACCCAAGAGCTATCTTTCAAAGCTTCTTTCCAAGTTCTTGGCTCTTCCTGTGAGACATAACACGCGAAAGACCAATCATTTTGTTGCCCGGATTCTCTAATCGCCGCATACAAGCCTGCATTGTTGTTGTTCCGCAACATGTTTCTTGTTTGAACGCCACATTGCACATTTCCGATGATGTTTTGTTGAGGATGGGTATTATGAATCCTTATCTCTGGATTATCTTGAACTGGAATATTTGTACCCAGATTGTTGAGATTGAGATCAACAACCAATTCAATGCCTGGAATTGACGAAGAGGATGATGCAGTAGCTTCAGCTGTTCCAGGGACGCCCACTGGAGGAGTACCCTCTGAAGTACCATGAACTGCTGTAATTGGAGCTTCTTGATCTGCATCGAGAAATTCATCATCCTCTGAAGATTCATTCAATTCGGTAGCATCGTGAAAATCCTCATTGTCGAGAGCATTATTGTTCACTGAAGATGGTTCTTGATTGACGATAATGGGACGAACCAACGGTGAATCTGTTGCATTGTCACTCTCGAAAAACATCCTTGCCGCAGCATTTTCTTCAACTGCTTCAACATTGATCGAATTGAAAAAGTCATCGTACTCAAACATCCAAGGCTGACCAGGATTTTTGACTGGTAAAGTGTGCCTTTGTACTCTGACTTCAGACCATTCTTCGACCCTTTTAGTCTCTAGATTCCAGACTCTTAAGTTTGGAGTGGAATACCCAAGAAAGTATCCCTCAATGGCTCTTGCCCCAAACTTTCCATTAGGATCGATTATTGTGCATGGAGCTCCAAACGGTTCAAGATAGGACAAATCCGGTTTCTGTTTGTTAATAAGCTCGAAGCAGGTCTTGTTGTGCCTTTTGACTGTGAGGACTCGATTCAACGTATAACATGCAGAGGACACAGCTTCAGTCCAGAATGGAATGGGCAACTGTGATTCTACCAACATAGTCCTAGCAGTCTCGATCAATGTGCGGTTTTTACGTTCAGCGACGCCATTCTGTTGAGGAGTATAAGCTGCACTAAATTCGTGAAGAATACCTTTTGAAGTGCAAAACTCCGCCATGGCATGATTTTTGAATTCAGTACCATTGTCGCTGCGTATCCGCCTAACCTTCAACTTATAGAGATTCTCAATCTAATGATCAAGTTTTTGATAATACCGAAGGTTTCACTCTTATGTGCCATGAACGCCACCCAAGAAAATCTTGAATAATCATCAGTAATCACGAGGCAGTATTGATCATTCCTAATACTTTTGTGCTTGACAGGACCGAACAAATCCATGTGCAAACGTTCAAGAGGAACAGCCACCGTGTTGACTTTCTTTGTAGGGTGTCGCTTCTTCGTTTGTTTTCCTTTCTGGCACGAGACACAGATGTCTTGAAGATGAAAGTTTTTAAGAGGAACACCATTCACTAACTCATTTGATATCAAATAATTCATTTTGCGTAAGTGAATGTGACCCATTCGTCTGTGCCAAGAGATTGAGTCTTTTCCTGTGGCTTTGGAAACGAAACAAGTTGCTTGTGTTGACGTAGTAATAGCTTGGCTCATATCAAGGACATACAAATCATTTATCCTCGGAGCCGACAAGAGAATCCATTCTTTTGGAATTTTGAAGCCGGGTTTCAGCACATAACATCCATTTGCATCAAAGTGTACTGAGAACTGCTTATCACAAATTTGAGAAACGCTAAGAAGATTGTGATCAAGTTGTTGTACAAAGTTGATCTTGTCAAAGCTAACAACCCCGTTGGAAATCATTCCTTCACCCGTAATATATCCGCCTTTATCTCCAGCAAAAGCAACATAACCTCCTCTAATAGATTTGACGTCGTAGAGAAGCTTCATGTCGCCTGTCATGTGCCTGGATGCCCCACTATCAACAATCCAATGACTACTGATAGTTCCTCCTGGAACACCCTGCACATGAACTCACACAATTAGTTGGAGATGGGGACCCAAGCCATTGTGGTCTTGGGTCTTCCATTTTCATCAATAACAATAACTTCTATTCTTTGATGATTTGAAAATTGTGATGGTCCCCCTGATTCTTTAACCGTTTTTGGTTTCCAGGTCTGTTTTGGTTTACCAGTGTCATTCTTTAAAATTTTAACTTCATGGTTGTCAGAAGTTTTTGAATTTTCTGGTTTGACAGAAACAGATTGTTTGTTAACCACATCGGTTTTAATTATCTTTTCAATTTTCTTGACCTGTTGGCGTTTCTGTTTCTTTTCCCTTTCTTTTACAAGGCGGGGATCTTGTTTTACAGAAACAGATCGTTTGCGGTCAGTTTGGGCACGGGGATCATCAACCTTTGCTTTCAGCTTATGAAGATACGGACAGTTTCGAATTATGTGTCCAATTGTACCACATTCAAAACATGATCTTCGTTCAACAAACCCCGAAGTATCATGTGATCGTCTTGCCGATGATGAAGATGAACTTTGTGATCTCGAGGTACTAGGTTTCGAACAACTTGGTTCAATCCTTTTCATCACTGTTGCTTTCTTGACAAAATCTAAGTTAGATTGATTTTGAAATGTTTCAATTTTGTCCGTTCCCTTAGATTTCACAAAGTTCACATTCTTTTTCTTCTTTTGATTTGGCTTCTTTTGAGTTTGAGCCGGCAAATTTCCCTTTTGTTTGGCATGATTTTGCTGTTTTTGCACTGTTGGTAATTTTTGATTGCCAAATTATTTTCGAACTTCGGCCTTGGGGATCGGAGGGCACTGTGTTACAGTAACATTTGGTCCTGTCTTTCCCAAAAACTTACTTGTCGAATTTTCAAACACGTTACTGATTAAAGATGGATTAACATTTTTAACAGGAAAATCTTTGTCCGAATAAATTTTATCATCACCAACAAGAGTGTACAGCAAATTCACACTCTCCGACTCTTTTGCAGATGTGGACTCGGTTGAAATAGTCTTAGCAGGTTTTGCGGGAGGATCACATAGAATATGATTCTCAAGAGGTATGTCCTCTTCTTTGATTACCGCATTAGACTTTTCCGAATCAGTATCATCGGATTCATCATCAGAAGAATCAGTATCCTCAATCACAACTGGAGGAGCCTGATTCGGTTCGGCAGAAGACACACATGTATCTGCTGACACATCTGAATCTGATGATACCTCTTTCTTGTATCCGAGTCCCGCTGCAAATTCATTAACATCTAGAGGAACAGATGGTTCAAAGAAAGTTCTATTTTCCTCGTCAGGCATGGCATCATAATTTTGTCTAACAGGTGGTGGACATTGCTTATATCCGATGCATGTGACATCCTTTTTCTCTTTCTGAACATCAATGATGTGATCCAACACATAGCTAGAGCTCAAATAACTATCTAACTTGAGCCGGATCGCCTCACTTTCGGTTTTAACACAAGCCATTTCCTTTTGCATTACCTCAAGGCGAGTTATATACAAATTAATGTCAGTTTGTTTTCTGGAAACCATTTTTGTTAACTCAGTTTTATCTTTCTTTAATTTTTCAATCATTGATTTAAACTCCTTTTCATGGTTTTCATAAAACATGTTGGCTTCAGTGCACTTTGAAATATCAACAGTCAATTTCTGATTATGAATGAATGTCACATCATATTTCTCTTGCAAAGCCTCGTGTTTGCTTTGCAATTCACACCACCTATCATTCAAAGAAACATGTTTGTCTTGCAAGTCAAACAAACTAGCTTGTACAGCATCATGTTTGCCTTGCAACTCAGACATGTTTGCTTCTAAATCAGCACATTTAACATGCAAACTATCACAGTTATCACAGCTATCAGAAGTGGGTTCATCGACACATACCTGACTTGACGAACTGTCGACATTAGCCATAAAGGCTGAATGGAGAGAAGACGAAGAATAAGCAGCTTGATCCACCAAAATAGATCTTCTTTGAGTTTCTGCTGCAGCTTCTCCCAATAGCTCATCAATATTAGCATCGACTGACGCACTTGATGTGTCATCCACATGATCATTGCCTGAAGTGGAGGATTCTTCATCTGAGCTTCCACTATAACCAGAAGAGTCTTCATCCTCAGAAGAGTCACTACCATTGGCGGAAGATTCTCCACCACTGGCGTGATTTAAATCCTTCACGATCTCAGCAAAACAAGCTGTTCCATCTGGAGCATCATTTCCCAACTGAATTGACCAATCACAGCCTTCATCTACTTGAACCACAAGTGCCTGGTTGGCATTTGATGGTCCTGCTTGAGTCTGGTTGTTGACAGGCACCAACGTACGAACATTGTTTCTGTTCTGGTTCTGCTGGTTGCCTTGACCTCTAAAAGGATTCTGGTTTCCATGTTGAGATGGCCTCGTACATTCACGCTTGAAATGACCACGTTCACCACAATTGAAGCATCTAACAGCCTGCTTATCAAACCCATACTTGGTGTCTTTCTTACTTTCCAAGCTGGTTCTGCCTGTTCTTTCCATGAAATCCTTTGCTCGCCTAACAGCACTGGCAAAAGCCCACTTGATGTCCATCATTTCCATCTCCTCTTTATCTATCTGCTGATAGTCTTCTTGTGTCAGATTAATGTTGCCAATCTGACCTTCTACCAATCCACAGTATGCGCTCACCAAAGTGTTTAGCAGCTCCATGTGTTCCTTTGCTACTTCCACACTGACTTTAGAAAAGCTTGAGGTGTCGAGCCGTACTGTATTTGGCTTTGATTGCTGACTAGCAGATGATGTGCTTCCATAACATGCTTGCTGTTGAGGAGGAAGTGGATTCCCATACATATCAGTTGTTCTGATAGGCTGTTGTGGTGCTGGTTGAGAAGCTGGTTCAAACAGATTTCCGTACATATCTGTAGTTCTGATAAGTCGTTGGCTCTGCTGTTGTGGTACTTGTTGAGGAACAGGTTCAAGCGGATTTCCATACATGTCTGTTTTTGGAAGGACTGGAACTTGAACAGTATTGCCATACATGTCAGTGGTAGACACAAACGCTGTTTGAATTGGAGCATGTGAAGAAGGTTTTGTAGAAGTGCTAGAAGTTCCATAATACATCTCAGGATTTTGTGGCACTGGAAATCTTTTCGCTTTGAGAGTTTCTTCCTGATTCTTGTTTTCCAAGATTTGAACAAAGTCATTGAAGCTTGTTGTAGCTAACGTGCCATTGCACTTCATGATTTCCAAGAAAGTATTCCATTGAGGTGGCAACGCATCTGCAAACTTTTTCACAATCTATGCTGAAGGTGTAACAACCTCAAAATTTGACAATTCAGACAGCAAATGATTAAATCGACTTGTCAAATCTCCTAAAGATTCATTCTCCATACAAGAAAAACCATCGAACTCTTTCTTTAGCAAGTCTTTTCTCAATTGACGTGTCGCTTCATTTCCCACGCCCCTTGTCTTCAATGCGTCCCACAACCTCTTCGTTGTCTTGTAATTGACAAATTGATGATAAATGTCTTTACTTAACGCCTGAGTAAGAATGGCATACGCTTTCTTCTCTAAGTCATAGACCTTCTTCTGATCTTCCGTAAGATCAGCAAATGTAGCAGCAGATGAAGCGGCAACCTCTATTGTTTGATCAAAATCTGTGATGAAACGCAACCACAGTTCTGTATTTTGACCAAGAACGTATGTATGAAATCTACCAAACAATCCCGGATATTCACTTAAGTGCATCAACTTTGGAGGCCTATTCAAACTTCCCGTTTCACTTTCGCTTAGCAAAATGCTTTGAACACTTGGAGCTTGATTTGATACGAATGCCCATTGACCGGTAGATGTAGCATTAGCTTGCGAAGATGCCGGTGCAGGAGACGGAGTTCCATAGTACATTTCTCTAAATAAATCCTCACTGCTTCTATACTTGTTTTCTGTATTTGACGGAGTACCCCAGGCCGGATTCATTTTTGATCAAGAAAAATAATACCTGAAAATCACAACTTGTTAAACATAAACAGGCTAAGGATCGAAAGATCAAGACTTGTCCGAAAGATAGACACTTGTTCGAAGGATCAACAATGTTCGAAAGATCACTGTTGAGTTTCGAACAATGATTTCGAAAGACTCTCCAATCGAAGGATCCTGGTCTTTCGAAAAAGAGCTGTGATTTCGAAAGACTCTCCAATCGAAGGATCCTTGTCTTTCGAAAAAGAACTGAAGACCGAAAGATGTAAGTTTCGAAAAGATTCCTTGAATCGAAGGATAAATCACAGGCTTCGAAGGATGCTCGAAAGATGATAATCTGTCGAACTTCCTTTGATCGAAAGATGACCTTTCGATTTCGAAGGATATCCTTCGATCGATTCTGACACAGTTGACAAATGAGTGACAGGTTGGTGAAAAAGGTGATGGGTTGGTGAGATCTTTCGCAGAAAGTATGGTTCAGACCATCATTTTCTGCAAAAGCAGATTTGAACACATAAAATATTACCCAAAAATCGAAGGTTCGAACCCAGAAACCGGTCACCGGAGAAGCCGGAATTATGGCCGGAAATCACCGAATACCTTAAAAAACAGTTTTTTTTTTTTTAAGTTACCCAACCCTTCCTTTAACACATGCAATAAGTTTAGACCACGTTTAAACGTCTGAAAATGCGAGAAAACACAGAAAACAGCAGCAAAACCAGGAGAGTTTTTGTCCAAAAACACTCCAAAGCTTGTAAAAACCCGGTTTTTAACAAGGAAAAGAGCCACGGCTCTGATACCACTTGTAGGTCCCTCTCGGAGGTTGAGGATGAACCTATTCCTTGTTATATCTAACACACTAGCGAGTGCGGAATCCAAGCTAGCATGCAAACCGGAATGAACAAGCACAAACACAACACAAGAACTTCACCGATTAACACCACTTGTATTAAACGTATGAAAGGTTCGGTTACAAGCACAAGGTTTACAAATGTATTCTGCAAACTCTCTCTAACTTTCGTGTGTGTGTGTGTTTCTGGACAGAATGCTCTCTATGTGTCTCCAATGTCTAAACTAGTGTTTTTTTTTTTTGAAATGAACACAACACATGGGTATATATACCCGAACACAGCAGGTCTGTGTCGAAGGATCAGATAGATGATCGAAGGATCATCTATCGACCAGAAACAGCTCGAATGATCAGCATGTTCCTCGAAGGATGGCATCTTTCGAGGTCCATCCATCGAAGGTTATCTTTCGAACATATCGAAGGATCTGACAATCCTTCGATGAACTATCCTTCGACGCAACCAGCTTACAAACCAATGTTTTAACTGTTTGGCCAAGTCAAACCGGAGGATGGTTGACTTGGTCAAACTTACAGGACTAACGAAGACATCGTTTTACATCGTTACAAAATACAGACAAAGTAAAGACACAAGTGCACCAACAACATGTTCATACCTGAGCTCCAATTGGAGCAAATGATGAGGAATCTGAGCTTATCTGATCAAATGCTGATGCTATTGTTTCAGGTTTCTTATCAGTTTTAAAATTTTTGCAGCCTTAACACCATTCAAAAAACCACATTTTGAAAAATTTCCAGATTGCCCCTGAGCTCCGTTAATACCCGGCTTAAGATGTCGCCGCTATTGACCCTTCATGTCACCGCTATTGCTTTAAATAAACCCCAGTCGTTGATCATGATAAATACAAAAATTAACCCCGGTCTTAATACATACATACTAATATTTCACGAATAATAATATTAATAATTATACTAATAGCGTCTTTAATTTAAGTTTACCAATTGAAACCCTGATTCTTCAAGACTAATTTAACAACCAAGAATCTGAATACATAAACAACTAAAACACATGAGGATCATACATAAGTTAATCTCTTTTTTTATTATTATACTTTAAATAAAAGAGGCAACTTTGATCACTAATTAAATAATTAAAATAATTGAGTTTGAAATATATAAGAAGAGCCACCGCTAGCACTTGAAAACCTCTACAGAAACTAAGCATAAGCATTGTATCTGAAAGTGATTCAAGGCTTACAATCCATGTATATCGGTAGGAAGATGGTTGGGGCCATGCTTCAACCCTGTAGAAAAAAATCAAAGTAATCAAATAAACTAATGATTATTAAGAATCAAAAGCCGGAAAAAGAGGGAGAAAGCAAACACACATGTAGACCGATCACCGTCACCTGTCGTCATTTTCTGAAAATGAAAATGAAAATAATTAGCATATGAGAGTTCTGAGGTTTACTGTAAAATATTACTGATACCTTTTGAAATCCGAATGTATCAAGTCGGCTGAGAAAGATGAAACCAAGCTGATAATAACACATTGTCAAGCATCCCCTCATCATATCAATCCCCATCTCCTCTGATGTTGGTTCAAGCTTCCATAATATCTGAAAATATATCATCCGTAAGTGCACCTTTTAACTACATACGGTTGATTACAACAGACAAACAAACACCCTAATTAGCAGTTCAAACACTATAAGTATTTTATCCAATTCATTAGACCAAATCCTGTTTTATAACAGTTAAATAATTCAAATAGATTACCAATTGTAGGAGAAAGGTCTTCAATGGCATTATCAGAAGTAAAACTCAAATAAAGAGTGCTTTTACCATATCCTGAATCCCCAATCACCAACAACTTGAATAAGTAATCCAAATCCGAACCAGAAGACTAATCCATTTGCATAACATAATCAACCACGAACCCTGGAAACCAAAATTGATGTCGTAGTGTTTCATAACCCCAAATATAAAGCATAAAATAGAACTAATGGTGAAAAAGAATACCTATATATGCGAATTAAGCAAACAAACTGATGGATATGAATTAAAATTCCAAATCTGGGTCGATGAACAGCAGAGAGGAATCTAACACAGCTAGGGTTTTGAAAGGAATCAAATGCAGTTAAGATGAGAGGAGGCTGATAATGATTTCGTGATATGGTAACCTAATTAGAATGACAAAAATCAATCGCTAGGCTTTACATAACTTGCCACATTTCGTTTAGGGTTTAATCCAAATCTTCAATTCATAGGGATTAGAATACAAATCGAATGAAAAGAGGATGGTCGTTGCTGATGGCACCGCCAGAGGTAGCCGGGATCCATCTTTCTTTCTTTCTCCTGCAATTTCTCTCTCTTTCTGGTTCTCAGTTTCTCTCTCTCTCTCTGTATGCAAATGAGAAGGCACTAAAATGATGCTTTGGTCGCCCAAATGAGATGAGCAGGATTTCAAAAATTAAATGAATGATTTTGGCCGCCCAAATGAGAGGAGCGGGATTCCAAAAGGGTATAATTGAAAAGTGATTTGAATTTTGATTTTCATGTGTTTTAAACACTTGTACATTATGCTTTAAAGGTGTTTTAAGTAAAGTGGCAAATTACCTTAAGTCGTCCTTCCTATATGCTTTATAATATAGTATAGATATAGATATAGATATACATTTAAACAATAATAACTATTGTTTATAAAAATATAAAAACATAACTAAATTATATATAAAATAATAATTATAATTAATAAATAATAACCGAGGCAAGCCCAAGCTGAGCTCGAGCTTGAACACTCCCTAAGAGCCAAGCTCAAGCTTTAAAAACAAAGCTCGAATCGAGCCGAGCTCAAGCTCAAGTTTTCATAAGTTAAATGAGCTCGAGCTCGCTCGGCTTGACTCGTTTGCACCCCTACGTATAACCATGTCTAATGAGACATTTCTGGTACACAACTCATTAATACCTAACATAACTGGTTATAATATAATATATGATTTCTTATAGTTATAAACAAAAAAATAAATTTCAAAAATGTAATTAAAATATATATGATTTATAACATTCTGTAACACACACACACACACACACACACACACACACACACACACATATATATATATATATAGGGGAAGGTTCAAATGAAAACCACTAGTTATTGTGAAAACTCGAAACTAATTAAAAAAGCCAAAAAAACATACCAAATTTTTTTTTTGCAAATCAATTTTTCGCAGGTTTTTATATATAAAAAAAAATTTCAAAAAAAAAAAAAAAATTTTTTGTGTAGTGCACATGTGTAATACTACACATGTGTATGTGTACTACACATGTGTAATACAATTTTTTTTTTTAAAAAAAAAGTTTTTTTTCATATATAAAAACTAGCGATTTTTATAAAAAAATTGAAAAAAAAAAATTTGTGTGTTTTTTAAGTTTTTTTTAGTTAGTTTTCGAGTTTTCACAATAAAAGTTGTTTTCATTTGAACCATCCCCTATATATATATATATATATATATATAGGGGAATATATATATATATAGGGGAAGGTTCATTGGGGAACACTAAAAAGGTGGGGAACAGAGGGGAACCGACTCAAACGAACTCCGATTGAACTCATTCCAGCAGCGTTGGAACCGGCTCGTCGAACCCTAACTAAGATCTCTTAACCCTAAACCCTAAATCCTAACTCCTAAACTCTAAACCCTAAAGCTAAAAAATAAGGCTAAAACCTAAGCTACACAGTAAAATCTAAACTATAAACCCTAAAAGCTAAACCCTAAAGGCTAAACCTAAAGCTAAACCCTAAAGCTAAACTCTAAACCCTAAACCCTAAAACTAAACCCTAATGTTAAAACCTAAAGCTAAACCCTAAAATCCAAACCCTAACATATTTAGGGTTTAGGGGTTATGATTTAGGGGTTAGGGTTAAAAGATCTTAGTTAGGGTTCGACGAGTCAGTTCCAACGCCGCTGGAATGAGTCCAATCGGAGTTCGTTTGAGTCGGTTTCCCACTGTTCCCCACTTTTTTAGTGTTCCCAATGAACCTCACACTATATATATATATATATATATATAGGGAGACGATCATGCGAGAACCGCGAGAACCGCGAGAACCAATGTGAACACAACCAAAAATGCCTAAAAATAGCTAAAAATCACACACAATTTTTTTTTAATATTTTTTATATAAAAATCGCTACTTTTCGAAGCCAAAAAAAAAATTTGCCACTAAAAGTAGCGATTTGAGCATAAAAAATATAAAAAAAAAAATTAGATTTTTTTAGGTTTTTTGGGGGTTTAGTTTTTAGCATTTTAGCTTGGGGGTGGGGGGGTTTAGGTTTTTTTTTTTTGGGGGGGGGGGGTGGGGGTTAGGGTTTTTTTAGCTATTTTAGGTTGTGTTCACATTGGTTCTCGCGGTTCTCGCAATAAATGGAGTTCTCGCATGAGCCCCTCCCTATATATATATATATATATATATATATAACAATGTATTTATTTTATTCTTAGTTGATGTAATAGTATGGAAATAAAACTCTTTATTCTAATATGTCCACTTTAGCGAATTTAGTAGCCTCATGTAAAGGATTAAAGAACTAAATCACAACTTAACTATTTTAGCAAAGGACTTTAATATTAGACCGTGTTTGTCCCAATATGTCTATATCCATCAAGACACGCATGGTGCGTTATAACTCAGTATGACTTATCACGACTTATCACAATCCAATCTACGCATCAAGACCTAATATGACCCTAGTTATTCTCCATCTTGCCTCATTAAGGCTATCATGATAACTTATTACAACGTAATATGACTCGTTACAATCCAATCTAACCTGTTAAAAGTTAACGTGACTCTTAATATCCATGGTGCCTCATAACATCCATAACAACACTTTTTTTTTGAACGGCAAAGCTTGCTCCTACCTTACATTACACAAATTAATTAAATAACTCACCTTGCCCAGGTTTGAAACTGTGACCTTCCCTTTAAGAGGCATGTGCCTCTACCAAGTGTGCTAACCCCATATTCGCATTACAACACATTGTATGTTAATATGACCGCTTACAACTTAACATCCTATTATGACATGTTGCAATTCCCATCTTGAAGTGATCTTTTTGTCACTGATTTAGTTAATTCTTCTTAATTTGTGCTTATAAATTGTTCTTTTTCTCATCTTAAAGAGGTCTTTTTTATTCTCAATTGTTTAGAAGTTAACGTAAGTTATCTCCATAGATTTAGGTGATTAACCATTGTCATTCCATTGTATTCATTAAGTTAATTCTTGAATTGTTTAGGTTTGAATTTCTTTCTGTGCATGCCTGCGCACTTTTTAAATATGTAAAAACTGAAATGATATGTATATATATATACATATATATATATACATATATACATATATACATATATATACATATATATATATATATAGGGGAGGGTTATCTTGAGAACACTAAATATTGCGAGAACCGTGAGAACGAATGAAAAAACCAATCAAAACCATTTTTTTTAATACAAACCTTATTGTAATTAAGATACAACATCAAAAAAAGAATTTACAACATCAAATAATTCATTTCTCCTTTCAAAATCACTCTTTTTAGAATTTTTACACATGTGTAAATATAACAGATTTACACATGTGTAAATGGCAAACTTACACATGTGTAAATTTTCTTTATTTACGAATTCACGTAAATTTAAACGTGTAAATTAAATTTCTAACATTATATTCGAATAATAATGACAAGTATAGAAATTTTTTTTTGAATTTGAATTGTTTTTGACCAAGTTCTCACGGTTTTTTCATTTGTTCTCACGGTTCTCACAATATTTAGCGTTCTCATTTAAACCTTCCCCTATATATATATATATATATATATATATATATATAGGGTAGGGCTATGTAGGAAACCCTAAAAATTTTAAAAAACCCTAGAAAACCCAATCTCCTGACATTTTTTTTGAAAAAAATAACACATGTAATATACATGTTTTTAAGAGTTTTGGGCAAAAAAAAAAAAAACAAAAAAGCGCCGAAGGAATATTAAAAAAAAAAATAAACAAGTTTCAGCATTTTTTGTCTAATACATGTTAGTCACCGAAGTTGCTGAAATTTGATTATTTTTTTTAAAATAATCCTTCGGCGCTTTTTTGTTTTTTTTTTTTGGTCCAAAACTCTTAAAAACATGTATATTACATGTGTTATTTTTTTCAAAAAAAAATGTCGGGAGGTTGGGTTTTCTAGGGTTTTTTTAAAATTTTTAGGGTTTCCTACCTAGCTTTAGCTTATATATATATACGGTTTAATCATTGTTAATATTTGAACGAGTCTTATTTTAGCTTTTCAATACGTTATTCAGAATTGTCTCCAATTGTCTCCATTGATATGCTTTTCAGTAGTTCGATTTGTCTCATCACCTGTTGGTATTTGGAAAACAACAACAACTAGGACAAATTAGTTGAATCATAATTTAAACATAAGTTAAGAGTAGTTATATCTATCTGTTTTATTGTACATATATCTACAATCTGCATTAGTTTATTAGTTTCATAATTATTTCATCTCTCTTTAGTTGGAGATATCCATAGACCATAAATAATTAATACATAAAAAATCAATATTGTATATTATTTTTTCTTTATAATTCTTTAGTTCTTTTGCCTATGATTCTATCAAGTAATTAATTTGTTTGTTTCTTTTTAAGAATTGTTGTAAGGTGAGAAAGACACTAAAAAAAATGTAGCCATAAAAACCAACTGCTGTTGCATTGTGAATTTGCAAGTTCTGCAAATGAGGATGAATATGCATCAACTGTTGTAGTTCTCATCAACTTCAACATAATTTTAGTCCTAGCATGTATGCCAGGTTATATTATAGGACCAAGTTTCAGTGTGTTTGCTGCTAGACTGCATTGAATCATATTGTTAAAGGTGCTTTAGTTTAACTGAATCATGTTTTTTTAACGGCAAAGCGATGAATTCCAATAAAAAAACACAAACCAAACTTAGCAAATAGTTAAGAAAGCCGTAAAACAACAAGAATACGAGAGAATCATGAAACAGCAAAGGCTGCTCAACAACAGCCACAAATGACACAAATTACATAAAAAAACTCATCTCCAACACCTTTGCTCCAGTTTATCTAGGGGATGTTTTTCCATATGAATCTATTAGTATCCCACCTGTCACACCCTCAAATCCACACGCGGAGTACTACCGCGAGGCGTGTGACTGATCTAGCCACTAATTAATCATGTCGAACCATTTACGTAGTTTACAAATTTTTCCAATTGACCCGATTAGTGTTCAAGGTTTTAATGTCCAAAAACACAGTTTAATTTAGCAGCGGAAGTATAATGAAAAGTCTATTATCACTTAAAACCACAAGTTCGTTAATTATGTATGAGACTTACAAACCACGCACTCTAGCTGATTGCAATGTCCATCCTGAGTTGTAACGAGCATCCTGCAAAGCATGTAGTAGGGTGTCAACATAAAGTTGCCGAGTTCACGAGTTCAAAGATTTCCAGTTTTATTTCCCAAAAACTTTTGTTTGTTAAATTACTCATTTATACCATGCCATGGGGAGCTACCCCATATGTAAGCTACTAAACTCCATGATATACCGAAACTATCGCACTTGTGTTGTTGGTGACCCGTTTGTTAATGTCTATCATCATGGACGGTTGCCGAGGACTATTAGTTCACGCCCGTCCACTCAAGGCACGGTGTGAGGTTAGTGAGACCTAAATAGCACTATTTAACTAATATCCCGTTCGCCAGGCCAGGCGACTAATCGGTACTGTAAGGTGGGGACTTCATGATAGAGTTCCGTTTAGTAGGCTAGTTCATGAAATATAAATAGTATTTAACTGAGCCTCCCACACAAGGGGGAAAATGTTGTCCGTATCTCACACAAGGAGATAATGTAGCCCGTATCCCACACAAGGAGACAATGTTACCCGTATCCCACACAAGGGGAAGATGTTACCCGTATCCCACACAAGGGGAAGATGTTATTCGTTCCGTTCCCAACCACCAGGAATGCATGCTTCAGTAAAGTGTGTGAACTCACCTCGGTTTGCTCGGTAGATAGTTTACTTGTTTTAAGGTTGGTCAACCACGTCCTATTATGGTCACCACTGATTAGGATAGTATATGTCATACCCTCAAATTCCACATGTGGAGTTCCACCGCAAGGCGTGTGACTGTCCAGGATCAAGCCACCAATCACATTGAACATTTAATATAAGTAGAATAAAAACCATCACCAATGTGATTAATGACATAACGTTTAAGTCTAAAACATATCAAGTTTAAAACAAATTTCAAAGCATAGTTAGTTCTAAAGCAAAATTTAAATGTTTAGCGGAAGCATGAAGTTCATAGTTAGTTTAAAACATAAGTTCCAAAATAGGAATCCGACAATCGGATTCTAGACGACCACCACAACGCTCCAGGCAACTCCAGCGCAGCATCAACGGACCTGCAAGCATGCAGTAGTATGTCAACATAAAGTTGGCGAGTTCACGGTTTTTCGAAAACATTTTTCTTTTTTTATCCCAAAACACCAATTCATTAAGTTACGGTGTTATCCAAAACATGCCATGGGGAGCTACCCCATATATGAGCTACTAAACTGTGCAGTTACCGAAACATTGACGTAATTGTTATTTGCCCAGGTCAATGTTCTACCATCATTGACCAGTTTCCAGATAATAGTTCACTCCCGGCTCCCAACACGGTGTGAGGTTTGTCAGACCTAACAGCGCTATCAACTAATATCCCGTTCGCCCCCGGCGACTAATCGGTATATATGTAAAGGGACTTTCATGGGAGAGTTTTCGTTTAGTATGAGGTTCCCGATCCTAGAAATACATGTTTTGAACTTATGAGTTTCGTTTAATCACTATTCCGTTCCCTCGGAATATTAGGTTCCCAAACTATCGGGAATACATGCTTTTAGTGTTAGTGTGAACTCACCTTGGTTTGCTCGGCAGATAAAGCGTTTGTCCTAAGTTGGTCAACCATGCCCTATTATGGTTACCACTTATTAGGACGGTAAACAAGTAATCACGTATTAATTACACGTATCTAACACGTAATCATCAAGTAGTGTACAACATAGTTATTAAAGCGAGCGCCCAGGCGCGCCTAGGCTCAAATAAGGCCTCGGGCCCAACAAATCGCCCTAAGTGTGCCTCGTGCCTTTAATCTTCAGGTTAGTTCATGTATGCCAATATTCTTCTGCATAGTTATTAAAGCGAGCGCCCAGGCGCGCCTAGGCGCAAATAAGGCCCCGGGCCAACAAATCGCCCTGAGTACGCCTCGTGCCTTTAATAACTATGGTGTACAAATACCAACTATTGTACATTATACTAACATGTATACACATTCATATGTATCATCACCGTTAATTATCACTCAAATATATTGTATAGGTTTGCAGTCAAACAAATAAGACATGGCCATTACAAGTGTGCGACCCACTTGTCAGTGTGCGGTCCACACAAGAGTGTGCGACCTCTAACAATGTGCGGTCATGCATGTGAGATACAAGAGAGTGTGCGGTCTTAAAGTGTGCGGTCGTATAAGGGTTTGGGCTCAATCAGTGTGCGGCCCACTTAATCAAGCCCAACATAATAACTGTGCGGCCTATTAATAATGTGCGACACACTTGTCAAGTGTGCGGCCCACACTGAAGTGTGCGGCCTGCTTGACAAGTGTGCGGTCATGCAACCCTAAGTTGTACTTTATACAGACTAATTTATAGGTTTTAGTGCTGTAAGCGAACCGAACGAACACGAACAAGGCCATGTTCGTGTTCATTCGTTAAGGAAATTAACATGTTCGCGAACTGTTCACGAACGCATACCGAACATAAGTTTATGTTCATGTTCGTTTGTTAGGGAAATTCAGTTGTTCACGAACAGTTAATGAACACTGGTCTCGAACACAAACGAACGCAAGCGAACACAAACGAATGCAAGCAAATAAAAAAGAACGCAAACGAACATTTAGCCTGAAAATTAAAAAATAAAAATATTGTTATCCTTAAACATTGGATATAAGTAGTTAAATACAACCATCAAATGATAAATCAAAACACAAGAGTCTAATACACCACCAAATGATGAATCAACTTTAACTAACTTAGACATAATTATCCCCAAAAATGTCTTAGCATGTCCAAATTTTAGCTAACTTAGAAAAATATAGGGTTTCAAGTTTTCAATATGTTTAGATAAAAGGTTTATTATTTATTATTTTTTAATATAATCAAACGAACACGGACGAACGTAACCGAACATATTACCGAACGTTCACGAACGCAGTCGAACGAAAGAGACCTATGTTCGTGTTCGTTCGCTAAGCTAATCGAACGAAATTTTTTGTTCGTGTTCGTTCGTTAAGCTAGTCGAACGAACATAAACAAATTTCCCGCCGAACGGTTCACGAACTGTTCGCTGAACGTTCAATACGTTTACAGCCCTAGCGACCTAGCTTTATCAGAAAAACTTAAACACAAACAATCAACATTTCATTTTAAGCACCAATCACTCAAATCCTAGTATTTACACAGAATCCTCAATCCAAACTTACACCCAAGACAGCTCATATTCAAACTTTTAAACATATTTTGGTCCTACTTGTATTCGAAACAGTTAAAGAGTATTGATATACATAATTATTCAACAACCAACGAACATGTGTATATTCTCATTATTCAAAATAACTTTTGGATTCTTATGTACATTTTGCTCCTCCAGCCCAGTTGGTCCGAAAGTGGTTGGGTTGGGCCGGTTTCCTCTTAGGAGGTCTCCGGTTCGATCCCCGGCTGTGGCATTATGGGGGGGGGGGGGGTTGTAACACCCCAAATTTTCATACGTCATAAAAAATATAATATGTGGTAACGTCCTAATAATTAAAATGGGAATGTATAGAATTATGTCATATTAAAGGATTAGTAAAAGAAAAATGACAAGTTAGAATATGGATTAATAAATGAAAAAAAGATCTAAAAGACGAGGGACTGAATGTGTAAATGTAAAATGAGATTAGACAAATAAAAAAAAAAAGAAGCCAGCCTTGTCTGGCAGTATGTTCGATCGAGAGAGAGGGAGGAGCCAAGGGAGTCAAAACCCTAACATCATAAATCTCTCAATTTGAAAGGGAAATTCGAAGGTTAATCAATGCATGAGTTAGGTGTCACACCCCAACCGATGGCGGAAACATCGGGATGAGACGAACAAATTGCTCAAAACATCATAACACTATGTGACAATATTTAATTAAATTCAAATTTCATTGCAAGAACTAAATTGTCATACAACATGTAAAATGGAAATACAACATTGTTCAAATTCAAATCAACAAAAGATAAATAGATTAAAGGTGTGTATCTAGTCCACCCTACACTTGTTTCATCAATCATCCATACTTCATTAATCAACCTGCAACATGTATTAAAATAGAGTTTCAATGCAAAGGCAATGAGAGAGTATACAAGTTTGAATACATAGCATAATAGAATAAAAACTCAATCCAACATGATTCATAATATGTGCTTGCTAGTATGCAATTTTGGCGTACAATATGATCAAACCCTAGAACACAACGCAATAAAAAACCTAATCCCAATCGTTCAGCGGGGTGGTAAACTTAACAATACCCAATAGTTCAGCAGGCGGGGCGTTAATCCTATAGCGCTATAATTGTTAAGGTGGGCGAACAAGTCAATGAGCATATAACGTTCCAAATCGTTCATAGAGCATACAAGAATAGCAAGTAAGTCACATTAGTTTCATGCATTCGTTCAAAGGTTGAGTATGTTTAGTTCAAAAGTTGTTTACATAATTATACATGTTGCATCCCAAAGTGTAAAAGGGGAAAAAGGGATCGAGTATACTCACGGTGGTTGCAAGCTTTCCTACTTGGAATTCCCGCGAGCGAGTTGTTGGAGTAGATTAAGTTGGAGCACCTAGTCCTTCTACACGAGGAGACGTAGGTGTGTGAGTTTGGCGTTCAACGGAAGATTATAATTTGGAGTTTAACATAACATAAAGTATGATATCAAAATAATCATCTTTAACTTATACTCTTATATGACACTACGTAACCACTAGGGTTATATTGTATTTCATGGGTAGTATGCCCATTAGAATCATACTTGGAGTGTTAAGTCTTAGATGGTATTCTACTACCTTAACATATAAACACAAGTTTAATATTAAAGGTTCGAATGAGTGTATATATATATTTAGGTTAAGTATTACATATTATTAGGTCCAATAATTCAAGTAGGAGGTAGAATATTAAGACCTTCATTTAGGCACCTCGAGTTATTCATGGATGTCATGTATGGGGTAGGAAGACAAGCTTCCATTTAGGAACCCCTTGAATGTTCACCACTTCTCTTGATGTAAAAACAACCAAGGAGGGTCACGAACTAGGATTAGTATAATATAAACAATCTAACTAAGAGAAATCATCAAATCATGTGAGGATTGTATGTTTGGAACAACCCAAGTTGTTCCATAATCACTCTACATCAAGAACTAGCTCGAACATGACTTGTGGGTCAAAACACCCTAACAAAACAGAAAGTTTATGAGGTTTAATCCTCTGATTTAAAGTGTCTCAACCATGTTTTTAAGCTTAACCAACCATAGGAGAGGTTGTAAGCATTAGGACATTGGTGTGAGATGTGTTAGACACAAGTTGGATGAAGTTTAAACAAGTTTGAAAGAGTATGTAACAAAACAGAAAGTTCTTGGACCATTTCAGGGCAATTCCAGGTCTGATTTCTCCAAGGAGAAGTCAAGGAATCAAACCCAAGGATTATCCAAGCAAGTAGGAAGAAGAATCAAGTGATTTCGTTAAGAAATGAGCAAGTTATACTCACTTTAGTGCAAGAGTATGAATTTGTCCCAAAATGCAGATTCGCAACTGATTTGAGAGTGAATTTGAGAGGATTAGAGAGTGTTGAAAGTGTAGAAATGCTTGGAGAAGGTGTATATTTATAGTGGAAGAGTTTGAGTATGATTGGAGGTGTTTAGAGGTGGATTAAAGGTGATTGGGGAGGAAGAAAACATAGGATTTCGAGCTAAAATCGCGTCAAAATGCAGCTGGTTGTGTTTTCTGCGAAACTGAAGGCCATGCGGCCCGCCTGAGATATCAGGTAAGTTGAAGCGGTCCGCCCGGGCTTGCTTATTTGACATAAAGTTTCATAAATTACAATTTAGCCCCCAGACTTGTTTATTTGATGATTTTAGGGCTTTTAAGGACCATTCTTGCCACAAAGGCATAGTTTGAGGTACATTTAAGTATGAGAAGTATAAACCAAGTATAATTAATCGCATGAGCATCAAAGTCAAGTGTCGTTCTCGTTCAAAACACATTTTGGGCATAAGTTTAGATTAATTACAAGTTTAGCACATAGTTTCCAAGAATAACGATCAAACACCAAATGATTCACTGATTCGAACATACGAGCATATATAACGTGTGTATAACATATTTGTAACAAAATACGAGTTTCATTAATGATCCAAGTCTCGGTTTTACAACGATTACAAAGAAGGAACGATTACAAGAATACAAAGTTTCCAAAAATAGAAATACGAACAAAACTTTCTATAAATGGAAAGTACAAAAGAGCCGGGCGTTACAGTCTCCCCTCCTTTAGGAAATTTCGTCTCGAAATTTAGGAAGACGTAGGGAAAAGGTGAGACTTGATCATAATGTTTTAAGAAAATTGCTTGCATAAATTGATTCACATAGCATAAAGTGCCACATAGCATAAAAGGTTCAAATTGATTCACATAGCATAAAGAGTTTAGACGTCTCATATAGCGTAGTCATGAGTCCAACATAGCATAACATGGATAAATGAAAGCATTGTAAATTTAGTTTGTTCACGAGGGATTATTATTGTTTGTGATTGCGATAACGTGCGAAATGATTAAAACGACATTTTGAAAGGGATGAATGTTCAAGTATAAAATCACATATAAATTGAGATACATAAAAGAAAGGCTCAATAAAACATAGGATTGTTTCAGGTAGAGAAACGTCGACTATTCCAAAGTGGGTCGAAAGTCCTTTCGAATTAGAGAAAACGTGCTTTGGCCTATAGGTAAGATACTCTCGTCGAGAAGCGATTAACGGTATCTTACCCTTCCGGTTACTACACATCTCTAATCGATTGAAACAATCGGGACTTTGGCGAGATTGAAAATCGAGGAATGGGACTTAATCGACGAGATGCGGGTTTCACCCCTAACTTGACGATTTCGTACCCTAAATGTGGTTGGTACTTGTCGGGTCAAAATAAAATTTCGACACTATGACAAGGGTCCACTAGAGTTGAAATGGAAATTACCATTAAGTTGTGGATTTCACTCCTAGCTTAATGGTGAAATTTCGTGCAAAATATAGTTTAAGGTAGAATGAGAGTCGTTTACCAAATTGTGGGTTTCACGCCTATTTTGGTAAAGTTGTCTCGTTTGTGTTACAAGAGTATACAAATAAACAAAGTGTATTCATGTTAACCTTAGGAAAGGCATATAAATTTAATCAACAAGAAGTGTAGCTAGGAAGCATGCATGGTAGAGTACAAAAGTTTTAAACAACACATAAGAGGCAAAATTCCTAGAACTATAGATTAGGGCAAAAGCATGGCAATTTTCCTAATTCCCTATAGTTATGGCTCTGATACCAATCTGTCACACCCCAACCGATGGCGGAAACATCGGGATGAGACGAACAAACTGCTCAAAACATCATAACACTATGTGACAATATTTAATTAAATTCAAATTTCATTGCAAGAACTAAATTGTCATACAACATGTAAAATGGAAATACAACATTGTTCAAATTCAAATCAACAAAAGATAAATAGATTAAATGTGTGTATCTAGTCCACCCTACACTTGTTTCATCAATCATCCATACTTCATTAATCAACCTGCAACATGTATTAAAATAGAGTTTCAATGCAAAGGCAATGAGCGAGTATACAAGTTTGAATACATAGCATAATAGAATAAAAACTCAATCCAACATGATTCATAATATGTGCTTGCTAGTATGCAATTTTGGCGTACAATATGATCAAACCCTAGAACACAACGCAATAAAAAGCCTAATCCCAATCGTTCAGCGGGGTGGTAAACTTAACAATACCCAATAGTTCAGCAGGCGGGGTGTTAATCCTATAGCGCTATAATTGTTAAGGTGGGCGAACAAGTCAATGAGCATATAACGTTCCAAATCGTTCATAGAGCATACAAGAATAGCAAGTAAGTCACATTAGTTTCATGCATTCGTTCAAAGGTTGAGTATGTTTAGTTCAAAAGTTGTTTACATAATTATGCATGTTGCATCCCAAAGTGTAAAAGGGGAAAAAGGGATCGAGTATACTCACGGTGGTTGCAAGCTTTCCTACTTGGAATTCCCGCGAGCGAGTTGTTGGAGTAGATTAAGTTGGAGCACCTAGTCCTTCTACACGAGGAGACGTAGGTGTGTGAGTTTGGCGTTCAACGGAAGATTATAATTTGGAGTTTAACATAACATAAAGTATGATATCAAAATAATCATCTTTAACTTATACTCTTATATGACACTACGTAACCACTAGGGTTATATTGTATTTCATGGGTAGTATGCCCATTAGAATCATACTTGGAGTGTTAAGTCTTAGATGGTATTCTACTACCTTAACATATAAACACAAGTTTAATATTAAAGGTTCGAATGAGTGTATATATATATTTAGGTTAAGTATTACATATTATTAGGTCCAATAATTCAAGTAGGAGGTAGAATATTAAGACCTTCATTTAGGCACCTCGAGTTATTCATGGATGTCATGTATGGGGTAGGAAGACAAGCTTCCATTTAGGAACCCCTTGAATGTTCACCACTTCTCTTGATGTAAAAACAACCAAGGAGGGTCACGAACTAGGATTAGTATAATATAAACAATCTAACTAAGAGAAATCATCAAATCATGTGAGGATTGTATGTTTGGAACAACCCAAGTTGTTCCATAATCACTCTACATCAAGAACTAGCTCGAACATGACTTGTGGGTCAAAACACCCTAACAAAATAGAAAGTTTATGAGGTTTAATCCTCTGATTTAAAGTGTCTCAACCATGTTTTTAAGCTTAACCAACCATAGGAGAGGTTGTAAGCATTAGGACATTGGTGTGAGATGTGTTAGACACAAGTTGGATGAAGTTTAAACAAGTTTGAAAGAGTATGTAACAAAACAGAAAGTTCTTGGACCATTTCAGGGCAATTCGAGGTCTGATTTCTGCAAGGAGGAGTCAAGGAATCAAACCCAAGGATTATCCAAGCAAGTAGGAAGAAGAATCAAGTGATTTCGTTAAGAAATGAGCAAGTTATACTCACTTTAGTGCAAGAGTATGAATTTGTCCGAAAATGCAGATTCGCAACTGATTTAAGAGTGAATTTGAGAGGATTAGAGAGTGTTGAAAGTGTAGAAATGCTTGGAGAAGGTGTATATTTATAGTGGAAGAGTTTGAGTATGATTGGAGGTGTTTAGAGGTGGATTAAAGGTGATTGGGGAGGAAGAAAACATAGGATTTCGTGCTAAAATCGCGTCAAAATGCAGCTGGTTGTGTTTTCTGCGAAACTGAAGGCCATGCGGCCCGCCTGAGATATCAGGTAAGTTGAAGCGGGCCGCCCGGGCTTGCTTATTTGACATAAGGTTTCATAAATTACAATTTAGCCCCCCAGACTTGTTTATTTGATGATTTTAGGGCTTTTAAGGACCATTCTTGCCACAAAGGCATAGTTTGAGGTACATTTAAGTATGAGAAGTATAAACCAAGTATAACTAATCGTATGAGCATCAAAGTCAAGTGTCGTTCTCATTCAAAACACATTTTGGGCATAAGTTTAGATTAATTACAAGTTTAGCACATAGTTTCCAAGAATAACGATCAAACACCAAATGATTCACTGATTCGAACATATGAGCATATATAACGTGTGTATAACATATTTGTAACAAAATACGAGTTTCATTAATGATCCAAGTCTCGGTTTTACAACGATTACAAAGAAGGAACGATTACAAGAATACAAAGTTTCCAAAAATAGAAATACGAACAAAACTTTCTATAAATGGAAAGTACAAAAGAGCCGGGCGTTACATTAGGAATGTTCATCCTCTAAGTGAAACTAACATCAAGTAAGTGGAATTTCTTGATTTGATGATGTTTGATTATGTGGGTTTAGTGTAATTCGTGAATGTAATGTAAAATCTAGTATGATTAATGGTTGCTATGGTTGTTAAAACATCAAGAAATGCTAAATCTTGAATATGAGCATAGTTTAGGGCAAAACCCATTTGCATGTCAAAAGATGGTCAAGAATGTTGTGAAATTCTACATGTTTGTTAGATTAATGAAGATGATATAATGATGAATATGTGATTTAGAACAATGTGTATGTGCTCATAATAGTAAATTGTTAAGTTAGTAGATGTTATGTTAATCAATGGATGAACTATGGAGAAAACATGCTTTAAGTACTTGTACACTATGCTTATTTGTTAGTATGCACGCCAAGTGTTTGAAGAAATGACATAGAAGAATTTTGTTGCGTTATGACATAGAATTTGGATGAAATAATGTTATAGAATGAAAATGAATGTATGCTTAATCATATAACGCCATGATCAATGAATAAATGCATAAGTAATGTAAAGCATACAAAAGCTAAAAGTGTAAGGATATAACATATAGGTCTGAAGAAGGAAGAAGGCGCAAGTCACTCGAAGTCACAAGCATCTCAAGATCGCGGTAAGTTCATATGAACTTTATGTACTCTACTTGTAGATTCATGAATGATAACATTTAGTACTAATGTAAGTTTTCTTGTGATTCACGATTGATTAGATGCAAAGAGTTTATATGGAGAAATGTCCAAAAGATGATGTTGTAGTAAATTCGAAATGACTCGTCTAATGGGTTGGAATGATAGGTAAAATGATTGTTGGAATGTTTGAGAATTTGACTTTATAATAACGGGTCAAATGATGTAAGTATATTGAAAGGTATGGTATGTAGCGATTAGTAAAGTAACATGTTATGTTAACGGGTCGAATGATGATATGAAAGTAAAGGATTTTCAAATGTTATGTAATATGGACTAAGAATTGTTTTGTTGTTATGAATGATAGGTAAATCTCATGATTAATTGTGGCGCGCTCGGACCGAACACACACACAACGTCGACCTTATGCGCTTCCGGTCCAAGTTGTTTATTTTGACGGGTCAACTTATCTTTTATGTAGTAAATGTTAATAGTAAATGTCTAGCTTGTTAGTATGAAATTTGGATCTTAAACTTTTGTGTAGTTTGTACAAAAATGTTCATGGCGAACCTTTTATGGTCCTAACTTTTGTTATGTTGGAAAGTGTCGTAGTATTAATTAAATGGTATTGTTAAAAGCATGGAGAAAAGTTCTTAATACGAACAGGTCATGTCAAAATTTTGTAAAATTGTAACAGTTTTATGTTGATGGCCGAAGGAGTAGAATTTGGGCGTCTCAAGTTGGTATCAGAGCCTAGGTTTGAGAGATTAAAGCATCAAGTGCTTGAACTCAAACTGAAAGCTCGTGAGAAGTGTGTGTTCGATCCGCGGCGCAAAGCAAGTAAGTGTTTTAAAAGTTGAAATTTTTGCATTACGAATAATTAGTTACGAAACGTTATGGAATGGTTACGGGATGTTGTGGAAAGATGTGGGATGAATCGGATCAGTTTGGGGGTTAGAACGGGTCAAAAGGGGGTAAAAAGCATAAAAAATCAGCCATGTACGCTGGGCGTCACCGTAAGCTACGGTGGCTACCGTAGCTTACGGTAGCACCTGGGAGAAAACAGTCACCGTAAGGCAGTAGCCTAGTACCGTATGGAAAAAGGGGCCATCGTAAGCTATGGTGGCTATCGTAGCTTACGGTGGAGGCTATTTTCAGCCAAATTTAAGTATGATGTTCTGTTTGATGTTTTTATCGCACGAGGAGTATTAGAAACGTTATATTTAGACTTTAAAGAATAAGAAAAGTGATACCAAGGTATATGGGATAAAGAATAATAGGATGTTGGTTGTCGGAAACGTTGAGTTTCCAAAGAAAGTTTAAGTATGATTTAGTCGCGAGTAATTTCTTTTACGTATTGGAAAGAATGAGAGTTACGTATTACTAGCATGGTTATATGATAGAAAGGATGAATGAATGTCTAAAATAAAGAATGATATGATACGATCGTCAATGACGATAAGGCACGAAGTATGAATGATGAATGGAATGTGTCATGATAAAATGATGTTAAAACATGATGGTGGGAAGTATGAAATGAAATTTAATGAATGTAATGAATGTTTTATGTAGATGGCTGATGTGGTAAATGTGAATGATGACGATGAAGCACGCCGAAATGAAATGAGAACAATGATTGTGGAAGAAGTAGAGAAAGCGATTGAAGCTGGTATTCCTCGACTAGCTCAAGAGGTGGAAGGTCAAGTATTGGGGGTAATCGATACTCTAGTAACGTCCAAGGTGGAAGAACTAAAAGAGATGATTAATGGACTACAAACAAAGAAAAGTACTCGAAGGTGCACTTATAAGGAATTCATGGCATGTAACCCATTGCCATACAAAGGGGAAATTGACCCGATAGCTTGTCAAAGATGGATTTCAAGCACCGAGGCAGTGTTTGTAAGAAGTAGATGTGAAGTGGAGGATCGAGTGATGTTTGCTACGGGCCTCCTACAACTTCAAGCAAAGGATTGGTGGGACGCACATTCGAAGGAATTGGGGGATGACAAAGTACAAACGTTAACATGGCAAGAGTTCAAAGAGCCATTTCTGAAATATCATAGCCCACAATCCGCACTTGATAAGATTCAAGAAGACTTCTTACGTCTTCGACAAAAGGATGAAACGATTGATGAAATAATGAATAAGTTCCTCGAGAAGGTGAAATTTTGTGGGGAGATAGCGGGGACTGAAAGGTTGAAAATCATACGTTATCATGCAATGTTAAAGGCTGAATATCGGGAGTTTGTAAATCCCTCCAAGTGTGCAACGTTGAATGAATTAATCGACTGGGCAAGAGATAGGGAGATCGAGTTAAGAAGGCAAGTTGAACGGGGAGAGATAAGGGTGGCGGAGAAGCCCACCAACACAAACCCATCAAAAAAGTCAAAATATCAAGATCAAAACAGGAAAGGGAAGACAAGTAGTGGGATTCCGACTTGCAAGACATGTGGGAAACATCATTCGGGTGAATGCTTGTTGGGAAAGAAAGGATGCTACAAATGTGGGCAAGAGGGACATCCGTATTATAGGTGCCCCGAAAAATCAAAACCGGGTTACAATTGTAATCAAACGGGGCACATTAAGGCAGAATGTCCAAAACTCCAGCAAGGGGCAAAGAAAGATGGAAAGAAGGATGAGTCTTCCAAGGCTCGTGGGAGGATGTTCCAATTAACCTCGGATGAAGCCAAGACTAGCCCGGATGTGGTCTCAGGTATATTCTTGGTTAATTCTATGCCTATGAATGTATAATTTGATTCCGGGGCTAGTAGATCGTTTATTTCTAATGAATTGTTAGTTCATCCATCGTTTAAGCTTGAAAAGATGTTAGTACCCTTAGAAGTGGAAGTTGCTGATAGTAAAAGTTATTTGTTACATGATATCTGTAGAAACTGTAAGATATTAATCGAAGGTGAGGAATTTAGTATAGTTCTTCTCCTGATGTACATGGGGGAATTTAAAGTAGTTGTAGGAATGGATTGGCTAGCCCAAAACCACGCTGAAATTCAATGTGAAAAGAAAGTCATTCATGTAGTAACCTTGGGGGGGAAACGGGTAAGTGTTCAAGGAGATAGGGTCATCAAGTCGAAATTGTGTTCTATAATCAAAGCTGTCAAACATGTGAAGAATGGAGGAAAGGCGTATTTATCTTATGTGATTGACACCAATCGAGGTATCCCAAAGCTTGAAGACGTGAATGTAGTGAACGAATATCCAGATGTGTTTCCGGAAGATTTACCGGGGCTTCCGCCTGAACAGGAAGTAGAATTCAAGATAGAGCTTAACCCGAATGCAAAACCGGTAGCTAAAGCTCCTTATCGGTTGGCCCTGACCACTGAAATGAAAGAATTGATGACACAACTTCAAGAGTTACTCGATAAGGGTTTTATTAAACCAAGTGTTTCACCGTGGGGAGCGCCCGTATTATTCGTGAAGAAGAAAGATGGTTCGATGCGAATGTGCATCGACTATCGAGAGTTGAACAAGTTAATGGTGAAGAATCGTTACCCGTTACCCAGAATTGATGACCTATTTGACCAGCTTCAAGGGGCAAGTTGGTTTTCGAAAATCGATCTGCGGTCGGGTTACCACCAACTGCGTGTACGAGAAGAAGATGTGCCAAAGACTGCGTTTCGAACGCGGTACGGACATTACGAGTTTTTAGTAATGTCCTTTGGGCTAACGAACGCACCAGCTGCATTTATGGATTTAATGAATCGGGTGTGCCGACCTATGCTTGATAAGTATGTAATCGTTTTTATTGACGATATACTAATATACTCCCGAAGTGAAGCAGAGCATGCTTCCCACCTACGTGAAGTATTGGAAACGCTTCGCAAGGAAAAGTTATATGCAAAGTTCTCAAAGTGTGCCTTTTGGCTTAGAGAGGTACAGTTTTTGGGTCATATAATCGATGCAGATGGTGTCTATGTGGACCCGTCCAAAGTAGATGCGGTAATGAATTGGGTGCCCACGAAGAATCCAAGCGAAATAAAAAGTTTTCTAGGCTTGGCTGGGTACTACAGGAGATTTATCCAAGATTTCTCCAAGATAGGCTCGCCTATGACGAAGTTAACAAAGAAAAGTGAAAAGTTTATATGGGGCGAAGAACAAGAAAAATCGTTTCAGACTTTAAAGGAAAAGCTCTCAAAGTCCCCAGTGTTGACATTACCGGATGGAACAGATGATTTGGTGGTGTATACTGACGCCTCTCACCAAGGTTTAGGTTGCTTGTTAATGCAAAAGGGTAAAGTCGTTGCTTATGCTTCAAGACAACTCAAGCAGCATGAAAACAATTACCCAACTCATGATCTAGAATTGGCGGCGGTTGTATTTGCCTTGAAGATATGAAGGCACTACCTATATGGGGTGAAATGTACTATTTACTCGGATCATAAAAGCCTCAAATATTTTTTTCGAGCAGAAAGATCTTAATATGAGGAAACGAAGGTGGTTGGAACTCATTAAGGATTACGATTGTGACATTCATTATCATCCCGGAAAGGCTAATGTAGTGGCGGACACTCTAAGTCGAAAGGAGTACCCGCCCCCGATTCGGGTAAAATCTATGAAGATGGTAGTCACACCTAAACTCCTTGGTGAAATCCGAGAAGCTCAAACAAAATCTTTAAATGCTGGCGACCCAAAGAAAGAGAGGACGAAAGGATTTATTCATGAATTGGAAGAGAATGCAAATGGTATGAAAACGAGGTATGACCGAATCTGGATACCTCGGGAATGTGATGTGAAAGAATTACTATTGAATGAAGCTCACAAGTCTCGGTACTCCGTTCATCCGGGAGCTACAAAGATGTATCGAGACTTGAGGATGAATTATTGGTGGCCGGGAATGAAAAGAGACATTGTCAAGTATGTTGCTAAGTGTTTGACATGTTCTCAAGTAAAAGCCAAGCACCAAAGGCCGTATGGAAAGTTGCAACCGTTGGAGATCCCTGTGTGGAAGTGGGAACATGTAACGATGGATTTGGTGACTAAGCTTCCAAAGACAAGAAAAGGGCACGATGTAATATGGGTAGTCGTTGATCGACTAACCAAAAGTGCACATTTCTTACCCATTCGGGAAACTTATAATTCGGAAAGGATGGCGGAAGTTTATACGAATGAGATTATATCTCGACATGGGGTTCCGGTGTCTATAGTGTCTGACCGGGATACCCGATTCACATCTCGTTACTGGAGAAAATTTCACGAAGAATTGGGGACTCAGCTACATATAAGCACCGCCTACCATCCACAAACCGATGGTCAGTCGGAACGAACTATCCAAACGTTGGTTGATATGCTAAGGGCGTGTGTTATGGATTTCGGGGGAAGCTGGGATGATCATCTACCTTTGGTAGAGTTTTCATATAATAATAGTTATCATAATAGCATAAAAATGGCCCCTTATGAAATGATCTATGGAAGGAAATGTAGGACTCCGGTTTGTTGGGGGGAAGTGGGTCAGCGCGAACTCGCGCCAAAGGATGTAGTAGCCGAAACGAATGAAAAGATTGGCATGGTTAGATCAAGAATAAAAGCAGCACAAGATAGACAAAAGTCTTATGCGGATCAGCGAAGACGACCAATTGAGTTTCAAGTGGGAGATTTCGTGTTGCTAAAAGTCTCTCCATGGAAAGGAATAATTCGTTTTCGTAAACGCGGAAAGTTAGGTCCTCGATACATTGGACCATTCAAAATACTTGCTCGGGTTGGGTCGCTAGCGTACCAACTAGAACTACCACCTGAGTTGGATATAATTCATAACACTTTTCATGTGTCGCAACTGCGAAAGTGCCTCCCGGATGAGGCGGCATATGTGCCATTAGATGATATTGAAGTGGATGAAAAGTTGAAATATGTTGAAAGGCCCGTCGCAATAAAAGATTTTAAGGTGAAGCAACTCCACAACAAATCAGTTCGACAAGTGTTGGTTCAATGGCAACATCGGAAGGGATCGGATCTCACGTGGGAAGCGGAGGATGATATGCGAAAGCACTACCCAGAGTTATTCGGTATGTATTCTGGTTTCGGGGACGAAACCATTTTTAAGGGGGTAGACTTGTAACACCCCAAATTTTCGTACGTCATAAAAAAATATAATATGTGGTAACGTCCTAATAATTAAAATGGGAATGTATAGAATTATGTCATATTAAAGGATTAGTAAAAGAAAAATGACAAGTTAGAATATGGATTAATAAATGAAAAAAAGATCTAAAAGATGAGGGACTGAATGTGTAAATGTAAAATGAGATTAGACAAATAAAAAAAAAAAAGAAGCCAGCCTTGTCTGGTAGTATGTTCGATCGAGAGAGAGGGAGGAGCCAAGGGAGTCAAAACCCTAACATCATAAATCTCTCAATTTGAAAGGGAAATTCGAAGGTAAACAATGCATGAGTTAGGAATGTTCATCCTTTAAGTGAAACTAACATCAGTAAGTGGAATTTCTTGATTTGATGATGTTTGATTATGTGGGTTTAGTGTAAGTCGTGAATGTAATGCAAAATCTAGTATGATTAATGGTTGCTATGGTTGTTAAAACATCAAGAAATGCTAAATCTTGAATATGAGCATAGTTTAGGGCAAAACCCATTTGCATGTCAAAAGATGGTCAAGAATGTTGTGAAATTCTACATGTTTGTTAGATTAATGATGATGATATAATGATGAATATGTGATTTAGAACAATGTGTATGCGCTCATAATAGTAAATTGTTAAGTTAGTAGATGCTATGTTAATCAATGGATGAACTATGGAGAAAACATGCTTTAAGTACTTGTACACTATGCTTATTTGTTAGTATGCACGCCAAGTGTTTGAAGAAATGCTATAGAAGAATTTAGTTGCGTTATGACATAGAATTTGGATGAAATAATGTTATAGAATGAAAATGAATGTATGCTTAATCATATAACGCCATGATCAATGAATAAATGCATAAGTAATGTAAAGCATACAAAAGCTAAAAGTGTAAGGATATGACATATAGGTCCGAAGAAGGAAGAAGGCGCAAGTCACTCGAAGTCACAAGCATCTCAAGATCGCGGTAAGTTCATATGAACTTTATGTACTCTACTTGTAGATTCATGAATGATAACATTTAGTACTAGTGTAAGTTTTCTTGTGATTCACGATTGATTAGATGCAAAGAGTTTATATGGAGAAATGTCCAAAAGATGATGTTGTAGTAAATTCAAAATGACTCGTCTAATGGGTTGGAATGATAGGTAAAATGATTGTTGGAATGTTCGAGAATTTGACTTGTTAATAACGGGTCAAATGATGTAAGTATATTGAAAGGTATGGTATGTAGCGATTAGTAAAGTAACATGTTATGTTAACGGGTCGAATGATGATATGGAAGTAAAGGATTTTCAAATGTTATGTAATATGGACTAACAAGTGTTTTGTTGTTATGAATGATAGGTAAATCTCATGATTAATTGTGGCGCGCTCGGACCGAACACACACACAACGTCGACCTTATGCGCTTCCGGTCCAAGTTGTTTATTTTGACGGGTCAACTTATCTTTTATGTAGTAAATGTTAATAGTAAATGTCTAGCTTGTTAGTATGAAATTTGGATCTTAAACTTTTGTGTAGTTTGTACAAAAATGTTCATGGCGAACCTTTTATGGTCCTAACTTTTGTTATGTTGGAAAGTGTCGTAGTATTAATTAAATGGTATTGTTAAAAGCATGGAGAAAAGTTCTTAATACGAACAGGTCATGTCAAAATTTTGTAAAATTGTAAGAGTTTTATGTTGATGGCCGAATGAGTAGAATTTGGGCGTCTCAGGGGGACATCCCAATGATGGATCGTATCCTACCGAGGCATGGTGCGGTCCTGAGGGAAACCCGGTTTTACCCAGCTGTTACCCCAGCGAGTCTCTCGTGTGGGGGCAGTATGTTTTCCGGGCGGAAGTCAGCTTGCGCACCAGCTGGGGCCCGATCGAACATCGCGTCCGTAAGAGCGGGGCTGACGGGGGAATGTCATCGACATGACCCCGGTGACCTATTCGGTCCTATACAGAGAAAGTCACCTTCCAAAAAAAAAAATGTACATTTTGCAAACAACAGTTAATATATAACAAATTGTTATAGAAGTCCTACATCATACTTATCAATTTTGAGGAAGAAACACATGCTTTTCAAAACAATTCCATTTCCATTTCCAACACATACAAATGAAAGTGCATTTGGACGGCGGGAATAGTTCTCATTGGTGGTTGGCCAAAAGTGGCGGCCACTTTGGTGTTTTTTTATTTTTATTTTTTCATATAATAGTTATTTATAGGTCATGTCAAGTTACAATTTTATCTCAAGTGTAAAATTACGATTTTACCCCGATTCAAAACAAAATTTTGCTTTTGCCCCCTGCTTAAATTTACGATTTTTCTCTCAGTTAAAAAATACAATTGTGCCCCAAATTCAAATAAAATTATGGGTTTGCCCTCAGCTAGAGTCCTGCCAAATTACGATTTGGTTCCCAGTTTAAAACTACGATTTTGTCCTCAGCTAAAACTTACGATTTTGCCCGCAGTTAGAATATTACGATTTTGCCCCCAATTCAAAATAAAAAAAATGGTTTTGCCCTCAGCTCAAAATATTATTTTACCTCCATTTTAAAATTACGATTTTACCTCAGCTAAAAATTGCAATCTTGCCATGGTTTTTTTTTTTTGGCAAAACCATGGTAGTATTTTATTTTACTTGGTTGACTCAATTTTGTTTTTATTCATGCCAAACAACTGCCTAGCACTCGCTAATTGGTCCTGACAAATTATTGCTTTGCCCCCAACTCTAAATACACGCTTGCCATCCTTTTAGTTATTTTTTTTATCATAACTATGGTACTGTTTTTCTTTAATTGGTTAACTTGATGTATCTTTTTTGATATCGTGTTATAAGTAGCATGTATAACTAACCGACATAAAGGCGTACATGTTATTAAAGTAAGAAATACTCGGTTTAGTGTCCCGCAACACGGGCGGCGCATAACTCTAGTTGATATATATATATCTATTAATTCATCACATCTTGATGAATAGTAACTTATTTTTGTCTTTTGTGTTTTTTTTTGTGTGTGTGTTAACTTTAGAGTTTTTTTTGTATCTTTTGTTTTAGAAGTTTATTTTTTATTTTTATAATTCATTACATCGGGATTTGGTCGTCGTTTGATTACTACTTAGCATAGTGTTTGATTGTCACGTTTGGTCTCTTAGTTTTTTTGTTCTGTTACTATTTAGTACTATGTTTGGTCGTCTTTATGTCATGTGACTTGGTGTTAATATTCATGTTTTGGTTTTACGGTTTTCCCGGTTTTAGTTGTGGTTCGGTTGCTATTTAGCAAGGTTTACGCCCCTCCCGCAATACTGGTAACAAGGGAGGCATAACACTAGTTTATTGTTAAAAATCCTTATCAATGTCATGAACTTATTTCAACAGTAAACTTTGTGGGGGGGGGGGGGGGGGATATTGCACGGTCCTCCCAACTGCTGGAGTGATCTCACTTCACAAGCTAGCTTAGCCCCATAGCTGCCTGGCGGTTACTACCCAACCAGAAGTGAAAGCCTGGAGGGTGTGCCTGCCAGGATTCGAACCGGGGTCCTCTGGGAAGAGGTGGGTGAGGCTGGGCACTGGCAGAAATCATGTTTTTAAATTTCCTTCCTAGAAAACAATGTACAACATATGAGAAACTTAAAGGCAGTATCATCACACTTATATTTAGATCTAAAAAGGCAAGAATACATCCTATCATCATCATTCTAATCACTAGCAGAAATCAACATCTATCAGTACCAACAAATGAATCGTATAATCAATTTATACACTTTAGTAACCATATAGACAACTCATGTTGCATCATAATAATCAATTTATACAGCCTTTCATACCTTGTACATTTACACAAGCAAACACTTAATCAATTTAAGTAAGATCGGAAATCACAAAGGTGCAAACAATGATATAATACTGACCGAAATGTACCCAATCTGACCCGAGACTCTCGGTATCTGGCCTGAACATACCTGCGGCTGACCCGAGACATCTCAAACCCGATTCTGACCTGAGAACAAATCCACCGCCGCCGTGTTCTGGCGTCCCTTCCCGTCGACGCCTCAACTTCATCAACCTCTCTTCGTCTTCATCATCGAGCAGCTGACATCATCGTCCGTCGAACATCCTCATCCCCGCAGTTCCACCGTCGGCACTTTCAAAGCGAGGGGGGGTCGCACCTTGTTTCGGTCGTTCGAATTCACCACCGTCGCCGTCTTCATTCGTCGTCGGCCATCGAGAGGGAACAGGGTAACAGGTTGTGGGTGTCTGTGTTGTGTGTTTGGAAAGATGGAGCTCCTTATTTGTGGGTGAGAAACAAGGGGAGGAGGGAGTGTTGTTGAGGCTGTGGTGTGGCTGTGATTTGTCGCCGGAAAGTAGCTCCGGCCGCCGGAGGTAGGAGAGAGCCAGAAGGGGTGTGCGGTTGTCTTAGACTGACTATCCACAATCACAACCTATCCCAACTCAACCTTTAATAAAAAATTAATTTCTCTCTATTCCACCTACACAACCCAACCCAATTCAAACTTTCACACCCATTAGCAACCTAACCTAAACCAGAAGGGGTGTGCGGCTGTCTTAGACTGACTATCCACAATCACAACCTATCCCAACTCAACCTTTAATAAAAAAATTAATTTCTCTCTATTCCACCTACACAACCCAACCCAACCCAATTCAAACTTTCACACCCATTAGCAACCTAACCTAAATCATGTTTTTTACTAAATAAATATGATTTAGATTTTAATTCATTTTATAAAATCTAACGAACCTGTGAAATAATGACAAATAAGATAATGCTATAAACAAAAATTCGTGTTTAATAAAGTTTATATAGATAATGCTATAAACAAAAATTCGTGTTTAATAAAGTTTATATATATATATATATATATATATATATGTATGTATGTTAGATACCACAAGAATGTGTTTTTATTTTTATTTTCAAACACCTAACATTATAAGTTATTGAAAAAAAAAAAAACAAACTTTAAGGTAAATCTAATTCTTTGTAAAGAAAAACAATCACAAATTTTGTTTCTTTCTTTTATTGAATCAGATGATGATGTTAAATATTTTAGATAATAAGTTTTATTAAATAATAATCAACCAATACAAAGATGACATGTGTAAAAAGATAAAAGTGGATGAGTTGCAACCTAGGTCGCAATGGAGGCCAGGTCGGTCGAGAGCTTTGCAAATAAAAAATTAATTTTCTCATTACTTTTTCTTACACCTGTCAACCCAACCATGGAAAAGGTCATGGATGTGAGTAGTCTTAGAATGTGCATTTAGGGTTTAGAGAAAATGATAAGGGGGGTTTATAACTTTCCTTAAATAGGCTAGGGTTTAGGTTTAGGTTAGTTGGGTTGGGCCTGGCCTAACTGCGTGAACTTGTTAAACGATTAGGCATCCCGCTCAAACAGACTGGCCCAGTTTTATTAATAATATTACGGTAATTTAAATAAATAAATGAGTAAACCTCTCATCGCGGATTATTATTTTAGTAAATAATAATAATAAGGAATCCAAACATTAGTCGAATATCCTTCTCCCGATGATTGGGATCGAGAGTGCGGGGTGTTACAGTGTACAAGTAATCACGTATGTTCGTACACGTATCTAACAAGTAGTGTTCAAGTAACAACGATTGCATGTTATACTAACACGTTTACACGTCACAATAATCATCATAGTTAATCATAGTTCAAATGTACTGTTATAAGTGGGCGGTTAAACAGAAACACGGGCTTTTACTAGTGTGCGGCTCACTGAAGTGTGCGGCCTCCTCATGTGTGCGGTCATGCAGATAATAGTTGTACCTTATGCAGCGGATGATTATACAATGAGTGTGTGTGGTCACAAAATAGTGTGTGACAACTGGTGTGCGATCAAGCAGTGTGCAGGGTGTGCATACATGTGCTATGAGCATCTTTCCAAATTTTCACAGAAAAACCATATGCATCATTTATTCGTACACGAACAAGTTCTCAACTCCATCATCCAAAGAAATCATCAGTTAATCAGTCATCAGCAATATCGTGCACTGATTTATATGAATTAAAGTAACTACTCTGGTTATAGTCACACATGTATACTAAATCAATAAATCAACAGATGTGAGATATACACCACATCATCACATTTTACATCACATAAACAGTTTATATAACAGAACCATATCATTATCATAAACATCAGCTTTCGACAAAAGAGTATGTATTGCATCCGTAAATACCAATCATATGCACACTTTTCTCATTCAAAATTTACAAATCTATTATCATAATCTCGTAACAATCATAGACAATCAAGGAGAATAAAAATACAAAACAACACATTGAAAGCACAAGACTAGACATCACAAAACCGCACAATACACAAAAACAACTTACCACATTCATCTCGGACATCATCACAGTCAGCACAAGAAAGACGTTGAAGCCGAAAGAAGTGGTCTGCAACGGTCGTTAAAGAATATTCAGAGTATCCCAGAATAATAGGATAGTTTGTTTATTCATGTAACTATATATACGGGGTGCCGGATCATAGGAAACACACACTCTCGAGCTCTCATACTCGTACACTCTCTCATTTCTAGCTGCAATCACACTCAAACACTCACAATTCAAAATCGTTGTAACACTTAGATCTGATCCGAGCATTATCCTGACATTGTATCCTGGTTATTCAAGCAATACGAAGAACAAGGCAGCTAACGATTGTCAGCTCCCAAGGTTTTGTGCCGGCGATCTAAATTGATCAAGGGCTTTCCTCGTACATATCGTGTCCACATTTACTTTTCTTGTATGTTATCTATTAACTGTTATAGTTTGATATCCTGAAACTGTTATTATTTTCAATCAAGTCAACACATTTTTGCAAACATCAATAGCACACTACCTCACAAACTAAATTTGATCACTTAATTGCTTCGATAATATTTGACTAAAACAATTTGGCGCCCACCGTGGGGCAAGTGGTGCAATTTTTATTCAAAACTTTGCTAAAATCGTTATTCGGTTTTTTGCTCTCAAAACTTTTTACAAAACTGTTTTCAATGGACTCTCAATCAAACTTGAGCTCTTCTTCAATGCCTACTTAAACTTCTGCTGCGGCTGGTTCATTACCTCTCATAAGTTCAAGCTTCTTAAAGTAGGAATGAAAGCCAAACACAACGAGACACTTCTACTACTCAGAATGTTTACAGATCCGGAGTTTCTGGGAGAACTCATGTCCTTGCTTCTAATGATGAAATTTTGTCTTTGTTTGGCAATATACAAGATCAGATGACAAAGCAGCAGGAAACCAACTAGATTATAATGAAGAAAATGCAACTCTTGAAGTCCAACTCCAAGAGACCTGCTGAGGATACTGTTACCCCGTTGCAGCCCATGATGTTGAACTTTAGTTTCGCAGTATTCACTGAAGATAATCAGGGAAAATATCATACCGAGTCATTCTCGGAGCGATATCCTAGAAATACCCTCAACGGCCAGGATATCAACCGTGAGGGATTCAGGATATGGTCTAGGATATGGCCAGAATCATCAGGCTGGTCACTTGTCCATTAACACCAATATCCCTGCTACTAACAATCTTGAATATTCGCAGGATGCAGGTGCAACATCAGCATTATCCAGAGAACTTCAATAATTGATGGATATGATATCAAGTGTGCCTGGGGTAGTGCAGCCTATACCAGAAGTATCCCAGGATAGCCACAAGACATCCCGATTTGCTTACCCTATTTGTGATGCAGAAATACCAAAAAGATTTCAGACTCCCAACATGAAGCTTTATGATGGGACGACAGATCCTTAAGAGCATGTTGCCCAATATAGGGAAATGATGGAAATAAATCCAATCCCACCAGACTTCAAAGAAGCATGCTTATGCAAAGGCTTTGGTTCCACCTTAACAAGATCAACCCTGAAATGGCTTTTAAATGTTCCACCTCATTCTATTACATCTTTTGCTCATTTAGTTAATTTATTTAACAGTCAATTTTCTTGTAGCAGGAGTTTTGAGAAACTAACGAGTGATCTTTACAGGATAACACAGGGACGACAAGAATCCCTGAGGGATTATTTTAACAAATTTAGTAGAGAATCCCTAGATATCCTGAACCTTAATGTTGCCATGACAGTACAAGTGTTCAAAATGGGATTATAGAAGGATTCTCAATTTTACCAAGATATTGTAATGAATCCTTGCAGGAATCTGGATGAAGCTCGGAATAGGGCCTTGAGATACATAAGGC